>JAWWMO010000174.1:22326014-22364214 GCA_035047845.1 Dendrocincla fuliginosa
ACTTCTGAGGTTTGAGGTAGTTGTCTGTTTTCTGGTGTTGATTACTTGATAGCTAGCTCTATCCACTCGTGAAACTGCTCATCCTCGTTGTTTTGGCAGTTCTTGAGACAGGGTTCTCCGACAATTTGGCACATCAGTGCTTGTATTTGTGCAATAGTTGTGTGCCAGGGTATGAGTACAGGTGGGGTACAAGTGGGTGTATCCATGGGCATAAATTGTATCTGCAGGTGTCAAAGACAGCTGGAGCTCAAACTAAATATCAGCATTTTCAGCCTGTTCATGGTGTTGGTTTCCAAATGGATTGACTTCAGGTTCTTAACATTCTCCCCAGAACTATGATCCTCAAAGGAATAGCACCCTTATGTCATTTTATGCTCTGTGAAAATTATTATGTGTGTAAAAACCAATCTTCTGTAAACAGTTTTAACTGCAAAGGAGTGGGGCAACAGGCAGAAGGGACAGTACAGAGGGGTAGGAGCCAGGATGCCTACCTAGGTCCCAGTCTCAGATCTGATTGTGTGATATTGCTCTGTTTTTTTTAAATAAAGATGCCTACCTGAATAAATCATACAACATACATAAAAAAAGAGAATTGCTAAAAATACATAGTTCTGTGAAAATCTGTTTTTAGTTAACATTACAGCTCTGAAAAGCAATCTAATGAACAAACTAATAGTCACACTGGGCTGCTGACCCTTGCTTTCTTCAATTCTCTCACATTGACAGTTCTCTGAGCTGTGATAACATGTAAGTAGCTTTCAAAAATGTTCTCACGGTGGGAGCACTTATAACAATGTTCTCTCCTGTGGAGTCTCTGGTATCTGCTAAGTCCCAAGCTCACACTGCAGCTTTAATTCAGCACAGGGTGAGTGCACTTGGCAAGGTTTCTCTCCTATACCCAGCCACTGAGGTTTTTTCTAACTTGTACAAGCTGCATAGTTTGGGGCCAGAACCTCTGCTTCAACTTGGTTTAATCTGGCCAGCAGAATCAAAGTTTTGCTGGGATGGTAAATGGACAAAAGGAGAACTGTGTTTCTTAGTCCTTGTTTCCCTAGTAAACGAGGCTAAAAACAACTTTGAATGAAAAATTCCAACCAGCTCCAGTCACTACTTGGCATACCATCAAAAACTGCTCCCCTGCTGTAGAGAAACAGGACTTCATGGCTTCATGAAACTTAAAGAATAGGCTGTAGCCATTACTGTGTTATAGACTATATTATCTCAGATTTATATTTGTCAGAGTCACCAACAGTAGAATAAAAGGCCAATGGCTGATAACAGGATTTTCTGGAAATATTTTTCCGTCTGTATTAATCTGCTGGGCTGAGTGTGGTAGGGGATGAAGGGTTCAATTTTATGCATTTTAATCTTCCCAGATACATAGAAAAACACCTGCAGTTTGTTAGCAAGTCAGTAAAGGTAGACTAGAAGTTTTGACATTTCCAGGAAGGTTAGGAACAAAACCCATAACTATCCACAGTTTGTGGGATGTGGTGGTGGTTTGTCATGAACTTTCAGTATTCAGTGCTTTTCAGTATGAGATTCTGCAGCAACCCCAAATTCCAGCAGCAAAGACTTGCGTGTGCCTCACACATGATGCATTTTTCTCTCACATCTCCTGATGAAAATGTGCTTGGTAAAGGAGAATCTCAGAGATGAAATATTTGCTTGCAGGTTCCAGTTTTCATAGGAAAGAACTCTCTGCACATCATTAGTTTGTGGTGAGCTGAGTGAGCTAAGCCTGATGGTATCCCAATCCTTTTCCAGTAACCACTTGATAGATAGATGGGATCATTTTGTTATTCACCAAAGTTTTATATATGTCTTCTTGCAAGTAGAAGCAGACTTGGTGCATTTTAAGGGACAGTCTGGCACTATCCCGAGAGCAGACACCTCGATTAAATACTGATTCTACCAGGAGGGTCCCTGGTGCAGAGGTGGCTGTTCTTGAGAGCATGTTGCAGCCTCTTCCCCGTACCTCTGAGCAGCACCAGACAGGCAGACTGCAGGCGCATAGGGGCTATAACAGGGGCTGGCTTGCTGTGAGTCAATTGCATGTACTTACACCTACTGTTTGTAGGTGGTAGGCATGCTTGGATAGGTCCTACAACATATTCCTATTTAAGAAGAATAAAAAGCTTTATATTTAGGTGAGGAGTTTTTGATTCAGTGGTAGACCACTGAGTGAAACACTTCCGTGGTTTCTCACCAAATCTTTTGCCTTTTGTGGGTTTTGGAATTTTCAAGGGTAGTGAATCTTTCAATGAATTTAGACATCTTCATTATAAGGCATAGATGTGCACAGTTAACGGTGCCCAAGCAGATGTAAGGCAAATTTCTCACATCCTGACCTTCATCACTACATGCTGCACAGGATTTTGTGTGATTCTTGCTTGAAAGTTGAATCAACTGTCCTGGGTCACTCAAAGTTTGTGAGATTGTAAGTAATTTTAGTGGTAGTTTTTTAACTTTTAAGGGTTTGGTGGCTTTTTAGCTTTTTTTTATAGAATTAAGAAATCTATCTACATTTTTGTTCAAGGGACTCCTCCCTGTATGTTTGATCCAGTAGGACTCAGACTCCCATTATCCTCAGGAAAGGCTGACTGTTTTTTCCTTCCTTTTGAAGCAATGCACTATCACTGAAATTTAGTGTATATGCAATTTCTCTTAATCATGATTTGGGAATTTTCATGTGCAATGTTCCTGTATAGTAAGTTTGCTCCAAAAAGAAATGTTAAAGCAATATAAAAACAAAAATAATTTAAACATCAAATAGCCAGGGAGAATTAAAATAGTTTGGACAGAAAAAAAGTATTATCTTTCTCTGAATCTCCAAAGCATTCCTGAAAGCATTTCAAACCATTCAAATGCCACTTTAATCTGTCAGTCCTGGAGAAATACAGTAATTTGCTGCACAAGCTGTCTTGTAAATTGTTCAAAGTAAAGGAGACTGTGTCTTTCTCTGTTGTTTAGAGACCTTGGTGTCATCTCTCTCACTACAGCTGCATATGGGCTGAAGCAGAGTCTATGAATTCATCAAGCATCAGAAACAGAAGTTTTAAACCTCCTGTTGCCAAACCAAAGATGTTATGAAAATTCAGCAGCCAAGGAGGTAATGAAAGTGCGAAATAGCATTTTACCTCTGCAGCTTTGGAATTAGGCTTTGACAAGGTCGTGGCAAGAGAATTTTTTTATCTGATCCTCTCAGAATGTCCTGCTGGCACAGACTCCTCCATAGACTTATTCACACTATTTTGCTGCACTTGGTAGCTTTTACTCCACTGAGGTTCGGGACCAGAAGAGATACAAAAGAGTTCAGGACCGAATCTCAAACATGACAAGTCAGGCCTGGAGTAGCAGGAAGGCCAGTCCAGGACCAGGGTCAGTCTGTGTGCACTGGCTGAGCAGAAGCACTGAACTAGAGCAGTGAAAGTTGTAAGGACCTTAAATCCTAAAGTGAACTGCAGAACAGAATCAGTCTGTGATTCAGCTGGACACCACATTGAAACTATCCTTCCATTTCATTCATTTGCGGTAATGGAAGGTTATAAATGAGAATGCAGGGTGCCACCGCTCCTGGATGGACTTACAGCAGACACGGGCTCAACCTCTGCTTGCAATGTACAGCAGTCTGGACCAAGAAACACATCTGGTTTTCCTTTTGGATGCTAATCTGATGTCTTGGCCATCCAAGTGCTTCATGGACAGTCACCTGCATGGCTCACAGTCTTTAATCTATGAGTGCAACTTGTGCAGCCATTGCCATCTTTCCTTGACACAGTTCCCTGCTGCTTCCGCCAAGTCTCCCTCAGCAACCCAGTGGTGGATGCCACAGGCAATCTCATTGCTCCCAACCTGTTTTATTCCATTAGATAAATATACTTCTAAAGGCATTTCCTTCAGAGGAGTCTTCCCCTCTGCAGTTGCCCTCAGCACTTGCAAAGTCTCTCTACCTCACGCATACTCATAGGTCTTCCTTTTCATTCATTTCCTTTATTTGGAGGAACAGCTGGACAACTCCAGCTGTTTCCCTCCATGAGCATTTCGGAAGTGAGGTGATAACCTTAGCCCTCCTTGAGCCTTGAGTCCCCTAGCTGGGGGAGGGCTGCAGATTAAATTAACAGTCTGCAAAATACTTGAGGTTAAAGGCAGAGAAGTTGAGAAGCAGTGGAATTTTCCATCTTGCCTGGGCTGTATTCTTTTCACCCTGTGCTGCTTCTCAAGCCTCAAGGGTGCACAGCTTGCTTACCTTATTTCCAATTATTTCAATCCTTTGGTAGTGTTAAAATAGGAAGCTTCTAATTAAAACTGGAGCCTTGCACATGAATTATCCTTTAGGGGCCAGCAGAATGCACTGTCAGAGTTGCAGCCCATTTTGGTAGGGAAAACATTACAGGGAGATGATCCTACTCAAGTACAACCTGCCTGACTTCTCTCAGAGCACCAGTACTCAGGAAAGGATTTTCAGGGTTACTTGTACGGGAAGATATGCAGGCTAAAAGAAGTTTCTTTCCCTGTATATGTCCGAGGGGGAAATACAATCCACAGACATGGAAATAGCCAATGTGCACCTGATTCACACTCAGAAAACACAAAGAGAAGTCAACAGCCCATATTATACCTTCTGTTTTGACTCTTTTGTATGCTAGGAGGTGGTGATTAACAAAGTTCAAAGAAAACCATAAGAGTGAAATAAGTAGTTTGGGAGGACACCTTTTATGTATTTAAGATGTCACAAAAAAGAAAAAAAAAAAAAAACAGAGGAAGAAGGTGGTTTATTGTGTGCTTTGTAGTTTCTGACAGCTGTCACAAATGTATTTCATCTTCTACAAGTATAAAAGCATTGTCTGTCAGGTGATACCCTGCAACTCTTCAATATGAACTGTCGTTTGTGGAGTGTTGTGAGGTCTGCAAGTGGTTTTGTATGATCTAATGCTCTCCCCCCTCTCAAGGCCATGACCACTAGTGTTGCTGTCAGAGGTCAGATACTGTGGTAGCAGTTAATTTTCCTTAATGCCTTGAGCAGTAGCCATCCCATCTGTCCAGGCTTTTGTGAGCCAGACTTCAGATGACTAGAAATGGCAAGAATCTGCCTGGAGCTACTTCAGATAAGCTGGAACTAACCTGCTTTTTCCATGACTTAGGGGATGTATGAGAGAGAACTACTTTGGTTACTTACTTGTCAAAAAAAAAAAAGGTGTAACAGGTGGCAGCATCAAGTGTCCTTCATGGTGAATGACAATACAGTGGTTTTCTTGTGGTCTGTCCATCACTGAACTATTGCTTTTAAGTGCTCAGTGTAAGGTAACTGAGAAAGCAAACCACCTTACCTTTGCAACCAAGGGAAATTAGACAGCAGGCTGCAAATTAAAATATAATTTTCTTTGGCTTTCTGGAATGTTCCTCAATAAACATTAAGGGAAGAACAGATCTGTTTGTCATGTCATCTCTCTTATTCCATTTCAGCTGGGATAACTATTTGTGTTCATACAATAGGAGAGTGCAGAGTTTAGGAGTGGTGCCAACCATGACCAAGTGGAACTGCAACTTGTTTCTGTTGAAGGGTCTGAGACAGCATATTGAGAGTATGAGTTATTCAATACCCCCTGATTAGGAACCTGACTTTGAGCTCAGGCACCAGTTGTTTATTTGTAACTGGAGGTTACAAAGGTGTTGACTGTCACAGATGCTGGAGAAGAAAAACACAGGCCAATGAATCCAGGCCCACAAAGAAAGAGGGAAGGGGGCTGCCAAGTCACTGAGAAAGATCCTGTATTTATTGATGGCAATGCTTATTTTGGGCCAGTATTATCATTATGTAAGTGCAGTCTGATTTATATTTCTGCCACTGATATAAGAATTTATTAATGAGGGTGATCAGCAGGAGACAGGACAGCAAAGGAGATTTGGAAGTTTTTATCTGTAACTTGCTGTTTTAAATCCAGTTCAGCTGAACAGTGACTGGTGGCTATTAATGTCTGATATTTCTTGGTAGGCCCTGCATGAAATAAATTAGCATATCTTTCACTTACTTCCCCCTCAGAAAAACATGAACCATGCCTGACATTAATTAGATGCTTCGTTGGCAATCCTTCAGGGAGAGCAAAAATGAACAGAGACTGGGTTCTCATTTTCCCCTGAGTTATCAACACATTCAGAGATAGGGTCCTTGCAAGTCAGATTGGGTGTAGAATGGTGACCTGAGCAGGAGACTAGAAGAGCTTATCCTGACATAGATTTAAATGTGATTTTGATATCCTGCGCTTTGTGAAGACTAGTGTTGCTTGAAATACATCAAAGGTTTTGTTTGGCTAGAGAGCTGGCAAGATACTCCTGTGCAGCCACCTACTACTGGTGCCAACTCTGAGAGTCTGAACTGTTATTACAAGAGTAAGTATATGGATGGTGAGCATCTGTTTCTTCTGCAGGATCACAGCTGGTTCACAGTCTCAACCTGACTAGGGGACCACTGAATATTTGTTCCATGGATGAGAGCCATGCTGTTTCCAAATTAGACAAGGATTTCCTATCAGGGAACATGAGTACAGACTCAGAAGCTAATAAGAACATTGCTGGGTTTTGGTTCTTGAGGTGATTACTGGATGAAGCATGAGAGAGTTCTTCACCTCATAATTGAAAAGGTGGAAGTTTAGAATTAGCTACCCACAAGTGAAGACCACCCTTTTTTTTTATTTTGCTTACAGTCAGATTACTGCTTCCATTCCAGTGTGGTGGTTTGCTAATTTCTTTAACACCTTTTTAGTGCAATTGTAGGATCTCTTGGAAAGTGTCCCACTTACACACCTTTTCCCTAGGATATGAGTCCCTGGGGGAGGCTTCTTGTATACTCTTTGCTTAGACACCTGTGCACTGTAATGTATGTCTAATTGAAATTGCATTAATGGTATGATTCCATCACAGGCAAGCAAGATTCTTGCTGCAAGAACACTCCCAGCGGGCCTTGAATCAGCTGCAATAGATAATTTATAAAGTGCTGTGGATCTGCTCAAAGCTCCAGTGTTAAGTACCAGAGACACAGGGCTATTCATTATTAACACGACATTATGCTTTTTGCTCAGCAAAAAGTGTGGGTCTGAGATGAGCTAAGTTCTGTGAAAGGTTAGATTTGAGAATGTCAGTTTGACTGAGCTATTCCTCAGACACTGCCTCTAAGTCTGTGCCAGATTTTGAAATCTCTTTGAAAGATAAAGTTCACAACTCTGTTCTGCCATGGTATTCCAAGAGTTTGTCAGTGCTCTTTAGATTTTCTTGTTTTGCATTGTATTTTTTATGAGAAGATGGGGGTGAAAAGTGCTAACATCTGCTCTGAGCTAGGTCTCCTGTAAAGCAGCGAGGCTGCTCTAGGCCCAGTCTTCAGTGATCAGAAATCTTTTGTCTTCTCACTTCCACTTTTCTGCATGTATTTCGTAGTCTGCACATTCAAGAAGTTTTGCTGTTTCAAACATGGACTAGCATTGTTCTGACAGCAAGAAAAGAGGAATGTTTTTTTTGTATGACAGTAGGGTAGTGAAAGGGTGTTCATCTTAGAACTGGCTATCCAGACTAAACTATAGTCTCACACCATCAAAGGGCTCAACTGAGAGAAGGGGAGAAAGAGGAAGTAAAAGAGGGTCCCATCTCCTTCTGAATCTTCTTGTTTCCCTTGCTGTCATTGTCTCTCCCCAGAGCCTATTGTAATATCTGCCTGGAAAACACTGCTGTCTTTGGCAACTCCCCTCTCTGAAGCAAAGCCCCAGCTTCTACCTTTGGATAGCACTTACTGAAGAATCAAAGAGCATGAAAGGCAGACATATGCAAGGAAAAACTAGAGACAGATTTGCCTTCTCTGAGTGTTGTATCGTCTCTCTCCAAACTCTGCAAGTACCTGTTCCCCTGCATTTTCCATTATTATTTCTGCTAGTGTCCTGTTCTCCTATGTGCCAGCACTGGCAGGATGCTCCTGCTCTCAGCTCTGCCTCACACAAGTGTATTTTACTGGAGTGTATAAAGGTATATTAGCAACCAGAACTGCTCCAATTTGGAAATTAAAGCAAAAATCTGTGAAAGATAAAGGCTTCTCAGAAAAGCTTGGTATGCCTTTGTGAAGATGTTTCAGGTTAGTTACACTTTTCTCAATAGACTGTAGGGAACATTATTACATGTTTTAATCTTCTAAAGAGAGAGAACATTCTTTGCAAAATTCTCACCCTCTTGACCTCTCTGTAATTAGCTCTACTAGCAAGTCATTAACAATTTTTATTACAACAAAATTTGAAGTCAGAGGTGAAGAATCAGTATGACATTTTTATTCTTCACTCATCTCCCTCCACTTCACTACACATGTTTAGTCAGAGCTCCACCAATGATTTTAGCAATGTTTTATTTTAATTGTGCATCTGTGAGGAAAAGGGGGCGGTTCTTTTGGCACAGAATCTTCCAAATCTACGCAGAGCTTTGGATCTCTTGGCAGGAATATGTGCATTTTTAAGGGGTCACACATTGAAATTGTCAGTAGACAATTTGTCCTCTAAAAAAAAGAAACTTCAAAAAAGTTTTGGGAGTTTTAATTTTTTTTTCTTTATAAATAGAAGGAAAGTGCAGTCTTCAGAGCTTGAGAACCAAGATCAGACACACACTGGGAAGCATGTCCTTTTCAGTTATTTATTGGGTCACATTTTTCATTTGTAGTACCTGACAGTTGATCTTTATGAATTCCTTCCTCTCCTCCCACTGTCTTTTCTTCATCTGTCCTTTACACAGCTCGAATACTTGTGGGAGCAGCTGGATTAACAGCTCTAGAGACTTGCAGGGAGAAATGAACATGTACATTTGATGGCTTCAGCAGCTGAGAGTCTGATGAAACTCAACTGAAAGTCACGGAAGAGAAGAAAGAATCAAAGTAGGGACATAGGACCTGCCATTGAGCAAGTGCATATCAGGTCTATCAAGACATACAGCTGCAACTGCAGAAACCTGTCTTCTGGTCTCCTGATTCCCTAGAGAGATCACTGGGGAGTGTGGTTCTATTATATTGTCTGTCTAATGTATGCTGCTCAGCTGGCCAGTTGGCTGCTTATAATTTTGGATGGGTTTTCTTAAGTAATTCTGTAATTAAGTAATTTTGACCTTCTGCTTTGGTTCTTCACATAATCTATCAACACCAGTGGACTGAGCAATGGAAAATCTCTAAGAAGATCAATGCGGCCCTCCCTTACCACCTGTCCTTGAAAAAAACCCAGATGGGCTGCTGTCAGCACAAACATGTTCAGAGACACTTTCTCTCCACCTGCTGAATTGATCTTGTTTCCTGTCTCCCCTTCAGGTATGAACATGAATGAACAGGGAAACAGACTGTAAACTTGACTGGGGGTCTGCCTGCCGCCTAGAACCCCACCCTGGCAAAAAGTCGAACAGCAAAATAGTCTTCCATGAGACCCAAAGCTGTAACTTCCAGTGTTTCCGTTTGAAAAATGTAATCCAAATGCATTTCTTTGAGGGTTTGCTTGTTTTTTTTTTCTTTTTTAAATAAAGCCAGCTTGCCCAAGATGCTCAAAGTTGCTGTCACTGTCCTTTCAGGCTTGCTGCCACACAGCTGGGATCCTAGCAGTCCTGGTTGTTCTAGCTCAAACAGGACTCCTTGGCTTCCAGGCCTCCTGCCAGGAAAATCTGTAGTATCCCAGCTGGAGCAAGGTTTGCCAGACTCTCAATTCTGCCCACTGATCAGGTACAGAGGAGAACATGTAAGGAAATGGGCAGATTTTTGCCAGAAAATTCAATTAAGCAAGTACATTCCCATGAAATAGTTTGATTCCATTAAATTGGCTTTTTTCAAATGGAAAACTGTTCTATCAGAAAGCTTATGTCCAGCTCTGCTCATTAGTGCATCCATCCATGAACAAAAGGTGGTTTCACTGGAGACCAATAATTGAAATACTTAAATCCCTTCTGTCAAGAGCAGAACAGAGTAACGCTTCAGTGTCTGGTTCCATTTTACCACCTTGACTTTTTTTTTGGCATATATTAAATCATACAAGACCCTGTTAGATAGGGATTACTGTTTCCATTAACAGATAGAGACAGGGCTGAGATAGGACAGGGAATAACTTGGTGTTGTACCGAGTCAGTAGAAACTCTGCAAAAGAATCCATTTCTGACTGAGCTTTCTGCCTCAGCTATGCCAGTTTATTGGTGCTCTTTCAAAAGCCAAAAGGATCAGTATTGTACAGAGTTTGTGCTACAGGATACAGATCAGGTTTGATTATGACACCTTCAGAACCAATTTGTGCCCTAATTTTAACCTCAAAATAGCAGCATCAGAAGACCACAGGGTAACAGACAGCCCTACAAAACTATGTTAACACCAACAGCTTGAGCTCTGTGCCATCATTTTGCAGACCAGCTAAGAAAAACTGCTAGATGTAGCTTGTGAGGTTCTCAGCACCATAGGTATTAGGTACATTGTATTGCATAGACAGTAATACACACTAATGATTTAACGATTACTTTCCATTTGCAGCCTGCTTTTCTTTGGAAAAAAAAAAAAGAAAAAACATTTACATATAATTTGTTCTGATAGCACTTGAACCAATTTCAGTGAAACTTCTCAGCAGCGTCAGTATCAGAAATTGTTAAGCAACTATGGATTTTTTGTTTTGGAAGTGAAACTGTTAGGAAGAGACAAGCGTCCTTTCAAGGAGAATGGCAGTATTAGTTCACCTGCTATTAAACATCAGAGAATCCATATGAAGGGAGAGAGGCAAAGCAATAAAAATTCTTAATTAAAACTCTAACCATGGGACAAGATTTAACTGTATTTTGAACCTTTGACATGAAAGCAAATCAACCCCAAGTCACCACGGCTAGCCATGTTTCTTCATTTCTGGTGCTGGTGAGGAAGCCTTCAGCAAGCTGAAAGTGCTGGCATGAAATAGTGGATATGAACAGTCTGAAAATCACAGGACCTTTTATTAATAACAAGCATCCCTAGAACAAGAGTCCCTTTCCCTTAAAGGTTCTTCAGGAAGATGTGTCATGGCACTAGGATGTTTGGGGGTTTTTTGACAGTAGTATTCAGAAAAAGTCTTACCTCATCCCTTTTACTGAGGTCTGAAATTGTTTGTCACACACTTTCCATGTAAATCACATTTCCGTATTGACTCTCCTGCCTGATTCTCTCAACTGCCTCTGTCACTGTTTGCTGTCTTTACACCCTCCAGTGGAACTAGATCACACAGTCTCTTGTGATGAGTCCAGGGCGAGAATTTGAATAGGAAACAGGAAAGACTGAACATGTAGCTCCTGCTGACAAGCCACTCAGCACTTTTTCTATCACTGGATGTTTTAAGGGTTTCTTGTTGGTAAACCACTGATTTACAAATTACAGCTTTGAGAGGTTTCTTAATCCAGTCTCCCATTTCATTGATTGATAGAACCTTGTACCTGAAGTGGATGCAAGACATGGAATGAAGGGTTTATGAAAAGGCCCTCAAATTCAATTGCATGTGTGTAATGAAACTGTTTTTATTCTTCAACTAAGATTTTGTGCTGCTCCAGTTAACAGTGACATATTGATTCCTCACTGATGCAGAGAACCGAGAGACTTTGGTGTTAAAAGCATCAGGACCCCAAAATATCAAAGATATAATGTAACAGACTCAAAGGTAAAAGGCAAATTCTTAGCTGGGATTGCAAGCAGAGATGAAGAGTGGGACTATTTCATAATATAACACCTCGTGTTTTTATATTGATGCAAGCTGCCTCCATTCTTACTTAGTATTATCTTACAGTCAGTTTGCAACTGATGTAAATGACTGCTGACAACTGATAGTTACAACAGCCACCCGAGTATGAGGTTAGTAAGAGTGTGTAGACAAGTAACAAAGGATTCCCTTCATTTTCTTATATCTGGAGGGAAGTAGAAAAAGGACTCAGACACTTGAGCTGCAAAAAAAATCCAGCCCACTGAACATTCAGTATTGTTCTTTGAGGACAAAAATGAAAATGGGATTTGGCTAGCATGATGTTGATTATTTCTAATTAAGATTTATTAGCTGGTTACAAACACACTGCTAGAAATCAAGATTTCCACAGAGAAGGGAGAACCTTCCTTCCTGCTCACTGCTGTTCTGATACAAAAAGCTGGACAGAAATGTTTTTGTCAATTTTTTTTTCTTTTTCCTTTTCCTGCTTACCTTCTAGGGGACTTGCTTTATAAACAATGATATAATAGGGCTGTGAGGACTTCTACACACAGAGATTGGCCCCAGTGAGGACTATCTCGTCCATATGGCAGCATATGTTTCTGTGCATTTCCTGATAGAGCAGCCATCTCCCTGTGGCATTTAAGCACGGTATAATTAGCTGTGTACAGAAGTAGAGTGTTGATAACATTTTGCTGGAAGAGTGCCATCAGCATAACTGTTCTTGGTATTGTGTGCCGCAAGTAATACTGTCTTTAGAGAACAGTCATTGGAAATCTGTGGGCTGTTCTTGCGTGCCCTGAGCTCTTTCATGATTTTGTCATTAGTGGTACCTAGAGAGTAATCCTTTGAGTTTTGAATGTTTAATAGGAGAGACGTTCTGGCCCGTTTGTCTGGCTATGCATCTTCTTGATTGCAGTTTCACAGGACTAAGCCCAACTGCAGATTGGCATCACAACTGGGCTATTCCCTGTTCTGACATACTTGCTCCCTGTTTTCCCCAAGCTTCTCTTTGTAATACAAAAGATGGGGGGGGATAAAAAAAAGGGTTGGAAAAAAAACCAGGAATATTTCTTCTTAAAAAGCTCAGTTCCTGTCAGAGTCTTCTCCCTGCCCTCCTTATAATCAATTCTTTCTGTCTTTTTACCATTACATGCAGACAGAATTAGAGAGGACCATGCAAGAACTACCCAGAGTGATATATGAAAGTAATACATACATATGTGAAAATAAGTCAGTCTCAGAGAGTACCCAATAGCAGAGATTTCAAGAAGAATGCGGAAAATGTAGGGTCACCACTGATGAGTAGGGCAGGGCAATTTCCATTTTCCTGTAGGCAATTAAAGACTGGTTTATAGGGGTATGACTTCTTTATCCATTTTACACTGTTTACAGTAACCTTGCACGTCCCATTATTCATGTAAGCATCCTGTAATCTTCTGAGTACTTTTAATGTGTTGACTTCTGTAATAACTGTAGAAGTGAATCCCAACAGTTAATACTATGATGGTAAAAATATTCTTTGATCATAGAGATACTGCTTTTGGCTTCCTCTTTTCCATTTGAAAAATTTCCTTCTGTGCTTACACATTGCCCAGTTTTCAGCAAAGCTACTGAGGCATGTCTATAACATCTGCAGGGAAAGAGATGAAGAGTCCTGAGATCTGACCCCATAGTTCTTTGCAACCCAGAATAACTCTGTGGTGGCTACCCTATTTATTGCTCACCAATAGCACAGAGTCATGTGGCTATGCTCTTCCTGAAACCAAGCTAATTCACAGCTTTGGTGCCTCAGCATGGTGCACTCTAGCTCTTTCAGCTCCAAGAACATCATGTAAGGTGTGGGCTTGGTGTCACAATGCCCACAGTAAATTTGTATCCTGCTCGTGGCTGCTGTGTGGCCATGACAGACAGTCAAACACAGCACCAGCACCTCTAGCTGAATATTCTTTAGCAACAGAAGTAATATCAGTTCTTCTCTTCTGCAGGTAGTAGGGCTATATGATCTCACACAGTGCCACAGCAGGCACCCTACTCAACAGACATTCTCGTGTACTACACTGTCATTGAATAATGCAAATGGATTTTCAAAAGTAGCAAAAACAGCCAAAGATTTAGAGTGGGAAAGCAGTTCTCTGTATTCCCCTGCCCTCACTTGCAACATGTCAGGGTCTCCAAAAGAAAGCTAAAGACTCAAACTGGCTGCTCCAGCTCCGAAGGACTGACTGAGGTTTGAGAAAGGACGGCTGAGTCCTTGAAGGCTGTGTAAAATTCATTCAAAATCTGTATCACTGTGCAGAGTGATACAGACTTTAGAGCAGAGTACTCAAATGTATTTTGCTGAGATACTAGTGCCAAAGACAACAGCAGCTCTTGCTTCAGCACATGTACTGGAAAAGACTTTTTTTGTGCTCTGTAGGTGTTTTTCTGCCAGTTTAAAACAACCTGTGTATCACACCAGAGCTTGAGACACCAGATAAGCTAGATTATGTATGGAAAGAAGGAGTAGCAGGGATTATATGTCTACTTCTCTGTATTTATCTGAATTCTAACCCTTGGGGCAACATTCGTTTTGCCACCTTGTTAGTTTTGAATTTGGAGACGCTATCAGGTCACATGGGTGCAGTACTTCAGTTTGTTCTCTGTTTCTTAACACCTTCTGACTGGACCAGCAAACAGGAAAAGCAAACTTTACCAAATATTTTGTCCACAGATATACAGAAATTTGGCCAGACCCTCTCTGGTCTTGCAGTATTAATAATGGTTTCTTCTTTGCTGTGTGTGCAAATCTGAGTTTGGCCGCCTTTGTGTTCTGTGTGGTAGATGCTGGTGTTGTGTGTTAATCACAGAGTTCGTGTATTTTTTTTACTGTATTCCCCAGCCCTCTTGTAATTCTAGAAGCCCAGAAATTGACTTTTGGAGAAAGTATGGCTGTGATCTCAGTAAAAACAGAGCAGAGAAAAAGGCTAAAAAGTATAAAATACTTTATTTTCTCAGAGGTTGTCAGTTCCTCAAAAAACCCCAGAGGTGCATAAAATTCTGCTTTTTCCTACCAAAATCACTAAAGAGATGCCTGGGATTTGTGAAGCCAGCAGAGGAAAAACAATGTTTTGGGCTTGTCTGCTGGGACATTGACTGGAAAGCTCAGGAAAAGCAAGGTCAAGTCCTCCATGTGTCCTGTGGCTGTGAAGCAGGAATGCTGGCTTATTTGAAGTAATTGGAAAAGCAGTCTACGCCAGCTCTCACCTTCTCTTGTGTTAGTCTAAACTACTGGTGATGCACAGACATGAGTGCCCAGCCACATTTATATTCTCTTCCCCACACAATCTTACACCAGAGTGCAGGGGCTGTTTGGGCTCTGTCTGAGGTACATTTCTTGGTCACAATTTGGCAGTTGCAGGGGTACAAAGAGATTTCCAGCTTTTCTGCCCTGCAGTCTTGACAGGAAATACAGTGGAGGGAAAGATAAAAACAAGAAGGGAGCAAATGAGGTTTTCTCAAGCCAGGGCTTCTCTGCTTTGAATTGGTGCAGATAGAAGAATGGGAGGAAGCAGCCTTTGAGGGCTGCTGGAGAGGCAGTCTTCTATTAATAACCATGTTTATGTGATCCCAAGGCATTGTTAGAGGAATTTCTGCAGACTGCAAGTTTCAACTCTTGTTCCTTGTGATTTACCCACCTCGATTTTTTTATTTTACTCCAAACAGAGAACTTTTAGACAACACTTTTTTGAAAGAGACTGCCATTATCCCTCCTTTCCCCCACAAAATTTGGTGTCCTCTAAATAGGCATGAAAATCCTCACTTTGCCTCACACTTAGACATGAGCGAGCCTCCCTTTTCTGCCACGATTCCAGCTGAGAAGATTCTCTCCTATTCACTGCAGAAAGAATGTTGGCTTGTAATTGCAAAAGCCTTTCTGTGCCAGTTCTTCCCTCACCTGTGCTATTCGCAACTAGCGTTTCCTTTAAGCTCTCCCACCACAGCAAACATTCAGAAAGGAATTGTAGTTGTTTGTTCCACATCCTCACAAACTGCCATTGTTTGAAGCAGCCGCGGACAAAGGCTTGGAGAGTTAAAAAAAGAACATTCAACAGTAATCTTTGGCAGTACAGTAGAGCTGGAAAGTATGCTTTTAGGTAGTGATGTTTACTGTTTCTTAGGATATATTGTAAAGTAATGAGTTTGGGCCCTCTCAAAACAAGGCATCTGTGAAAAATTATTCTGCTATCTCTTTATTTCCCTTTTTCCGCTCTTTCCCCTTTTTTAAATCTTTGCTTTATATTTTACTGGGATATTTTTGTATTAAATTAAGTGAGCAATTGCATTAATTCAGGAATGTAACTTCCAGTAGCAGTCCCATAATCATGGGAGTTTCTCACTGTATTAACATATCTATGTTTAAAGCTAGGCTTTCTCAGCAATTTATAGAACAATGTAGTGTATAATTTAACAGAGAAAGGAAATGGCACAAAACAAAGGACTATGGTATGTGAGAGAAGGGAATGAAAGAATATAAAGAAAAACCTTTAAAATTTTACCTTTTCCCCCAAAATCTACCAGAAGAAAAATCCTACAATATACTCACAGCACACCAACATCCAGCGACTATGTAAATTTGTGCCAGTTTGTGGACTACTGGCAGAAGCTTCTCTTCAGTTTTGAAAAATTCAGAAATCCAAAGGCTGATCCAGCTGTGTGAGAACTGAGGCAGGAACATGTTCATAAGGACGAACATGCTATGTAAAGTGCATCCATGCTGTCTGGTGACCAGGCTTGTTACCTGTGGTTTGATATAGTGTGAAAGGTGAAGTCAATGCACTGTGAACCGAAACCAGACCTACAAAATTAAAATTGTCTGGTAAACCAATTTTTTTTTAACCAGGTATCTCCAGCTGCAGCCAATACAAAAGATTTTCAAAGGAAAATAAATATGTCTGAGCACTGCCCTTGACTCAGTATAGTAGATGTGTGGCAGATATCTCAGGAATTCTTCTATGGTGATATTTAAGATTATTTTAGAGTGCACCTGTAAAGATCTGGGATGTTGGAAGTCTCAGCTGTGTCCTCCTGTGTGCCTCCTAGGAATCCCCCACATCCTAAAGGAATTGGTCGTCTGAAAGATTTACAAAAGACCCTGTTCCATACAGCCTCTGCAGTACTCAGCCAGTGCAACTGTTCTGCTGGCATCCTCTGTGCCTGGGCCCACTGGGATCCTATAGGAAAATCCTGCCTTCCCCCTGCTAGTAATGAGTAAGTGCTGGAGGCACTTTCCTGTATGTATTGACTCTATGTCCTTTGAAGCTGAAGTTCCCACAGCGTGTAAAGGCTGTATCCCTCCCTTTGATGCCAAATGAAGGCTAGGGTCACTGTATTTGACCTCAGTAACTCAAGGTTTGAAATGGAACAAAAAAGAGTCAGTAACCACTAGAAGTAGCCCATGAGGTTTGATCTTGTGTAATATAATACTCCATGACAAGAGCTTCCACTGTTGCCAGAGCAAAGAGAGTGTGACATACAACATGGGCAATCTCAGTTCTTCACAATAGAGAATCGGGGCAAGCATATCTGTAGAGAGACTCAGTGATAAACATCTCCTCTTTAACCACCTCTAAATCCCTTCAGTGTGATGAAATTGCCACTACTGGTCTAATAACAGAATCTTTAAAGCCATCTGGCAAAATTAAAATAAGAAGGATTTTCTCCTTTGTGCAAAGAAAATGCCTGTGCACACCTCTGCAGTGTTTCTAAATGGTTTTACATCGAAGAGGCCTGTAAAGGGCTCCCTTCTCCAGCTGCTGGTCTAATAACTAGCCGTGCTGACTTTTATTTCTTGAAGCAATCATTCTCATCTGGGTGATGATGCTTCCTTGGACGGTGGCATTATGCCATTTCACTTTCCATAAGCCAGCCTGCAAACACAAAGAGTCTAGATTGCTGGCCAAGTGTTGAATAAGGAGAAAATTATCAGGTCTAATGTTGAAATTATTGATATTATTTTAAATTTGTCTAGTAAATACAGTGAAACTAGCCTTGTCATCTCAGTCAGAGCAATCAAAAGAGTCATTAAAACTTAATAAAGTTGAGCAATTCATCTTTTGCTGTAATATTTTCAATCCTACTGAAGATTTAAACTCCTTGAGAGTGTGAAGTTTGGCAGGAGTAAGAAGGGCTGAATGAGTCTGCAATCAGTGCTACCTTCTGATACCTACTGTGTTCTAAACTTTATACCTTTTATTCCTACCAATACTGCTTTGCAGTACTGAGAGTTTCAAGGTCATTCGTGGTGAACATGTTCAAATAGTTGCAAAACCCAGATGGATGCTTGGGCTGAATAGTCTAGGACCTCATCTCCAACAAACCCCCATCAAACCATGCAACCTTGTACCCTGCTGGCAGCAAAGGTCCAATATCCAGTGCTTCTGGGGAACATACCAGTGCCATCACACACATAGTGATGCAAGGCACAATGCTGCCCACAACCATGTAGGTGTGGAAGCTAGCCAAGTGCCACCTACCGTGTAGACCAATGTAGATCTTCTAATTTATTCCGTCTGGCAGGTGTTTTCTCACAAATGTTGACTAAAACTTGGAACAGCTTTCTGCTGAGAAGAGGATATAGCTGTACACCTCAACTCTCTGGTACAGCAGATGGTAACAGCGACTGTTGTGGTGTGTTCAGTGGTTAGATGTTTCCAGAGCCTCAGGTTGCTGCTTTGCCTGGCTGAATTGCTTTCCGTGAATGTTTACTTTTGAAAGAGATTTATTTAGAAGGGGGGAAGTATGGCACAGATAACTGTGGTCACCAGAATAAAGGAGCTTAAAGGCAGGTCCTTATTTCTATGAACAATAAAACGACTCATCAGGTTAGCTATTATATCTGTGTATTAAACAAAGGCATTCACTGTGAGCAGAGAGTGTGCATTTGTTGTAGGAATCTGTAGGTAAGATGAGCCTTTTTAACAGTGAAAATCTTCACTGTGTTTACCAAGCAGTGGGACAAGGCATCTTGATAAAGACCAGCCAGCTTATCTTACTCCACAGCACCCCAGAGCAGGCAGGAGACGTATATGGCCAGACCCTGGAGTATGAATCAGCATTGTAGTAATGAGTCCAGTTACTTTGATAATACTTGTAACACACAAGGGCTAAGAAATGACTGAAGAGCACGTTGGAGTGGCCTGTTCAGACCCCATCTCAGCCATTCTGCTGTCTGCTGTCACTGAGGCACCAGCCTGACTGGGTATGATTAACCACTTTAAAGCTCTTTCTTTGCACTGATGGGAAGTGATTAAGAACAACATTTCTCCCCTCTGAGTGAAGCAGAGAAAGTGTGTGGAGAAAACAAGCACAGCCTTTTTTTATTTCCTGATGGTTCCACAAAAATTGAACTACCTGTGAAAAATGTTCTACTAAGAACGAGAGAGGATTTGGCTTTAAATCACCATGGTAAGGTGCTTTAAATCCCTAAACTAGATGGTCAGGCGCATTTGCCTTAACCCTGGCAGTCAGAGACTCAAATACAAGGTGTCTTTCTCTGAAAGCTGGGCATCCATTCTGCCATTGCATTATTATCTCATATTTCTGATGAACACTGGTGCCTGAAATTTCAGATCTTTGTGTTAAGACAGAACTAAAATACATTCATTTAGTTCATACAGGAAGTTAAGGAACACCAAATTGCAATTATCTAGCTTTCCAGTGAGGAGTTTTGTTGGGTTTTGGAATGTACTGCATTCAGTGAAAATGAAAGTCTGTTAAGCAGCCTCTGGACACATGCATTTCTGCATTTTCAGTGCCTAAGTCTTTGCCATTTCCTACATGGGGATGCTGACATGGCATTAACTTTCTGCAAACGTTCCCTAAAATGACTGTCTGGGGACATTCAGCAAAAGGCTTAGTCTGGGTTATAGAACTGAGTGTGCCTGTGTTCTGACGCTTGAATCAGCAAGAGAAAGGTTTAGGTCCATTGTCCTCACACAATTATTTATCTTTTTTTACTTTGTATGAGTGTGGCTCTGACAACTAGATGCAGATTAAGAGCTTTCTAGAGCAGTTTTAGGGTTTACTCTTCCTTTTTGAATCTACAAAAGGACAGCAAAAAGCAGCTGAAGATGGTAGCTCAAGATTAAAACTTGGGATCAACTTCTCAGTTCATATTTGGTGAGGGGATTTGCTGGATAGCTGGTACCCTTGTACCTTGATTTTCTCCATATGATAGAACCACCTAACAGCTGCCATAGTTGTGACTTTGATGCCGTCTCAGCACATTTTGGTTTCTTTTCTCTCACTAGGAGGCAGAACATTTTGTCAAACGGAGTTAGTTATTTTGGTCTTTTACCTGCATTGGGTGGTGGGTAGAAAATTCAGAGTTGGAAGATTCAGCAGGAACAGCAGACATCAAGCCTTTTCCTCCCTGATAACCACTATGGAAAGGAAATAGTCTTGACCCTATAGATGAGTGACTGCATCATGCAAAGGGCCTGGAAATCATTTGCCAAACAGTAGCAGAAAGGTAGCACAGAAGTATTCCTTCTGTTCACTCGGAACTTCCCCCCATGAGTTTGACTGTGTTTTTTCAAGAAAAAGAGATAGTTGTGTGTTATCCTTGAGAATTTACCCGGACAATTCCACAAGAACAGGGACAATTGTACTATGAAATGCATGCCCAATATTTATACTCCTGGAAGACATGAGAAGAGAGAGTGCTTAGCAGTGCTCCCCATTCCTGCCTCTTCCTGTATTCTGAGCTTCCATATAGTGGTGTCTGTTTATTTGACACAAACCAGAAAATGTAAACAGTTAGCTTAAAATTAGATAGAAAACCTCTAGGGGAATGATGACATAGAAACATTGTAGATGGCTGTTTATGATGTATGTTCACTTAGTAAAGAGGCACAGAAATGAATGCAGTGGCTTGTTTACCACTCACTAAGTGTATGTGAACAACTTGATGAAGTGACATGAGCATGATGTGCCACTTGTCAGCACTCTGCAGAGACTGCACACTCTAGTATGCTGTGAAACCAGTTATATTCGTACAGGGGGCACGTTGCACCCTGAACGTGGCCTAAAAAAGCTATACTTTTGTTTGATCTCAGCTAACAGCCAAACTCCCACCCAGCTGCCTGCTTGCTCCCACCCCCAGCAGGACAAGGGGATAAAAAAGGAAGAAAAGGAATGAGAAAGCTCATGGGTTTAGATACGGACAAGGAGATTGTTTACCACTTACTGTCACAGTCAAAACGTACTTGAGATGAGACCCCATCTGGAGTATTGCATCCAGTTTGGGGGCCCCCAAAATAAATGACTGGAGGGCTTCAGAGGGCTGGAGCACCTTTCCTGTGAAGTCAGGCGGAGAGAGTCGGGGCTGTTCAGCCTGGAGAAGAGAAAGCTCAGGGGAGACCTTAGAGCAACCTTCCAGTACCTAAAGAGGGCTTGCAAGTGAGCTGGAGAGAGACTTTTTACAAGGGCATGTAGTATTAGAACAAGGGGATATGGCCTTAAACTGAAGAGGATAGGTTTAGATTAGGCATTAGAAAAAAATTCTCTACTTGTGAGTGGTGAGACACTGGCAAAGGTTTCCCAGAATTGTAGATGTCCCATCCCTGGAAGTATTTAAGTACAGATGGGATGGGACCCTGAGCAACCTGGTCTAGTGGAAGGTGTCCCTGCCCATGGAGTGCAGGTTGTAAGTAGATGATCATCTTTAAACTCATGTCCAGGCCAAAATGCCCTATGATTCTATGACTTAGGGAAATAAATTTATTGCAAATTAAAATTTAAATTAGTTATAATTTAAATTAATTTTAATTACTAAATTGGGTAGTAGGAAACAAAAAATGTCGAACATTAAAACAGCACCTTTCATCCACTCTTTCTCAGGCTCAACTTCACTCCTTCATTCCAGGCTCTTTACCCACCCCAGGGTGGACTGGGATTATGGTCAGTATGTAGTGGTTTCTCCCTGATGTTCATTTTTATCTGAAACTTTTTCTCTGCTTTTGTGTAAGTTCTCCATGTGCTGCAGTTCCTGTCAGGAAAAACTGGTCCTGTATGGCTCTTGTGTGGGCTCTCACATACTCTGCAGGTAATATATGTTCTGGGGCCATGGAGGGCCTCCTCCTCCTCTTCCTCTGACCTTGGTGTTCCTCTGCTGTTTCTCACTCTTTGCTTCCTCCTCTCTCCCTCTGTGGCATTTTCTGCCCTTTCTTAAACACGTTTCCACAGAGGTGCCACCAGATTGTCTGTCAGGCTCAGCTGAGTCCTGCAGTGGGTCTGTGGTGTAGCATTCTGTGTCCAGCCCCTGATCTCTTTCCACAGGTGTCTTCCCTGTGGCCTCCTTCTGCCCCACTGCCAGAGCCTTGTCACCTACACCCTGTACAAGTATACTGGGAATTTTAGATCTCCAGCCACCTGAAGTACCTTAAAGGCTACACAAACCCCAGGAAAAGTGAGCTGCATTTGCCCAGGCCCTCCTATGTTTACTTGTGAAAAATTCCCTCCTGCCTCTAAATCCTGTCTCATAGTACATAGAAAATTATGACTCCAGAGCTTAGAAGCTGGCCCTGGGGCTGAGGTGAAGTCTTGGTCATGATGTTTTTGTGGGGGGGTTTCTCTCCATCCATTAACAATACCAGACCAACCCTCGCTGGTTGCTAGGTAATATTTTCATTACATGGAGTCATAATTTTGTGTGCAAAGTGGCCTCAGCAGTGAACCTTTGACAGAAAAAGCTTAGGAAGCTGTGTGCAAGAGATGATGAATCCAGTGAAGCAAAGTAGGGTGGCGACAAGAGGAATATGCCAGTATGAAGGGAATGATAATTGGCAAACTTTTCCCAAGTTGCCTGGGAGCAAATGTGGTAGGGTGAATACAGGTGTTTGGACCTACTAGGGGAGAAGACTGAAGACTAACTGGTATCTGAACCTTGGGCTCCGGGTGGGTAGATTTACTGCTCTTACCCTTCTTAATTCCCACTTCCTTTTAGCCTGTTTTAAACTCACCCCTCCAATGTTACACCCTTGTAACCACCATGATTTCATTGTCATGCTGTATCATGCTTGTGTCTTGGCTGGTGCTTCAAATGTAAGATCCTTGGGGTAAACAGACATTGTTCTTATCATTGTAATGCAGGGAAGAGTGGCACAGTTCACAGCTTAAGACTTCTCGAGGATACAACATTATAAGGAAGAGACAAATCCCTGTCACTCTGCATCCCCGTATCCACTCTCTTGGATTTACCACACTGGTCCCAAAACCTTGTTATCTTCAAGTGAAAATTCATAAAAAGATCAACCCAAATGTAATTTCTAAATTGAATGCACATGGAAGAGCAACACTGGCAAAGAGAAAGCAGCCTGCCAGACTGTGACTGTGCAAACAATGAGTGAAGTGAACCTGGCCCCTTTGGAACTCCCTTGTGCTCTTATCTCCACCCAAACCCCAAAAACATAATGGCATGTCTGTGGCAAGGAAACAGTAAATTACTTTTTTTTCACCCTGAGCTACAAACTGCAGCAATCAGACCCCTGAGAATTCAGACTTCTTCTCCAACTCAGCTGGAAGGATTAATGCAGCAGACTTGAGGGGGTTCTGCTTCAAATCCTGGTTCCCTTGCCTCACTAATTACTTCCATGTGTATTTGTGCAAGGCTGCATGTTGTCTGGGGTCTGCAGGTGGCATGGTGACCTTTGGGCTATAGGTGGGCTTTCCATGCTTCACCATATGTTAGACGAATGAGCCAAGCAGTTAGAAGGCAATTGTAAGCATCCGTGGCCGAGCAATCGCTCTCTGTACAGTGACTGATGGATTCTGTTTCTCTACCCTCACTTCTCCCTTTATGCTTCCTCCAGCTGTGAAAGAAGGAGGAATTTCTGGCCTTAGTTTATAGTGTTTAATTAAAAAGAAACTTCATGCAAAGATAGCTTGTTTCCACAGCTTTGATGTTGGTGCCTGTGGGAAATAGATGAGTTGGAAGTGCATTCTGGGTAACGAAATGTAAATGAGCAACTTCAAGCGTTCTTGTGAGTTTTTTAAATCTCAAAATCAGAAGAGCCAGATCAATATATTTTCCCCATGAATTCTGTTGGTGCACTTGCTGGTGCACTTGCAGTACTGATTTTATTGCTCTCTTCAGCTCTCTTAGAAGGCCTTTCCAGAAGTCTCCTCAGATATATTTTAGTTTGTTCTCAGTCAGGCAGCTGCACTGTTGTGTGAGTTCTCTGTAGGGAGTGTTGTAGGGAGTTTGCAGGGAAAAGAAGCAACAGTGGGTGCAAAAATTGCCCATGAGCGTCCCTAGGTAGCACCCTGCCACTGGGGTAGCATCTAGTTTTTGCAACAACTTCCAGTGGTTCCTTACTTGTGGTGTGATTGGGTAGTGCAACAGAAATTCCTCTTTTATTTTTGCTCTTTGTCTTCTTGGAGTGCTTTGATAGAAAAAAAAAAAGAGATTACATATCAATATTTTAGAGAATATGGAAAATGTTTCAAGGGCTTTAGGGGCAGAGGAAGTGGTGCAAAAGAATGGCTCATTTCAGAACTTTGGAGTGCTGGCTACTGTTTCCAGTGGGATAATTCACATCTACCACACACAGATATGTATGTCATGCCTTTCAGGCAGCCTGAAATAGAAGATGTGATAACTTCTAATTTATGTTTTTCAGCAGTTTTTTTCAAATATATTTTGCTAAGATCTCTGGTCTAGCTTCTCTTTCACAGTTTTGTTAAACTCACCTAAGGCATGTGTTATACACTGAAAACGGATGTATAAAGGCTGTATAAAGGGAATAGGTTCACTGCCTTTGTCTCTTCCTGGAATTAATACTTGCCCCTGGCTCATTTCCTTCCTGCTGTTAGATTGCCTCCAAGAGGGATAAGGCTAAACTAGAAGGACTTCCCACTGGATCAGGAGGGACTGGCCTCACTGAACATTGCCATGGGATATGGCTCAAGTGCCCTGCTGTCTGAATGATCACATGGAGGAAGTCTTTTTTGGATGGGCTATGCTAAGAAACACTGATTTTTTTTTTATCAGTCTCTATGCAGCCTTGATGACTACCCAGTTGCATAGTCCTAATTTGAAATTCCTATGTGCGTCCCTGGTCCTTCAGTGTATCTCTGGAACGTGTCCTCACTGTGCTACTTGAGAGCTGCCTTCAGGCAGGTGACCATCACTCCAGACCTGGTGGCAATGTGGTTTGAGCCCTCTCACACTTGCACTGTCTCTGATACTCTTCTACCAGGTTTTCCCTGTGAACCACCTAAGGAAGTCTACCTAAGATGGGCTGCCTGACTTACGCTCTTCTTCATCTGTGCCCCAAAGCAAAAGGGAGTCTCTGCTGGAGACTGCTGGATAGGGACACCCCCTGGCTTCCCTCTGTCTCCGTGTCCTGTGTGCTAGTAGGGGTCATACCCTGTCTCTTCTGGATAAGAGAAGATGTGGCATAAGAAATCTGTCTGAATAGATGTCAGGAGGTCTGACAACCTTGAATCAATGCTTGGTGCACTGTGTTAGAGGAGGGTTCCCAAACAAGTCCGTGCTCTCTATGATGGCGATAATAGGTGCAGCATCCATGTCTGTGCCAATTTGCTGGTAAAAACACCTCCCTTCTCCTCATTGTAGCTGGGCTCTTCCTTTGGACAAGTCAGGTGGGGAATCCTCTTTTGACATGGGATTTCTTCTTGCTGGCGTGCATCCTAGGACAGGTGTAGCTGATCAAGGGGCCCCATCAAAGGGAGCACTGACAATTTCCCTATGGTATAAAAGAAAATTCTTCACACATGGAGTAGCTGAAGTGATTCAGAGCCTTCCAGGCAAGGTGCTGTGGTTTCCACTCTGGTGGCTTACAGAAGTGCTTTAAGCAGTGGGGTTTATCCAGTCTGCATGTGATGATGGTACATCTGCATCATCACTGTGGTACAAATCAAGAACACACAAACTTTCCTCCTATGACTTTAACTGAGGTACTCCACCACTTTCCGTAATGCCTCAGCAGTGGAGACAATCAAAAAACTGGCCCAAAAAGCTCTGTAGAGGCACTGCAATGGTCTGTTTGATACATGCTCAAATCACTGGTACTCTCTGTTCTGCAGGGTGTCAGGATCCCCAGTCCCATTGCAAACCAAACAGAATCCTGATGATTGTATTTGTGGGTAGGCTGAATTGGAGGGAACATACACAGAGGACAGTGTCTGAGTAGATTAGGGCTATTTCAATCCATTTGTTTTCAAATACACCATGTTTGGTTTGGGCCATGTGGGGTTTGTTTGATAAAGGAACAACCATACTAATTGAATTCGCTGGGTCAATGGCAGTTCACCCGAGGGGAGGGCAAGGACTCTGCTGGAGTGATCTGCTATTAAACGGAAAACTGCAAGAGCTTGGCTTTTCATCCTAGCAAAACTCATGGGTCTTATCCCCCAATGAGCCTCACATAACAGTGCAAGCCCAAGGCCTTAGAAATTTGCTGCATCATAAAGGCCTTTGCCTGATGCTGGAGGATAAAAGAAGCTCAGGTTGTGTCTCAGAACCACTAGTCCAATTTGTTGGTGGTGAGGAAAGGAACAAAATATGGAAAGGACCAAAGCTAGGTGAAGAAAATTACTTAAGCATTTCAGAGCCAGTCCCTTCCCCTTGCAAACCTTAACAAAGGAGTCTGGTGATCAGCAGCAGCTCCTCTTTCTGAATCCCTTAACACAAATGCTTTGTATTCCTGTGCTAGTTGTGGAGAGAGTGAGGTAGTGAATGGAAAAAATCAGGTAAATAGGGGAGAAAAAAGTGAATTTGTGTCTACCACAGATGGGAGATGGGATCACTATGACTAGAACCAACAAGTGATGTAAATCATTATTAAAAAACCCCAATGAGAATAGCATCTTTCGTTTATCTGCTGGAAATTGCCAAAGGCTATCTTTTAAGGCCAAATCTATAGCTCTGTGTGTGTATTTTAGTAGAGAATATTCCATCTGCCCCAGTAACCTCTCTAAATAGTCCCCGCTGGCTACAGGGGAGACTGACAGTGTTCACTGAGCACATCTCTAGTTTGATGTGATTGCCCTACAAATGGGAGGCGAGTGGAGAAGCAACAGGGAGTCCCTAATTACTTCCCCAGAATATAAATCCATGATGGTTTTGACAGCTTCTGGAGCTGAGGGCAGTATCACACTGCCTGGCACAGCTCATATCAGAGAACAGCTGGCTGTAGTCCCACCTCCATCAACAACACTGTCAGTGCTCCAGGAGGAAAGGGCAAAGCAGGAACATGTGAACAGTGTTACACTTGATGGAGAAATTGCCCATTAGCTATAGCAGTTCTGACCTTACAGATCCTGAGGCCCTGACACGACTTGAATTGCAATGAATAGCTATGCCTTTCCTACTTCACCTGTGCTTTGTGCTCAGTATCTAATACAATTGTGAAAGGGATGGCCTTACACATGTTGAGAAGGTGCCTTGTTATTGTACAATCACACCAGAACGTGAAGATGTTGGTCACCCATTCAGTGAGGACTCAGCCTCATTAAAGGGGTGGATAAAATTAATCTTCAGGACAAATCCTGGAAAATGGTGTGTCATAAGTCTGTACTCCTTTTCCTCCTCCACAATTGCCCTTTATAGTCATCCTGCTAGAGGAAGCAAACTTTAATGAACATGCCTGATTGATGAGGAAACCCATTGTGAGCAGAAAAACAACATTTCCTCCTGTCTACTTTGGGAGCTGTTACAGCTCCCTCAGGTACACTGATATATTCCAGTGGAAATATACAGGTATGAATAAATTGCTTTGCTGTAGTTTTATCTTTTGTTCAAGCAATTTATTATGACAAAGCATTTATATGACCTAATGGTGTGTGCAAGGCATTGTTGAGGCAGAACTGCAATATCACTGAATCATAGAACAGGTTAGGTTGGAAGGGACCTTGAAGATCATCTTGTTCCAACCCTACTGCCACAGGCAGGGATACCACCTACTAGACCAGGTTGCTCAAAGCTCCATCCTGCCTGGCCTTGAACACTTCAATATGTACAGAAAATGTTGCTGTAGTTAATGACCCAGTAGCTGTCATAGAATTGTTTAAATTGGAAAAGAACTCTAAGATCATTAAATCCAACCAAGACAGTGGAAACTGGTTGGAACCTGCTGTTTGGAGGGCACTTCAGTGCAGTCTCTAGGAGCAGCAGTTGTTTCCAGGTGATAGGATTAAGCGATTGCTGGAATTCAACATCAGGATGCTACAGTAAGAGGGTCTTGCTATTGTTCTGAGAAAATTATTTTAGTGACGTGTACTCTCCAGATAGAAACATGTCATTCATGTACGTAACTGGTTTGTTTTTCCTATAATAAAGGATTGTTGCTAAATTCACTGACCAAAATTAAACTAAACTACTGAATCCATGCAGCTTCTTGAATATGTGTATAAATCTCATTCTGAATCACACAGTTTGGATGCATCTGTGATATAGTGGAGTTACTTTAGTCTTTACTGAAATGCAGTTTCCTTTGAGCAAATCACAGTAGACTGGCAAAGCAGAGTTACATGACACTCTGGCAGGAAGTAAAGAGGATAATATTTCACTGAAGGAAAATTGCAGGAAGTCAGTAGAATGTCTGTTATCTTAGCTGGAGCTGGCATTTGGCCTGGTTACTAAAGATAACACCTTTCTTTTTCCTCCAAGACTTGTCACTTGCTGCTTTATGACCATGTATCTTGATTTACACCTCACTCAGAACATCTCCAGCTGCAGAGCATCACCAGTGCCTGGGGGTGATTCCAGGCTCCTCCATGGCATAGACAAAGATGAATTTTTGAGCCCCGAAGATGAGGGAGTGGTATGAGCCTGCCATTTCCACAGGCAAGAGAAGAGTAGCAGGAAGGAGTGCAACTGTAACTGCAGGCTGAAGAGGAGCGCATTGAGGAAGTGGGATTGCTACAACTACTGCTGCCTAACACCTGAGAAAGATCAGGTAAGTGACTGCTGCATCTGTTGTGAATAACCCTGACTTCTTTCTGAGCAGCCACAGAAAGAGCCAGTTTGCCTTTCCAGAGCTCCTGCAGAGACTAAGCAGGCATCACGCTGTCCCTGAGCATGCTGCTGTCCCAGGCAACTCTCCGTTTTCTTATTTCCATGCCTGGCATCACACTGAAGTTGTGGTGTAAAAGAGGAAAATCACATTTGACTCATGGCAATTGTTGAGATCTGGATTAATTTTCCAAGGTCCAGTCACTGCTAGAAGCTCCTTAATTTCCAGGACCTAATGGAACTCTGTTCCCAAAAGATAAGAGCAAAATGTGCAATGATCGATTGGATGCTTCTGATCATTTTTATCAAGCATAGGAAATAGTTAATTTTATTAATTGTTGATTATGGTGTATTTTGTGAAATGCACACTGCCTGTCATGCTGAGCACTAAGGAAATACCACTCTTGCTTTATAGATAGTTAATGGGGTTACCAGGGAAAGTTACTTGTCAGGGGACATGCATTTACTCTACAGCTTGGAAAGTAAAAAGATTACATCTCCAACTGATGTTCTCGTAAATCAATTTATGACGAGGTCCCTGCTGATTTTGACAGGCTGTGATGTGAGCTTACAACTTCTCTTGGTGGCTGAGGGAAGTTGCCTCATTTCTACCACAATGATCTCTTGTGACCTTGACAGCAACTCATCTTGCATGACTGATAACAAAGAGTTTAGAAATAGATGTTTTGCTGTTTTGAATTTTTGTTCACACTCCTCTTCTGAACTCTTTTCTTAGTTTCCTTGAACTTCTCTCTGTGTTGCCAAAACGTCATGTGTGCCTCTGGGAGGCTTTCCAACTTCCAATTGCAGAAGTGGGTCACTCCTCATACATGCACATTTACAGTCTTTTGCAGATTCCCAGGCTCTCAGTATAGCACTAGGAGAACTTAAGCCATGCTGTCATAGCCTGTTGCTTTCAGAGGTTCACAATATTGCCAATTGGCATTAAATCTTACATTTGTTCTCTTTGACTGTCTGTCTGCCGAAAGAGATCTTGTAATGATCACCCAGCTAAGGATGAATTATTAATTTGAGATGCTGAAGGAGATTTGTGTCAGAGCCCAGCTTTGGATGGGTGACTTGCACAGAGCTTAAAAGCATCTCTAGCTCATCCCCCTGCCTCATTCTGCATTCTGTGCCATTTCTCTCACTGCCTCAGGGCAGAACGTTTCAGAAAGTTGAAGTGGGAATATTTTTATTCATCCTGTTACATGAAGTTAATCTTGTGTAGCAAAGCAGCTGTGTAATGTTTTGTATTAAACCTCATGTCTTCCCTTGGGTATTATTAAAATTCAGGTGAAGAGTTTTTTTAATTTTATTTTATTTTCCCCCTCCCAGGTCTCTCAAGGGGCCATTAGGCTTCATTCTTAATAGCTTGCCATCCCCTTTCCTCTGCTGGTCCTGCTGCACACACAACTGCACTTGTCTGACTGATGAAGGGTGAATGCTCTTTAGTGACTCATGCACATGCTGCACATTAGTGAAGACATTTCTAGCTGAGGTGAAGGGACGGCTGCTCCCTGGCACACTGAATAAAGCTTTGGTTGGCAAATTCTCTGTTTGCTTGATTATAGACCTGGAACACAGAAAATCCCAGTTGGAAGGAGACCAGCTGCTCTTCAAATACCCTGGGCTTCAAAAAACTATTGCTTTATTTTGGAGCCATTTTCAAGAAAGCCAGAACTTCCATTCTCTTTCTTTCTAACGTCATTGCTTTTGCTTTCAACAGTGGGATTTGCCTCCATTTGTTAGTTTAAAGAGAAAAGCCTCTTCTGACTGTCTCTGACCCACCTTTCCCTACTCACTCTCTACTTCATGTCATTATCTGTAGAACCAAAATGAGATTACCTGGAAAACAACATAGAGACCTGATAGTGAGAGAGGAATGGAGGGATTATCACAGGGATATGTAAGGGAAGGTAAAGAATTAAAGTCCTGCAGAGAAAACAACTGGGCTGGAGACAGTGAGAAAAAAAGAGCCAAGAAAAAAGGAGATGAAAGAAGGAGAGAGGCTGTGAGATGTGAGAAGGAGGAATGTGGAAATATACAGACTGGATTGTAGACTGCACAGAAGGGCTAACCTGAGGACTTGCTCTGTTTCTTCCCCTTTGCACCTCTACGAGAGCAATGGCAACTGTCTTAATAGCAGTTTGCACAAGTCGTTTGCGCAAACCCCAATTAGCCACTAAACTCCTTAGTCTTGACGCAGTCATACCTTTCAGAAAAATCTGGGTAACACTTTCTTCTTAACTTTCACAGCCCCTTCTGCAATTTGTTATCACAGCCTGGAGGATCACAAGTGCCAAAACGTGGTACAAATGGTTGCACAAAGGAACTGGTTACAAGACAGAAGAACGGGAAGCTTCAAAGCCTTTGCCAGACTTTCCGTACTTGTCAGGCTTCAGGGGTTCGGTGGATTCAACCTTCTAGTAGACTGGAAGTCTGCTAGACTAGTCTTGGGAATCTTTCAAACAGAATCTAGTTTTTGGATCCTTTGATGAGGGCAGCTCAGAAGTACAGGAATCAAGAAGATGCTTCTTTCTTCTTGCTTTGTAAGCTTTGGTAATCTATATACAATAAGTTAGTCACAGTAGGTGTCCAAGGGCTACTCAGCTAAGAGAATGTGTCCTTGGCATTATTTCATTGAAAGTAAAGCCAGGAGTGAAGTTGGCTCCAATTCTTAATAAATCCACAGTTTATCTCTTCCTGATAGGAAACAGCAGCCAGTAACTCACAATGTTGTTTAAAATACTCATAGCAGGAATCAGTCAGATAAGGGACTCACATAGTTCCAACCTACGTTCCATAGTGACCTACAAGAATCCATATTTTTAAGCTGTAAAATAACATTATTTGTATAGCAGTTGTCCTGACTAATGAGTGTCCAGCCTGTGAAAGGATTTCATCTTCAGATAAAGAAACCCCACGTCTGAGTAGCAGCTGACAGAGGTGCAATCATGTGGCTTGATCACAGATTAGGAGCCCTACCTTCTAATAATTCTAATCCTGCTGCCCACTTGGGGAAGCCACTGAATATTTCTGGCATTCATTTGCTCTCACTTGTGAAAATGAGAGGCTGATTAATTAGTGCCTAGTGAAGGGTTCACAAGGACCATTCATTTTATTACTACATTTTTAAAAATAACTAATCTTACCCTACTATCAAGTCTGCCTTGATCCCACTGTGCAGCATTCAGCAATATCACAGTTCCTATACCCACCATGGCTGCTCTATTCAATTATAAGTTCCCTTTTATTGACAGAAGAGCAGAGCTGCCTTATGCACAGATGCACAGAAGGACTCTTGAGACTAAGGAAAAAGAAGCAAAACCTGTGCAGTTTTCTTTCTCCCCTGGCTGTGTGTATGCTTAGAAGGTGGCGGGGGGGGGGGACAGGGGGAGGGGAAGACAAGCTAAAAGAGGTCTGCAGAGAAGTATTATCTGTGATTGGAGAAAGTAGCATAACAGAAAAAAACACAGATGCTTCAGGGAACAAAACAAAGCTGTGTACTTTTCAATAGCTGTCCCAACAAGGTTATAGTAGCATCACCATCCAATCATTGCTTTGTCGACTTGCTAGAACATGTCATCTCCATGTGTTATTAGAGATTGGTCCAGATCTTAAAAGCTACACCCCACTTAGGGCACCAGATTTGATCACAAAAAGTCCTGGGATCACATGTGATGTCCAGCAAACTTCACACCATTAAAATTGAGTGCCACTGCTCTGAGCCATTGACACTGGTTGCATTTTACAGCCTTCTTGCAATCATTTTAGTCAGCCATGATTGCTCGTCCCAGTGTTTAGGCAGCAGACAGTTCAGTTTTCTGGATTTAATAACCTTCTGTTTTGTGTCATACCAGTAGGTCCTTCCATGCCAAAGGTCATTATTTCAGCAGTCTTCCAACTAGTCTGGTGGCGTCCATGTAAACCAACTTCTGCAAAACAGGAATTAGTTTTGCTGTAGGACCCCATGCCACCTCCTTTCATCTACACAGAGGCGTGACTGATTAGGAGTTCTGGGGATGTGCTGGTTTGTTTTTCTCCTCAACCATGTTACATGTGCTTCAGAAGAATTTGATTGGATAGGACCTTCTCCCAGGTTCAAGGGGAGCTATCACCACTTTTTTGGCGAGGGATCCCTTTCTACTTATAAACACTGGAACCCTTTTCTTCAGTTGGCTCTCTGGAGGGACTCATCTGGGGAGAAGGGAAGCAGTGAAGTAGTTTGATGAATGGCATCAACTTACATCCCCCAGGAGGATTCCATATGTTTTTAGCAGATGTTTAACACGTTATGGCAACACAACTGGCTGTGTTGAAACAAATTGCAGGGTGACCATCTAACTGTTGTCAGAAGTGAAGTTTTCAACACTTCCAACTCGCCCCAGGCAGTTACTGCTGTTCTCCGTAGATACCTGTGAACTACAGACCATGTTTCTGTTAGAAAAATAGTGAAGAACTTTAACTGCCCAATAAAGTGTTATTTAATTGGAATATCTCAGGGACCAATAAACCCTGAAGATACATTTATTAAGGTTTTGTTATTGTTGTTTGATTGTTTGTTTGTTTGGTTTTTTAAGGAGAAAGGTGCTTGTAAAATCTTATAAGAATAAAAATAGCTTCAGGATTTCAGTGTCATCTGGAGTTTAAAAAGTGCATTTGAGTCTCCTCCCTTTGTGATATAAGAGAAATGTGAATACCAAGAAGAGTCAAAGTATTTGATGATAGATGTTTGGATGAGTAAGACACTTGTCTGTGATCCAGAACCTCCTAGCTCATGTCCTAGAGCTGCCACTGACCTCTAGTACTTCTTCAGCATTCATTCTTCTTGCCTCAATTCCCTGTTTGTAAATGGGGGTAACTGTTCCTCTGTATTTGTCTCTCATCATATCTAAACATGTAGGGGAAAGGGACTGAGGGGTTCCTGGGACAGTGGGGACCTCCATTTTGCTTGTCCTTCCTAAGTGAAAATTACTAAAAAGACTGTGGGAAATAAAGGTAGTCTCCATACAGGGTTCAAGAAGTACAGAAAAATCTCAGCTGCAAATTTCAGAGGGAATAAAAGTGTTGAGAATTTTCTCAAAAGATTTGCAGTTGGAAATCTTGGGGCTTTGGCTTAATCTCCATTTTAGGAAACTTCAGGGGCAAAAAAAAAAGCAAACAGTGGATGGGATATTTTCTGGTTCTTTTTTTTCTGTGGTTTTGGGATTTTTTTGTTTGTTTGGTTGGTTGTTTTTTTTCAGTAATATACAGTTTTACCTACTGTTAGCTTTGCAAAGGGCTATCATCTTAAATATGCTCATTTTGCTTTAAAAGTATCCTTTCAATACTGAATATTAAAATCATTACATAGAATTCTCTTAATTGAGCTTTTTCTGGGCAGAGTCCAAGGGTACGTTCAATCATTGCTGCTGCAGTTTGGGTTTAGGCACTGCTGCCAGTTCCTTTGTGTAATCTTGTGACTTCAAAGACAAGGAAAGAGGGAGGTGGGCAGGAGAGCATTTAGGAAAATTATGCCTACCTATTTGAGTATTTCAGTGAGCATAAACTGTTGTCATGGCTTGGATAATCTTAAGAAAAGCATGTCTCTTGCCCTGGAATCTTGCTTCCCATCTTGTGGTCTGTGGGTCTGAAAGACAGGTGAAGGTAATATATGCAATGATGACAAAACATGCTTTTTTAACTTCTGAAAATCATACATATATGCTACCATGTAATCAAGTGAATATGAAAACAAAGCTGGAAAAAATAAATCTGTAAATTAATATTTAAAATTCTGCTTAGTTCTTTATTTCAAAAAAACAAAACCAAAAAACATGGCAAAGCTGCATGAAGGAGGGCCTATTTCTTTTTTCTCCAAAATGTGAGCTGTTGTTTGGATGGAAATGCTGATATTGACAAAGAAACCAACTCATAAACAATTTAGCTTCAGTTTTCCCAGCTGAGCCTGGGAAAGCAAAACCTGGGTGAAGAATACACTGGCAAGGTTTTAATTATGATTTTTAATAATGAAGCTTGAACAAACCTCTTGCTACCAGTATATCAACTGCCCCCTCATGCTGTTTTCCCAGGCCTGATGGAGGGGCCCTGGGAAAGCAGTCTGATGGCAGATGAGAGAGCATACTGATCAGTGTAACTTCAGTCAGCACTACAAGTGCTTGACATTTTGGAAAAACAAGATCTTTTGCTTTGCTGTCTTTATCTGGGAGCAGGTGATCAGGTTCAGACAGTTGGTTTGTCATCTTAAGCTCTTTGTGGCTGAGACCTTGTTTGTTTTGCACTCTCAGAAGTGCCATTCAGTCTCATGGCAGACTTAATAAAACTGTGTGATTTCTACTGAGCACAGATTGCTCCTGGAATGTGCTATGGTTATCTGGAAATAGACTGATACTCAGGTTCCAGCGTGCAGATGCCAGAGAGTTTCTTTCTGCCCATCTGCCTAGGCAATGAGCTGGCCTGCATGTCAGTCCAGCTCTTGGAATCACAGCCAAGCTCTGTCAGGGATGAATTCCTGCTTTATCCACTTTCACAGCAAATTGAAATAGGTGTTAGTAGAAATAAAAAAAAAAAAAAAAAATAATTAAAAAAGAAGTAGGAAAAGAAAGGGAGCAGCCTGAAGGCAAAGGAAGTGGGAGGAAAGGTGGGGAGTCCAGGGAAGGAAGCAACAAGGAAACTGTGAAGTTGAGAACTAAGATGTGAAGCACAGACAAGAAAGGGTTTGTAAGTAAGGGTTAATTCTGTGGAGTGAATTTCAATTCTCTCAAAGTCCGTACAGTTACACCTGTGAGAAACCTGCCCTGAATTGTTCATGGCTTCTCAACATTGAAGTTCCTGCTTCTGAAAACTCAAGCCTATCAGAAGTCTAACAGAAAGGCTTTTCATATTGTGATACACATGATGCAATATTCAAGAGACAGACCCTCCAGACAGTAGGAGGGCTGCAGCTCTAGGCATTTCTGAAAGAGGAGAAAGGGGCTTTAGTGTTTGGGGCTAAACTATAGAACTCCTTCCTTGCTCTGATTTCAATTCAGTAATGTATTTATCAGAAAAAAGGTAAAAGAGTCCTCTCATATTTATCTTTCATAAAATTGGCTTTATCCAAGGTTGCTGTTATGCCTTAAGTTCACAGAGGATACACTATATCCTTTACACATAAGAAAGAATGTAAACCCCAGTTTTAAATGCAAAACTCAATTCAGTGCTTGCGGGGATTCACAAAGCAATTCCTTCATGATAGTGAAAGCACTATAAACTCGGGAAGCTAATTTTCAATAGTGGCCCCTTAAATTGCACAGCTGAGCATGTAAGAGCACTATTGTGTCTATGTGAGCATGTGGAAGATTTGAAAGCTGGGGTCACATATAGTTGACTTTTGTTCATTTACAAAACAGTTTCATAGAATCAGAATGGAAAACAGAAAACACATACAAGTCTTTGGATACATCACCCTGCACTTTTTTTTCCAAAATATCAGAATAGTGATGTCACTGGAGGGGGTGGGGGGCAGTTATTGGAAAAATGCCAGGGTTATCCCTGATGAGGAAGGGATCTTGTCTATAGAATCTGGAGCTGCTTAAAACTGTTGTTTTGAGCAGGACTAAGTCAAATCAGTTTACTAGAAACCCTCTGAATGAGATCTGTGCATAAGGTCCCAAAACAAGGGCAGTAGTTGGGCAGATAGACAGTTATACATACATTTCATGGTTTATTCACTGGTAAACAGCAATATTGCCTGGCATGTGGGGTCCTGCAACAGTCCTTGACAGTGCAGCAGTGCATGTGTGAGATTGTTATGGAGGGTGCAGAGGGAAGACCAATAGAGCCTGGTTCAACAGTTCTGTAGTGCACAAATGTAATCTCTGCCTGAAAGAGCCATGATCTGCTGCTTAAGGGGTATGACAAGCCAGCCTCCTGGAAAATAGCACACTGAGTCCTTTGCAAAGGAATCAAATGAGGAACAAGGCTATTATCTTGTATCAAACTGCGTCTAATAAAGAAATGAAAATCCCCTACTCTGCCACAAAGACCAAGGAGAGCTAGGATCATGCTGTGTGACACAAATAAATGAATAGTGAAACAGAAATGGAAAAACATCGGACCAAACATTACAAGAAAATATCAGACCCTGAAACGATTGCCTGTCTTAAACAATAGACTATAACAAAACATACATTACAAATATGGTCTGGTTGTATAATCTAGTTTTGTTATTTCACAGAAATAGATTTGGGACCATAACTGTTAAATTCCAGGTGTATCACCCTATTTTTACATCACATTAGGCAAAAAAAGAAAGCCAACGCCAACAAATATCTGCACCTGGGGAGCCTTGTAACTGTTCATTTCCAAATACATGAGACATTAGCAGAGATATTTATAAAGAGATGCTGGCACATCTATTTTCCCTTTGCACAGCACTATTAGACATTACTGTTGTCTCTTGTTCTTCTACTAAGCTTTGAGAGTCCAGACCTGCACCCCACATCTTGCAAAGCATCATGAAATAAACAGGACTTCTTATGAGTACAAGGGCACGTCTGCATGCTTGCGGGATGTGGCCCTTGCAGGATTGTTCTCTTTTGTTATATTAGAGTGCAACATCCAATTTACTGACGCCCTCGCTCCTGAGATATTGATTGTTAATGAGAGTAACACGTTAGTTCTGCACACCTTTTACTTTCTCAATTTCTTTCCCTCCAACTCAACAAGGACTTTTGTGAGTATCAGGACCAGTGCTACAGAGTTTCCCTACGGGATAGCTGAATTGAACCCCACTGTAGATTTCCTGGTCGGATGCTGTTGAACTTGAGATACAGTCGCCCTATGTGCAAAAGCAGTAAAAGAGATGACATCTCCTACACAGTTACCTATTTTTCTGAAACTCGTAGCTGTCAAGTGCTATTGAAATGGTTTCACTGACTCAGAAGTTACTGACACACACAGAGCACAACTGCACAAGCTGTATTTCCTTAGGAAACCATGCTTAGGAGTGTTGACTTTTCCCATGTTGCAAACATGGGCTCTTCGTTGCGTTTGGGAAGTCTTTCCAGTCCCGCAGTGTCATGCTTTGAAGTTTCTCTGGCACATCGTCGAAGGCATTTTGGCAGCTCTCACTGAGGTACCAGTCAACGAGACACCTCCCTCGCACCTCCCTGGTCTCTTTCTTTTGCGCCCCAGAGTTCCCCCAGGTGCATCTTAAGCCCATTGGGCGTTACCAGGGCCACCCTGTAGCTCTCCTTCATCCGGTGCCTCCTGAGAGCAAAACAGGCTCAGGATCCATCTCCGGCAGAGGATCGGCAGAGCCGATCTGTCCCTGGGCCGCACTTCCCGGGCTGCCGCTCCCGCACCCCCGAACGGCGGAGCCGCCGGCGAGGCACGGTACGAGAGGGACGGGGTACCCCGGGCTGCCCTTGGCGGCTCCAGCCTAGGGCACCCGGGAAGTTTTCTGGCGACGGAGGAGGCAGACGGGGGGGTAAGG
>JAWWMO010000174.1:22364396-22448780 GCA_035047845.1 Dendrocincla fuliginosa
CTGCCGCTCGCTCCATCCGTCCGTCCGTCTGTCCGCTCGGTCCGTCCCCGGGGAGCCGCCGCCGCGGGAGCTGCTGCAGCCGCCGGCAGGTAACGGGGAGGGGGGCTCGTCTCTCGGTGCCCGCTGGGCGCGCAGCCTTTCCGCGGCCAGCGGTGCCGCTGCGCCTTGGAACCCACGGCTCTGCCGCTGCCCCGGGACGCTCGGCTCTCGCCTCCCGCCGCCGCCGAGTTGCTTCCCCGGGGGACGGGGGATGTGCGGGAGCGCAGTGACTCCCCGGGGTGCTGGGTGTGTAAGTTTCCGGGGCTGAGGTGCCAGCCAGCCCACCAGCGCGGAGGACGGGGAGGACGCCCCCGCTGCCCGAGCCAGCTGAACTCGCCCCGCTGGTTACAACTCTCCAGGGTCGAGCCCCGGGAGCGCCTCCGGGAGCCTCAGAGCCTACCCTCGATATTTCTGTACTCTGTTGCCCCCGCCCCAGCCCCCACCGCTGCGGGATCCCTCTTCCCGTAAAGGCAAGCCGAGGAGCTGCTGGCTCCGAGAGGCTGTGGCCGGAGTGCTCTGTCCTGTGTCTGTCGCGTGCTGGGGTGTGCTGCCACCCTTGAAGTTCGGATGAGGAAGGCGGGAGAGTTATCCGTGTTTCTGACTTCAACCCGGGCCAGTAGGAATTTTTATTTCACATTTTGCTGATCTGCAATCCCACCACTCTGGGTCAGTGCCCGCTAATTGAGATTTATAGCTGCAGCAACATGTTCGTGAGGTACCACATGGGGATTTTGTAAGCTGAACAACTGGGTACTTAAAGTTTTATCATAACTTTTGTATTTAAATATTACAGTGAGTAAATAGCATTTTCAGATGTGCCGTACTTGGGTGATTTTTAGAGAAGTCTCATTGATAATAATAATTTCTTTTTTTTTTTTTTTTTCTCTCTCTAGTACTTCTCTAAGCAATTAGTAAGCTTGGCCTAACTACTGCTTGTACTTCTATAAGAAAAATGGAACACAGTTAATAGACTCTAGGCACATAATTCACCAAATAGCCAGTAGCTACCAAAGCTGCTTAGGCAGAAGTGTGCTGGAGATGGTTGTGTGCCTGGTTGGGTATATGCCAGTTGTGAACACAGGCTCGCCCTGAATTTTTGCTAGTGGGTAAAAAGCGCGTGGAAATTTTAAAGAGTTGTCTTAATTCAACAGTATGTATCCAAGGGTTTGATGGATCCTACCAGTAAAATGCTTATTTTGGTATTCAGTGCTTTTGTAAGGATCAGTAATTGTTCTGTCACAAAAGTATACAAACTGAGAGCAAATGATAGGGATGTCATTTGAAGAAATAGGTACATTCTTTATATTTTTCAAAATTTGTGGAGAATCTTTCAAATTCGAATGTGCAGCATAACGTACAGATACACTTCTTTATCATCTGCTTTCACTGAAGTATTTGTATAGTATGTTAAAATGATTGTTTGACCCTCTTTGGAAGGCAGTTAATGTTTCTGTATTTGTTGTGGCCGAGGTACAGCTTTTGTTGGCTCAAGCTAAAATACCATGTGATACAGTTGCCACGAATTTGAGCCTAGCGGGGTGAGAAGGAGAAGGGAAGAGCTTTGACTTCTCTGAGATGCTGCAAACTACCAGCAATATCCAGATAAAATTTCTACCCTTCCTACAAGGTACTACAAGCTGCTGAGCTACCCGCGTTGTGCGTTTAACCCCGTGAGATATGCAGGTGAAAGGGCACTTTACTCCCTGGGAAAGGGACCCATGGAGGCGGACTGTCCGTCCGCTGCCCGGGGGTAATTGGGAGCACCGCGATGATCCGCGGCTTCCCGAGCCGGGGCCAGGTATGGGGCGGGCTCCAAGGGGCCGGCGCGGGTGGGTGTTGCTGGCAGTTTCCACGAGAGGGCTTTCTCGCTGTGCGGTGTCAGTGCGACCCTTCGGCAGGGCCTTCGGAGAGCTGGCCGCGCCTCCGCTCGCTCCTCGGCACCGAGGAGAAGAAAGAATGAGCTTGGGGGTGGCTTGTGCTCACGGGTATTTCAGATTTCCTTTGTAAATTACGGGGAAATCCCTTTATTACCCCTGAGGCGTAAGGATAAGACATCCTGGGAAGAACACCAGTCTTCTATTTCCAGGCTCTCTTAAAACTTAGAACGGATCCCAACAACTTAATTTCCCCACAGCTGAAACCGAGAAGAGGCTGAGTGTGTTTTTCACAAAAGGGGAGGGGGGTGGCAGAGTGTTTGTATCCTCCTCTCAGATGATGGCAACGAATTTCTCTATCCTGGCATGATCTCATTTTTGGCTGCTTTAACATGTATTATACTTTTCAGGGTGGGGCTGGACGAAAGGGAAACAGGAATCATTGTGTGAGTATGAAAATGCTGAGCTATCCTTAAGTCCTTTGCCAAGTTGTCTGTGTGTTGTTCAGTTCAAATAATTTCACACAAACAGCATTGCAGGTCTGTTTTAAAAGGCAGAAACTGTATCTGCAACCAGTAATAATATTGCAGTTCATAAAACATGAGAAACATCTGTTATTGTGACTTCAATTTGTTTCTCTCTCCTTGGAATAACCAAGTTGACAGCTCAGTCAGGTTTAATGTCCTGTGGTAAACCTTCGGTCGTGTGTCCCATGGCTAATTGTGACTCACGGAATCATAAACTCAACTCCCGCTTTGCTGCAGTGACTCAATGGGGGACCGGGAAGGGTTTCAAACCAGCTCACTGCATGGAGCTAGTCCCCAACAGCAGATGATGGGGGACAAATTTGGATTTTTGCAAAACTAGGTCTATCATGTGCCCTTCCCACTTTCAGTGTGGCAGTGCTAGCTGGGATCCCAGTATCAGGGCTGAACAAGTGAAGGGAGAAGGGTCTGCATTGCTGTAGGGGTATTATTTTCCCTCCTAGCACCTTTTGTCTTGCGTAATCTATCCCAGGTTGAATACTATAGGCACTTGAAACAAAGCCATCTCATACTTTGATATGTGTTTATTGGCTTTACCATCTCATCACCTTGCCTTTTTTTTTTCTTTTTAAGTTGGGTTGCTCTTCTCACCCCACCTCTCCAAATAAAAAAAAGAATTAGAGCAGAGGCAAAACGTAAATTAACTGTATTTTTGTGAATGGGTTTTCTTCTGCCCCTGTCTTCCTTGCTGCCTTCTGAAAGATCTCTTCATAATTAAAATATTATGACTGTCCTTATGGTAGCCCTTCACTTGTGGCAAGGATCCTAATTTGACGTCAGTGAAAAAGTACTAGTTTCTGGCATAAGGGCAGATGACATTTCATCAGCTAGTGTGTGCCCATATTTTTTTTTTTCCAAACCACAGTGCTAAGACCATATGGACAGATAATGAGTTTAAGCTGATAAACAGCTTACAGATTTGCCCAACTAAAGGACTTTCTTCCTAGAAAACACATTTTCCTTTAAAATAAATAATGAAGTTCCTGTGTTTTTATTTAATTATCTTGAGTCCTGTCTGTTCTCACCAGGCTGCAGGAAAACAGGCACAACTGCTCTGGGGACAGAAGCTACTGGATTTATGGGGCTGTAGGTCTTAGAGGAGGAAGGACTTGGAAAAAAAAAGTTCAGATGCTACAAAATTGAAGCCTAAGGCATCTAAATAAGCAGATGGTAGTCTAAGTTGTATTTAGAGAGCTTTGTGAGGTATTGCATAGTTCTTGACATCTTGAAGATGAGTCATTGCATGAGGTGGTAGTAGGTCCGAGGTCTGTTTGGGAGTTATAATTAAAACAGATGGATATCTATACTCCTTGCTAATTCTGTGAGGCTGCTGAAGGAGTTCTTGTCTGGGAATACTGTTGCAAGACAATCCCTACTTTTGCTTTTTCAAGACTGTGACTAATTTCAGTATCATTTGTTTGTCTGTTTAATTTAAATTGACTTATCAATGAAATGTGAGGGAAAGATTTTTGATCCATTTTTGCTGGGTTTTGAGGGGGGAAAAAATCCCACAAGTAGTACCGTGAGAGTTGGAAAGTAACTTGTTTTGGGAAGTGGTGGTCTTTAGTTTTCACTTCAATTTAGTGACTCAAAGCAAAGTAGTGTATTTGCATTAGAGGACAAAGCCTGTGTATTTCTCCCCCAAAATGCATAAAAATGAGCTGTTTGGGATCTGAAAGTGCTCATTCCATTTTAAGCTATTTCTTATGAGCTCTCTTCTTTTATTTTTTTTCCTAGAAACAGTTATTAATCTTAATTGGAAGTAGCAAATGAGGAAAGAAAATGGTTGTACGGAAAAATCAGTACAGACAACTCCATTCTTTCTCATGCTACTTATTTCTTCTAAAACTTGAATGTTTTGTGTTGTCTCTTCCCTTTATACTGTTGACTTCTTAGCACTGGGAAGATTACTGGACTTTAATTGTATTTAATATGAGGATATTTTCCAGATGGCTACAGCTTAGTTTTCTGATGGTTGCTGCTGTTTCTTTTGTAACTGATATGACAGCAGAGTTGCATTTGGTCCTACCTTTGCTCATGACTGTACAGTTCAGCATTTCTCTTGTGTCCACTCTGTGTGACACTTGTGTCACACCAACATTTCTTATTTTCTTTTCACTGTTCTTTCAGTCTTGAGTTTTCAAACTGGTGAATGAGTTACTCTACCCCACAGCTGCAAAGGATTTGGGTGAATTCAGTGCCCAACAAACAGTTGATGGGGTCTTCTCCTCTCCCCCCCCCCCTCCCCCCACCTCTTGTCTTGGAGCATTTAGCAGCTGTTTTGCTGTTTATAATTTCTGCATTGGTAAAGATCTGCCTTGGGCTAATTTAGTATAAATTGTCTGAGACTGAAAGAAATGGCTATAAGATGGCAGTGCATTGATCTTTTTCTGTTAACCACACCATCTGCTAAACCAGTTTGTCGGCATGTTTTTATTTATTGTTGCAGAGATAAGTTTTAAAGAAAAAAACTATGATAAAGATGTTTTACTCTTACAATGGGATTTGCTTCTGCACCTCTGCCACCTTCTGTTCTCTAGCAATGAGCTGTCCTTCACTGGTCTTCCTCAGAGCTAGAGGCAGAGAGGCTCACCATCCTGGTGAGTTGTATGTGTGGGGGATTTTTTGATCTGAATTGCCTCTGCAGGTGTCTTGATACAGAAGGCCTTGGATGACTAGATGCCTAATGTGAATGCTTCATTTTGGGTGGACTAATATGCAATGAATATTGCATGACAATTGAAAGTAGTCATGTGGAGTCAATTTATCCTCACCAAATTCAGTTAAAAGAAAATCATTGTCATTGTCTTCAGAGATGTTGGAAGTGGGGTTTTGACTGTCACAGGTTCTTAGTAAGGATCTTGTTCATGCACAGGATTGTTCCTGTCTGTGTAGTCCCTCTAACAAGGACTCTGATGATTGATAAGCCTCTGGAGGCTCTTGTGTTTTGGGCATTTGTTTGTTTCAGTTTTGTTTTTTTGTTTGTTTGGTTGTTTTTTTCCCATCGTGATCTTCCCTTTGTTATGTATTTACTAAATAAACCTGGCCTAGAATGGAAGCTTCCTGTTTCTTGAGAAAGAAATTGAAAAGTCACTGTAGAGTCAGTTCTTAAACTCAAAAAAGGTTCATATTTTTTAGATCATTCTATCACTTCAAGCAGAAACAGAGGATGCTTTTGATAAAATAAACAGTGCTGAAACTGAATCTCATCCATTTACTTGTTATTTCTTGGTTTTTAAAGGGCCTACTGTGTTCAGCTCATCTCTATTCCTGTGCTTCTGTCTCCCTCATGACCATGTTAGAGAGGGACTTTATTGGAGTGTTTGTGATGCCTAGTGAGATCTGGAGTTTACTCTATTTAGGTTTCTGGAAGCAGTATGACTAGTATCCTCTTTACTCCTATTGCCTGTGATGTCACTGTCAGGAAAAATCTTAACATGGTTGTTGATCCTGGGGAAGTGGAACTAAACTAAACTGCTAATGTGAAAAATCACATAGGATAGCAGAGATAATAATAGCTCTTATATTCTTTCAGACTTCTTGCTTGAGTCATAAACAGCTTTAAGTATATCTTGTGCCATCCCAGATGTCTGAAAAGCCCACGTGACAGATGAGTGGAATGGGGTATGGGATGGTATGGTGACTTGTTGACTGTGGGTCAGTGGCACAGCCTGTCAGGGGCTCAGGAGCTTAGAGGCCCTGGCTGCAGTTTGGGTCATGTATACTGTGCATGGTTGCAGTACTGAATGTATCTGCAGCTCTGTGCTTCTCATAAGGCTCAGCACTGAAATTGTAATGCTAGCAGCTTTCTTTTCATGGCCCAATGCCCAGTTTGAAGAAGGGTGATTTTGGTCATGTTGCTAGACATACGTATTTATGGCCCTGTTTCATCTGTTGAATTTAATCTGTTGGAGTATTTTTAACATTATTATGGAAACAGTTACTATATTTACTCCTTACAGAAAGCTCAGTGTATGACAGCCTATGAGGAGAGAGTTTTAGAGTAATAAAGATTGCACTATGATTGTGTCTACACTTCTTCAGGAAAAATGGTCCAAATGAACTGACTGGCAGTTTGCCTGTTTTTGAGACATGGACCTCACAGGACACTGAACTGGAACACTCTATGCTGGGAAAACAACAATGGGGTTTGTTCTTAGCTCACTTGGTAGCACATCTCATTTTCTTGGGGTGTGAAAAACCCCAGATCTTGTTGTACAGAGAGAGCTTATGCTTATATTGGGCTGGTTTCTCAGACCTGCTGAGAACCTGTTTCTCTTGGAAGTCTTTGGGAGCTGTGGGTACGTTTCAGATGAGCACCTCAAAACCTGCTGCCAGTGTAAGTAAGATAGTAGTGATACTTCTGCTGACTGGAAATTCATCGGATTTCTGAATGGGAGTCACTGTCATTGTTGATGTGCTCATTTCTGTAGTAATTTCAAAACATAATGTGTCTTAATGTCAATCTTGCTGATGAAAATTGATGGAACTTAATAGTGATAATAATGTGGTGGGTATACACCATGGACATGTATGAGAAATAATGAAGAATAAAGGAATTAATGTCTCAGCATGTTATTAAGAGAGGTGGACTTTGGATCTGATGTAGTTTTGAACTGCTGACTCTCCTTTGTTCCTGCTAAGGTCAGAGGGGATTCTGAGAGCTTCTTAGGATGAGGCATTTATTTTGTGTTGATCAACAAAACTTTTCCATCTGATGGGAATATGCCATGTAACAGGAATCTTCTAGAGTTGCACCAAGCTGTTTTTCAGAATAAGACACAGGAAAAACTGAGAGCTAGTTCTGGAAATGCTTGAGGCACAACGCTAAAACCACCAATAGATCTCTTTGGTTTAGCAGCCTGAGAATTTACAATGTAATACCTTCCTGATGTGACGAATGACTCTGGGTTCATAGTATTGAAAAATACCTTCAAAATTGCTAAGAATTTCAGCTTACAATGGTGCTTTGTTAATTAAAAACTTCTTTTACATGTTAAGGGAAACACCAGTCAGGAACAGCAGTCTGATGAGATTAAGAATGAATAGGGCTTCCTAGAGACTGTCTGGATTAAGTGGGTTTTTTTTGTTGAATTTTTTTCCTCTTGCTTTGTGTCTTTTCTGTTTTTTCTTTCTCCTCACTGTTCTGAAAGGAGCAGAAGGTTTCATGCTCTGCATTTTGTGTGTTCATATTTTGAGACTGCAGTGGGGAAGGCTTGGCAGGAGAAGAGTTGGAATTAGTTTAAAAACATTAATTTTCTTTGTTAATGTTGCTGCAGATAGTTCTAAGTTTCAGTTTGCAGTGGATTTCTTACAGTATTTCTGTAGTGTTATACTCTTTGGGAAGTGTCTTGTAGCTTTGCACTAGCCTTGGGTTGCAGGAGGCATCGGGAGGAGCAGTTGAACTCTTACTCCCAAGTCCTGTCACTGATTTCACTGCTCAGAACTGAGGTGGGTGAATACCAGAGTAACATCAGCCTGCTCTAGACACTCGTTGTCTCCAGGAAAGTTGCATTGCTTTTCTAAGCATCTGTTTCACCAGCTGTGAAAATGAAGACAGTACCCTCAGCATGTGGGTATGATGAACGTTCTTGTTAGCTAATCTTGGTAAAGGGCAATGCTGTGAAGCGTTGTCGGTTCTTTGAAGGTTTAAAATGGCGTAAGCCACGAGCTTGCATCTTTGTTAGGGGAGTACCAACTGGGAGTCCTTATGGACAGGGCAACACGTTTGTGGGAAAGAGGAGAAATTTGTTTGTGGTGAAGGACCTGAGTGAGAATTATGCCTTATTCTATCTTTTTACACAAGGTCTAAATGGATTTACTTGGAGCTTTGTTAAGCATCTGTCCAGGGTTGAATTTTGCCCTCATAGTAGTTGCATTTCCTTTTGTTGTTTTTCCAGTCCCCGCTCCACATGCTTGTTTTTTATGATCAAAGCTTTTTTCTTTAAAGATATGCCAATGCCTTGTAATAATGCTCAGAAGATCCCCTATGGGGAACAGTTCTGATAAGACACTGAAGAATTCTTTAATTCTCTTCATAATTTTTACTGTTAGGAACATCTTGTCGATATAAGGTGGGGCTTTTATTCCCTTGCTGTTACTACTTCTTCCTTGGCTCCCCTCCTCCCCAGACACTGCACTCATTCTTCAAGCGCTCCCACTGTCTTGTCTTATATAAACTTGGTTCCTTGGTTCTTGTTTTCAATTCATTCTTTTATCTTCTACAGCGCTCAGTGAATGCTTAAAAATAATAAATATTAATAATAGAGCTCTTTGAACAAGCAGGTTCTTTGCTGCTTAAACTCACCTTTTCCTGCTGCTTATCCCCTATTAGAAGTTGCTATAATCTGCAGATTGTAGCTGTAATAACTTCTGTAGCAGTGGCTGGGTTTGTGACAAGCGTAGGATTATAGCTCCAGGTGGGGAATTGGCAGCAGGAACAGAAAACCTCAAAGGCACAAATATGTTGTTCCAGTTGAAATATTCTTAGCAATAAAGGAAGAGAAGCCAACAAAATTTAGTGTGGGAATAGAGCTATTTATCTAGGTTTCCATGGAGTGTCAGTGACCTATATAGGGTAATCCTGTACTGCACATAAAATGCTGTGTTTAGGAGTAAAAAAATGCATTCTTTCTGGAGAACATAGTTTAAGAAGGCCATACTTTTGGACATGCTTTCAAGCCAATTCATAGGAAGTGACTTAAATCAGCACGACAAACTATGTGATACATCTGTGATATTACTGTATGTTTTCTTTGAATTCCTTGTGGAGACAGGTTTGCCTCTTTTTAGTGCTACAGAAGAAAGAGATGCTGTATGCCCCACTGCATAAAGTTGACCACATAATGTGCAGCCCAGTCTCCAGATCTTTTGCTACACACACATGTGCTCTTTTGGACATCAGCAGCACTTTTACTGTCCCACACTAAGGAACGAATAAAATAAACATGATTGCAGTGTCTGAGGTTTTCCCACCGCACCTCTTCTCCTTTGTTTAACAATACAAACGACTGGATTAGGAGAAGAGAGAATCCTGAGGTGTCAGGGCAAACTTCATGAAACCTTCTTTGTTTCTTCTACGCAATGTTGCCTTGGCCCTATGCAGGGAGCTGAGCTGTTCCTAAGCAGGACCTCTGTTGACTGGCTTGCGTCCAGGCTTTATCTTCAGCAGAAACCACTCTTGAGACTAGGACCAGCTGGGAGTTTTTCAAAGAAACAATTTGCCTACAGAAAATGCTGATTTACTGAAACCATTGTGGGAAAGGATTGGTCTCCACTTGGTTCTCCTTGGGTGAATTTCTTGCATTTAGGATAGAATCTTTTAGTCAAAACAGAGATGCTGGTTAGGAGCCAAATGTTTTGGGGTTTTCACCTATGCTGTCGCAAATCCAAAACCAGGTCCTGAAAGCAGGTTTCCCACATGCCAGAAATGCATGTGTTAACTGCAGAACTGTTGTTCTAGAGCACATGAGGTTTTGTATGAAGGATTCCAAGGTGGATTCCAAACTTTCATTCCTATATGAAATGAAAACAATATTTCAAGTCTCAAAAAATGTGGTTCCCATCAAAACTGAAGTGCCCATCCAGGTGTCATTGTGTCTTCCTCAGTGGCCTTGCTGTCTCTCCTCACTGGTTCTGCAAGGTTGTGTCTCCCCTGGATACGTATGCTCTTCGTGGAGTGGAGCAAAGAATCTCTGAAGATCTTGGTGAAACAATCAGCATGTCAGTCATAGGAGGAGAACAGCACCCTGAAGCACTCCTGGTGTATTTTGGCAGGGCCAAGGCTGTACGAGGCTATATAACTCCTAAGCCCCTGCTTCCTCTGAGGAATATTAGAAAAGCATCTTAAGCAGCCAACGAAAATATAGCTGAACACTGCTGATATATTTGTGCCTGGGCCATTGTTGTTGGGCAGGGTAGGAAAAATAATGCTTAGGGCAAGAGAGGAGCTGCTTGGAACAGGATGAAACACCCTTTTGCTGGTTTGACTGCAGCAAGCTCAGCAAAGGCAGCGCTTAACACATGGTTTCAGTAATAGGCCTCTCTCTTCCAATTTCTTCTTTCCCCCCACTTTATGGAGAGGAAAGTGGTCCTCTATCCTTTCTTAATTCTCCTTGGAGAGTGAAGAGATAACAAGAAGAAAGTGATGACAGTATCTCAGCTAAGCTAGGTGTGTGCTTAGTGAGGGCGTTTGTCCTCTGTGGTTGTCCTCTGCATCACTGAAGACTCTGAATCTGGTTATTCCAGTGCAGCTCAGCCACCTGAATCTTGATATGCCCTGTGCTGCTTGGTTGCCAAGGGGAGCTTTCAGGATCTCCCTCTGTTGTAGAAGGTGGGATTGCAAAATTGAGGTGAACGCTCCAGTTCTGGTATGTGAGAATGCCACTCTGCCTTGAATTTATGTTTTGTTCTTGCTTCATTTAATAAAGTGTGGGGGGGAGAAAGGCTGAGGGTTGAGGCTTCATCATTGCACAGGCAAAGACAAAGCACTCCTCTTAAAGGTAAAACAGTCCAGGCCCTTCCTGTGTATTTGAGGTTTAAATAATGGGTTTCCTGTTTCAGAGAAGCCAAGTGCATCCTCAGAAGGGCTCCACTAACCTGTTTTAAGACTTTTGTTCAGCTTGTGGTAAATGAGGAGTCTGAGCTTGCCGTTTAGGTTTCACGGCTCCTCCAAGTTAAAGTAGGAGGCATAAGGTGTGTTTAAAGCACACAGAAGCAGCAGCAAAAGGCCTGACCTGGTGGAAGCCAGAATGAGAATCACCATATAGCTTTTTTTGATTGAGCATAGAAGAATCCACAACACAGTCAGCTCTGGAAATCATATAATGTCAAAGCACTTCTGAATGTGAGATGAGCTCCAGTATGTCTGTCTGCAGGCAGATATGCAGACCCCAGATAGACAGTGTTTGAATGAACAATAAAAACACCCTAAGCCTTAGTTCTATGAGTTTGGGGTTTTGTTTTGCTTTGTTTGTTTTGGCTTGTTTGTTGGTTTTGTTTTTTTTTTGTAATAACAAGGCAATACTTACTTTCAAATATTAGATAATAATAGTATGTTTTCACAAACAAATGATCTAAGAAAAGAAAATATTTCTCTTAAATTAATCAAATCCAAGACCTCTATCTGTGACTGAAATACTGGCAGATTTCTGTGTCTTGCTTCTTCTGGTTCCAGTCATTAAGGAACCTTCAAAGGAACCTCTAAGAGGCTGATTGCTAAGGTTCCATAGATCCCCAGAAAGATAAAGGTAAGGTGCTACCTTTCTTAAGAAGCTTCAGCTGTGCTCTTAAGGATAGCTGTCATTTGGGAATTATATGAGATCTTTGTAAGGACTAGATCTTTTGCCCAAAAAAGTCAGTTTTCATCTTCTAATCACTGAATGACCAGACTTCTTTGCATCCATTTCATATCCATATTCTGCCCATTTTTTGAGTATAATTAAATTACTAGGAAAAGCAAGCTTGTAAGACTTCACTCTTTTTTTCTGAATTGGGGATGGTGAAACAAAAAAAAAGTCAGGTTACCCTGAAAATAGTTCCAGTAAGCTGAGAATGTCAGTGTATGGTTGAGCTGCACTGCAAATTCATTCTGAAGTAAAGTCAGACTGCACTAGGATATTGTTGTGAAGGGTTTGCCATAAGAGCAGGGCTGCTTGCTCCAGCTATTTCCCAAGACTGGCTTGCAAAATGCTTTTTCTGATTGGAGCTGTATTCTTGTGGACTTCAGTGTCACCATCTAGGACCTCTCATTCAAAGCTGAAGGAGCCCAAAAGATGATGTGTAGTGGATCTGTTTCTCTTAGCATCCTACAAGGTTACAGTTGTAGACTGTCCTATAACATGAAGCTACTACCTTGACCTGTAATCCTTGATTCTTTATGAAGTGCAACAGTATGGAGTGGGACCAAACATTAATTTTTCTTTTAAATGGAATATGATTAAATTTAAGACTGAGTCTGTCTGTCTTGCGGCTTTGTAGGTAACTCTGCATAGACAATATTTGTCACTTCCTTTTCCTTTACTGTTCTACTGTTCCTGAGCTTTTTTCCTTGTAAGGAATTCTGCCGAGTAAAGCAAGGATTTTTCCAGATATGCTATTGTTTATCAAGGAGATGGTGAAACACATGCAGTTATTGGAACTGATGATAAGGTAATTTTCTCACCCTTCCAATGACTGCAAATGTGCTTGAAAGAGGATTTGCATTGCTAGTAGCATTTTTTACTGAGTGTATGGCCCTAGATATAAATCGGAGATTGACTGGTGGATAATGAAACAGTGCAGCATGCCTGAGTGAACAGATTGGGCAGGCATCTGAACTATCCGTGTACTAGCCCACCAGAATGAGTCAGTTGCTCAGAATTTTTCTGGCAGATGTAGCCTCTCTGTTTCATGTCACAGTGATTATCTACCACTTGTTTATCAAGTTTCTGGGTGGTCCACATCTGAACATCTCACAGTTGCAAATGTATCTTTGTAGCACCTTTTTGAGGCAGAGAATTCCCATTTTACAGATGTAAGTGAAATCTAAATAATTTGCAGAGGGTATCATGGGAAACTTGTAACAGACTAGAAAATAAGAGAATAGCACCTATCCAAATTTGCTCCTAGAAAATGTATCTGAGATTTAAAAAATGGGAATTTTTATAGGAAACTGTATTATAGGAAGACTCCTCACAGCTAAATAAATGGCTTGCTTTGCTGTGCTCTAGGAGCCAAATGTTCCAAGTAACTTAGTGGTATGTTGTTAAGGCCTTTTCTTCTTTTGACTGTGTTAATTCTGCATTTAATAAATTTGGATAGAACACGTTTTTCTCTTTAAATGAAGCTCTATTTGTGGGTTGTCTGGGTTTCTTTTGGGGGGTGGTGGAAGGGGAAGGGTTGTTTGTTTGTTGTTTGTTTGGTTGTTTCTCATAAAAAACAAAGATCTTCTGAAGTTTGGGAAGGACTGGGGGGCAGTGGGGAAGTTCTTACCTCAGCCAAATAAGTCAGTATTTTGTGGTTTTGAGATATAAATTAGAGTGTGGGAGACTACAGGTGCTGGCCTTGGGATCTAAAACTCCTTTTTCCACATTGTACTGTAGTGTACTGGTACTTTTGCTTTCTTTTTAAATGTCAACTTGTGACCTGTTAAACTTTCTTGGAGTTGTGCACAGGTTTATAGAAAGTATTTTCCTTTGAACAGACTGTCTTTTTCAGACTGTTTAATCTCCCAAAATAGTGTTTGTGTAGCGGGTATAATCAGGCCTAATAATCCTTAGCAAGTTAGTGACTCCTTGAGTCCTACCATTTAGTGGTATCTGAGGAGTGATGTTGTGCTGAAGCATTTGCCTGTTTTCAGTGCAGCAATCCTAATCAAAGCCACGAAGTGAGATTGCTGCTTTCTCTGCCCTGAGGCACTCCTGGGTGCTTCCTTTAGAAAGTGATTTGCTTTGGAGTTATTAAAGCAGCACATGCTGTAAAGAAAAAAAAAAAGAAAAATACAAACAACAGCAACAAAAAGAAAAACCCCAACCAAACACTTCCCAGGCACAGGTGTGGAGCTGCCAGTTGTGCAGTTTAAAATCACAGCTTTGTTCTTGAGGTTGTAATAGTGTTAAAAAATTCAGCCTTGATCTTGATGAGAGCTCAGGTCCCTGAGCTTGCGTGGAATCAGGGTCAAGGTTTTTAATTTGTTCATTCTTCAGAGATGCTGAGCACCTTCCGTGGCAGCTGAAATTAGTGGGGGCTGTGTGTGCTCAGCATTTTGGAAGGAAAACAGTGTGTGCATGTGTTGTGAGCTGTGATGTACAGGAGCCAGGATCTCTAGGGGGTTGCAGTGTCTAAGATGATGCCCCTATAGTTGTTTCTTAATTAAACCCCAGACACTTTACATGGCTTCTCCTGAACTTCAGGACTCTGCTTTTCTCAAGCATATTTGAGACTTCTAGCTGGCAACTCCTTGGAGCTTTCTATTAAGGTATTAAGGGGAGGAAAACCAGTTGGTTGCCTCAAGCTTAGGAGGAAATGCTAGACTTGAAGGATTATCTCAGTGCAATGAATTTTAAAGACCTTTTGCTATACATGTGTGGAAAGCTGTCAAAATGCTAATAGTTCTGCTGTCTTTTTTAACCCTTTCAATGTACTGAGCTGATGGAGGGGAGGTGAAAACGATGCTCTTCAACCGCAAAAGGGCAGTTCAGTCAGAAATGAAGTTTTGAGTAGCTTTTTTATCTATTAGGCACAACCTCTCCCAGTGATAAAGAAGAGTGATCCACTCATCATTTGGACAGACCAATTCTGTATGCACAGTTGAGCCTATCTGCAGGTGTGGTGTAGGTCAGGTACTCCCTGCAAACAGCATCATACAGGAAAGGCTAGCACAGGGCTGGAAGGCTCCTCTGTGCTCCCCACCACCTTCAACAAAAAATAAAAAAAAAAAAAAGTGAAGCCAGAACCAGGTTGCTGCGGCTGAATGACCCCTGCAGCCCCTTCTAGGGGTAATTCAGGTAGCAGCATGGGGTCCTGTTTCTTCCCCACCTAATTTTTGGGATAGGCACTTGGCCTGCAGTGTCATTGACACCTCCATAGTGGGAGAGGTCTTTGTGGTTGCCAGGACATGGGGAGGTCTGATACCATCAGAGAAAGTCACCCAGTCCAGTACCTACCTGAGGTGCCCTGGGATGGCATGGACCATCCTACCTGCACAGATTGAACACAAGTGTCCTACAGTAGCACAAACATGCCCCCAGCTTACTCCAGGTTTTCACCAAGGAGAGACTGATTCTCTTGGATATCTTGCCTCTCCATCCTAAGCAAGGGAAGGCATGGGCTCTGGGTGGAGACCCAGGTCATAGCAATGGAAATGTTTGCTACATGGCTACTGTGACCCGGGCAGCAAGGCTAGTCTAAGGTGCTGACTAGATATTGTGTTTGCAGTAGGTCTGTGCTGCTGTGGCTACTCCGCTGTTGCTACCCGAAGCGGCTGGGCTGGCTAAGTCTGTGCAGGAGGCAACCAGGCATCTTCCTCAGGGGGTGCCATTTATATTTGTGAGGAACTACAGTTTCATTTGTTTAGGGTTTTGGCTGAAGTTTTTGACATGTTAGGAACATCTCATTCAACTCTACAAAAATTTTGCTAGTATTCTGCTTTGGAACATATTTGTAAATATGGTATTTTGGTAAATACTTGGGTAACTGATGATATAAATAACTGAAATTGTGAGTGTTATTAAACCCATGAGACTCAGTCATTCCTTTAACAGTCCCTGAAATATGTTAGACCAATGGGTCTGTCTGTGCTTATCTTTTTAATCAGGACTACCCAGGCAATTTTAGCCCTCAGGGGAGTCTGATTCAGTGAGCTGCAGGGCTATCTTGGCCATTAAGCTTATGGCTGCTCAGGTTTCAGCGAACTTGTAATGTTATTTATTTATTATTTTTAAGGCATATTTACTGTTAAATATGAGCTGCCAACTTTCTTCATATCCTCAAAGCATCAGTGTTTTCCATTTTGCAGCTGAAGAGTATGGTTGCCAACACGTACCACCTGGGGGCAGGAGCAAGGGCAAGCAGTATGAAAAGGATTGCTACAGGAATTTTTTGGGGGTTGAGACTAGGAAGACACAGATATGGAGTAAGGCAGAAAGACTGTGGAATGAGCTTTTCCTTTATCATTTGGCATAAGAATGTTAAAGTGTTGTATTGCTTGGGGTATCCTAAGCTAGATTGGATAGGACACTGGGGAAATCACCTTTAGGGAAAACTGTTTTAACTTGAATTGTTCTAAATTATATGAAAAAAATGGCTGGTGCATAGTTCACTAAGAATTGTGTTGGCTATGATTTTCTGTGTGGCTTTTAGAAAATGTATTATTTTGAGTCAGTGTGTGTGTATTTATATATTTGGGAGAAGAAAAAGATATTCACCTCACCCCCTTGTATTTTTCCCAGCATGGAAAGTTACAAAACCAATCTCATGTGTATTTTAAGGCTGTTTTCTATGGACTCTTCTCCTTCTGATTCTTACATTTCTCAATGAGTTGCTTTAAGTATTGCAAACAATACTTTTTAAATAAGAAAATTCCCCCTGAAATGTGTGTGATCACTGGGGGAAAAAAAAAATCTCATTACCTTTTTCTAACTTAGTTACTTCTCACAGAAAGTACATTTTGCTTAATATTGAAAATTTAAGATTGCATGCATAAATAGGTGGCTCATGTTATGTCCATAGTTGTTTTGCAGACATAAATCTTAAACTGTGCAACTGCTTTGAATTTTCCATTTGGGTTTTTGTATGTGCAAAGAGAAGGGAGCCTGAGCTGCATTCTTTTACCACAACCCCTCCTTCCATGCTAGAAGATGGTGTTAGCAGTGGGAAAAGTAGGATTTACAGTGGGGTGTATATACATGACAAGTCAATGTCACTTCTGTGATTAAGTATGCAGTTAATCTCTACAGATTAAACACTAAACCCAAATGCAAAACTATTTCTGAAGAAACATGCCATGTAGAGTCAGGTCTTTGGATGAGCCTGTAAAGCAGGTTTCTGGGCTGGCCAAAGGGGTGGTGGGGTATGTAGTCGTGGTCTGTAAAGGATGTTTATTGGAAGGGAATGGGTCACCCCCTTTTATAGAAAGTAGTTCAGGTGCTTGTTTTGTTTTGAAATAGAATAGGAACCTCTAGGTTCTTTCTTTTGTTTTTTGTTTTGTTTTGGGTTTTTTAAAGCTGTAATTCTTTTTTTTGACTGGATGGTGAAAGAAGGGGTGCTAAAATGCTGATTAACAGACACCACAGTCTAAAACTTGCAAGTTGCCATCTTACAGCAGTTGGCTGTGGATTCTTTGCACATATTAGTCTATGCTTCTGAGGTAAGAAGGGTTGTAGGGGATGCAGCCCTTGACAGTAAACAAGGAAAGTTCCCCATTTGCTCAGACTGGACATACCTGTGCTCTCCTATCAGAGAAATGGAAGTTTATAATATTTGAGTTGTTGTGCTCTGAAAGATTTCAGTCTTCAGTGTAGCAGCAGTAATTATTTCCATCAAGAATCTTTGTGTTTCCATATTCCCAGGATTGAAGACAATTTGTCCCGGGACATGCAACAGCATGATGGGTAGGACATCTTCTGGGAAAGCGCTCGGAGCAAATATTGGCTTGAACTTTAGGCTACAAGTCTATAAGAACCAGTCTGTAGTATTCCAGAAGCCAAGCACTTCATCAAATTACCTGTTGTTGGAAGAGCTGTGGTTGTTGTCCATGTGTGTGGTCTTAGCCCATGGCAAATCAAAGGTAATGTAATTTAGATGAACTCTATCATTGCTAAATTAAATTACCTCACATCAACTGCAGGGGATGAGCATGCACATGGAGAGCTACCATAACTCAGCTGATGCTGAGCCTACTGTTACTGCAGTGTACCATACCTTTATTGGGACCTTCACTTGAGTGTCCCAGTGATCAAGCAATCTATATAGCCAATTGCAAGGAGAAGGAAATAGAGCTGTGGCTCCAATTAGAGTATGTAGTCTCTAAATCTCATCACATTTTTAGTCTGGGAAATTCAGGTGGCTGATGGAAATAGAGGTTTTCAGCAATTATTGTACCTACTTAAAAAAAAAAAAAAAAGATTGCCTCTTCCAGCAGATGTTGACTACCTTGCCAGCAGGGAGGGCCTTTTGCCTGTAACAGGCAGTGGTGCCAAACACATTTTTGTTCTCTTGGGAATGTGTTTCCTGAAAGGTTCCTTTCATCTGCAATGAATTCTTGTGCTTTAAACACAGGAAACATTAGTGGGTTTTTTGTTTTCCAAATATCTGTGAGAACTTTTTTTAAAATAAATCAAAATTGTCCTATTTGATAGCAGACCAAGCAGCAGCCTGTTCTCACTTCTGGGTGTTTGCCTCTGGGATCAGTATTCCTTGTCTAGGAATATGAGATAGTACTGAATGATCTGACCTAGCCATGGATAATTCAGCAAGCTTGGCAGCTTGGAGCTATGCCAAATTTGGCTGCCATAATGGGATTTGAAAGGGAATTGGCGTAAAATGATGTTGGAAAGGATATAGGATAGCACTTTGGCTCCTTGGCCTTTATACTAGGATGAACTAAAAACTAGCAAAAACTTTTGTAGCAAGCCTGTGTCAGCTCAACCTGAGGAGACTAAGAATTGCAGGAGATATGTTTGTTCTGGTAGGCAGTGGGAAGGCCTATGGCTTGGTCTGATCTGATTCCCTGGTGCTCATAGGCTGAGGGTGGCAAGGTGGCCCATGCAAGCTTCAGAACCTCTAGGAGGAGAGGAGAACAAAGGCTTGCTCAGAGCAAATGCTGAGTCTCTTACCCCCAAAAACTTGACAGAGTGACCGTGATTGTGGTGATGGGCAGTGCTTTCTGCAGACTCAGTGGTTATCATCTCAGTGGTTTGGTACTGGTAGGGAAACACTGGCAACACCACTACAGCATGACTACTGAGTCTGGGTCACAGATGCTTCTGTTTCCTTCTAATTTTGTTGTGCATCCTGCGTTCTTCCAAGCCACGGCTGAAATCTCCTGTTATTGATTGATAAAAGCTTTTAGGCTGAAAATTGTCCCATTTACATCATCTCCCAAAACCATTCCAGCATGGCAAACTCTTTTTCCAGCTCCAGTTTTTCTCTTTTGCTAGGATTTTCTGGAAACCATGGTTGGAATGTGTATCTTAAACATACACAAGGTTTAGCATCTATTGTTTGTGACACCTACCATTGCACACGGAAGAATGCATGTCCAAGTTCATGCACAGCCAGCTTTCACTTCACAATGAAGATGTGGCTAAATGGGAATTAGGATTAATACTGGATTTAAGATTCTCGTAGTTGGCTGGTAATAACCTAATCTCCTCAAAGGCTGCAGGCAGGCTGGCAGCATTCAGCTCAAGGCCATTGTTGTTTGCAAAACCTGAAAGAAATTGAATTTTGAGAGTTAGAGTGCTTTAATCAGAGCCTTTCAAGATAGTATATGTTCTTCGTATCCCTATCTGCATAGGGAAAATGCAGCCTTTTAATTTCTTTAATAATGACAGTCATCTAGGCTTCTAGGTCTGATGGGCGTTTGACAGTAATATTTTTAATTTCCTTTTGTAAAAGCTTAGGAATTCTGATTGATTTTAGAAATGTATAAATTGCATTCTGAAAGTTGATATACCAAAGTGTCTGTATAGACAGTGAGACAAATTTAAGTAGGGCAACAGGTGCTCCTCAGTTTAAAGTATTGAGAGTGCTCAATGTCCTTCAGGTAAGGAGGCTCAAGAAGCCACAGAAGCATGGAGCTCCTGGAGTTCAGTCTAGCCTGGTTCGTTTGCTGCTGTGGTAGAGGTGACTGGTGAGAAATACATTGGTGAGTCTGTGCTGGTCATAATATGGATCACTGCATTTGACATTAAGGCCCGTGTTGGAAAACATCATGTTTTAACATGAATTGTTGATGCTTCTCCTGTTTATTGTGTCTGCAATATGATTTTCTGTGTACCTACTCTCTACTAGAAGTCAGACAATTATCTAAATAACTTTTATCTTCAGTTAAATCAATTAAAGTAGTATTTATGCAGGCTTAGCCCTACATAAAGTTTCCCTGTATAACTGTTTTTGATTCCTTGCTTCTTCCAGCTTTCTCTTGGAAAGCAGTTTTGATTGGTTCTGTCCAAACATTGAGAGCTGTCATTTGCAAAATGCCTTTCTATCTGAATCACTACTAGTGATAGCCTGTCAAAATGTGTCTGCTTTTCCTTTGTTTTAAATCAACAGCCTGTCCTATGGATGGGCCCTATTTATGGAGGGTATCAAAGGCCTCTGTAGCCTGATGATGTATGCCGCCCTCAGTCAAAGTCTCTATCTGAGCCACTGACACTGGAAGGAGCAGAGACATATTGACTAGATTTGAGTGGAAAGCTTGTGGAATGCTGCTGATACAATTCAATGTTCATGTTGCTAGAAAGAATGACTTTTCTGTGGAGGTGGTGATGAAGTGCCTTTAACTAGGTCTGAATCCACTCTTATCAATTTGTTTTTCTCAAGCCTACTGATTCAGCCCTCACCTCAACAGATTTCTTTGCATTGTTTCTCTGCTCCTTCTGTGTTGGTCCTCCTTGCTAAGGTTGTCTTTCCTCTTGCTGTTGCCTTGTGTAGAATCTATTATCAAATAATCCTATTAATCTTCTTAGATAATCTCTAGAACACCATCAAACAGGACATTTTTTCTGTGGTATGAAGTTTTCTTGCGTACCTGAAGTCACCTGGCTATCAGAATGTGAAACTGAGAAATGCACTGAAGCTTTGCATTCCCAAGACTCAGGGCCCATACGATGCCTTAAGATTTGAAAGACAGTGACTTTAATATAATATTGCAGTGCCTCTGCCGCCGTTCTCAGAGTATATGGGAGCATTGCAGACATTTAGGTCAACTGGAATTCAGGTCTATGCTGGGGCTCACAAGCCCCTTAAAGCACAAGTTTGTTGAAGGCAGGTTGATGGGAAAGTTTCTGTTCTGTTTTTAAAAGCTGTAAACCAGGCAGGTTTTTGGACTTTCAGCTCCATTCCTTCTTCTTTCACAGAGATGCAGGCAAGTCGGGCACCCAGCAGCAAAGGTTAGTAGAGATGCATGAACTCTTATTAGAATAAGAAAGTTTGTTTTGGTTAGTTGAAAGCATCCAACTTTCACTGACTCTTAAGAGACCTTATCCCTCTGCAGGAGTCAAATAGCTTGGTTTAAAGCATGCAACAATTCATGGAAGTGCTTTGTGAGCAACTTAAAACCATTGTTTCGGTCAGTATTATGACCAGCTGGAAGGTTCGGTCTGTTTTTCTGGTCTGTGGCAAGAGGTGGTAAAGACTGCTTAGAAACAGCAGTGTGTAATGAGACAGAACCATACTGGGTAAGGCCTGTGGGGCTGAAGCTTAGAGATTTCTAAGCCTGTAAAAATCCAGAGAACATGCATTAATGCTACTGCTTGCTGTTTTAGCCTCTAGCAAGCAGATAGGGAATTATTAAACCCCTTTGAACAGCATTAGGGGTGAGGGAGAATATCTGGTAACTTCAGCTTGCCTCAGTTGTACAAATTACCTGGAGAAGAGTAAACACAAGCACAGTGTTTTAAAAAAGAACAAACAACAACCAAAGCGAACTAAAAAAAATAAACCGTTACCAACAACAATACCCTCTCACACATTGTCAGGATGTGCCTACCAAGAGCACTCAGGATTTCATGCTGGATGAACTCTGCAAGGGGAAGAAAATGGCACACTGACGTGGGCATTAGCAAGTAGGTACATCCTGCCACATAGGTTAAGCACTCCTTGAAATCAAGGAATTTTGATTGATGTTTTGGCCAAAGCCTTGCTTAGAAAACAATTGTGATGGTGGAGGTGTATGGGTGTGAGTAAGCTGCTGTCTTGCTGATAGTATCTTAGAGAGCCCAGAGGGATAGAAATGTGTCTTGTGACTGCACAGTGGCAATTTCTTATTCCTTCAACTGAGTCCACGCTGTGTTCAGCAATGAGACTGACAGAGGCCCTTCACCAGCACTTGAAGCTGCATCTCAAAGCTAACAGAGCAGATGTCACTGATGATGCTGTGCTTTTTAAAGCATTCGCAGCCTTGCCTGTGGAAGGCCAGCCAACATCACCACAGCTACTACAGCTCCACCAAGAGTTGTTTTTTTCCAAATTCCCCAACTGTGGCCAGGAATGCAGAGCCCCTGCTCTCTGCTGTGCCCTGGCCAGCCCGGTGTTGTGCTGCAGATGAATGTGGTGGGACGATCTGTAAACATTACTATGTGTTCTAATGGTGAACATAAGCAAGCTGCTTGCACGGCGTTACTCACTTACCTCCCCGCCCACCCCCGCGGCCCCTCCAAGTTCAGCTGCTGCTTTATCACTCCTGATAAGCTGGTGTGTGATCTGAGGCAGAGCCATCAGCCAGAACTGAAGGCAGGCAAGAGTCCCACATGCATAGTTTGGGGGCAGCTCGGTTTCTTTTCTGATAAGCCTGTGCCTCTTGCGGCAGAACAGTGCACACTCCTTTTAAACTGTAATCATAATCCTCTTTTCAGCCGGCTCTGCTATCCCCACAGGAAGCATTAGCAATATCACAATGTGCGGAGACTTCATTGTTTTTTCCCTAATCTGCAAAGAGAACTGAGACAAGACAGTGGAAACTTTAACCTATTCCGTGCCTTAGTGGCGAATAATTAGGTTTCTACTGAGTGGGAAAACGGGGGAAGCCTCTTAGTTAAGATAAAGTAAGCACAAGGCTCACAGGCTTATCTTGCTCTGTGGAATTTGGGAAAGGATGTGTCCTTGAATTCGCCTGTCTGGCATGCCCTGATTTTGTGTTTGGGAGAAATGAGTCTATTAGAGCTGCCCTAAGTGACGGCTGGGTATAAGGCACCTCTTGCCAGGAAATGCGGTAGCCATGCTTTTGTTTAAGGATGTGAACAAAAGGCTCTGGATGCTTAATAATGTGCAAATTTGGGTGGGTGGGATATGGAGAAGGTTAATAGGGCAGGCTAACAGAGGAGGAGCTGAGCTTGAGAGAGGAGGAGAGGAACGCCGAGGACACAGCAGAAGAGAGAAGCAAAACAGGAGAAACAGTCCCTTTTTGCCATGTTTAAATTAACTTAGTCCCCACTGACAATTTTGGGGTAAGTGCAAGCTGTGTCTGATGAAATAATGGTATTTTCAGTTGCGGCCGTGTGAGAGGTTACAGTGTGGCTCCGAAGGCTGTCTGTATGCAAGTCTATGTGCTGTCGAAATGCTGTCCAGACCCCGACCCATCACAGGGCGGGACTGGCTGTGGGAATGCTTGTGGGTGGGAATTCACTTTAGGTCAATGCTTTACCTTTGCAAAACTCCTCTTTGCAAGCTGACTGTCGTAAAATATTTCTTGTCATGCTTGGTTCTGAGGCTGGGCTGTGGTTTTCCTGAAAAGAGAAAACTGAAGGGGGAGGAGCTGCCCCGGCCTGGCATGGGGGGCACAAATGGTGAATGGTCCACTTGCACGTGTGCCCTGTCTGTGTAATCCAAAATATGACAAAAGCAAAGGAACAAAAGAAAAGCTTCTCAAAAATAGCATGAGATAAGGATCTGGAGAATTTGCTTTTTATTTCACACACGAGTTCTCTAGAGACTTCTTTTAAGGGAAGAAATGTAGCTTTCAAGGTCGAGGGGTATTTTTTCTTCTCCCCCCCCCACTTTATTCAGACTTCAAAGGCAGTCAGCTGAGAGCTTCTTAGGAATGTTACATCTGTTAAGAGTAAATGTGGATTAGAGGCAAGGCACTTTTTCTTCTGCCAAAGTGTCTGAAATTTGTTGGCAAATTTTTTTGAGCTTGGTAAACAAAATACAACCTCAGTTGGGCTGGGTGGTGTGCAGTAGTGAAGGAGTCACTTTTCTTAATAGAAAGGAGTTTAATGTTTGTTCCTTTAAATAAATCTCTTTTCAGAAATTGAACAAATGGACAGAACTGTGAGTTAATGCCTGCCTGCTAGTCCCCACCCTATTAGATTCTGCTAGTTGTGTATCTGTTGGCATACCTGGTTTGTCCTTTTGCTTTCAAACTTAATGTACATGTATCAATGAGTGAAATCAAAGTTTTGCTTTCTGGCTCTAATGCTTAAGTGCTGGTCCTTAACCAACTGATCCAAAACCTATTGGCAGTGGGGATGGGGGCATGAATCAGGCACTTGACATGCCACAGAAAAATGTCCCTTCAAGCTTGGAGGATATAGCAGGTGGGCTTAGGAATCAGATCTAGTTTAACACAGCTCTGCCTGTGGAGGGGAATTTATTGCTGATTTTGATGAAAGATGATGTGTGGCATTGCTGAGTGCATTTGGAAATCCTCTCCACAGTAGGACTTATGGACGTGATCAGGTCTCAGGCAGCCTTGTGCATAACTGCCTCTTCACATCTCAAAAGTGTAACTGAACCGCAAATGGTTTTCACACCAATTATTTTCCTCTTGTTTTTGAATAGAACCGGGAGGGGGGTTGTTTATCCCATTTCCCTAGTGCAGCTGAAACTCCAGCAGCAAGCTTGTGCTGAAGCTGTTGTTTCCTCTGCATGCTTCCCATAAGGAGGCCAAGGAGTGTGAGATTTGTGATTCAGTGTGTGGCTTTGTCACATGCATACCCAGGCTGAAGATGATAGAAATCTTGGTGCTGTCTCACTTCAGGTTGGGTAAGTATGTTTTGTTTGTTGCTTTTGTGGGTTTTTCTTTTAAACTAGGCTTCTTAAATGAAGAGCAGCAATATTTAAGCTTCTGTGTAAATAAGCAGAGAACCCTGGCTTCATCTTGACTAATCTGTTTAACCTTCATCAGCCCAAATATTTACTCTAGGCATTGAATATCCAGGCAGTGTAATTCTGATGCTAAAATTCATGCACTAAGAATGCTGTGGATTGACTAATCCCGCAGAATTCCAGAAATCCCTTTCTGTATAAATAAACTTCCTATATGGCGGATTATAACTAAATAAATGCTGTGGGTTCAGATCAGCAATGCAGAAGTATAGAAGTTGGCCCATTTCTTCTGCTGCTTACTTATGTATTTTTATAAGGTTATTCATCTTAGTCTAAGTAGATGTGTGAAGAAAACTGCAAATACTGAAGCACGATGCTATCACACTGCAGGAATAAAATTTACCCCTCTGCCTTTTTGCTAGCACTTTTATCAGTTTTCAAATTGCCATCAGCTTGATTTATCCAGACTGTTGAAATTGTTATTCCTTTTGGGCACAGCATTTCTGGAGAATCTGTGTTTTGTTAGTCTTTGTCCTCTTACTGCAGTTGGGCAATAGAAAAAGTTCATGAAACAGTATTGGAGATACAAAATTTGTAGCTCAGTTGCTGAAGATGCCCCCTCCCCCTACATCCACACATTCCCACAGCTGCAGAGCAGAGCCTACAGCACCTGGATTTATCACGGACAAAATTGGCACCTCAAGACTGGTCTGAGTGTCCATTGCAGGGAATATTTATAAGACCCCTGTGCGAACCTGTTGGTGTAGGAATGGTGTGAGTAACCTTCTGAGCAGTTTGGCTTCTGGCCTCTTACTGTATTAATTATCTTGTCTTTGTGAGATTAAAGTGCAGATTTATTAGGGATCCTGATCTTGGAGAAGTTCTATTAATAGCCCTTCTGTTACTGGACATCGTTCCAGAGATATGAAGGCTGTAAACACCCAGGTCAGAGGACTTAATTTGGCTATTGTAAAGGGAATAACTAAAAAGAATGGGACCAATTTAGAGAATTAAAATCAAAACTGTTTAAGGAGGGCTTCACAATAACACTGGTCATGAAGTTCATGGAAAGCTAATGTGTGTTCTGCCATCTGAGAATTTTGACAGTAGACTTGCAAAAATTAAACAATAGGAGGGCAAGCAGGATGGAGATGTTCCCTATTGACAGGGAAGGGTCTCAGCCCATCTTTCTCATTGCTTTTTGCATATAAGGTTCTGTGTAACAGTGGAAAACTAGAAGAAGAAATTGCCCATCTGCTCCATTGTCAGGGAGGCATCTAACCTGGAACCTCTGTTGTTCATGGCCACTTGGCCACTTTTCTCTACTCGAAAAGGACCAGGGGAAGAATTGCGCTTCACTTTACTTGCCAACAGGCTTCATAGGGAAATTCCTTCCCTGTCCTATGCTAGGTTAGTCAGTCCTTTTAACAGTGTATCTAGGGAAGAATCACTGCAGTTAGGCCACTAATCTCATTTCTGTCTTCAGATAAGATTGTTATCAGAGTAATTGTCTGTTTGTTCCCCCTTCTGAGTCTAATCAGAGTGGATTGTGCCAGTACCTCCTGGGGCAGTGGAACTCAGATGTTGATTGCCCCAAAAGCAAGAGAAAATCCTCAGTGTATATTTAACATAAACTTCAGTTTTGTGAGATGTTCACGGGAAAATCATCTGGAAATAACTTGCTCAGACGTGTCTTATGCATTTTACAGTAATATATTTGTTCTGGTTTAAAGTCTAAGTTTAGTCAGGCAAGTTTGTGTCATGCATGCTGTGGTGAGGCTTTTGAAAGATAGTGCTTTGCACCAGTGAAACTGGTACTTTCCCAAGTTCTGGGACAGAGCAAGTTCATGTCTGCAGAGAATGCATACTCTTAGGTGTTCCAGCCAGCAAATAATTCTGAACAATTAGTGCTTTTCCCCTTATTTCAAAGCAAATTACAAGGGTGGGTGGATTTTGCTGGTGGGTATAAAGGAGCCGCAAAGATATTAACTTTTCATATATCCTTCAAGTTGGGACTAGAATTTGTCTCTTGATGTGCTTACCTGAGGAAATATACTGTTTGGTCTCTTTGTAGCAGCGGGCAAACCATAGGTAACGCAGCACTCCAGTGAGATACAGAAATGTGTGCTCCCCCTATTACATGGATGAGAAAGCTGAGACACAGAGGTACTGTGGGCTGCCATGGGAGTTGCCAAAGCAGTGTTGGATAGATAAGGAGGTCTGTGCCAGAGCCAGCACTGCTAGTGACTGCTCCTGAGTTCTCATCTGGTTTACCAGCTCTTATCACCAGCCCTGCATGAAAACCAAAATGTGATCCTGGCCTTAGTGGTGTTGCTGCTGTAGAGATGTTGTCTGGTTCAATTAGACCTGTATTCCTGGATAGCTTAATTAAGTTCTATAGTTTTGAGTGTGATACCTAAAGCAAGCTTAAAGAGCAAGGGCATACCACTGAAGAGGGTGCTTACAGCTGCTGAACTTGCATGCTTTGATTGTGAGAACTGCTGAGACTGCCTGATTCCATCAGGCTTAAAAGGTGTTGAATGAAGGAGGTTCTTTCAGATACATGCAAAAGTCATCTTGGGGACATTGAATTTGGTATGGCCACAGCTTCTTCTAGCCTAACGTGTGCTTGGAGTGCACACATTAGCGTGGATATCCACATTAATATCCACATTAGTGTGGATATTCTCTAAAACTTTTTTTGCATAGTTTGCTGCTTCCTGTTCCACTAGACTTCAAATCACTAGTTGTGGTAGCTTCATGGCTGTAGTGTCCCTTTTAGCCAGAACGATAACTACTTTCCATTTGCTGGATGACTTAACTGATGTTGCTCTCAATTTTACAAAGAGGGAAACACGCTTGCAGAAAGAGAGGAAGAGAAACACAAAGACATGGAAAAGCTAATTAAAAGTATTTGCCTGCACTGCAATGAAGAGATGCCAGAGACAGTGTTTAGAAGAGTGCTTTTGGAACTGGAAGTAAGGCAACTACATCAGAACAACCAGTAAAGAGACCCTTAGATATGTAGGACAGTGTGGCCACCCTGCTGCTAGAATTTGACTTTGCATCTCCACACAGCATTGCAATATCACCTTACTTGGACCTAGTTGTAGTGTATTTGATTTGGCCCTGCTGTACATGCCACAGATGTGAATGTACAGCAGTAGAGCTTGTGGTCTTGAAGGCCCCTTTGTATGATTTGTTGCCTTGTGTGCAGGAGTTTATTTTTTTTACTCCTTCTCCATTACATGTGTGGCTTCTTGTGTTTTTTTGTTGTGGTTATGTATTGTTTTTACACTTGAACCATGTTTTTGCCACCCTTTGGCCCTTTAATGGGCTCTCATGCTATCAGACACCACAGCAATGCAAACAGTAAATGTGCTTTGTGTAGAGTTTACTATGTGGTCTTCACTTTTTTGTGAGCCATTCATATTCCAGAATCTTGTCTCCAGCAGTTCTTTTTCTGTAATGGTACTGAGGAGAGTGTTGTAATTTACCAAGCTACTTCTGCTGGTGTAGCACTTCAGAGCTACCCCTGATTGTATGCATCACTCCCTGTGTTGTGGTGTTGATGGTGAAGTTGTACATTAAGGAGTTGTTGGCTGATTATGAAAAGCATGCTTTTGGAGGCTGGGAGAAGATTCTTCTGGAGAGGGTAGTGAGCTGCAGTCCCTGCCTGCTCCCTTTCCACAGTGTTAGCCCTGTGCAGTGCCTGCAGTACATGATACAACCATGTGTTTGTTGCTTTACTTCCCTCAGCTCATGGCTTCATCTGCCCTGTTTAATGTTCCCCTCCCGTTTGTCAACCATGGTACTACTTATTCAGTGCATAACATTTTGAAGCCATAATTCTAAACATCTGTCTAGTAGTCCCCTCATGATGTACTTCAGAGTGACCTACTGGTTTGCAGAGTGGTGAATCACAATTACTCTTTAGCTAAACTACCAGGTAGGTCTTTGAGTTCTTAAAGGTACCTGTCCCTGTTTAATCTGAGCATTCCCTGGTGAGCTGGGTTGAAAATTTATTGAAGTACTCCATTAAAACAAACACTAGCAAAGTAAGTGTAGCACGAACTGATCCGAAGCTACTGTTATGGCTTCTGCCAGCTACCATAAAAAGCTTTTCTAGACTCTGATTAGCAAGCGAACAGAAGCGATGTCAGGCCCAGACTGTCAGGCTGGTCTTGCCATGCTCAGGAGTGCATGACGTGACCAAGGCATTCCTGTATGGGAGTTGATCTAAGGACAAGTCTCTCCCTTGAGTCTCCAACTGCCATGCTGCCTTTCAGTAGCAGCTGGGGATGTTGAGATAATTGAGTGTTCACAATAAACTAGTTCTACTCAGCTATAAGAATGGGCAAGTATAGTGTGAACAGAGGTAACAAATCTTGCTAAATAGTAATTTTAAGAGAGACTGCATAGAGAGATTTATCATTGAGGCCAACAACTAATCCATGTGGGAAGCATAGTATCAAATAACGGAAAATAAAAGAATAAGAAGTATTTTACAAGTAAACTTAGATATTGTTGCAAGGAGATTTGTCTCACTTTTTATGGATCTTCAATTATCTATGATAACAATCTTTATTTGGTTGGATTAATCCTGAGAGGATCTGTGAAAACTATGGACAAACTTTCTGTGTATACACACCATTTCAGTTAAGATTGCCCTGGCTTGCAACTTGGTAGAAGAAATACAGCTGATTTCAGTGAGAGCTGAGGGAAGGCACTAGCCTGCTTTTGAAAGAAAACTTAAGGAAGAATTATTTTGTGTAAATGGGCGCTTGAGTCCTACAAGATGCTTCCATCAGAGAAGTTGCCTCTTACCTGTAAGGCATAAAAGGAGAAAGGAAATAAGTTTTTAACTAATTGCAAGGAGGCATTGACAGTGCATGGGAAGGCATAGGGAACAGAAAACTGTTCAGGTGATCTGGAGAGTCAGGATTCTTTTGATGTGAGGCTAAATGTGATCACTGTGAACTTTCCAGTTACAACATGTCATGGCCTTTCCAGAGCAGTTCTAGCCTTGTTTTCTATTAACCACATCGTGTTGTATATATTTAAGGTTGGCTTGTGCCTTTGGCTGTTTCTCAGATGACAGATCCTAAACAATCCTCATTTTTCCTGTTGAATACTAGGAAGGAGTCCAGTTTGTCTTGTTTTTCCAGATTATTTCTCTTCCATTGCTTGTGGTGATTTAGGTCTGTTAGTGGTATCACACTGGTAACAAATCACAGCAATGGCAATTTTAAGCCCCACACTTCACAGTTTGTTCCTAGTGAATGACCTGTCTACTTGCACTCTGTTCCAAGAGACTTGTGGCAGAGAAAGTCTAGATGGAAACCTGTCCTCCTACATATATCTTTTTGTAAGTGGAAGCATGATGGCTGCCATTACAGTTAGTACTGGAGTTCCCATGGGTTACGTGACATATCTAAAAGTCTCCAGTTAAGATCTAGCTGGGGCTGGGACAGTCCCCACTGATGGTCCCAAATTGCTCGAAGTGCTCTCATATCTCTGGGAGGTGTCACAGGAGATGGGGAGTAGGCCTGCCTTGTGGGTTAGGAAGTACTACTTGTGCTATAGCTATGTATATTCCCAGAGACAGTAGTGCCAGCTGTGGCTCCCAAAAACATTCATCCTTGCCTTGGACACAACTTCTAGGAGAATTCTTCAGTAGCAGGGAGGAAGGGAGAAGACTTCTGCTCCCCCAGCCTTCTGAATTAGACACACTGGACTAGAAGTTCCCTGAGAGCCTTTCAATAAGGACCCTAATCAGCACATTATTGCTCCAGTTATTTTTGTGGTCTGTCTTCAGTTCTCACTGCCTTTGAGATTTGTACCTGAACAAAGACTTTGGTCACCCCAATCAATAATAAAAATTGACAACTAGTTTCCTGATGGCTTTTTGCTTCATATTTGCTGCCGCTTCCCATCATCAACAGCAGTAAAGTGGCATGGGGTGAAAATCAGCACTAATTCGGGAGTTTGATTGCATGTGTAATAAGCTTCTCTTACTCTTTGGCAGGAGCAACAGCTACTATAAATTTTTTGCTGTCACTTCTGCATGGGCCATGTACCAGTGTCAAAGTTAATCCCTCAGAATTATGTTCCATTATAAATCTCTCTTCACAGATGAAGTGTGTGCAATTAGGCAGAGAGGTCCAGAACCATTACTGAAAAAATAAAGCTCTGAAGGACAAAAGCAGTGTGCCTGTGCATCACAAAATGGTATAGCACCTCACCAGTCACTCCAGAGAACAGAAATTCCTTGGCCACAATGTTCTTGGGGTTTGTTTGGCAGCGACAATATGTCCTGAGTTAACAAAGTTGAAGTTCCATCTTTTTTGTAAGTAGAAGTCCTGGATCTTAAGAGGAGTTTGAAGCAATTTGTGTCAGTTCTTCCTCTTTTCTGCCAAGTACATACAGAATGTTTAATGTCTTTATTCCTGCTTGACCCCTGGGAAATCACAGAAGATCATCAAGACCTTGGTAACAGGCTGACAAAATCCCCAGCATATTTAATTAGAAATTATTCTTTTGATGTTTGGGATGATTTTGAGGCTTGTTTTTTTATCAGGTTACTCTTGGGTACTGCTCTGTGTACAGAACAACTTTCCTGCTTTCATGAATGTCAAAGACCCTAAAGGTTTAAATGCACTAGGGTGGTTAAATTACTTTCATTTTTTAAGTTTCATATTAAATTCTTTTTGGATAGGGAAAATGAAAATACTGCCTCTGCTGTAACATTCTGACTACTCTGGGCATAGGTGTGCAATGATTGACTTCCTACACCCAATTTAGAAATCCAGCTTAAAACTTGTGCCTGCTGAAAGTTCTGTCTTGTCCTTTTCTGGGATGACGACGAGTGATTTAGTTTCTGAGGGTGAGATCTCCTTCAGGCTGATGTGTTCTCTGAACTGTGTAAGGAATCCTTGTTTGTTGCTGGTGGACCCAACATATCTGATTCTTCTTGAGAATCCAGTGGCTGCTGATGCCAAAGGAACCTCCCTGACTCCTCTTGTGGTGTTTTCCTGAGTATCAGGGAGACCTTTTCTATTTTTCCTATGAGTTTCTTCAAAGTGTTTTCTCCAAATATGCTAAAATGTTTAAGGAAGGGGTTGAAGTTCTTTATATGTTAGGGAAAAACAGGGCTGAGGCCACCACCCAGTTCTTACGATTGTGAATTATGACTTATTGCATCATTTGTCATCTACATGTGAGAAAAGTGTAGGGAAACTAACTGAGGTTTTTATAGATGATAGAATCTCTAACTGTGGCACTGAACCACGGAGTAAAACACAGACTAACAGTGCACTGACGTCAGGCTGCCTGGATGTGACTGAGAGAGTTTTTGTCTCTGAATACAAATACTGGAATAAATCACTAAATGGGTTTTAACAACTGCTGTGGTTTTGATCTGGTTTCTGAACTTGGAGATAGACAAAGAATTGCAGCACAGCATCTCATTTTCAAATATTTGACCAATCAGCAATGGGGTCCTACATATCCCAGAGTCTACCAGGATAGAATCTTGACAAGCTCCAAAACAGTTAATTACAGATGACAGCTGATGCTGGAATATGGGCCATGTCAATCACAGGAATGGTTTCATTCTGCTGATGTACCAGAACAACTTCAGGCTGCTGTTTTGGGGTAGCAGAGAGAGTTCAGGTGCTTTCTACACCCGGCAGCTTGAGTGGTGAATAGCTATCGTACACAAAATCCATCGTCTCTCGTGAGGGATGTGACTCTGAAGTAGCTGACTGCTGAAAACAAGCTTTCTGCAGATACTTTTTTCTACCCAACAACAAAAGTCTTGTTTGGGAATGCTTTTTGGCTGCAGTCCTTGTGACCCCCCTGGGAAATGCACTGTGCATTTGACTTGCACTCACCAAAGGAAAAAGTGAAAGTAACACAGCTGTAGTGATTTACTATGAAGTTTTGAGGCTAATTGCCTCATATGTTTAATTAATAACTGACACATTCTGTCCCTCAAAGAGCTTGGAGAACTTCCATCTGGACCCCTAGTGATTACAGCCTGGAAGCCATCACTGTAATTAAGGAGCAGGCTATAGGAGGCCAGTTCCCATTATGTGCAATTACAGTGCTTGCTACTTTCCCCCTCCTTTTTTACAAAAGGACTGAGGAAAATAGGGCTCAAAGACTAATCTGACATAAAACCCTTACTAAAGAGGTGCTTTGTGCTACCCCATGGTAGAATGATGGGGTTATGTTTTAGTGCCAGGACTCTTTCTTTCAACAGGCTGTTGGGAGACAGATTTTCCAAAGAGCAAAATGTCTTACATCAAACTGAAGTACTTGTTGGTCAATATTAATTACCAATTCAATAAGAGGATTTTTGTAAAGAACTGAGCAACTGAATATTTCTACTGTTACTTCTCTATCTCTCCCTGCCAACTTTAGACTTCCTCTAGGTTTGTCAGTTGCTCATCTGCAAGGACTCTGTCTGGCTCAGGAGCCCTCAAAGCAGAGGATGCTGTGTCTTTAAGCCTTCCATACAGTGCTGAAATGTTATGACAGAGCATCTCACAGGGGGATGCGGTTTCCATGGCAACCCCACACTGTAAGATAAGCAAACTGGATTATTTTTTTTTTTCTGAGAGGTTCAAGAGTAAGGAAGGAATGAGGCGATCTGTCAGCGGGCAAGACTTGAAAAGAGGAAACCATGTCCATTAATCCTGTAGCCCTGACTGCTTTGTGTTTTAATTAGCGAATGTTATTATGGCAGAGAGCATAGGCTCCTCACCCTGTTATGGGTTTTTGAGGACTTTTTTGTTTGCTTCTCTTTTTATATCTCCAATTAATAAAAAAAAAAAAGAAAAAAGGGGAGGGAGGGGGGATGGGAATCAGGGAAGAAGCTTTACTAGGGCATTAAATTAAGGTCTGAAATAAAAAGCATCAAGATCTTTGTTCCAGAGCTTGTATCCCAAGCAAGAGAGAGGATGTGTAGCTTGCTTGGCGAGAATGAATCTGCCATTCTCAAATTGAAAGTGCATCTTAGATTCTTTCTTTCTTTCTGTCTTTCCGCTGATATTTAGGAAAAATGGAAATTCCCCATATCCTTGCAACCTGTACATGTAACCATGTCAGCGTGGAGTAAAGCAGGAAAGTTTTAACTTGCTGGTGTACTCCCTAGCCTGCCCAGAGGCATTACATGTGTCTATATTACAGAGCTATACTGCCTTCCCTTGCCTTTGTTTTGGGTTAGTTTATACTTTGAGGTCTCTATTTACCCTTACATGAGAAATCCTCTGCTTCCCAAATGTCACCACTTGTGAGAATGCAGGACACAGTGCATGTTAAGGGAGTCAACAATGTAAGGACAAGGAAAGGGAATGCTTCAGCCCGTGGTGAGAAGGCAAGCTCCCACACAAGCTGTGATGGCATCTTAGTAATCAGATAATATCCTGGTAGCAGCTAGTGCACCAGCTGGATAGGAAACTGTGCTGGTCTTGTAAATGTGCTGTGTGTGGGAGTTTATTATGGAAAATATTTTGACAACCTTTATTATTTTCAAACACTTCTATGTGTCACCAGAAAATTAGAGTTAGAGTAAATGTTAACCCAACAGCAGTCTTGTCTGCATAGTTTCCATGTCCATCCCTTATGGAGTACTCTCTGCTCCTTTGCAGGGAATTAAAGCCCACTATAAATCTTCATGTGGAATAAAAAGAAAATTATTCTAATCTTTTGAGAAAGGAATATACCAAAGGCACTTTTCTCTGCTTTCCTATAAGCAGCCGTATCCCAGCCTATTTTTCAGGGACTGGTGCTTACAAGGAATTCTTGTAAATGTAGTTCTCCTTACTTCCCTGTCAGTGTCTTCTTAATGCCCTTGAAGAGTTCAGCAAAAGAAGTTGCAGATTGGAGAAGGCCAATCAGCCTCAGAATCACTTTTCTGGATTTGAGTACTTCCTTCGCAAAGTAGACTTCTCCTGTGGGTGCAATCCACGTAGCAGAAATATCTGTTAGCAAAGGTTGAAGTCAGGTTCCGAAGAAATGTTATACCTCGTGTGGGAATTTAGGGCTAGGGCATAATGGTATTTAGCCCTTTGAGTGAGCCGTCAAATGCTCTAACTGACAATAAGCAGGGCTAGAGGCAGCTTAATTTCTGTTCTCTTTATTCCCTCATCTGGCTACATGGATAAATTCAACACTTTGGTGGTTATCAACTTTATTTGATGTTTTCAGCTAAGCTTCCCAGAGATGATTTTTTGCTGGTACCCATAAAGAGATTGCGTTTGACAGCTTAAATTGGTTGTACTTTACTGCCTACCAGTGCCAACTGCGCGTGTGGTAGGCTGGGTTTGTGATCCTGATGGCTGGGGCAGAGTTGGCCAGCAGAGCTTCCATTGCCCTCATCCCTCCTCTGAGGACCTGCTGCTGCCTGCCTCTGCCCTAGCAGGAGAGCCCCTCGCACATCTGCTGCCTAATGTAGGCTCCTCAATTCACACCATTCTGTGGTCTTCATAATTTGCCTTGAACTGAGTGTTGTTAAACCCTTACACATGCTTGTGTTTGTTGTCCCTCGAGGTACTGCCAGGTCTGAATCCTTGCCAAATAAAATTAGTCCACCTGCTTCTTGGTTCTAAGCATCTAATTACCCAAGCCTAGCAGAGCTTTGTTTAAAGAAAAGAAGTAATCACAGTGCTGCACTGGTTCCCAGCAAGTGCTAGCAGTGTTCATGTCATTGGGTAAATTGGGGAATGAAGGAGTAGCTGCATACCTTATTTGGCTTGTTTCTCACAGGAATCTTTCTAGGACTTTCATACGACTCTGCTGTGTCTGCCCCAGCCTTTTTGGTCAAAGTTGGTGCCCTGGAGTTTATGGTGGAAGGGAGCAGCTGCAGAGTATTAGGCACTGTGCCAAGTATGATTTCCAGAAGGCCAGTGCCTTACAGCTAAAGCTAGATGTTTTAACTGATTATTTGCTGTCTCGTCACTACACATGGTGTCTTTCCCACACCATTCTCAACCCCCACCCCTCTTCCTGAAGATAATGCATCACTTGTGCATCTGTGTAGTTTATTCCTAGATAATTCTTCTAGCTACTGCTATTTCATACTTATTTCTTTTCCCAGTCTGCTGGTTTTGCCCAGGTGGTGCTCAGGAGTTGGACTCGATGATCCTGACAGGTCCCTTACAACTCAGTACATTCTGTGATTCTGTAGCAGGTAAAATTTCTGACTATGACTGAAATACAAAGACTTCTAAATCAACTAATGTCATCCATCCAAAGTTCTCCTTCCCTCACCTGCTTGCCAGCCAAAATTCCTTATTTTTTTTCCTTCAGGAAAAATGCACGTCATTAGGTTCTTAATCTCTGCTTATCTCACATGGGTGGTCCTGAATTGAGTCTCTGTATTTGCACACTCCAAGAAGCATAGTGCTTGCTTAGGGTCTATCACAGCTGACTTGGAGGAATTTTGCTTGCTACCAGTTGCACGCTAGCTTAGCTTGGAAGTCATTTAGACTTAAAAACATAGAGTTGTGCCACTGGTAATAAAGAACTGCTTCCAAGAGGCTCATTAGTGGGGCTGCTGGCAGACGCTACCCTGGGTATACAGGGACCAAGCATGTGAAGCTTGGTTGCACCCTGCAGAGTCCAGCACGAGTGCAAGTGCATGGATTTCTGGGCAGAGATGCCTCTGAGCTCTGCTCAGATGCTCTCTGTACTGTCTAGAGTTCCCCTGGCATGTAAAAGCATTTCAAGGAGAGAATACACGTAAGATGCCATGATCCTGGAGTAGTCAGGGAGTGCACAGTCTTGAAGCAAAATTCTCTTCCATATATTTTATATCTAATTTCAACACACACCACACTAGTGAATTCTATTTACATTCAGGTCTGTTTTGGGCATCCAGCATGATTCAGGAATACTGTAGCTCTGAATGCATGCAACAAAAATATTTTCATACTCTTTTCTACAAAGTAATCCTTGGGTCTGGAGTTTGCCAGCTTGTGGTAGCTTCAAGGCTTTTCCTAGTGTACAGAATTTTTTTGAAAAACGAAAAATGTCTGGTAGCTGTATTTATGTTCTACGAGTCCTAATAATAAAATAGCATTAATTTCTTTTAAACCTCTCCAAGCAATTTCCCCAAAACCTTCCCTATGCAAAATAGTTTGAAGCATCTGTGATTATATCTGTGCCCTTTAACAAAATACTGAAGAAATATTTTGGTGCTAGGACAAGCCAGGGCCACAAATTAAATTAGATGAAAAAAAAATAGATTGATATGTTTCATGACATAAATGAAAGATGCTTTGGAAAAAAGCAGACAGTATTCCTCCTGGATAAGGCCTCAGCATGAAAACACGAACAGCAAGTGAATTTATTATTGAAGCCATGTACATCAAAGGCAACTTGACTGAGAAGCTCTCTGGCCTAACCTACAGTTGTTGTCTTTGCTATTATTAAATGTCATGCAGCGGTGAGCAGCTAAGAGACCAGGATATTTTTCCCATTTAGAGTTTTATAAATCTGAGGAAAATGGTCTTGGTTTCAAAAACCCCTTGATCTTTGCATTAAGCCTGTATGACTTAAGTGAGCCACAGACCTCTTACAGAGTGATGGTGCCAAGGCACAGAAAGCAGAGGCACTAGCTGGAGTAGAAAATGACCTTAGGGTCTTTGGATTGTAGGTTAGAGGAAAAGAAATGGAGCATTTCTCTAAGATAAATATTTTCTTTTGACTATTTCAATTGATGACGTTTTTAGATGGAAAAAGTTTTCTGCAGTCCGAGTGGAGACCAAGCATACATCTCTATTAATTTCTAACTCGTATAAGACCCTGAAAGTCTGAGAAGAGTTTATTTTCTGAAACTAAAAAACAAACAAAAAAAGAGGAACTGCTCTTGATTTCCCTGCTGCTAAAACCTGTCTAAAACCAAGACAAAGTTTTTAGGCTTAGAAAAATTCAGAGACTTTTATGCCAAAAACTGTGCAGTTTGAGTTTCTATTTCTTTGGGAGGTGGAATGAGGAAGGGAGCCTGCCCAGTTTTGTGCATGTTTATTGATTATAATGCTGTAGCGCTCAGATCAGTTCTTCCCAGACATCTAAAATCATTGTAAGTAATTGGGTTAAAGTCAGCATTTATCATACTTACTTAGCCTAGATCTAATCGTTCTTTCCAGAATTGTTTGCTGAATTGCTTGGCCTGTCTAACCTTATCGGCCCTGTTAACTTCTTATCCCCATTTGACAAATCTAATCTCTGTCTTTACTTCTGCAAAGAGTAAGACAGGCATCCTTAGAGGCTTTTGTGGCTTGCTGTGCAGCCAGCCAACAGGCATCCCAGATACTTTCAGAAGGATGCTTGCAGCTGCTGGAGAAGACTGGAAAGGGTTTCATATTTAATGAGCATGGAAATTAGGGTTTACTAATGGGTGGTTTAACAGGATGGTTTACTCATTTACTCATTTTTAGCTGTTTTAAAAACAGAATTAGGAAGTCTGCTAAAGTCAACAGATGTCAGCAATCAGAGATTGCTACATCAAGCAGAGGGCAAAGGGCATAGATGGTGTTTTGTGCCTTTCACAACCCACACTATTGTGTTTTGCCTGAGACACTTTCCTCTAAGCTTATAAAATCACTCTTGTCTCTAGTTATTTTCTGAGAGTATGACTGAACCACTTTACAGGAAAACACTTATAGTGTTGTGCTTGAGTTGCACACTGGGGACCTGATTTTTCCATCCCTTATAAACCAGGAGTGACACCACCAAAGCAAATGGAGCCACAGGGTTGTGAAACTGCAGTCAGCAAGCAGAAAATCCAGCCTGTGTTCTGTATCACATGCTCATTTCTGGCCACCTTTGCTATGAGAAATTTACATTGAAAAGGAGGGCGCGGGGAGATAGTCTCTCTGCCTTTGCATATTCCTTTCTTTGGGGATTTTAAGGAGTTGCGGGACCATGCTGAAGAGCTGATGTCTGCCACAACTGGGAGAAGTTGGATGTCCACCTCCTCTGTGTGTTTGCTTGCATAATTTTACATAATTCATGTCCTGATGCATAATGCTGTCATTTCCCACCCTGACTTCTGGTTTGCTTGGCTCAGCTCAGTGTCTTGGAGAATTTTTTGTTACCCTCAAATGAAAAGGAGGCTTGTCCTCTGCGTACACTCAGTGTACCTTGAGAGCATGACAATCAAAAAGTGATCTGCCACACTGGCAGTTGGGGCTCTAACTTTTTGTGTGCTTCAGCCTGTTCAGAAGGGCAAGGACTTATTTATTGGTTTGGATTTTCAAAGGGATGTTTGCACGGATATGAGCATTTCCCTCGAGATCACTCGTTCACAATGGAACCCTACGTCAGAGCTGGGGATTGAGGCCCCAGGGATGGAACCTGGCCAGCAGCACTTGGCCTGTCCCCCATCGCCTCTGTGCAGTACTTGGCATTCTAGAGACTTGTATGTGTATGCTGTCCAGAGTGTGGGTACCCAAATATAAACCTGAATTCACAATTTGAATGTGAATGTCACATTTTAGACCTCATCTTTTAAAACTTCTGGGCCTTAGATTCAACTCTATTCTGGGCTGATGACTCTGCTGGTGGCTGCCCTGTCTCACTGGACTGCGGATGGACTCAGTCAAGCAGCACCAGTATTTCCCCTGTGGAAGTATGCGAGTGGCAGAGGCCCAGAAGGCTCCTCTTCTGCCTTGAGGAGGCTAGAAATACCTGGCCAGTGTGTACCTGCCCAACTATTGCCTGTCTCCCCACTGTGAGCTCACTGCCCCTGTGGAGCGTGACAAGGCTGGGCTATGTCTCTCTTTACCTTTTAAATTGACAAGGTCAGACTGATGCTATGTCACATTGATGTGGCTGCCCACTTCAGTCAGCTGCCCAGAGGCTCCAAAGGGCAGACTACTCTCCAGCATTCAGAAGATGCTGATGGGGATAACATACACTCTCCACAGCTTCGCTAAAGTGCCTGGCAGCACTCATGATGCTTGTGCTAGGAGGGGAGGCACCAAACTCAACTCAGTTGTACCTAAGCTGGCTGGGGTGAAGTGGCATAAAGATACAGGAGGGGTTTCACAGTCTTTCAAACCCAGGGGCAACATATGGGACAAAAGAGATGAGAGAAAGGATGAACTGCCCATGAAGTAAATCCAATGTTTTGTGAGAGAGTAAAAACTTCAGGTTTTACAGTGGGCTTCATTCAGACTTACGTCTCTTGTTTTTCTTTGATATGGACTCTCCCTCATACTAGGTATCTTAACAAAGAGTGATAGAAATCTTGCTTTGCAGGATGCTTTCTTTTTAGTTACCCTGCTATCCCTTTCTGCTTTCTATGAAGTAGTCATTAGATGTCATGCCTTAGAAACTGAGGAACATGCCATGTTTATTTAGCATAGCTGTTAGCTACACCTGAATGATTCCCAGAGGATGGGAAAAATGCTGGAGTAAAAGGATTTGTGTTCAGGGGCAACAGGAGGTTATTTGCATTCTGCCAGCACCATATTGATGTATGTTTGTAGCTGTGGCCTGGGCATCCAAAAATTACATCCACAAAGGGCAGATCGACTGTGAGAAGCAGGGAAGCTTTGGAGAAAATTGTAGCAACGTAGCTGCTGTGGTTGCATACACAGGTGGATCTCTGCTTCCTCCAGCTCCATTCAGTGGGTATTGATGCAAGTTTCCTTTAAGTAATGTTTAGAGCCCTTCCCTGGGTGTAAATTCCTCCTCTGTCTTCATTCTGGTGTTCACATTATTACAGATATAACAGCTTGGAAAAAAACCCCCCACCGGTTCTGTTTGTTCCTATCTACTGTATCAGATGAAGGGTTTGCCTCATCCTTTTATATGGCCAAGAAGTACAAAGTTTTCTTTTGCAGCATTGCTTGGCACTAGTGTGGCCAACAAAATGGGGCAAGTCACTGCAATTTCTAGCTACCACGGGGGACTGATGTAGCAGGTGGGTATTGACTGGATATGAGGCTGCTGTACATCAATGACACAGGCTTGGCACATTAAAGTCACTACCCTGTCTGTGTCAGTGCAAAGTTTCTTTCCATTTACCTAATCTTATCCCAGCCAATTAAGATAAGTTTGCAACTCGATGTTCCAGGTTTGGAGTGCTTGGTGACAGCCCTGCAAAGGGATTCCTGTCTCTACTTTTGGAGCAATCACATTAAAACCAGCACCTCCTTACCAAGCAAGAATTAGAATGCTTCAAGCTCTGCTGGCTCCTCATAAGCTGTGCTCTGTTAGCTCCAAATATTCTTTGAACACTATCTTCCTCAAAGCTGCTTTTCAAGTAGAGTAATTTAAAAACCAGGAGAAATTACCATGGAGTGTTTTTTTTCTTCTCTCATTTTGATTGAGAAGGTTTGAATTCAAAATGTTTTGACCATCTTTGTTTTCATAAAAGAGTCACCAAATATAGCTGTGTTCTCTTTAGTGTAAGAAAGGTAAAAAGGATGCAGTGCTTTGACAGTGATCCATCTGCTGATTGCCACGTGTACCAAGTGTCAGGATGAGATTGATGGCCTTAGAATATAAATCCACTGAGGCAGGAAGAGTACCTTCTTTTGCTTTTTTAAGTGCAAAGTGTGTGTATTGTCTGTGCTGAGCCAGTGGTGAATAATAATGAGGGACTATAGTTAGTGTCTGAGCTAGGAGAAGCCAGGCCTCCAGCCAGCCTGGGGTTAGGAGCTCTGCTAATTATTCAGCTTTGTTTGAGCCAGCAAAACACGTTTTGCTTAAATGCATTAGTCTTCCCAATTATTTTGAGGCCTGGGAAGATACAGTCTCTTCTGTGGAATTTCTATGAAGGCAGTATTTTTAAATCTAAAACCTGTAAGATTAGAGCTCTAATGTTTTTGGCATGTTTGTTTTTATTTGAGAAGAACTTTTGGCTAGAAAATATTGGTTAGGCTTGTGATTGGAGGAAAAAAGTAATCACTAGAACAAGCAAATAGCCTCTTCTTCCAACTTGCTTTGTTTGGAAGGAGTTGAAGTGTGACAGGATTTCGAGTCTGTTCAACATCTAAAAATCAGAAAATGAAGGCTTCTTGCAGAGCCTTCTTCCCTTCCTAAGTAAGCCTTTGTTTTTCCCCAGCCCATCTGAGTCCTGCTCTTGTGCCTGTGTCTGACAACAGTGCTCATTCGATCCACTTTGGGGTGGCAGTGAATTTGCCTCCTGAGGATGTGACTAGGATAAGGAAGTTCTAATTCCACCTCTTGGATCTCATTTTTGACTTCCTTGAAAATGTATCTGCGGCAGCCCAGGACCTGACTGGAGTGGATGAAGGAAAGGGATTAGGGATTCTGTCTAATCCAGCTAAAAACTGACCCAATAAAAATGATTCCCTGGCTGCTTTTGCAGTCTCTTTCCTACTCAAAGCAAGGATTTGTCCTTGGTGGTCACTGTCAAGTAGAGAGCTAGAAGTCTAATTTTATATCACTTAATGCCTTTGTGTTTCATGGGTATTTGGGGTTATGTTTGTTACCAGCTGTGTTTCATTTTGGAAACAGGATTGAGTCCCTGGAATACCAGGCTCCCGTTTCCTTTGGGGAGGAGCGACTGGTAGCTGTACATGTGGTCGCAGGTGGTTCCTGGCAGTAAGTTTTCCATTCAGATGTTTATGATCTTGAACAGGTTCATAGCTGCTATTTGTAAAATCCTCTTCTCATTAGGTCAAAGAAGCACTTCAGAATTTCAGGACCTGCTCCCTTCTTCTCTTTTCCCCTTTTCCTCACCAACCGCCTCCTGTTGTTTCTGCATTGTGCTGAATGAGCCCAGTTGCTCCTGCCCACATCAGGATGTCACACGTTGCCAGCACAAAAGGCTCTCTACAGAACAGCCCTGAGGAGAACAAGCTGGAGCAAAGGTGTGATGGAAATGTTTTCCCAGTCAGCACACCTGGGTCGCTTCTCTTAGCCTTGCCTGCGAGAGCAAGGTGGCTGCTTCTACTCCCTGCCTTGCTGATACCTAAGGAGAATTTTTCCTGCTTTGGTTCAAAGAGGAGACTGCTGCACTGAGGGTTTGCTGACTTGGATGGCACAGGCTGTGCTGGCAGATCTGCTGTGTCCTGTTTCAGAATGGAAACACAGGAGAGAGAAAACACCTAGCTTTTCTCTAGTATACAAAGTAGTATTTAGAGCTTACTCTTCCATCATGTATTGAGGGTTTTATTAGTTTAGAGCAGTTTGGGTGCCGACTGAAGTTTGAAAATAGGCTATTATGTTCAGAAGACATGGTGTTTTGTTCTAAAGGAAGTGAGGATAAAACACAGAACTCAGGTATAAATTTTTTGAGAGGTGAATTTCTTATGAGAGAGGAATTACTCTGTCTCACTCGCTTGCTTGTTGTTTCTGCTGAACAAGGAAGACAAACTGAAGTGAGACTAGACCATTAAAGTTGCACTGGGCAGAAGTGAGAAGACCCTCTTTGATCCTAAACAATCAAGAAGCATTTGCCAGCAATGCCAAATGAGATTTATTTGTCAAGAGTTAGGTAGAGGCCAGCAGGACCTAGAAACAAACATGAGGAGGTACCATACTATAAATTTGGGTTCAACATATTTACAGTTAATCTTCTTTCACCTACCTAATATGAAGGTTATTAACCTGACTGCAAAAGCACCTACTGGGGAGTTAAGTGTCACATGGAGAGGATTGCTATATTTTGGAAAGAAGTTGTGGTGGTTACTGTAACATAATAAATGTATTCGGTGCCTCTTTAGATCTTCTATAAGTGGTAAAAAATCACTGATCACCCAGTGGGATGGGGGTTGGGAAGCTTGTTTTTGATGTTTTAATACCAAATCAGAAATGAGAGCTCAGAGTTGTTAATGAAAAGAGCACATACATTCATTATTATTATTCATTTTTCTGTCTTAAAGAGACCAAGCGGGAGTTGGTACAGAGTGGTGAGAAATAAATCATTAATATCTTCACATTTGCACTGCAGATTAATCAGGGGAAAGGCTGTTAGTGTTTAAGCCTCTTGCATATTTACCAGGTGAACTTTTTAACTTGATCCCTCCTTTTACTTCTTTTTTCTAACCAGAAAGTTTTCCATGTACAGATTTAAAAGGCCACAAGGTTAAGCGGAAATCAGAAGCTGATTTATTGCATAAGTACCCTTAGCAGGGATTTTGGCCAATGCTGTATGAAAGTTTGTTTAAAATTACGCTATTTTTTTTTCCTTCTGCTGAAGAGATATGATTTGGGGTTTTTATATGCCTGCTCCACTTGCCTTGTGCTCACTTTGCTGAATCTTATAAAGTTCTCAGTGCAAGAATGATTTTCTGATTCTTTCCAAGTAAATGGCCAACTTGTGGGGCTGGTGGTGTCAATTCTGACATTATTTTATATTACCTCAGTATTCACCCTTTGTTTCTCCTGCTTGTCAGGACGTAACAGGTAAATCTTATGATTGTCAGAAACAGATGGTGGGTCTGAGCAAGGCTGCGTTGTGCGAGGGGGAAAGGCTGTTGCAATACAAAATGGAGCAAGGGCTCTGGCTGAGGGAGCTGTGTTGGGTATTTAGAAATGCATTTTAAGTGGAGATACAAAACAGAGATCCTGACTGCTTATGAACACTAGAGATCCTCTAACACATGTTCCAACAGCAAGAGTCTTAGCCAGAGTATCAAAGGTAATTAGTCGGTCTGCCTGCATTCCTTCTGCAGCCTCAATTAATTATGAGGGTCTCTTTAGCTTCTGGATAAAATCGTTCTGTAGTGGTGTTATAGGATGTTAACCAGCTGCCACCTACAGCTTCCATCGATACTTTATAAATACTGTACAAAGAACTTGAAAGAAAGGTCTCTTGCTTGCAGGCACAAGGTCTGCTCCTGCTGATCTCTTCCTCCCTGTGCACTTGGCCTAAGAAGAGGATGACACGATCCTGCCTGCACGGGTAGCAAATAAATGCTACAGCAAGCAAATGCCTTAGTATGCTTCAAGGGGAAAGCTGTTGCTTTTAGTGTTTCACTGTTTATTGACTGAAATATGAACAGAGGCTGACAGACACATATAAGCGGTTTCAGGGGAAAGAGCTGTACCAAAACGCTTCTTTCAGTGGTAGTTTATTGGATAAGGTTGATAGGGAAAGTAGGTTGGATCTTTTATTAGGCTTATTGATACTGTTGGGGGTGGTAACCTTTTAAACATGTAAATGTGATTTCTCATATCTGAAATAGAAGCATTGGCCTTTGAAACTAAATAAATACATGTTGAGAACACTTTCCCCAAGTTTAGCAAAGTTATGTTAATCACTTAGACCATCTGTTGGAGAAAATGTAGTTGTGAAGCTGGGATAGGTTAGGGGCATGTTAGTGGGAGAAGAATAAAGTTGTTTGTCTATGGCAGAATCAAGAGAAAGATTTTGGGAATTCCTTGCTCTTCCTGGTGATATTACACTTTCTTTTTAGAAGTAAAATAAGATGTTTTATTCTTTTTAAAAACTAAATTTTCTGTGAGGCCCAAAAATTGTGATGTATTGGCTCGGTATCCTCATGATGGCAAAGTTCCTCAGTTTAGCAGGAAGATGAGGTTGTGAGCTTCCTCACCTAAATCTCCACCTGAGCTGGGAGAGCTTCAAGGATTCCTGGATAAACTCTGCCCCGGCTCTGTAGCTGGGGGATGTGAGACAGCTACACTGCAACTTTATTCTGAGAAGAAGCAGGGCAAGAAATATAAAGAAACGAGTTAAAGTCAGTCACCTCAAGAAGTGTGTCTGTTTTTTTACACCAGCTTTTCAGCCTGACTGCATCATTCCTGCTTAAACACATTGCGAAATGTTGAAAAATGGTTTGGATGTCATTATTACAGTGCCATTTTTTCAGGGGGAGCTGTCTGTTGGTTTAAATAAAGCTCCAAAGGAGGTGCTTGTTGTCCTAGGATTTCCTAAAACTGGTGACCCAAATAGGAGAAGAGAATGCCCAGGGAAGGGACATCACAGGAGCCCGGCTGAGTGCTGGCAGAAATGTGATTAATCTCAATTAGGCAACCACATCAGAGCCACTTCCAAACTGTTGGACTCCACACACAGTATATACGTGACCACTCTCCTGTCCTTTTCAATTACCTTCTCTCTCAATTCCAAATACATTAGTCTTGTTTGAATGCTTCCTTATACCACAATGATGTGCTAATGCAAGTTGTAATCTGCCCTTGTTAAAAGAGGTATTGCAAGTGAAGCTCGTGTGGACCAGGAGAGGTACAATTACAAGGAATTGGCAGTATTTAGCAAATGGTAACCATCTGCTTAGGTTGCCCTCCTGCTTTTCTGGAGATACTGAGATAGATCTGAGACCAAGTTCTTCATGTGGTCTCGTACCTGATCTGAAGGAAACAGTATGAGCGTTTGAGACCACTTGTAATATATACAGGAAGTCTGTCAAGTCTTGTGGTTGTTAACATTTCTCCAAATATGTCATTCATGCAAGGCTGTGAGATGAGATGTTGAAGTGCTGAGGTGTAACAAGCGGGTCTCCAAATATTTTTGAGAGGGACAGGTGGTAGAATCCCAAATGAAAGAAGATACAGGATTCAATTCAGAGTAACAAAACCCTCAAAATAGTTGGGAGAGAGGTTGTTTCCACCCTTCTGCTGTTCTGTTTTCTGTGACTTAGCAGACTTGGTTGTTTAGTCAGTGTGATTCGTGCCTCTTGGACCATCTACTGCAGTGTTCTTAATTTCAGGTCAAGAGGAAGGAAATAAAGGCTTCTGTGTGAAACAAAGGATGTCACGTACTGATCTCCATTGTTAAAACATTAGAGGAACTGATGTAAAAAGCAAATGAAAAGCAAACGAAACTCAAATTTGTGAGAGAAGTAGAATCATAAAATCAATTTAAATGTTGCAAAATCTTTTCAACAGCATTGGCTCCTGTCATTTTATTACCAAAGTCAAGGAAATATAATGCTTTTACAAGATCTGTGGCTCTGAGAATTTTGCTTCAGAGTAAGACCCTGCTAAAAATGTGTTTCCTTTTGCTCCTGGAGTAGATTTCATCACAGTTCAATAAGGCCAGCTTTCCCTGTATTCCATAGCCTGCTGTTTTCCTCATGGACTGGGAGGCTTGTGAAATTTCCATCCAGAACTGCTGCCATGAACCTGGGGGACTGCAGCTTGCTGGTGACTGCTTGCTGCCTCTCCACGCACTACTGTGGTAAATCCAACAAATAATTCACTTACCGTTGCAGGAAAGTTACCAATATTCTTTTTCCAACTCATTTTTAGCTTGATATCCCTGCCCTGTAGCTATTAGCTCATGGAAAATCCAGCATAAGGAAGGTTTGTGGTCTTTTTTTTTTTCCCCTAACTGCACAATAGTAGTAAATCAGTTCCTTTAAATTTTTAAAGGATTAAAGAGGGCTATTCTGTGTGTTGAATTGCAGGTCACTGCTCTTCTGCAAATAAAGGTAATTAAATTTTTATCTGGTATGACCACCTGCAAGAATGAGATTGAATAATGACATTTGTACATTCAAGTACAGGTTCATTGATATCAGATTTTGCTCAAACTTGGTGGGAATGAATCAGATTACTTAGCCATCAAGTTTTATCGTTGTGCCTCCATCACTCACAAATGGCTGATACCATGGGGATCAGGAGAATTATAACTCAAATTAGTATCCCAGTAAACCTGATCAGTTACAGAATATAAAGAAGAAAGAAAATGCCTTTTCAACCCCTGGTATAATTATTTATATCTCTTCATGATGAATCATAAATGCTCTTTTGAGATCTATGTGATAATTTGCAGACATTTTAAAATACATTTTTCTCTAAGTTCTTCTATTGACAAATTCTCTACAAATAACTTATTGACTTCTCAATTGCATGAGTTATTTGAAATTGTTCATAGATTGCTTCTTGGTTTGCTGCTTGTTTACAAGCAATGCCTTTTTAGTATTCAGTGGCTGGTATTCAAGCGTTCAGCTTCCAGCTGCAGAATTCTGTTTGTATTTTGACATATAGGTCACACAGTAGTATTTCTGGTCCCTGACTAAATGCGTGTAATTCATAGAATCTAGCTTCTTGCACGAATATTTGCATTGAATTACAAAATTCTTATTCTGCAGCCATTCTTTAAGACTTGATTATCAGCAGAAACTGAAACAATCCTTTTTAATCTTATTTACAGAGTATTTATGGAAATGCTAGTACACAGTGGACATTACCATAAATGAACAAATTTGCTGCAAAGCTTTAACTATGCACTCAGCTGCCTTTTTATGGCTTTAACTGTTTGCCCATCTTCTTTCTATGATCTCAAAATATTAACATTTATAATACTCATATTTTGGCCCCTATGAAATTAAATAATTTTATGAAAAAGATTCACAAATGTATCGTTGAGTTATAAGCATTTCCTGTGGCAACTGCATATAGGAACCTCCATTCTCAGTGCTGGCTCCAGAGTGCCTTTGGTGTGTCTTTCCATCTGATTTTGCAAGATTTTTCCTGGTATATATTCCTAGAACCTCACATTGTTTAAAACCACAATACTATGAATATAAAATCAATAGACAAATAAAAGACAACACTGTAACTGGACAAGCCAAAGCTGTTAAATGAAGAAGCCACTCTCACGAGTCCTAGTCTTTGGTCTCACAGATCTTTCTCCCTTGCCCTCCCCAACTGCCCCCTGCTCCATAGAGAGAAGATAAAAAGATTGCAAGTTTGGAGACATTTCAGTCTGAGGATTGCATTGCAAAGCAGAGAGCTTGTTTGAAAGTCTTGTATACATTTCTAAAATAACAATGAGAAGCATGCTCTCTTGTGTTTAGAGATAAGGGAAAAACTGCCCTTGAAGAACTAAAGTGTCCAAAATATAAAATATCACTTCTGTTTCTTAGCACATGGGCTGTTTTGAAAACGCTTCTTTTTTTATTATTATTTTTTTTCTTTGCATATTCAAATAACCACAGTGCTAGCCATTGTGAGTCTGGCCTCTCTGGATTCTGTTTGCTATGTTTCCCTACATCTCTCACTGGTCCCTGGGGCTCAGGAGAGTGTTTATTACAAATGAATGTTTAATGTCTGCCTTGAAAAGCTACTTGTCTGGATTGGAATTTCTGGTTGCAGTAGTCTGGAAACAGCTGCACATGGAGAAGGTCCCTGTGGAGCATTATCTGGGCACTGAGAGACTCTCCTGTATCTTGCGGCTGGTTTTAGTGAGAACTTTCTTGTCTTACTAGTTGGCAGCTCATTTGGCAGAGCTGACGCTCATTATTTTATTTGACCTTCTTCATTTCCAGTTAATCCCTGGTACAGGAGTTCACTGTCTTGAGTGTGAGCTCCAGGGCAGGACAGTCAGTAGATCCCTGACTCGCCTGTCACTGAGTATGAGCAGAACGGTGTGGCAGCTGTTCAAAGGAGGCACTGAGGAAAAAAAAGCTTAAAGTGAACCAAATGCTTCCTTCACCTGTCTTGCTCCTGAGGTGAGGTCCAAGGGGGAAAGAAGCCTCCTGTTCTAGACACGTGCAGTAACATTGCTCTGACTGTTTTTACCTGGGATGGCAGCTAGTGCCTGAACCTTAATTTTCCCTTTCACCTGCCTTTTATTTAAATGCAGCTTCATGCAGGTTTCTGTCATAGCTAGGAGATAGAGATTGGCTGATTGCTTTAACAGCATAAATCTTAGACGTTCTGGCAAACTCACTCTGAGGTGTATGGTTATGCATGCTACCTCTCTTCTTACTGTTGTGGGACTGGCTTGCTTGTGCCTTGCAAGGGGTGCCATGTGCTTTGCCTGGATGGTCTGGAACTGTGCAGGTGTTGACAAACTCTTTCAAAGCCTGTAAGGTTTGATTGCACCACCAGCGTGAAAGAGCAAGATTTCACAGTCTCCTAAGGCTTCATCTTTTCTCCCAGTTTCTGGGCTCACTTTCCATGTGCCAAAAAGCATCTCTTAGCTGATAGAAATTACTTATTCTTGGTCCTAATTTGAGCTGTCTGCAGACTGCTGTATCTTGCCAACTGGTAGCCAGACACTAGAGATGACTTAAGTAATCATGGATTATAAGCAGCAGCTTTCCCCATGTGAGTCAAAGGAAACAGAAGTTTCCCCTTGGAGGAGCTCTCTTTGGCTTCTTTCAGCTAGGAGCGGCTTTCTGAGGGTCTTTAAACACCTAACTCCACCCAAAATTAAATACAGCTGTCCAGAGCAGCTGTCCTAGGAGCTATGCCATAGCTGAGCTGGGAGCCTTTTCGTTGGCTTGTGTGGCCCAAGAGGCCAAATCAAATAACGCAGCAGAGAGTTTTTGTGCAGTTATTTCCTTGTCATGTTTTCCTGCTGGCAATGCTTGCCTAATTAGTTGGTATGCTGCCTCCTCTACACTCTTGTGGAATGCTGCAGTCAAAAGCTAAGTGCTAGTAAACACTCTTGTTGCTGATTGTAAGGCCAGTAAGTTTATTTCAGTTCACACTCTTCCTTAAACTGTTTTACAAGTAGTGTTCGTCTTTCCTTTTTCTCTGTTTCACTGTTTCTAGTCCGGTGTGAAGTGGTGAAATGCAGATGTGCCATTTATTGATAAAAAACTGAAGCTGAAATTAGGAAAAAAGCACAAAAGATAAGTCTATTTTCATTTTCAAGACATACCTTTGCAGATTGCTCCTTTGTTGGAAGGAATAGTCCCTGCAATGGGACTCCTTGGGTGCTACTGTCAGGAGGAAACCTGAGAGTCAAAAGCCATCTTTATTGTAAAGGCTAATGATAAATTGCATTTTGGCTTCCACAGACTATTACATGACCAGGTGCCAAAAGACAGTAACAACAGCATGTGCAGTATTTTGGAAACACTTTTAAAATCATGTGCTAGTGAGCAAGGCAGAAAGTCCCACTATTTATTTCAATGACATCTCAAAGTTTTGAGAATGGGATGGAATTTTATTTTGTTTCACTTGAAGCACTTCCAAAGGGCCAAGTTTTTCAGAAATGGCTAAGTATTTCTTGCCTGAGGAGTCTTGAATATGCAGCTTGAGAAATTTGTACAGAGACACGCCCAAACCACTGACCACTTCTGAAAACTGCGAAGCTGCTCTCTATCCATCTGTTTGGGATCTGGTTTGCTCCTATTGCAGACATGGAATTTTGGCCTTGGTTTCAATAGAATTGTAGTTTTCCTTGGCATCCCGTCTCCTCTTGTATTCAAGGCTCAGAAGTGATCCTTCACTAATTGCCTAAGAGAGTCCTCCAAAGGGTATTCTCTGACAATACAGTGTTTTTACAACAGAAAACATTATCTCACATTTTAATAACTGTATTAATAACCAGGAAAACTAGTTGTTTCTTTGCTGACACACTGTGACAGTGAGCCAAAGAGCTTGTTTTCTCCAGTTTTCAGAGGGGTGGCATCCCATTTCTCCAGTTCTGGGAGGTCCTTTGGGAATGAAAAGCTCCGTTCATCCAGTGTTGTTGCAGAACTTCAGCATATTTTATTCTGTCTGTGCCATGTAATAGCAACAATTGTCCTTGATCTAAACTGCCTGACCCGCTCCATATTTACAGCTTCCATTATGCTGTCCTGTTTTTGATTACTAGGTCTTTAAAGCTGTTGAATGAGAGGACAGAAGAGAAAACCAGTGGGAAGAATTGGGGGAAAAGCACCTGATGAAAAACATGTGGAAATAGGGACATGCCCTAGTAATGAAAGCTGATATGAGCCCTCAGAAGCACCACCACTAGAAAATATCAGCAAGATATAAATACCTGCCTTCTCCCTAGTCAGTCCATTCTGAGGTGCTATAAGTCTGCTGAATGCCATGCAGTACAAAACGGCTTTAAGGTGCTTGTACAATTGAACCTTAGCTATGGAAACAATTACTTCATCTCTGTATTTCTTAGACATGCTGGAATTGCTAATACATTTACTGGTAATCATGTGTTTTTTGAACCATTGAAAAGTTTTGACCACTTTTAATATTGCATTCCAGAAAAAAAAAGTCTGTTAGATTTGTTCTTTCCTGAAATATTGGTGGCCAGACGCCTTGGGGGTTTTTAACATAGGGAGAGTAGAAAAAGAAAAACATAGCTCTTTTAGTATGACAATTTTTTATTTTTATTTTCTGAGAGAAGGAGAAAGATTTAGATGTATCTCTTTGCTTGGTGTTAACTGAAAAGTTCTTCCTTATCTTCTGCTGCTGTTTGCTTGGCTGACTCTGTATGTTTTTCAACTCTTCCAGTTACTGGCTTTCTGCAATTAATAGGCTCCTTTCTGTTGTGCAGACAGGGCAAACCTCTTTGAAGCCTTTAAGATTTATGTTGTTAATAGCATTTACATTTTGGCATCTGATTCTTTGTACTTGAAAATCTGGTAGCTATTTCTGTAGGGCTCAGCTCTACCTTTGCTAAAGTTTCCTACCATGAACAGCCCTACTGCTCAATGACTGTGTGATTTCCATCCAAGTTAATTAAACTGTACTTCAATGTGTGGTGTGTGTCTTTGCTAGCTTGCATGGTTCAATGAAGTTTTCTCACTATAATCTTTAAAGTGACTCTAAGTTGACTTAGACAGGAGTTGTATTTGCATTGTACCCTTCTGTGGTAGCCTTTATTCAGAGGTTTAGTTCAAAAATTGAATCTTTATTGTGTTTAATTTGCACCTATGCACAGCTAGAGGCACTGCAAACTTTATGAAGAAGCAGGTAAGAACAGCAGATGGTTGGACACTGAGTGACGGAGGTGATGCAGAGAAAATGTAGCATGCGGGCGAGGAGACCTGACCCACTCAGTGGGTATTATAAAGAAGGATATGAGGGGAGAGGGTGGTTTCCTCTATTTCTTGGAAAATCAACTTCCTTTTCTCTTTGCACTTAGCTATCTGATTTCATGTGCTCATCACAAGATTCATTACTTTGAAGGACCAAAACCTTTGAGCCATGGGCTAGATGTTTGGAACGTGATGAAAATGCTGAGACATGTGGTATGTAATGGCTTTGTTCCTGTGGTCAGGAGGATTTAGGCAGAGTTGTGGGCACTGGAATGGAATTTTGCAAGATTTTACTCTTCATTTCAAGAGGATAATGGAACAGCATTTCATGTCCTTTTCCATAACTGGCTGTGGCTTTCTCTTTGGTCTTTATCATTTGATTATTGGGTTTTGTGTGCTTTTTCCTCTTGAAATACTCCTGCTAAGTCCTTTAAAATTATTGTGTCTTTCAAGAAAAACACTCAGGTCTTAAGAGGCATTTTTTGTGCAGTGGGGGAATCTGGAGTTTGTTTAAAGAAAGGGGATTTGAAGAAGATAAAACAGAGATATCAGTTATGCAGAACTAATGATGAATTCCAAAGGGGGGTTGAAGAGCTATACAACTCCATGAAGCGCTCCATTCTGTATTAGCTTTTTCACTGAGAAATCTTTTGAAGGACCAGAATCACACACACACATATTATACATAAAACTCTAATATCTAAAAGCATATCTGTATCTAACACTGCATGAGAAAGCCCATAGTATTCTCATGGAGCAAGCAAATGACACTAAATTCCCTAGGCAGAAATCAAAGCCTTTCCAAACTAACTTCACTACCAGCAGATGTTTGAATTTGTTATAACAGACGTACACCCTCGCTGCACATACAGTGTGCCTTGAATGTCTTTTCTTTCCACCCTTGTATGCTCCTGTAATTCTGGGAACATCCTGCCCAAAGGTGTCAATGTGTCTGCTCAGGTGAATCTGAGGAAAGAGATATGAGAAGTAAATGAGAGCCTTTAAAAAGTATGATAGAAAACAGATTGTCAGAGCTAATAGAGTGACAGCTTGGGTGTGAAAACCCAAATGCTGTGCTACAGTATCCCAAGGATCTGGCAGCCCTTTATTCAAGGAAAGAAGAGAGAACAGCAATAGCAAACCTAAATTAACAGCTCAGGCTGACAGAAAACATTGTTTCTGAGTCAAACAGGAAAGAATAACTTGGAAAAACAGATTGTTGTTTGCACTACAGGTATTTCAAACTTAAGAAAAACTAAGGAAGTAGTGATGCTTGTTAAATGATGGTTTAAAATCATTTGGAGTAGCTATTAATAACACAAATGCTTTTGTTAGGCAACCTGATTCCTTGCAGCAGGTAGTTTAATCCTGTTGCTCAGGCAGTACCATTGGTTTCTTCTTCCAATATGCTTAAGGCACAGAGGCCATTTGGATTAATGAAAGGCAAACATAGTGGGGAAATACTGCATTATCCTTAGCCTTTGGTAAGTCTGGATAATTAGGGAAACCTTTACAAGAGGTATCTTTCATTTCAATGCAATTTCAAAATAATTGTCTCATCCGGTAGGGATGTCATCTGTATTGACTAATAACACACAGGTAATATCTGAAACATCTGCTTCAGGAGTGCTTGCACTAGTGTGGTTCTGAGTTGGTTGAGTTGAAGGCCCCATGATTAGGTATATTGAAAAGCTACATGAAGCAGCATGTAGCAGCATTTGCTGTTCATTTAAGGGGGGAACTTGGCCTCTTTGGGGCAATTTTTGGGTGCTAGCTAATTACTTGTGCTTATTTACATCAGAATCCCTGAATCTCCTCCCCCTGAAAATGAGAACCGTGTCAGTAGGCTGTTGACTTCTCTTTTAAGGATGAACTTTACAAGCTGTAGAAGAAACAAATTTCAGGGAAAGACAAAGGAAGGAGAAAGAAAGAAACAGTGATCTCCATACTGAAGGAATAGGCTTTAAGACTGAAGATATTCTTTTATGAGGTCAGTCACTGGCTTCCGGTCTGATCTTTACCATCAGGATCTCTCTGGATTTCTGCTTCCTATCTGTAACAAGGGAAATGCTATTTTCTTTGTTCCTGTTTTTGTCTGTTTAGGCAGCAAGCTTTTTGGTCAGGGGGACTCTTTTATGCGCCACAGTAAAAAGCTTGGTTCTGTGGGACCTCGAGGGACTTGTGATACGAACAGTAACAGAGGGGCAGGAAGATGTCCAAAGGCATGTCTTGACAAAGGTGGTCAGCAGTTATGTGCTTTTCTTCTTTCTTTCTTTCTCCTCCTGAGGTAGGGGACCAATTCCTTTCCCTTAGTAGCTAGGGAAGTTAGAGCATTTCTGAAACGTAGCTTTGAATAGCTTGGCACAGTTCAGTGTGGTGCTCATTAGGCTCTGTGGTAGTGATCTCCTATTGTGGGGCTTGTAATGAATGCATCATGCTTGCTATTCTTGACCCCAAATCAGGTAGTTTTTCTGTTTCAGGAAATGGGAAATTATATTGTTTTATTGATATTGAGTAGTACTTGTGAGTGTTAACAGTTAAGCAGCAAGCAGTGTTGGTGGAGGAATCAATGGGGTAGAGGTGGTGGATTTGGTGTCTGATCATGACATTTGATGTGTACCTAGATGTGTGCTGGCTGTTCCCCACAGCATGTTGAATAAATCGCTTTCTCTCACACACACTTGTATATCTAAAAAAGGTTTCAGAGGGGTGTTAGAACAACCTGGGGCATTGGATGTTGTGACCTACATTCTCCCTGGGCATAATTTCTGTGGGAATAAGTTATTCTGTAGATACGTGTGTACCTTTAATTTTCAGACATCATGACAATATTGTTTTCAACAGGGCAAAATGTGGCTTACTCATAGTCTGGTTTGTAACTGGGGCTGCATCTGGTGCTCCTGGGAATGCCATGCCTCACATCTGATCTGGAATGCCGATGAGCCCATATGAAGCTGTTAATATCTGCGTGGGCTTTTCAGTCCTCATTACCAACTTGATAGGAAGATAACTCCTCAGCTGCTGTTCCAACCTGTGGGATTTCATCCACTTAATTAATTTTCTTTCTTGTTGAAAAAGATCTCTTTTTATGCACAAAGAGCTGTGCTTGACTTGCTTTTCAGGAACTCTTATGTCTATATCAGAGGCACAAGGCCTTAGAAGTTGGAAGGTGAGCCCTAGGGGCAGCATGCCTATGGAGGCTGAGCTTGGAAATGCTGCCTTGTGTGCAGAGGGCAAGGTCCTGGAGGCAAATCAAATCTGCACGGTGGAGGGACCCTGGGTTCCTTTTCTGCTCCCTGCTTTTGTCACCACTCAGCAATAAAATGAAAGTTTGTGACATGACCAAAGGATAACAACCTGCATGCTGAATGCCAGCTGAGGGTTTAAAATGCCAGCCTACACCACTCTCCCCAACCTTTCAGCAAGTGAACAAGCTGTCTATGTAAATAAATACATATATCAAACAGTAAGCAGATGCCTTTTTAACCTGCACTGTTTCAGGCTGAGATACTCAGTTCTGGTGCAGCTCATCTCAACATCTATCAAGATAATGCCAGTGCCACATCTCCCTTTCAGTTGTGTTTAATGCACAAAGATTTGTGTTGTGTGAAGTAATGAGGAATTAGCTTGTTTTACATTTGGTTTGGTGTTATTTGAGATGTATAAAATGTTACATGGGAATTCTTTGTGTTCGTTCTAATCTCTGTGTCAGGATATAGTGCAAACTCTTGTTCCTTATGCTTGATTAAGTGGCTTTATACAAGCATGTGTGTGATTGTACAAGCCCCATACAAATATTGAGGTGGGGAGAAAGCTGTGATGAGGGTTGGATTTAAAATAAAATCTATTTTAAAAGCTAAATTCCAGCAGAGTCACTTGTACCCCTTAAATCAAACTGAGGAGCCACAGAGCCCCAAGGTGGAGGAGGAACCCCAAGGGTGTATGTCAGTGCAGTGTATTGGGAGGGACACCCATGAGCTGCTAGGCTTCATCAGATTGTATCTAATCCAGGGTCTTGTCTCTGATAGCAGAGAGCAGAGATTAGAGAAAATGTAAGAGCAGGGCAAAAACCAGAGGAAATTCCACATTGAGCTTTTGTTTATTTTTGTTTTCATATTAAAAATGTATTGAGCCAGGTGATTCACAGTCCACTGGGCCTGCTCTTTTTAAAAATTCACTTGCAGGCTAAAGGAGTGTTGAATCCTATCATGCTGCTGTCAATGTCTGTCCTTTGACATCAGCCTCAGAAGGTGTCTGGTTTTTATTGTCCTCATTCATATTTCTCACATGCTATTGCTTTTGGTCTAGCAAGATACAAAAAAATCACATTTAAAATAAAAAGCAAACCAGACAGACTCTTTAGGCATGCAACAAGTCTTTAAGACAGCTCTCTGTTAGACTTTTCTGAAGTCTGCTCTAAGAAAGAAGAATATTTCTGCTACTTGAGACACTCTCGATGGGATTACATATAAACAAAGAAGGGGAAGGAAGAGAGGCTTGACCCTCCTCTGGAGAGAAGGATTGAGATGCCCTGATACATCATCTGTTTATTAATGTTCCTTGAATAGAAGTGATTGAAAGCTCTCATCTGAACAAGCATGTGCAGAAGACAAAGCACATTATTAGTGACCTTAAATATATTAGAGCCCTCTGCTTCTGATCACAGTAGTGCATCAGCTGGAATAGTAATAGGGGATGAATGGGGTTTACCTACACAGATAGCACTGTTCTTCCATAATGGAAAGAAAAAAAATGCTCTTTAAGATGCCATTAAATCAAATTTTTGTTGACTCTCTGTACACCTGCCTATGACACTTTCCACCTTGGGGTTTCAGGTACCTTTACAAACTTGATTTTTTTTTTTTTTCTTCACTGTCTTCAAAGGCTGGGAGTTACCATCCAATATTGCATGTCTAAAGGGACTAGGACTGCATTCAGTAGGACATATTTCTACCACGCATCGGACACTTTTTCCTGGGCAGAATTGTATAGACATGTGCATTTTCTATATGCAAGCACTTGCACTTCTCAAATACTTGCCCTTCCCCTTTAAAGAAACGAGAATGTGGTTGATATGTGTGTATTTGAAATGCCAGGTTGTGAAGAGCAGGGAAGAGGCTTGTAAACAAACACCACAGGAGGATCAACTGCAGCTGAAAGTGTGCTGAAAGAGTCCACAGAGAACATCTGCCTGAGTACCAGTTTGGTGGTCCCCTGCTCAGCATGCAGTCTTCCTGTGTCCCACTGAACCTCTCCCTTTGTCCTGAGGAAGTGTGAAATAACACCTCTGTGGTGGGGACCAGGGAGCAGCTGACAGAGGGCTGATATGCTGTGCATGGGAGGAATTTCCTTTTATGTGGTCTGGTGTGACATTAGCACTTCCCAGCTGGGTTGTAGGTGGCTTTGTAATCTACTGGATGCTAGTTCAGCTCGGTATGCCTCTCATCTCCAGACAGCATGACAGAAAAGGGGAGTTTGAGATGTTTGGCTGCAGCCCCATCTCAGTGTCTTACAGCGCTGCTGGGTGGAGTTACTGTGAAAGGATCTTCCCTCTCAGCTTTTCATCTTGACCCTGGAGGAATTACTAAGTGTTGTGATGCAGGGAGGTCAGTGATGCTCTCTGATGCTGCATGTGAACAATTGACACTGGCTTTGGGATTCTGGAGGGGCTGGGCAGGGCAGAGGGTTTTGGCTTCAAAAGGGAACAAAACAGCAAGGTAGCCTAGAGAGGAGAGAATTAATATTATGAAATGGATTTACGTGGCACCATCTTCGTATCTGAACTGGAGCTGTCAGGGGGAATGAGATCCAGACTCACTGCTGTTCTCCAGAGAGAAGCTGTTATGGAGCAATCACTCTGTTAAAGTGATGGCTCCACCTCTGTGTCCAGTGTCTGGCTGATTTCTGCAAGTAGAAAACAGACAAGATCTGGCATGAACCCTCCTTCTTTCCCAGTGGTCTTTTGTCTCTTTTGTTTGCCTTATTGCTTTCAGCCCTTGAGCATCTGTTGGTATCTTCCTTCCACCCTTACCTGCCTCTCAGCTCTGTCACCCTGCCCTCTTTTTCATGCTCAGTCATCTCCAGCTCCCTCCATTCAGCATACAGCTGTACTCTAACATCTATCCAGTAAGTGAACATGTGTGTGCGTATTTATTCCATACATACAGAAAGGGGGGTATGTGTGTGGTGAACATTTAACTACTTTTTTTTTTTTATCACACACTACTCCATCTTGTGTTTTGGTACTTGCCTTCTGGGGACTCACAGCATCTCTTCCTGGTCCTCTCCTGTTTCCGTGGTGACTCTCCTCTGCTGTGCAGGGGAGCAGAAGGGGAAGATGCAGAGCAACTCTGTTGCTTCTTTCATATGCTCCTGGAAATAGTCCTGTCTTCCTTCTGCCTTCTGGTCAGAGCCCTTTTCTGGCCAGTTTAATGAACTGGAAAGTAAGGAAAGAGATTTTGCCTTTAGTCCAGACCTTGTCAGGGTCCTCTGAGTCACTGCCAGATGCTTCCCCTCACCTCCTTCAGGTGTGCAAGAAAGAGTTGATCTTTACCTAAGCAGAATGAAGCAAGTAAAACAAGGTCATGGTCTTCTCTGCAGGCCCAGTATGAAGGTATGTGTCTTATGTATTTTTATTTTTGCTGTTCCTTACAGGTTGACCAGCCTGAATCACAGTGCTAGAGACCAGAGGCAAGGATCCTGACCAATGCATGTGTAGTGCAAGCTGACTTATTGAGAAGAACAAGTACTTCTCTGAAAGTTTGACCCCTCAAAGCAGCACACAGGTAAGGCAGACAGTGCTCCTGATGCTCTGGCTCAGCTGCTGCTGGGTCTGGGCATGCTGCATTGGATTCAGCAGAGGACTTTTTCCATTCATTTGGCTCAAGAGGGGCTTTGCCACTTCTTTCTGCCATGTCTGTAGGGGTGAAACCTTACATTGTATTTACAGCACAGGGAATGTTTTTCAGAAAAAAAAGGACTTTCAGAGAATCAAGACTGTTTATATGGTAGGGATAAATATGGGTTAAAAGTGTTGAAGGAGTGTGCAAAAAAAAAAAAAAGAAAATGTTGCATACAAGGTATTAGTAATACTCAGACCTCTTGTTCTAAAATAATTTTATATTAAAAATTACCTTAATTTAAACAGAAAGATTTTTAAAAAGAAATGAGGAAGCATATATTTTGGGCAAGGGGTTAAGTAAGAAATGGATTTAATAATTTAGTTTTCAACTGGACAAGATGTTTCAGGTCATCCCTAACTCAAAAAAAAAAAAAAAAAAAAAACCAACAACAAAAAAACCCAACCCAAATCAAAACAAAAAAACAAAACCAAAAAAGCCTTGCAATTCTAATCGCTATGACTCATGGAAATCAGATCTAGAAAAAATGAGACCCTTTAGTCCAAACTCTTAATACCCTACTAGTATGTAACATTGTTCCCATCAGTGTCTACCAGTCCTGATTTAAATGATGGGATTTTCCCTTGTCCCCTTGGGATACTATTGCACAGTCTAATGGAATTAATCTGCTTACTTCTCTTTCAACCCCTGACCACTGCAGAAGCAATTAGTAACAGGGGATGGGAGGATTCTGTTTCCTATGCTGTATTATAAAGGCTTAGGGCTGTATTGTGTTAAACCAGACATCACTTGCAAGCATGTTTGCATGAGTGTGGCTTATCTGTCAGTACTCATTACAGCCCCATAAATGTCTCTGAACTACGTTTTTCAGACTTAGGAGCTTTTCTACGATGGTAATTCAGGATCTGATAAGACACAGACTAATGTATTTGAATGCCTGTGAGAAAGATGGTATGATTGGAAACTCAAGTGAAACACAAAGTCATATGCTGCCAGTGCTAGAGACTCTGAGAGGCAATTCTCTTCGGCATTCTCTGGCCTCATTTCTGACTTCTCTCTTGGACAATTGGGTAGGAATTATATGAAATAGCTTTTTGCTGTGTGTGGTGCTGCTGGAGGTACTGCTCCACCTTTCCATCTGCGAATTTCAGGCTTGTCTTTGATGAATAGTGTGAGTTTCTCTAATGCTTACTTGAAGGGCTCCAGTCAAATAGCCAGAAGAATATAAAGTTCAATAAATCAGAGCTGGAAAATCATAGCTGGTCTTATTCAGCTAGAGTCCACTTCCTACAAAGTACAGCTTCCTTCTATGACATTTCATCTGTTTTTCTTCTCAAATTTGGAAAAGTTTTATTAGTGAGAACTGTTAAGATTCTAAAGCACGTGAATGGAATTTCAACCAGTTTACACCTGGAGACTACAGCAACAGCTGAGCTGTACAAACTCTGTGTGTGGACACTTGGATTCATCCTTCCAAACTGAAATCCACATCCTAATACAGAAAGCAACTGTAATATAATTGCTATTGATGTTGGAATGAGGCTGCAGTGTGAAGTGGAGCCTGGGGTCCTGAAAAACTGGGTGTGTGCCAGCCTTTCACATGGGCTGCATCCCCTGGCACTAAAGAAGAAAGTTACAGTCCTATTCCTCCTCCCTCCCAATAAATCCTGGCTCTAGTGTGCTGTAGCTTTTCTGGAGTATTTCCTCAAAGAGAATGCCTAAATATAAACTTAGCCACTGGTTCAGTCTTTCATTATCAAAATAAATTAATTAAGCCTATTAAAATTTGACTAGATTGCCTGTGTTTGTCAGATCTGAAATTCTTAAACACTGGAGATTGAGTTGCAAAGCTTTGATGTGTTCAATGTTCAGTGCTAATTTGCCCATTGTTTTTAATCCCTTGAAATTCTTTTCCAGCTTGCTGCTTGGCTGCTTCATGTGGTTTTGTAATGTACTTTAAAGGATGGGGAGGTGGTGACTGAAGCAAGGTGCAATGATCCGTAGGGCTTTAGATCATCTGCAGCTTATGTTCCCTGTCCTTGCTTTGCCAGTCAAGCTTTATTCCAGTGAAAGTGTTGGTAAACCCAAGGCAGATAGGGAATGTTTCTCCTCTACTCTTCACTTTTCCCTTTCCTAGCTGCTTGCTTTTAAAAGCTCTGCATTATCTGCGGGTGGGGGGCCGTTAAGTAAAAGGCATGCTTTAAATACAGATGCTGGTGATAGTCCTTTCAAAAGCTGCATTTCTCAAGCTGGGAGTTATTGACCCCAAGTCCTCTTCTTACTCCATCCCCTGCCAGGCTGGCTATTGTTTGAGCCTCCACATGGGATACCAATTGCCATATAAGGAAAATGGCATCATGCTGCATTCTTTCTAAAGATTGATTTTTTACAGTTGCTTTTTTTCTCCTCTTGCTGAAAGTTGCTCTGTTTTGATGGAAGCTCCAGGCAAAAGGAAAGTAGTAGGCTATGGTATGTATATATAGTCTTGGACGGTGCAAAAGACTTGCTTTGTCTCTTTTATCTCAGTTCAGGTGATTAGGCAAAGCGGCAGTAGAAAACGATGACATTCAGCCACTAAGAAATTTTGTGAGAATGGAGTAAGGACTTTTTAAACGTTCAGTGTTTTATATAAAAACCTGTAAATGGTGCCTGCATTGACCAAAAGAATCAGATCTCATACTGAGCAAGTTTCCTTTAATTCTTCTTCTGACTGTGAAGTAAATTGTTTTGAGAAACTGTACTACTCTCAAATATCTGCAGAATTAGTCTCCAAGAGAACCTTTTCTTATAATAAATTGTGCTTGTACTAGAGACACAATTGTGCATGTGTTTTGGGCTTTCCTCTGGGCTTGTGTTTGCACCAGTATAGCAGAGCAATGTGCTCATGTAGCTTTTTCTTCAAAAAAGGTAATTTGGTGCCTCCTAGATGCTGTCCACTGTTCTATCAAGAGAACATATCACTCACAGTGACTGATGTGGAACAAAGCATTGCCCCATGTGCTTGGTTCTCAAATTACCAGTGAAGCAGCTAACAACTTTTGACACGTACATGGCTGGCATTGGACGTCTGAGTTAACATTGCACAGATAAATGGGATGCTCCTTGCCCAATAGCTGTTGTTTCAAGCTCTCTGCAAACTCCCAGACCACGTGTTTTGATTTCAGCCTGCTTGCATTATAACTGTCCCAGTAACTCTCATGGCCAGTGATGATGTTTGTTGTGTGTGCGCTAATAAGTGAAAGAGGAGCATAAAGGGTGAGTGTCAGCCATGCATCCAGAGGGCCAGCAGGGTGTGTGCAGTCAGCACTGTTTCAGTCTTGCTCCAAGCATGCTCAGCAGTGTCCAGCAGCCACTGGTGAGCTCCTGTCTCTGAGGAGCAGTGCTTGGGATCTCAGCTGAGGTAGCAAGAGGTTTCATCTCTTCTGCTGCAGAAGGTGCTGTAAGCTGGTTCATCAGGCTGTAAGTGGCTGCTGACAATGTGGGATGCGTTTGCCACTTTGGTCTCTTATGGGTCTAGAGGTGACACAAAGAGCCACAGGACTCAAATGTCACTAGAGCTGATTCTGCGAGCAGCGATTGACCTTTTTGAAGGTATTGCCCCAGAGACTTGGAGCTGATCCTTCTGATGCTAACTGTGGTGCATGTGGGGACTGGTTTTGGCTGTGCCTGTTTCCCTATGAAGTTGAAAGCTTGTGCAACATGGAAACGATAATGAAGGAGGAGGAAAGAAATTGTCATTAGAAATATATCTCTAACAGTTTCTATCATGTAGTTCTAATGCTACAAAGTAATTTAAAACTTTTTCTGACTGACTGTATGATGGGTAAAGTGCTTTGTTAAGTGAAAATGGAGTTTACCCGATCTGACAGGATGGGAAAGCAAAGCTGCCTTTCATTGCCACATCCTGGGTGGAACGTCTGTGATATGGTGTCACTGAAATGGCAGTGAAGGCTTTGCATTGCTTATTTTGAGACCTACAAAAGTACATTTGCTTTTCATTTGTGCATTTTGAAGACTATTGAGTGAAGCTGAGGACTTAGTTTAAGAGCTGCTAGAACTATTCTCTCGCTGTAGAGATTTCTCAGGAAACAGATATGTAAGAGGGGTATATGTGTGGGTATTTGAAGCTTTTATTCTTGGGCTTATGAGTAAGACCTGGGATCAGTGAAAGGTGATAACTATTAGAATCAGTAATAAGGATAGTATTACCCTATAAGTAGTGAAGTGGGTTTGGGGAGTTTTGCATTCAATTACTACCTCTGCATCTAGCCTGCATACTGACAGAGGGAAGTAGCTTGATTTTTGTCTGCCTTCCTTCCCTGTCTATTTAAGGATGGTAATACAGCTGGTGAGCTTTTTCTTGTCAAAAAAGTATTTTGTGTAGAATCTAGCTTTGTGGAACTTCACATTCATTTTCAGAGAAACCTGAAGATGAAAAAGTTTCCATTCTGGAGGGTTTATCTTCGTACTTTAACTTGTGATTCCTCCCTTCTGTGACAAAGGAGGAAGGGGGAAGGGAAGAAAAACAGGAAAGAGGTAATCCAGAAATTCTCTTTCCTCATTTGAAGAACTGCACATCAAAAAAAAAAAAATGCATCTTGTATATAAAAAAAAAAAACTAAAAAACAACTAGTTGATTTTTAAACATGAAGGGTATGAAAGAGGTTATTATTACTCTCAAATGCCCTGACCCATTTTAAAGCTGAGGTTTCTTCCTTGTGCTGCTGTGCCTGTTTAGTGCTAAATCTTGAGAGCTCTTTTGAGAGAGGAGCCTGCCCATAGGTCAGGTGCTGGACAGGCTGTGCACAGTAAAGATAATCTAATGGCTGGTTTGTCCTTTGTAAAATGACTCATTCTCCTGTTACCTTCTGAAGGATGGGAGTTGCATCTTTGCCAGATGTTACAATTGTTGACAGTTGTTGGCAGATAAGAAAGGAAAAACAGCCTTGGACATGCTTGTGCTGGACATTCAGGGCTGTTCTTGATAGCATTTGGCAAAAGTGCCAAGGTAGAGAGGACATTTTGTGGGCAGATCACATGCAGGGAGATATAATTACAGTGCTCTGCCTTTATTTTAGCTTCCCGTGCCCAGCATGTGGAGGTTTTGAGATGAACAGGGGACTGGTTGCAGCTGTTCCTTTTTTGAAAAAGTGGAGCACAGCACATGTATGAGTGGACCAGCCCCCCCAGCAGCATGTACAAAAATAAACAAATTTCAAAGAAGTATGTTTAAGCAACATAAACTTCCTTTTTTAATCATTTGTGAAAGGTTTATTTTCAAATACCCCAACACTAACCAGGTGCTCATTTTGAGATAGGATGTAGCACTGTCTTGACATTTTAAAGATCTAGGTGCTTTAACAGACTTAGTCCCTCCGTGCTGCATGGCAGGAGACAACCCCTTCGCCCAGAAGGATATGAGAAAGCTTTTCCTGTGAACTGGCTTTCTGTAATTGCCACCTTGAACTGCTTCTGGCACGTTTCTCTGGCAACTGTTAATGATAGGATATTAGAGTTTGTGGCTATCTGACCTACTGGGTTCTGGAGCAGGGTTATCAGGTTCAGGCTTTCCTGCCTGCTGTCTGTGTAGTCCTTGCTGTTGCTAGAGAGGCAGATGGACACTCAGTGCAGTACAGAGGACATGTATGGCAAGGCAGAATTTGTCACTGACTCCTCAAACTGACCTGAACCATTTATAACCTTTCTGGCTGCAAGGTACATCCAAGAGTACATTCCAAGGAAGCTAAAAATAATATCCTCAATTTTATTTCTCCCACAAGTATTCACTCAACAAGAAGGAAAGAAATCAGTTTGTTCTTTTTCCCCCATGCCTCTGCTCAGCTCTCAGAATAGAGTTATAAGTTTATCGCAAGTTATTGGCCTGTACATTAAGTTGGCTGAATGTATGGATCAGGTTACTGGAAATTGTAATCACTTGCCAGAACTGCTTTTGCTTTTCCATTTCCCTTTCCACCTCCCAATTTTGTATGTTATCTGGTAGCAGCACTGAAGGCCAAAGTCTAGCTGAACTGATTGGAACCAGAACTTGGCTTTCCACTATTCTGTCTCCTTCTGCCAAAACCAGTGTTCAAAATAAGGACTACAAGTACAGACTACTTACATGAGCACAGTTTATGGTCATTTAAAATACCTGGAGATCAGTACAGCAAAGCTTCAATTCTCCTAGTGACTTAGTATGACCACATGGTGGATAAAGGTGTGTATATTCAACAGGTCATCTCAGGAAAGGGAGATAAGTGATGGTGACTTCTAAAATGCAGTGACAAAATGTGTTCCTGGGTTTTTTACAAGATGTAGTTGGAAATTACTCTTTTTGGAAAATTTCAGGCTAGCTAGATGTAAGTGTAAATCCAGATATTTAGGACTAGCAATATAAATCCCAAGGGGTACTCAGTAGTCCTGACTACTAGGTGTGCAAAGCTAATCCCATGCTGCTGCCCTAGCTGCTTGGGATATTGGTCTTTTGCTATGTGTTTTTCCCATTGATCAAAAGTAATGATAATTGATGAAAAGTGTAGTGCTCTGATAGCTCTTCTCCTGTGAATAGAAAATCAGCTGTGTATATCAAGTCTGTGAATAACATCTCTGTATTAGGTAATTTTTATGAAAGACAGAAATTACACAAAATGTAATAAATCTTCATAAAATGGAGCTGAAATAAAGCAAATAGTTTCAATCAAAAGTAGGGTTATTTGTAAGCATCAAAAATATTTACTTTCAGATTTTTTAATGCAATATACTTTTATTTTAGAAATGCCAAAGCTGATCCTTTCAACATTTAAAAATGAAACCTATTTCCTATTAAAATTATATCCAAACATTTTATAAAAAGAGGTTTTGGTTTGTTTGGTGTGGTGTTTCATTTGGGGTCATTGCTTTTTTTTTAAGTTTGGAGGTGTTAAAAATAAAGTTTAATTTTAGATTAAACAAAACTTTAGGGAATTGGTGTTTTGTTTTAGAAGAAAAGTCTTTCAGTTTCAAACTGAGGCAACTCTTCCCATCTGGTTTGTTGTTTGTTTTTTTTCTTTTTGTCATCCAAACAACAACAATATCTTGCTATGTTCTTTCTGGGCATACTGAGGCAGAGGAATTTTTCTTTGTTTTTGCTAATTTTTTTGGGTTTATTTTTTGATCAATTTCTGGAAGAGTGTGTGATTTGTCTGTCAGGAGAATGACCATTAGGACGTTACTGTTCCTTCTGGCTGATGAGTTGCTTTTGCCACTCTTACTGGCAGGTAGCCTGTCTGCTGTAGCTTTTCTTGTTCCTATATTCCCATTCACCTCTGAATTACTGAATACTCTCAGCTGCAAATCAAGGAATAAAGCATGAATGTTCATTGTTATAATTAAATGTTTTCTTAGCTAATTCTCTTTCACTGTGTTCTGGTGACTTGCAGCTGAGGATTAAAATAACTGCCTTCAGCATCAGCAGTAGGCTCTGTTTGAAACCTTCAAAGGGTATTGTTTATCTTCCCTATATCCCTTGTGCTATGCCTTCCCCCAATGTGTAGCACTCTCTTCCCCGTCCCAAGTGATGCTATTTCTGAGGAATGTTGGACAGATACCATTACACACATAATGGAGGTGCTCTCAGATTTGGGGTTTGAGCTTAATTTAAAAGGGAGGAGAATGGAAGGGAATGTTTTTTTTAGTAGGGACTCAGGCTGTAGTGCTTTGCTGAACTGTTTTAAATATGCTCATCAGGCAGGGAGGTCTGTGGGTGCAGGGGAGGGCTCAGCAAGCTTTTCAAATGTTTCCATGCACTGCTGAGGGCTTCTGTCCCAGACACGTACTTCATTATTGCTTCTGGGAAAGGCATTCTGGGAGGAATCAATCAGCATTGCTCTGGGTTTCTTCTCAATCAGAGCTCCTCTGATGTATCTTTCAGTGCTGATCATTTTGTTTTTAATTTCTGAATGAGGTATCGATTTGCACAAAATAGCACCAAGCAGAAGAGTTGGTTTTGCAATGAGTGAAATCATCTGGTCTGTTTTCTCTAAAGCACTTAAATGGGTACTTGAAGTTGTAGGTCCTGAAGACCACAAAGGTGGTAGGGCTTTGCTGAAGTGTGCTTTGAAGGTCTCAGTGTTTTCCTAGATCAAGATCTTTGCTGTTACCTCTGGTCTGGAGCACATCCTCTCTCAGAAAGGACCCCCGTGCTTCAGCTTTACAGGGGTGCCATATCACTGACCTGCCCCTTTCTCCATCTTCCCTCTGTCTTTCCACTTACTTGTACCTCCAGATACTTTGATGCAGCTCTTCTTGCATATGCTGAGGTAGCATTGCAAAATGGACATATTGGGGAGGAAAAATCTGTAAAAAAGATTTATGTGATTCAAGGCAGTCTTTTAGTGTGTAAGAATTTGAGGAAGAAAACTGGTTTGATGTAAAAGATGGAAAGCTTTGCCCTCTCTCTGATTATATTAGTGGGTGAACTGAGATTGAAATCCAGAACAGAACAGCTGGTACCCAGGCCTTACCTCACACTTCTGACTGAAGCAAATTATTGTTAAATTGGCGTAGCTGGCTGGGGAGGACACACCCCGTATTGCAAAGGATATGGCCCTCTGGCACTAGAGCTGTCCTTCACAGCAGTATGGGAATTGCATACTATGGATTAATCTCCTTGAGTACATCTGTATAATGTGCGCTTAGGCCAGTACCTTCTGATGTTCCATGTCATTGCTCACAAAGAAGAAAATAAGGGTTGTACTTATTTTACCCCCAGAGTTCAACTGGAGGTGATACTATATTCCAGGGAGGTAGTTCTTTACCTCCCTTAATAAGTAACTTTATACTGTGCTGTCTCCTGCAATAACAGCTGTCACTGCTGGAAGAAAAAGAAGCTATTTGCCAAGGCAGTAAGGACGTATAAATTGTTAAGAAAGAAGTAAAGATACAGGCAGGGAGCTGAGATTACAGCAGGAGCCATGAGAATTCCCAAGCTCTGAAGAGTGCTTCTGATTTTACCAATTTGTGTACTTCTAGGTAGTGTTTGTTTAATGTTTCAAGTCATGCTGAATGGAGTAAAAATCCTGACTGGTTAGTATATTACTACTGTGATGATGAGGAAGGTTAGGCTATCTGTTGTGTTTGCTGTGCAGTATTGTGCCATGAATTATGTTTATGGCTAAGAGCCTCAAATACTGACATAGCGTCAAGGTAGGAAAGGGCCACTGTGACATTTCTTTCATACTATACACAGGGTTTCTCTGAATTAAGTCTGGTTTGCAGCAGAGCATCTTAATGCAGCAATTTGTCATACTTTTTTTCATTCATGACCGTTCTTCCCTGTATATCTTGCAATTATCTATATGGCAGCTCCAATAATTGTTTGGAAGGCAGCTGATCCCTACAAAAGTTCTATCAGTGTATTTCCAGTTCATTGTCAAATAACTTCATCCTCTGCAGTATGTATTTTGAATGTCAGAGGCCTGTAGATCATCTGAGAATTGAAGATGCTCAGGGACCAGGTTTGTGTGGGTTTTAGCTCTTGTCTATAACTTTCTTAGCTCATGGTGTTCTCTGGTCTCTTCTCAAATACTGAATCTCCCTCAAAGTAAGACCATCCCAGTCTCTCATCATCGGCTGTACATGGAAACTGAGTGGAACAAGGTGTCATGAGTAAACTTTCCCAGGCACTGTGTATGAAATCTGGATGTCACTGAAGTTAGTGTAAATATTCCCACTCGCTTCCCTGGCTATAGAATTTTATACGTTTACCAATGAAGAACACTTTCCCTTTGTGAATATAAGGATCAATAGATCATCTGTTCTCAGCTGACTTTTTCTCCCACAGACCATCTTCGAAGCCTGATGATGTGGGTGCATGTCCATTAATCATGGCATTGGTAGATTTTGTCTGGCCAAAACATGACTCCAGGAATTGAGACTGCTGCCTACAGATGGCTAGTAAATCTGGAAAGTTCCTGCAGTAGGAGGAGGTTAACGTAGGTCAGAGCATACACAGCACTAAGAAAGAAAAGGTCACAGTAAGTTTTGCAGACTGTCCCTGGCACCTTCCAAGTGAGAAGTTTTGGGAAAGCAGGCAGTCCCAGGGAGCTCTTGGAACATGCTTTCATTATCAGAGAGTAGTTAGACGTCTTGCTTTACCCTCTTCCTTGATTCTTTAAAATTGAAAAAGCTCCTTCTGTCTCACACTCTGTGAAGTCTGGAGGGTACCTGCCCCAGCTGCTCCTCCTGTGCATTGCAGAGGTTTGCAGAGCCTCAGGGATGCTCGTTGCCTGGATACAGAGCAGCCCTGCATCTCAGCCCCCCAGCCAGTCCTCCAAAAGCGGGGGGCTGTGGGAGGAAAGGGGGGTGAATTAACCCCTGTGCACTTGGAGGCAGGAGTATTAAGCCCACCTGATGAAGCTTGTAAGTTCAGAGTTTCCTTTTACTTTACTATCGTTATTATTATTTATCATTATTATTGATGGGAGAAAAGTGCAACCCAGCTGCTCAGTGCAGAGATCTGAGGGCTCCAGCAATGAGGCGCTTTGTGCCACATAGAAAACCAGCCATTTTGCTGTCTCTCGAGTATGCATTTTATTTTACATGCTTGTTCTGAGCCTCCTGCTGTTGCTCACACCACAACAGCTGACAAGTAGCCTTCCTGGCAACATGGAATCAGAGCTTTTGAGCTGAGACCCTGGTAGAACAATACGAAGAAAGCATTCACTGTTGAATATTTAAAATAAATTATTTCATCTTAAACATGAAACTGCTCTTTGCACTTCATACACACCACTGCTTGGTGACAGCGATTGGCCAAGCCATGCATTATTTCTGTGTTCAGGTGGGACCAGGCTAACTGCACAGCAAAAACTTTGTTCTCTCTCCTTTGCTGAGCACATGAAAGGTCATTGGTAGCAGGATGCCTTGTTGTATGGCACATGTGTAAATGTCTATGAACTTCACCAACTAGGAGTAGTCAAAAATAACTTTTAAGCTCAGTTAGTTTAAATTGTGCTAGCTCATGTTGCAATGCTGCAAGTTTTGCTGTCTATGTCTGTAGAGTACTGTGCTGTTTCAAACAGCACTTGGGAACAGTGTCAGTATGCAAGATCTCAAATAACAAATCAGGGTCCTCTTGCCCAAAGCACACTTAATTTGTGTGACAAATACTCCCTGATCTAAGAAGATGAACATTCAATTTTAATATGAGAAAACAAATTAGTATAATGGAGTGTGTGTGAGGGGAAATGAACACTTAAGCAAAGTCACATTGAAGATGGCTCATCTTCATTGCTGAAGGAGGACAGCAACTAGCTTTGAACTAATATTAGAAACAAAACTGTTAGAAGTCTGAAAACCTGGAGGGTTTCAAGACAAAGACTGGAAAAAAAAACGGAGCAATTTTTCATAGGTCTTTAGAAATTATTATTTATGAAGGTATTTGCATCTCTGCAAAGTGAGTGCAACTGATTGATGACACAAACCTATTGTTCTGATGTTGCAGTCCATACTTTGTATTTCTATTTACACATGTATGAAGAATGTCAGAGCATGAAAGATGGGGTTCACTGAGACTCCTTGTGAGGGGACTATTGAAAGGCTGGGCTGAAGGTTGGAATCTGCTTTGCCTTGGCTCTCTCTGTGTGTATATAAATATACATTTATACATACATATGTATGTATGAAAATATGCACACAAAGCCACTGATTGTCAGTAAATAACGCTATTCACAGAAGCTTAGTATCTGCTGTAAGCAGAAATGACAAGCACTTCTCTCTCCTACTGAAGGTGAGGTTAGACATAAAATTGCTGGTTTTGTCATTTAAACTGTTTATTGCTTGCTCTCTCCTGTTTTCATAAATAAATTTGTTATGTTTTGCCCAATTATTTGTTTAGATAAACCAAGTATATGCTAACTAGGGGTATCAATAAAATACTGTCTCTTAATCAGATTTTAGTATTAATATCCCACCAACCTGTTGGATTAAGCACTTAGCACCCTATAAATTTTCCCGTTTAAAAGTACAAACACACCCCTCTCTCTTACCTGATTTTTTTTTTTTTCCCCGCTTAATAGACACAGTGTGCAAAAGGGCTGTGTAATTTCTGAAGTGAAAGATTGGATGGGAGGAGTGAGTGTGCACTCTGGTTCCTGCTCAAATGGAGAGTGGAGTAACATCTTTGGGGAACCATATTAGCACGAATGAACTTTGAAAGATAGTGACCAGAATGGAGATTGAGATTCTTACCTCCATAGACAGATCTGTGTGAATGACAGGGCTGGGCTGAACATAAATTTAGTTGAAAATGTAAGGAATTATCACTACTCAACTACCTCTTTACTGGGAAGAAAAAAACCCATACCTCACACCATACAGGAGGACAAATAGTTATGAATCTGCAGGAAATTCTGATTAAAAAACTGTTTGAAAGAGTTCTAAACCACACTTAGCTATGTCACACCACCTCCTCTTCTACCAAACTGATGGTATAACCTGGTGTGGATAGGAATTAAATTGAACATGTGCAGTATTGAAACACTGGACTAAAAAAAACCAAAACAAAACAACACCTGATTTCAGGTTTTGTTTCAGGAGGTTTTTCCACAGTACATACATGTAGACCCAAAATCTATAAACAGCTTGAAGTCTAGTCTCAGATTTTTGTTTAGTGAATCCACAGGTACAGTCTTCACTAAAGAGTTTACCAGTGTGTTGAGCTTCAAATCCTTTAGGAAACTAAAAATATGAAACAAGCCAAAAGGCAGTACCAAAAGAGGTAATTATTTTCATAAGGTTAAACAATTAACCCCTCTTTCTAAATTTGCCACCATTCAAAATTCAAAACTTGAACTAATGAAAGGGAAACAGTACAAGATTAGGGGACCACTGTCTTTCCTCCAGCTGTGAGACATCAAATATGTATAAGCCTTCATGTTCTGTGGCTTTATTGAAAATGCTCTCTTATCTCTCTGAGTGATGTGGAAGGAATGGGATGTTACAGTTTGGGCAAAGCCTCAGTGCATTTTGCTGGTCTTTCATGACATTGCAGAAGCTTCTTTTACCCCTTCTTGATTTTTATTGTTTTTCTTTTGAGACAATTTGCCTGAAAAACAGAAGGTCTTAGTTGCCTTCAATGTGATTCATGTGATGATGATGATGAGTTTATGCAATGGAGATGTCATACACATATTTTTGGATTTGGGTTAACTGAATTAATTTTTTTTAAATGAGTATGACACTGTATCAGCCTATCAGAACCAAAGCCACCCTCAAATCACTGATTATAAGAAAATAATTAAGATTGAATGCTAAATTTAGATTCAGCTGCAATTTGCAGAAGTGTTTGTTTAAAGAAAAGCCAACAAAAGGAATCATGGCTCTGAGGATCACCAGGAAAAAAACTTTATGTATTATGGCCATTGCTGGAAGTGACATGTCTGATTTATTGCCTACTGCAGCTTTGAGAGTGTTTGCAAACTGAAGTAAGTGTTATGGTTAGGACAATTATAATGGGGTTTTGTTTTATTTTAGAGAGAGTAAAAAAATAATTATTTTTATGGCTTCTGAAAGTAGATGATTTATATGGTTACTCTTGGTTCTTAAGCTGGCCTGGGCTGCTCAGTGTTGTGTGCCCTTTCCCTGCAAAGGGAGCTGAGACTGGTCAGTGGGGAGGACCCCGAGCAGACTGTCCCAGCACTTACCCTATTGCAGCTGAACAGCAGAGGGGCAGCATCTCAGGGGGGCTCTGAGAGACAAACAAATCTGGCAGAGAAAAAAAAATATGCTGTTGCCAAGGTGGGAAGTTCTGAGTGGATAGCTGGGATCCATGCCGGCTGCAGAAATTTTCTGCTGTTTCTAGTATGTCAGAGGGTCTGCAGGTGGTTTTGGTTATGCGTCTTAAAAACATGGAATTGCCAGTTGGAGAGTTATCTCTCAATGTCCTTCTATGGAAGATACTAAGAGCTAACTAGTTAGTTGTTTTGTATGGTATTCCCTGTATTACTATCATTCATCCTAAGTTCTCCAAATGCTTCCTAAGCTGTACACAATGGAATTGCAAGTGGCCTTTTGAATAGGGACTTGAAAGAGTGGGAACTTTAATTTGTGTAATACTTTGCATCATTTTTAAGTTAGTCAAGTAAAAAATGTGTGTTCTGTTCCATTTCTCTCATGAAGCCGATGTCAGGTTTTTAAATTTTAGGGAAATTCTTTTCTCTTGTGTCCCAAAAATATGAACCCAGCTGTAGTTTTAATTAAAGAAACAAACAAGCCAAAAGATATCAATCTCTGTCTGTACAAGGTGCCTTCTCCCAGAAACACCTTGGTTTGGCCTGGAGAAATTTTTAAGTCAATAGGTTAGTAAGCAGGTTACTTGTGTTCCTTGGTGAGAACTGAGAAGACCAGGAATGGCAGCCCAAATCTTTGATGTCCCAGGTTAATGCCCCGTCAAACACATCTCTGGCTAATTAAAACAATCTCTCTTGTTTTGGTTTAGAACTCCATCCTAGATTCAGAGAAATATCACAAAGTGCCTGAGTTTGAGTTTTAAAACAAATTGAAGCAACAAGTGTCTCTCCCTAAATGGAAAGAAATTCTTAGCTGATTTAGGCTTCGTCTCGAAGATGCACCAGACTCTCAGGAAGTCCATGATGTTCCATCATGAAGAATGATAGGAAATAGGTGAGTAGTTCTCCCAAACTCAGCACCACTAGAAATGCTGTCCAGACAGTTGCATTTGCAGAAGTTCCATTTTCTGTAGTATCAGAAGCTAACCAGCTCTTCATAAATCAATAGTTCATATGTCAATAGCCCTAGACAAGCATGAGATTTCACTGTACAAAGTCTCATTAGTACACAGTTTGCACTAGAAGGCAGCCTCTTTTTAGCCAAATAGAAAAGCAAAACTGTGAAGGTGAGTTGACCAGCAAAACATAAAAAGACAAAGAGATTTCAAGAAGTCATAAAATATATCTCAGAGCTCATGTTTTCAGCTTCTGGCTAAGCTGTCTTACAGAAAATTTTCAGTTCAAATCTTTTTCTATTGTTTCAGTTTATGCTCAGGAAAACAAAAATAAAAAATCCAGTGAGAACAAATTCCTTCATATATTATCCATCTCTTTGTGCTACCTATATTGCCAATATAGGTTTGTGCTTTGCACAGCCCTGGGTAAAATTAACTGGATATTCATCATAACCAGAGATCATCCTCTCTATGGTTAATAATGAAGAGATGAACTATCCTTCTATCGCTGTTCTTGGCTGATCCTCTCCTGCTCCCTGTTTTAATATCCTTGTCATCCTACTGGCAGGATGCTGAAGCAGCATCAGCCATCCCATTAAAATATAGAGTAGCCAGAACTTTCAATCAACTCCTTGAACACTTACTGGATGTTCGTTGCAATTCCTATAAAAATGTCTAGGCAACCCATTGCTTAGGGGTTTGCCTCATTTTGTAGCTGCTGCTTTACAACACCCTGATTTTAAAATGTAATTTTACAAGTGTTACTTTTACTGACTATGTTTTCTTTTTCACTGTGCATTTCTAAATGCCAAGAGCAGGAGCAGGCTGGAGAGGGGACCAATGTTGTAACAGGTAATACAGGCTTCTGGCCATTCTTGGTTCTGCTGCTCTTAAATATATGTCCACTGCTTCAGGTGATTGTGAAAAACAGTATTTCATGAATGTTCAAAATATATTCAAAAAGCAACTCATAGTTTGGGAGGAAACATTCTGTGTTTGGTCAGATTGACTGTAGCTAAAATGTTCTCTGGTCCTATAGCTCTGGAAAGGCACACTCTATTTTCCTTTACTGTGTCCATACAGCTTTTCTCAGAAAAGTATCTCTGTTACACCAAACCTGACCAAGAAAATGGGAAGGTTTTTACCCTACAGCTACTTTCATCTCTCATGAAGTTCTGGGGTCCTAGGATCCAGCAGGGAGGTGTGTGCTTCAACGCAAGATATGGATGTATTGTCACAAGAGACTGAGTGAAATGTGGAACCTGAAGAGGAAGGGTGTGGTACACGGACTGAGTGCTGCAAAAAGAGCAACATGAGGAGGGTGACCAGAGCAGGACTCATTCTGGGAGCTGAGTTCCTCCCCCTGGATGAAAGGGGCTGAGAAGGGAAGGGCAAAGGGGGATGCCTCAAAAGGGCAGCTGGCTTTGTCCTCATTGCAGACAGACAGCACGCCTCAGATAGGGTTTTCTGTGGCTCATATCCCTTGCTTTCCTGAACAGTAACTTCCTCACACTTCTCTCAAAAATTTATGAAGAAAATTGGAGGGACAGAATGATTTATTGAAAGTCTAATGCTGAGTGAAGCTGCATTAATAAGCCTACATGCTTGGTAGAAAAAAACTACCCTCAATATGATGAAAAGTAAATCCCCCTGAGTCTTCAGCATCCTGCCTGAGTCACTAATTCCCCAGGGCAGAAAACAAAGTAAAACAAAGTTTGTTTTCACATAGCAAAGCCAAAACATGACCAGTTCTGATTTAAGACTAGTCCTGGGAGACATCTTTTCTTTAACTTAGCATGGGGCCAGTATAGGTGAGTTGATAAAAATACAAATTGATTTTTTTTTTTCTTTCCTCATCTTATAGAGAAAGCACATATTCATTTCCATGGGACTTGTGTCTGTATGTGTTTTGTGACTGCAGCTGCCCTAAAGTGTATGGGGACCAGGGCACAGGGAGGATTTAGATGCATGAGTCAGATTTTCCACAAGTGCAGCATCTTGTCTGGCTACAACAGCCAGCACCAGTGGGACTTTGTCCTGCTCCTTCCTCCCTGTCCGGCTGCCTGCACAGGCTCTCCCATCATTCCTCTTCTGGTGCTTTTTGTCTCTTTGAGAAATCCCTGGCAAAGGCTTCAACACCCTATGATTTCTACAAATAGTATCTGCAGCTCCTGAGGGAAACAGCAGAATACTCCTCTGGCTCCTTGAGGTTTTATAAATGCATTCCCAGCTAAAGACAGTTTATAAATCTACTCAGCCACAGAATTGCACAAGTTTGATGAAAATTCTCCACTTACGATAGAATAAGAGAGCAGAGGGTGAAACTTTGTGCTAGCAAATGACCCCTGGCTGGAAGCAGTCTGCTAATGCTTTTTCATGAAGTACTGCTCAGGGCTCAACCCAGAAGTACAATAGAAGGTGCATTATTATTGCTGTTCTGATTATGGCTGATAATTGTGCTGTTCTAATTTACAAATTTAATGGTTTGTTAATAATGTCTGATTTGAGAATATAGTATAGTCTATCAACTAAGGGTGGCATAATGGCATTAATAAGGGTAATTGAGGTTGTTGCTGTGATCTTGTTTGCTCTTTGGTTTGTTAATTGAAAATGACTTATCTTAATATATGATAGAAACAATGCTGTTCCCTTGTGAAGCCTAGGCATCTTGAAGGAAAAAGGGATGTGTCAGTCTGCACTGTTAATGCATTGTTGGGATATCTGTGCAGCAGTGAGCATAGGGATGTGAACCAGTCTTCTATGTGCCAGGTATTGTGTATCTGTGTTTATATTTTGTGTAAATAACACCATGTAGTGTTACTTTTGGCTGCATGTTTCTCTTGTTCCAAGAATCAGTTTATAAGGCTGTCTGGCATATGTGTAATTGATTAGAAAGCCTTTACAGGAGAAAATGGAAATAAGAGACAGACAGGCTGTTGGGTATTTAACCCTGGAGAAGAAACTTGGTATTTCATCTTCTATCAATGCTTGCCGGTAACTACTGTGAACATTAATTATGGAGAATACTTAGTGAACACCCTGTTAGCCCTAATTAGAGTTAATGGAAGATACGTGTGGATGTTAACAGGACAAGAAACAACCAAGCTTCCATTTCTAAGGTTAAATATTCAGTAGCTTCCTCTTAGACATCACCAGCATCCTATAATCATGCAGTCAGACATATCCAAAAGCTTCTCCTGCCTTTTCCTTCTTTTTGTCTTCTTCCTCTCCCCAATTATGGCTACCTTACGCTATTTTTGCTTAAATTAAAGAGCAAACAACAATGTGACCATGACCTCAGTTACCTTTACTAATGTAATTATGCTACCTCTCCTCTACTTGTAGTGCACCTCAGAATCAGACTTTATTAGCAAACCATTTGCTGTCCCTTTTACTGTCATTTGAATGAATACTAGCAGAGTCACTTAAAAGGAGCTGAAAAGACTTGGCTTTGTTCTGAACAGAGACCTCATGACAAAGAGCTTGGGACCTGAGTGCTTGAGTAGGTCAAGTAATATCCCAGGTCTGTAAAGTTCCTGTCACTGTGCTATTGTTTTAAGCTGTAAAGACAAAAAAAGACCTTCCTCTTGCACCCATTAGCTATCTTTGGTATTTTGAAAACCAGTATTGCTGAAGAATTAAGGCTGCAAAATGTAGAGGCTGTCTTATTATCCTGCTGTTGTATAAGATGGCACATCCCTGCCACTAACTTCTGCCCAGAAGGTCAGTGTCCTCATGGAAACTACCTTTTCAGGACTGGCTTGGAAGCTCATAACTCTCCCTAAGAGGCCTGAGCCTTTCTTAAGTGGGGCCACACACTCCATAAAGTAGGGTATGCTCCTTTGGGGTCCATTTCCTTTGCCGCAGGCATACATGAAGATCTCAGGTGGTGGTTTGGTTAAAAGTGCATTTGTTTCCTGGATGATCTGTTACATAGTTATGGGGCTGCCATTGCAGTGCCCTTTGAATACTGCTTAGTTGCAACCTTATTACTTACAACCTGTAGCTCCCAGGTGCTTGTTGGCTGGAGCCATCTGGAAAGGAGTTCCTATCACTAGCCTGGCTGAACATGCGATCAGCTGATAGAGAATGTAATGTTTCAACTTTGTGAAGAGAAAGGATGACTTGTGGGTGTGTTCTTGACAAAAAAATAGCATCCTTCCTTGGCATATGGCATAATACTAAAAACAAGCACAAAAGTATGTACACACCTCTCTCTCTGTGAACTAGTCACTACATTTCTCATGTTACAGGATGGTAATCTGTAAAAGGTATATTGGATAGATGCCAGTATAAGGCATCCAGAACATACTTTGAAAGTTCCTTTGTTCACTCTTTACAATGTCGCTCAGATTTCAGTTGAGCTTCATGTTCTAAGGAAACATATCACAGGTGTCAATGGGTGCAGTGTGTTCTTGAAAGAAAATTGACAAAGCAGTGTTACCCCAGCTTTTCAGCTTGGTAACTTTCTCCTTTTTCCTGAAGCAGTTCCAAGCATAAGAACATTCGTGTTTGGCCCAGGTCTCTCATACACCTGTTTCTCATGCAGAAACTGTCCATTGCTGTCTGAGGATCCTGGCACTCAAATCTGGGGAGCAACAGACTGGCAAGGGCACTCGGGGATGGGACAGGGCACTTGACCTCTGTCTGGCTGGGAAGTCAGCCTCTGCTCATGTTTGCCTGGAGGATAAGCTGGGGAAAGATTTTGATTTTAGACCTTTGTTAGTATATTTTCTCAATATTTCTATCAAATTTTCCAATTGTGCCATTAAAAGTGCCTGTTTTATTTTGTGGTGGTCACAGAATCTGTTCAGCTTTGTAATTAATACTGCTTTCTTAATATGTAAAGTAACGTGTTCATAGGTCAGATCTACATGGACCTTCTTTTAATGGCCACATAAAGCCTAAAATGCCTGTATTTAAAGGGGTGGAACAAAAAGGCTTTTGATACAATTTTTCTTTGGTTTTTGGAGTAAGTTTATTGATTTGAGAACTCTTGCTGCACATTGTATGAAGTGGACAGATGCTAAGTAGCGTTTTTATGCTACACAGAGTTTCTAATTTAGCTCTTATCCGCATAGTTAAAATCGCAAAATCCCCTACTGCAGTTTATGGAAAAGAACAAATTTTTTTGATGTACTTCCATTTAGATATATTAACAAAAAGGATAGATACATCATCTTTAATGAGAGAAAAAAGCACACACATTGTAAAATTTCTATTAAATTGCTCACTAAGCCTTCAGGTACAGTAGGAAAGAAACTGATGCTGTAAAGGGAACATAGTCATAACATATCATTTTATTTCAGCTGGAAAAATGTGGCCTTGCTTGAGCAGAAGCTGCCTCTCTGATGAGTCCGTGGTCTGGTTGTGTGGCTGGGAAAATGAAATGGTCTGACTGAAGATATTGTCAAAACCATCGAGGTTAAGAACCCTTTGCCCCGGGCGAATTCCCTTGTTTCTATAAGCCGCTACAGCTAGGCTGTAAAATGCAGGTCTCCAAGCAAAGCCAGGGGCATAACCACAGGTGGTAACTTAAGGCTGCCTTCATGAACTAAATGCTGCATTTTCAGTCCCTAAAAAAATGGATGTGTGAAATAAATTCCTCCCTATCTTGCCTATGACTCATATAAATGTATCATACTTCTTGAAGCAGATATTCGAAGTCTTCAGCCAAACCTTTGCACATCAATGCATTAATTAATTCAAATCAATTTATTTTGTAGGTTAATAGCTTATATCCACCAGTGTGGTCATTTTTTTCTGTTAAATGGCTGAATGAGATCTGACATTAGAAAATATCCTGTGCTAAAATGTTGGTTTTTTTTGTTTTTTTTTTTTTTTTTCAATCTCTAGACCAAACAATGGCCCAGTTGAAGGAACTAATTTCAGTATCCCTGAGCCAATAGTAAAGATTTGAAGAGTGAGAAAGTCATTATTCTGGGTGTTTGGTATAGGTTTAGCAGTATTATATTGATTTACAGAAATTAATTCCCTGGGCCATTACTGTTAGACTCCGTAGTTATCTGGTCACCTCTGGCTAGGCTTCTTTACTAGAAAGGTATCCTGGCTATTACCCCAACATGCTTTGGGGTCACCTAATTAATTTGTAATCTTCCCAAGATAGCGGGGAAAGCAGCAGTTAAGTACAAGATGAAAGACCTGAGCAGTGTCACCCTGGGATAATGGAAAGATAATATATTACATGAGGAGATGTCATCTCACCAAAAAATGAATTTCAGGAGCTGGTAGTTCATACAGGATATGCAAAGTGCTTAAATGGGAGCTTGCTTAGTGTTCACTTTTATCCCATCATTCATTCTCTCATTCATTCTTTTTGAAGCATAGGTTTGTTTGGTTGCTTCTCAGCAAAATCAGATTTTCTAAATGACAACTCTTATGAAAAAATCAGATGACAAAAAAGATTAATATGGTATGCAATATATGGAGCAGATAGTGTCAAGACAGCACATTACAGAAGAGAGGGGAACTTAGGAAATAAAAGATAAAATGGAGCCCCTCAATCAAAATTTGAAGCAATGGAATCAATAAGGAAGCAAAATACCAGCAGAGACCTTACTTGGGGGAGGCTGTTCAATCAGTCAGGGCAAGGTGAGCCCATTGGTTTTGAGCAGCTGCTAAACTTTGTGGGGAGCCTGCACATCTTGTGCTCACCCTTTTGCAGCTCAAGGGGCTAAAAGTGGGGTACTTGGCTCTGCTGATGAAATGTGCTCAGCTCCAGAGAGTCACAGCATTTAAACAGCAAAACTGCTGAAGGACAAACCAAGTCAAAGCTATTCTGCAGAGTTTTCCATGGTGAACCAGCAGCATCACCTGCTTTCTCTTTGGTCCATAGGGAGTGTGCAGGCTCAAAAAAGGAACACAGTCTATTGAAATGATAGATCTCTAAGCACATCTCCCGCCTCTCATATTTCTCTCTGCATTTCTGGTGCTTCATCTTCCATCTCATCAGAGTCATGCTTGCCTCTAGGGCATCTGGGTGCAGAGCTTGAAAAGATGGAGGTTAAATACGTGCCCTGAGCGGGAGGAGGCTTGTGCAAATAAGCAGAAACAGAAGTATGGGAAGGCAAATTTACATGGGTGCATCCTGTGTCCAGATTAACGTGCGTCACTCAAAGATGTAAGAATAAGCATGTTTTTCCAAGGACTGCAAGTAGGTTGTCCCTTACGGGGGGAAGTTTTGCGTTTCAGCTTTTCTACTATGAGTATCAGGTTATTGGAAGTGCCTGCCTCAAATTCCTGATACTCTATGCTAACTGGAAAACTTTTGTTCTCAAGCTACTTCTGAGGGAGCAGATGCAAACCCAGCATTTTCTAAAAAGTCCTCATATCCAGTCTCCAGGCTTTTTTGGAAACTGGGGCATCCAGGATACTGATCCTTGATCCCAAATGCCCTGAAGACTCTTCTGCCTCTGCTGGACTCCTGGAAGAGCTGGTTGGCACCAATGTCAATGGGAAACAGTGGGCAGGATGGTGTGTGGGATGCTGTGCTGAAGGTGAAGTTTCAAAATGCATTGAGTGGGCAGTAGTTCTCAGACTGTACCCAGATTGCCCTCTCCCTCTAATACACAATTCCTGTAGTGCAACCTCTGTCTGTCTGAGAGTCCTGGGGCACTGGTAATGCTGGTCAATGTGGAACCTCAGCTGCGTTGTTGTGATGGTGTCTACTTTCAAGATTAAAAACGTTTGCTGTCTCTCTTCATCAGTAGATCACTGACTTGGGATTCTCCTAGTGAGGAGCTGACAGAGTGAACTCGAAGAGGAAACAGGTGGAGTACAAGCCACCTGATGTTTTTTGGTCCAGTTACCATGAGCTCAGAACTGTGTGGTCGATATGAAGGAGTCCACCTGTGGTTTTGTCTTTGAACAGTTTTTAAAAATACTGGCAGTCACTCAAAATGCTTGTTTTCATCTAAAAATTACAGTATTTTGAGTACTGTCTTCTGAGTATGTTGTTGCTCAACTGCTTTCGGTACAGGCAGCCTGGTATTCTCATAGATACTGAACCAAATCTCTCAGATTCCATGGGAGGCAGATAAGTGCTGTTAATTATATTAAATACAGAAAGTGGGGAATGAAAACAATACACTTGCTTGAAATGCCTTGCTAATGTCTGTGAGTTTCTGTGAGAGATGTTAGCAGAACTGAAAATATCAAAGTGATCTGAGCACTAGACTGGGGACCACAGAAGCTGCCTGGGACATTTGCTGAGTATCCTGGAGAAGAGTCCCGTCAGCTTTATAAAGGACACAGCTTCATAAAGGGCTTTCAGAATGTAATGTGGAAAGCAATCTAGGGCTTAAATGGTATTAATGTTCTTATGCAAGGTGGTTTGTGCTTCATCAGACATGCAGAATGGTGACCACAAATCTTGTTATGAAATTTGTCATAAAACTTATTGTCAAATGTATTTTCATAGTAAGACTCCATGGTGTTTTCAGAAAGGTTATTCTCCCCATGCTGACACCAGTGATGGGAGAAGAAGCTGTTAAATGCCACGTGTCTTGGGCAACTTTTCTTGTCCTTGATGCAGAGCTCAGAGCAACTCTGCAGCTTAACTGGGAGAATGTCCCAAAAATGTTCTCTCTCCATGCTCAGAATAGCTTGAACATCCTGTTGTTCCCTGCGTTATCTCAGCCTAAACCTGAGCTGCTTTGGCTTTTTGCTCTCCAAACCTCATTTTGATACTTTTGAAATATGATTTTTTAGCTGAAAGGCAGCATTGCTTTCAAATTGCACGCTGATCAAGACAGGAGACATCACAAAAGTGTGGTTACAGTGAGCTTCAGCCACTGAAAACTCGTGTGATTTTGCAGTCAAATTTCAGCCCAGTCCTGACTGATGTGCAAGTTAGCCTGTGGAGTCCTGTCCCTCACAGGAGATCTGTTTTTATCACTGTGTTCTGTTGTGCTCCCTAAAAAGGTTACCTAGACTTTCAAAAATGGGAGTTGCCACCTTGCATCAGAATATCTTCTTGTTTCTTTTGTGTGCAGAGTGTGCTCAGCAGTTCATCAACAGATTGGTTTTTGTACTGATTTGAGGGCCGTGTGAGCCCCTTGTGCCTTCATCATTCACTGATACATTTGTAATTATTCCAGCCTCTCCAATTTGAATTAGAGTAGTTTTGGGTCTAGTTGTTAAGTCCTGGCTTCTAGCAGGTGAATAACAGTGAAGACTGTGAAAGAAAATTAATCAGTATTTCCATGGTTAAATTTGCTATTTCAATTTTGAAAGAGTCCTTATGATACTCCATGAGTGCATGTCAGTTTTTATGTGTATGTATGATTGATGGTGCTTCAGGTTTTGCTCCAGGCTATACCCAGTCCAGTTGCAAGTGATGTTCGTAGTGAAATTTCCACTGCTGCTGTTATTTAGATAACAATAGAGCTAAAAACCTGGACCACTCCACAATCAGAGGTATAATCCTTTTCCCCAAAGCTCACAGACCTTAAAACAAAGACTGCCTGGGGAGACTCCTTGGCACTATATTAAATATTCTTGCCAAGAAAAGGTTTTTTACAATTACAGCCTTCCTAATAGGCACTGCGGGTAGTATCAACAGAAAGATATCTGTATTACATGGTTTGACCCACTTTAACCTCAACCAGTCTCCTGGAGATGCAGAAAATATATGTTTCCTTCAAAGGTCATACCTTTCAGGAAAAGAAGCAGCTTGCCTAGTGTCCTAGCTCTCTAAGAGGAGGTGTTATACTTTTTGTGGGTGAAAGTCACCCCATTGACGCTATCTGAAAGCCTATGAATCCTTGTCATCAGCACGTAAGCTGCTGTCTTTGTGTGCAGAAATGAATTGCTTCCCAAGTCTCTCCACTTAAGACCACTGCAGATGTACCGTGCTTAGGGAATAAGGATACTTTGGGAAAGTGGGTATATTGTTCATGATGTTCTCTTCCATTAAAGGGAAAAAGATATGCTCTTTTAACTTTTAGCTATAGTGGAATGTTTGACCAAATTTCATTTAAAATCCCCAATTTTGAAGGTTTTTCATCCTTAAAATTTGGGGTTTTTTGTCTTCTCCCCTGGAGAAGTTTTAAGTCTGTCACCAACATAAGTGGGATTTAGATCTACCTCTGAGCAGTTAAGTGGTTCCCTTCAGTTGCCCTTCCTGCATGTGGAAGGATGAGGTTACTGTGGGGGAAGCATTGTAGGTAGTGATGGAAGCAAGCTCCCCCATATTCGCACCTCAGCAAAGTAAAGCTCTTACCTCCTCGAGTCTCTCCAACATGCATACTTCTCGTTGCCCAGTTTTCCTACAGTGTGAAGTGGGTGCCTCCAAACCCCTGAGCGGGTTGTGGGAACATGTCCAGCAGCTGTGTGACCCTATGCCGTGCTCTTGGCAGGATTGTGGCTGGTCAGCAG
>JAWWMO010000174.1:22448880-22486616 GCA_035047845.1 Dendrocincla fuliginosa
GAGCGGGTTGTGGGAACATGTCCAGCAGCTGTGTGACCCTATGCCGTGCTCTTGGCAGGATTGTGGCTGGTCAGCAGGACTCGCTCATGAAAGCTACAGTGCAGAGCTGTCTGTGTTGCTACATAAACATGATAGAAGGATCAGCAGAGGAAGTTTAATTAGGTCCCTTTTATTTCCTAATTCCTGGAAGAACTGAAGCCACTCACCTGGGCTTTTGAGAGTTGCCAGGTTTCCTGTGCTTGATGCTGGGAGAGCTGAATGTGTTGCTATGGCACTGAAGGTGTCCCCAAACCCCACTGCTCTGGCAGCTGAGCTGGCTCCCAGCAGCATGTCCTAATTGCGGCTGTGCAGTAACAAAACAAATATTCGGAGATTTCCATAAAGGCTGTAATCAAAAGAGCATCCCTTGCTTTTTAATATGTGTTGAATGGCTTCATTTGTAAGCTTATTATGACTTCAGAGAGAGAAGCTGTTAGGGTGATCATTAGCTGCCTGTGCAAATAGCAAAGAAAACTCTGGCATGTTCCAGAATAATCCCCTTTTTAAGGTCTGCACTTTCAGATGCATTAACAATAACCAGCCATGCTGTCTTTCATGTTTCCCATGCCATGAGTAAGGACAAAAGAGAAAGGAGAAGGGGACAGTGACTGCCGGCTTTCAAAATAAGTTCAGATGGAGAGAAAAATGAGGTGTTATGAGAGCAGCAAATTCACTAGCATGACACTGTGTGTCTTGATGCAGTATCTGTTATCCATTGGGAAAGCAAAAGCAGCTGGGAGCCAGCCTTCGAGTCTTGGCTCATATCTCACTGAGTCCCTCCACTCCTGTCATCTATGTATGAATTGTGCTTAGGGTCTTTTGTCTGCTTGGAACCTGATCGTTGCTGGAGCATTTATAATATACATCTTATGAAGGAAGAGAGAACATTTAGAAACACATATGCCAAGATTATGGGATTTATTAACTCTCATTTATTTTCCTGCAGAACATCTGAAGATTTCTTGTGGGCTGTGGTTCTCTCTCTGCTCCTTCTTACTCTTTCTTAATCAGAAATCAAAAATATCTGTAGCAAACACATGAAATGGTTAGGTGTTTGTACCTTAATTGGGACAGGTGTGGTTGAGATCAGTCACATTTACCTTTCAAACTACATTAGCTGCAATTTTATGTATTAGAGTAAGTTAAAGGTGCTGATTACAGTGAAACTCAGTTTCTATTTGCATGTGGAATATTTATAAAATGTGTATCAGTTTGGCTACAAGCAGGATAACTTAGACTTCGTGTCTGCCTCTTTTCCCTAGGTCTCTTCTCATGTCCTTTGCTGTATTCAAGTTTTCCTGCATGTATTACACTTATAGCTTGTGAAATGTATGAATTTCCTAAATAAATAAATCACCCGAGGTCATGAACTCAGTGGGATAAAGAATATCCTATTATGTTTAGAATTCGTGACACTTTGGGATGCACCATTATTGTTCTTATTAAAAACATTTAGAAGATGACCAGAAGCAGATAAATAATGCCACTTCTCAGATTTCCAGAAATACTATTTTCTGGTTTATTTAGTATTACTGAGATCCCTCATTTAAGATCTGCTTTTCTTACAGACTGTTTTTCCTCACTTTTGCTTTTATAGACTGACTAAACTGACTGTTTTTTTTTACATCTGTGTAGGCAGAGAGTTTTGTTGGTTTTCTGGGGGTTTTTGTTGGTTTTTGGTTTGATTGCTTGGGGGTTTTGTACAATAGTTAATGGATTCAAAGTTCTTTTTGGAATTTCTTTCTTAAAAGCAATTATTATTTCTGCAATTAAATGATGTTAAACAGTGGATTACTTTTTCCACACCTCTGTCTTACAAAAAAGCACTGAGAATAACCACAAGCAAAAAGAACATAAGCTATTGATCTCCTTGTCCATTCTGCATTAAAACAGATGATGCAAGCAGGGGTTTCAAATTCCCTTGCCCATGGGCCCTTGCCTTGTGTCTCTGACCAGGCAGTCTGTGGCGTCTTTTTCTTGCTAAGGACATCATCATCTTTTTGATAGGACAAGGCCCTGTGGCTCACAGTAATCCATTTTGGTCACATCTTTACTTTAAAATAATTGTCCTCTGCCTTGTTTCCCTGAAGCCTGCAAAGTATCAGGAAACTTCTTAAAATATTGGAAATCCTGGTCTGAGGAGGACAAGGTTGCCACAGCAACTGTCCAGTGTTTCTGAGATTTATTCCTGAATCTTTCAAAACCGTCATGAATGCCACAAACTGCTGAGACATTTGTTGCAAACAAAACAAGGCTATAGAAAAAGAGAACAGAAAAGAGCATTGAGAAGTCAGTTGTTGTAAAGGTGAGATGTGTCAGACTCGGGGAAAAAGTGGCAGGAATTTACACTTCATGTTAAATCCCCTCAGCGTCTGGAATGCCATGCAAGCGTATGGAGTGTTTCAACACTTGACAGTGTCTGACATGACAGTGGATAATGTCACTTGGCTTGTGATGCAACTCCATGATCCACTCAGGATGGTGACATTTATTCCATCCGGAAAGGAAATATTTTCAGAAATAGGAGGCCACAGTTAGCTGCCTCCCTTTTGGTATGCTAAATAACTGCTTTCTGAGAAAGAATATGCCTGGCAAAGAGACACTTATCAGCCAGAAGTGATCAGCTTTTTCATGGCTTTCAATTTGGTCTCAGTGTGGACTGGTGAATAGAGGGCTGTGCTGGAGGTCAGGAGGTTTAGCACATCCATTCCTCTTTTAGCCTTGGTTTTTTTACCTGTTTAGAAAGGCAGGCAATCAGTACCATACAGTTCCATTGTACTGCAGTTTCAAGGGAAAATATCCCTGTGAGCTGAGAACTTTTTTTAAAGGAACATAACTTAAAAGAGTTGCAGACTATTAGACGTGTTGGTTCTGTATGCAGTACCTTCTTTTCTGAGATGGCTGGTGCCTGTGTGTAAAAAGCGGTATGAAAGAGCCAGATGTGATTACCTATCAAACTTTGCTTGGGAAGGGGCCCAAGTGAGCAGTTCATGTTTCTAGTGGTGTGGTATGCACATTTGCACTAGTTGAAATGGAGTGGTCTGTGGCCTGAAGCCATACTGGCACTTCAAACACATACCCTAGCACTTTTCAAAGCGTTACAACATTTAGGAGAATTGGTTCTGCTCTGGGACTTCTGAATTTCCATTTTGAATGTCTGTGTGCACATGGAAGATTTTCATGTGAGATCCACATGATCTCACGTATTTTGTGCACATGTTGTGCAAAAGTTGCAAATATAAAATGTAGATAGTAACTGTTGTTTTAGTGGTTTTGCTGCAAAAGTAGTGTTATTCATATGAAGCTTTAAGGGATTCAGTTCAGCCCTCTTTTTCCTTCCTTGTAAGACTGATGTGCTCTTATTGTGCAACCGTTTGGTGGCAGAAATGTGTCTTTGTTAAAGGCAGTCAGGATGAGATGGGATCCAGTTGGTCTGCTTGGGTAGGAAACTTAGGGTAGATTTAGCAGCAGCTCTGATTCATTTAAACACTGTCCCAAGCCTCATATGCTTTTAGTGTTATAAAAGCCTATCAGGTTATTGTTTTAAGGTATAAGCTGCCCCTAAGGGCTTTGCTCACTCAACTGTACTGAGGAATTAAATGCTCTGAGGCAGTGCAGCAGCCTCGTTCACTCCAGTGTTGCAAGGCAAGGTAGTCATCGCTGCTAAATGGACCCATGTTACAGTGACATTAGCATTTTAATGCAACTACAGAGGAGGTAGATTGACTGTAATTTAGTATCTAGTTGCATGGCCTTGCGCAGGTCCTCTCGTTGCTGCTCCATAGGGGCCGATTACAGTTACACAGTGCACTTTGGAATCTAATTGGATTTACATCCAGTAATGTAGTTGTGTCATAGCAACGATTCTGCTGTGGAAGTGCTATGAAATTCCAGTACAATTAGTAGGATAATGCTTACATCTTGTGCCAAGGTCCAGTTCAGGACCAGCAAATGTTTCACTTCTTTCTAAAGCCATTGCAGGGGAATGAAATTATTCTAATCCTGCTTCCACAGAGATGTTCCCTCCTCACCTTTCACCATATAAGTACTGACCTGTTGCAGAGATCCAGCAGGATATGACTTTTGTCTTCAGCTTTTCCTTTCATTGAACATATGGGTTGACATGTGTTTTGGTTTCTCTAGATCCTGCAAATATGGTGAGCACAGGGGGCTGGCAGTAGCTAGAAGCCCTTGTGAACTGGGACACCTGTAAGCAGTTCATCTGGTGGCCTTCCTGCTCTAGTCAACATACAGGAGGCCGGATTTCTCACAAAGATAGGCCTTGCTTCTCCATCCTGCATCCTCCATTAATTTCTTGTTTCAGTTGCTACCTGTTGACTGTATGAGCTTCTCTCTGCCCCATTCCTCTTTGCTCTGGAGCTCCAATTGTCTTGCAGCATGAGACAATCAGGAGGTACATGCTTAGCTGCTTTTCCTTCATCAAAACCTGATCCTCATAAAGAGCTGCAATGTGAATGTGAAGAGAAGCCAGTGCTCAGCAAGGAGGGCTGATGTGGTGGCTGTGGGATGAGCGCAGAGGCAGGACAATATGCCAGCCACAGCTGCTTGGCTGGCTGAGGCGGCGTGGCCGCACCGTACAGCCCAAGGATGGGGCTTGGCCTCAGCCAGTGCTCCGGCTTCCACTGTGTTTCTGCAGTGACTGTAATTAAAGGCATCAGCTTTCTCAAGTCACAGTTAAGCATGGTGGGTTTGCACTTTCTGCAATTCTCCCTAATGATAAAATTGTAGCCATTAACCAAAGCGAGTCTGTTTGGCAGGGACTTCCTTCCTTTTAGGGACACAGGGTAAGATGGAACATTGCTGCTGTTTGGCACCCAACGCAGCCTTTCATCCCTTCTGACACAGCACCTGCTGGTACCTACTGAAGCATTTAAGCTCTTGCTCTCTGTGGTGCTGTAATTTCTTTAAAATATTGTGACTTATGAGGAATAAAAAAATAAAATTCCTCTCCCATGCAGACCTTTGAGGGCTTGTAGGGATGTAATTATATGCACACACAGTAGGAGCAGGAATCCTATCCCTCTAGTTATCTTCCTAATGATAGGTTTATATAGCACAGTGTCATTTCTGCTTTAAAGTTAGAGCCATCTTCTCTTGGCGGCAGCTATCCCAGGACCGTGGCATCTCAGGACAGGACAGCTGAAGAAATTGTCTCTCAACTGCACATGCAAAACACAGGATGAAGTGTCCTCACACACCAAAGAAATTAATAAAAAGGCCAGGGTGGGCACTGGGCTCTGACTGTCAAAAAGGGGTTTTCTGTTGTGAGGCAGTGACACTGTCCCTTGTCCTAGCTGTAGACTCTCCAAAGACCTCTTCAGACATGCCTGAACCTGCTGCAGCCGTCTCTAGCCGGTCACACAGCACCCTCTGAACTCTCTCACTGGTGGAAAAGCTGTACTGATCCAGGACAACCTTCATACCCAGCATTGTAAAGTGGGGTGGTTCAGTCACAGCTCGTCGTGTGCCTTCAGCACTTCGCAGCAGAGACAGGCCAATTGACAATAGATGTTTGTACCCTCCAGATTTCAAAAGGGAAGCCACCCCTGCACTTCATCTAGAGATGTAGGTTTACAGTGTCAGAGGAAAGACAGTAAATGTGAGGGATTAATGCAAAACAAAAGATCTATGAATATTCATTATATGTTTTATATTGTAATAATTTCAGCCACCTTGAAACTCCTTGTTCGCTTCCTGCCAACAACAAACGATAGACTTTCGCTCCCAGAAGTCTTGATGGGAGGCGATTTTCAAAGGCACATTTACAAATGTTTGTGGGAAACAGATGTTAAATGCGCCCACTCCAGAAATCATGATGAAGTTCTGGCAGTGAGAGAGTAGGGATAGACCCAGGTGACTTATCTAATGCCTCACAGGGAAGCAGTGGCTTCAGCAAAGCTGTGAGTATGCCAAAACCATTTACAAAGGATGAGTGAGTGAGTGAGTGGCAGTGCTGAGCAGCCCTATGTTAATACTGGACTCTTATGGCATGGGATGCTGTTTGAAGAGTTGACTGCCCCTTCCCCACTGACCTTGCAGTGTGGGCTGTGTCGAATGGGTGAAAAAACCATCTAGGAGAGGGTGTCCTGAGAAAGCAATAGTCAAACACACATGCTTTTTGCACATTAGTCTGTAATCTCACCTCATCTTTGCCTAGTCAGAGGCTAAAATTAGCATTGTGCAGGCAGAAATGAAAATTTACTGAGAAAATTGTAATTGTTAGCTCAAAGGCAGTGACAGTGTGTACCTGAATCCCTCTGCCTGCACCCGTATATCTAACGCCTTTGGGTGGACAGGCTGGTGGCGGTGATGGCTTTGCTGTTCCTCACTGTTGTGTCTTCTCAGGCAGTGATAATGAGGCAGAGGGAGAGGAAATAGTTTGTTCAACTTGGCACAAGAGCTAGCTGGAAGAAGGAGAAATAGCATCCTATGTCTCAGGCTGCTGCTCCTAATGGCTGGGCTTCCCAAAGATACATTCCATCTCCCTTCCTCTGCCTTTTCCATTTTCCCAGTAAAATGGGCTATAAAGTCACAGTAGATTAAAGTTTGTCTAAACCTCCTATAAAATATTGAAGGTGCAGCTGCTATTAATCTAGTCCTGTTGCAGTATGAGGTGCATGTGTAATGGGACTATAGATTTACTTGTGGTCTGTGGACATTTAAAACAGCCCAAAGATTGTTAAAGATATTCTGAGAAATTGAATCCCTCACTGCATATTAAAAGCTCTTCATTAGTGCTAATGTACACTGAATTAAGGTGGCAATTAGACTGAGTATATTCATCAGGATGGTGTGTTTTAATAAATTGTGTATTTTAACATGATTGTGTTTTATTGACTTCTTCAGTAATTGCATATTTTTCCCTTACAGGACAAGCCTGGATAGAAAGAGATACATGGGACACACAGACAATTAAAGACTAGAATAGACACTGTGCTCCCAGTCACAAGACTTGTAAAGGTGAGTGTTGCTTATGGCTTGGTCTCTCTGCGTGCCAGGTGCTTACTCTGTATCTCTGTCAGGGCTGGTAAATGTAGCTATGGTGTGCAGGAGGGGAGTAAGAAATACACAGCTCACCTGCCATCATTATCACCCACGAGGTACTGGATAAAGTCATCCCTCTTTAGTCTCTAAGCTTTGTTGTATCTAGAGGAGCAGACTGTGTGAAAATAATACTCTGAGAGGATTTTCTGGAAGGCCCTTAGATTTGTTCTCTTAGGAGAACCCACCACTTTGATTTATAGAAGTTGGATACTGCTTGCAGACAATGAACACAGAAATCCTCTTGTCAGAGACGTACTTGTGAAGGAAGGTAAGCATGCTGAGCCAAGTCTCAATATCTGCAAGCCAAAGGGCGGGCTGCCATGTTGCTGTGGAGGGGACACAATGGAGCAATGCCACGTGGTGGTGATCCTTTGCCAGTGGTGCAGCTTAGAGCTTCAGGGATGTTTCCAGTGACATGTCAGCTGGGACAGCCTCTAGAAATTAATACATTTACTTGGAAGAGAATCTAGTCCATATTTGCTAACGCCCTTAAAGGCTGCCTGGCTCTGGTTCTGGAGAGCTTCAAACATGTCTTCTGCTTTTACTTCATTGCATTGTGCATGAATAGAAAAATAGGTGAGTTAGCACCATTTGCTCCTCAAGCCACTGGCTAATACTTTGTAGGAAGTACTGTAGAACTGGTTCTTAGGTTTTTAAAGGGAGCAACACATCAGTTCAATGGACAAGGTCTTCATGCATGTTGACAACAAAGAGATATTTATGTTAAAAGAAGATATACGTGGATGATGTGGCAGAAGTGACTGAAAAAGGGATTTCCATGAGGATTAGGTAAGACGACCTATAGATGTCTCTTTCAATCTTGGTTATTCTGGGTTTTCTGTTAAGTATTTGAGATGGGAAGACTGTGATGAGCCATCAGGCAAGTACACAATGTCTGAATTTTATGTATTGAAACACAAATTGTCTGTAGAAGTATGTTAGGGGTGGACAAAGAAAATGGTTCATACACTTGTTTTCAAGTGGAGGGTAGGAAGGTGATAAGGAAGATGCAAAGATTGAGACTGGTGAAGATGAGGTGCTCCTGAGAGTTCTGGTAGACTGGCACATCTGTGGTAACTTGGACATACCTTGGACGGCCGTTTTAAAAAATCTTTTCACAAGGCAGGTCATGAAACACTGGAAGAGGTGTCTGGGGAGACTGGGGAATCTCAGTCCTTGGAGATATTCAAAATTTCACTAATGTGACTCTGAGCAGCCTGCTCTAACTTTGAAGTTGGATCAGGCTTTGGAATCGGCACAGGTTGGAGGCAGTGTGTGTTTTTATTCAATAACATCCACAAGTCCTGTCCAACCTAAGTTTTTCAGTGATTCCGTCTCTAAAGCAAAGGTAAAGGAACAATTCAAGTGAATCCATGTGTTTCAATCTAGTGTGAAAAGCATATGGGGATTAAGGGAAATGTCAGTGGTAGCAAAGAGAAATGTGGTAGCATTTTTGGGGGGGATAGTTGAGCAGCCACCTTTAGAAACATGAAGTTCAAGATAGGTGCAAGGCATGCAAAAGCAAATGACAGAAGAAAGGAAGTAAGTGGTGGCTGGAGAATAAAAAAGAAAAAATGCATTGCATTAAAGAACTAGACTATTCCTAACTGATTATAGCAGCTAGGGTGTTTCCTGGCTACGCTGGTGGAGATTTTTAGCCTCCCCATCACTTTGCAAGATAAAATTTGTGAGTGATAGAGGTGGGTGTGGGGGAGAGAAATGTAGAGTAATCTGCCTAAGAAAAAGCTGAACATTTATAGCACAATTCAGACAAAAACATGCACATCTCATATGTCTCACAGGTCTGAGATGGGACAGGCCAGAGAGGGTATCTGTCAGCCGCTGTCTTGTGCAGTTCTGGCTGCTAATGTTTGCTTAGAGTTAAATGTCTCCTGCAGAGGAGAACTTAATCTGTTACAAATTTGGGGCCTGGAGGAGAGAAAAAAGGTATTTTTAAAAGGTAGATTAGGACATTTGCATTCAGTTTTTATCTCACTTCGATCAGTGTGCCATAGGAGTAACTAGAAAAATTTGTCTTTCTTCTGTATGGCTTAAAAAGAAAAACAGAAGGAAAAAGCAGCGTTTTGGGTCAGGATTGTCCTTTAATGTCAGTTATTTTCTCCATATAGCTTGTCATCAGGGACTTCAGGTACCTTCAACTAATTAGCAAGGCAGCAGTTGGCACAAATGCATTCATAATTACTTTATTTGAAAGTATTATTTGCATTTTGCTCGCATTGTTTATAAATAGCATTAGTTACATACTCTTCAAAGTCTGGAGCTATGTGGGACTGCTTTAGCTCTGACATCAAAGAGGTTTTAGTGCCTCGAAAGAGGTCAGATCATGCTGTTGGTTGATTTGTCCTGTTTTAATCAGTGCAATTACAGGATCCAAATGATGACCTTGCATGTGCTGTTTGGGAATCTGGGTACCTAGCAGAAACTGGGAAGGGTGTTATGCTGGTACATGAGAGTCTCTCCAAGCCCTAAGTTCCAACACTGAAACAGTTGCTCAGAACTCCTGTTTCTCAGATCAGGTCAGTGGGTTGGCGTTTTTTGGAGGTTTGCATTGAGTGCTTCTGATGTGGAAACTGGTATACTTTGCTCTTGGCTTTGCCAGCCCAAACCTTACACTATTGCCCCTGACTTCCATTTGCACATCCTGAATGGAAGAATTCTGGAATTTGTAAGCCCCAGCATTTGTGTTCCTTATTTCAAGCACAGCACAATGAGGAGGGTTGCATTTAGTTTTTGCTTTGCTGTGTGAAGTGTGGTGGGTTTAGAAATTACAAACCTGAGCCCATTGCTGCCGCTGGGGACAATTTCTTGCCAAGGCAATGAAGCTTTGTCAAAGCTGAGTGTGCATGTGTTTGTGCTGCTCCCAGGTTACTGTGTCTGCCTGGCCCTTACAGTGAAGGTTTCAGGATCTGATTGCTTAATGGATTTACAGGCTCTCTTCCCTGCTTAGCCCCAGAAAACTTTTTAACACACTGAGCGGATGAGCAGGCAGGAGCAGTGCAAAGAATTGTAGCTTAGGTTTATCTTTTAAAAGAAAAGTAGGCCTGTGCTCAGCTTATGTAAATCAGAGCAGTTCCAAGGGAGCTTGCTTGTCTTACAGAGGAAGCAGGCCCAGACATGGAAAGTAAGGTGGAGATGTGATTTATCAGTGCTACAAAGCAGCAAGACAGTGTTTATTAGGCTTAGGAACTGCTGCTTCTTGGACCACAGACAATGTGTTTCATGTGAGTGACTGTAGTGAGAAGAGTGTGTAGGATATCTAGTGGCATAATAAGGCTAAACTGTTTTGGGTTTTGTTTCTTTTTTTGACTAAGGCTACTGTGATATGGATCATGCAGGTGGGTGCTCAAGGCAGCAGGATTTTGAAATTTCTCAGATAACTTTAAGACTCTGGCTAATATACTAAGTTTTAGCCATCCTTTGTTTCATTGGAGCATGACTTTTTTGTGTGGTGATGGAACCTCTGGGTGGCACTAATTGTGGGGCTCTTGAAGTTCACTGATTTGTCAGTATTTTCATATCCCTCTCTACTGTAGTGTCCAAGCTCATGTGTTAGTGGAGCTAACTGAAACTGAAGAATTCCCTCCCCAGCTCCTTACCCTTCTGGACTTCAAGATCTATAGAGCATGATGCTGATAACACCAAGGTTGTGTGTTTGATCCCCATGTGGGCCATTCACTTAAGAGTTGGATCTGATGATCATTCTGGAAATCTTCCCACTGAGAATACTCTGTGAAATCTCTTTTCTCTGTGAGAGTTGCAGACATGGCTTTAAACACTGTCAGGAAGTTGTGGGCATTTCCACAGCCACATCAGAGCTCTGTGCCCTACTCCATCTCCTGCAGTTACAGTCTTCTCTTTGAGTCTCTCTGGGCAGAACAGTTACGTATCAGAGGTATAATAACATAAACCTTGTAAAGAAGAATATCGCCCTCGTTCTCAGGTTCAGATTCAGGTTTGTGTTTCTCCAGAAGCAAAGTGGATGTTCTCAGCATCCCTCTAGCAAAGGGAGTTCCCTGGGCAATACCCATCCAGCAGAGGCACACTGCTGTCCTGCCCCAGGCACATGTAGATGCAGAGGGAAAGCAACTGCATGTCCACCATTTGTGTCTCTGCTTGTTTTGTCACTAAAAAGGAGCTGATTTTACTTTAAAACAAGTAAAAGTAGTTCAGCAAACACACTGTGTAAGAAAAATCTGGCTCTTACCTCAGGCAGCCCCATGCTGGGAACTTTGCCTGCCATGGGTTTTCTCAGCTCTTTGGCTAAAGCAGAGCAGTTCCTATGGTCACAGAAGAAAGCAGCCCACGGGGCTCTACAGCACTCACAAGTTTTGTGGATTAACTAAAACAATGAAGGAATGAAAGAATGTTTTATTTCCAGCCTGGTGAAAACCTTGGATAATTTCATTTTTTTCTTTTAAGGGAATTAAGTGTAATTTGCTAACATAGCATATCATTAGATGCAGGTCTTCTTAGGGAATGGCATTCACAGTGCAGAAAGGGAATGAAATGTGTTAAGAAGCATGTGGGCTTTGGGAAGGCTTCTTTAGAGAGCTGAGCAAACCTGTGCCTCTGTGTTTCTATATGTACAGATCCATCTGTGCACAGCACCATAAGTGCATTGTTTTCTGTTTCAGTGGAAGTTTTACTATTTCATATATGTATTTGTCTGTCCATCTCGGGTACTTGGTGATATAATGGCACATTAGGAGACATAGTCACTTCATTAAACAGCAAGCAGAAACTTTTTACCAGTGTAGCCCCACATGGTCATGATTTATTGTTGTTCTTCCAATAGAAGCTCTGTCTAAGCAGTTTGTTGTTTAAATCAGACATCAAGTTTCAAAACTGGTTAAGATTCCATAGCAATTTTTCCTGGCCTTAAAAGCTTTCCAACATTGATCCATTTGTTTTCCCTGCAGAAGACCTGTGCAGGGTGGAGCATAGAGCACCAAGACTTCACTAGCACAAAACGTCTCACTGCATGACAAGAAAGTGTTGTGCCTCAGACTGAGTAACCCAATGTGGACAACCTCCTTGGGCTCTCTCACATCCACACACATTCCCAGCTCAAATGTATACAAGTTTCCCTAAAACTGGTGCCCGTATTTTTGTGACATTCATTCTGTAGAGGAAGCATGTATGGAGCTAACTCTCCTAAGTGTTGGTCATGCATCTTTTAACTGGACACAACTTGTTCTGGCTCCTTTTTTTTTTGGTGTGAAATAGGCAGGAACACTCAATGCTTCTTAGACTTGACAGGCTTCAAGGAAGGGGAGAAAAATCTTCATGTGCAGAGGGATATTTTTCTTCCAGTGTCTCATGTTACAAGTAAAGTTAGACCTTTCCTCTCCTGCGACTTTCCTCTTCACATCTGTTTTTGCCAGACCTTAAAGAATGCAAAAGGACTTAGCATCATTATCTCTTACTAGCTATGTTGCCTTGTTCAGGTAAGAAAAGAGCTCTTCTGTATAATGAATTCCACAGGATCTTGGGGGAAATACAAACGGAGGTAGGACTGTGCCATTCCAATAAAAAATGAGTGTGCTATGAAAGTGGTGTTATTTTGCAGGAGAAATTGGACAAAGGGGCCTGAAGACCATGGAGGGAGACTGTCTGAGCTGCATGAAGTACCTGATGTTTCTTTTCAATTTCTTTATATTTGTAAGTATTTAGAATTCACTATCTTTCCTGAATCCTTCTGTTTCTGCAGCCTGCTGCTCCCCAGCAGGATAAGCTTTAATTTGGTCAAGTTGCCACGATACAGAATATCCCCTCTGCTTTGCACTAGCAATCACTGAGTGTTTTGCAGCATCCAAAGATGCTCAGACATTCAGCAAGGCTGTGCAGTGGTCACTGTTTTCTTAGTTACTGCTGTCCTTGACAGGGGAGACCACAGGGAAAGCTGTAACTAGTGATGTATGTGATTTGTCCTTGAATGGCAAAAGAAATTGTTTTCTAGTCCTGGGTGTCCTGCTGAGGTTTTCACTTGGAAACAATCATTCTCAGTTGTTCTTGTTTTTTAAAGGAAGGGTGGGAGTGCCCAGCCACCCTGGGATCTGTGGCAGGGATGGTTCAAGCTTGCCCCTTCAACGAGCTGTCCTCTACAGATGTGGCAGCAGATCAAGACTGTCTTTCAGCATTAGGGGGGGAATAAACAGTTGGTAGAGTGATGTGTCTAGGAAGAAAGGTACTTTTGCTGCAAGTGATTCATTCAGTGAGCAAGAGATACTAGGAGTAGCGTGTCAGAAGCCACCTGTACAATGGAGAATGTATGCAATGGAGAAATACAAACTCTCCAAATTAAGACCTTTGATCAAAAGATAGTAACGAATCCAGTTTTATTTCAGCAGTTGTTTTATGTAGACCTATCTCCCTCTCCTTTCCTTGTGCTATGACAGCTGGGAGGAGCATGCCTGCTGGGACTTGGAATCTGGGTCATTGTGGATCCCACAGGTTTTCGAGAGATAGTGGCTGCCAACCCTCTGCTCTTCACGGGAGCGTACATCATGCTGGCTATGGGAGCAATGCTCTTTCTGCTGGGTTTCCTCGGCTGCTGCGGTGCCATCCGTGAGAACAAATGCCTCCTGCTTTTTGTAAGTGTTCTTGCATTTTTTTTTGTTGGCCTCTTGGTGCTTCCCAAGAGTGGGGGTGATTGAATAGATGATGCTGTGATCAGTGCGTGAATGGGTGTCTGTTATTTTAGCCATTATTTATTTAGATAATAAATTGGCATAGGATACTTTTACACACAGCTAGAAATACAGAGAATTTGTTTTTTCTGTATGTAGATTTGAGCCCAGTCTCTGAGTGTATTTTGACATTTTTAAGCTTTCTTTCAAAATTTGGTTGGTTAGACTTCTTTTACATTTATAAATTGACCAAAAGCGATCCTTTCTTGACCACTCAAAACCCACTGCTCCACTTGTAGATTCATTCCTTGGGGTCTCACAATGAGAAGAGGGAACACGTAGAGCACAGTGCCTGTGTAAGGGAGCCCCCCCAAGCCAGCAGAAATGCCCAGCTCAGAGCTGTACGGTGGCCTGTCGTTGCAGCTCTCTGTAGTTGGTCACTCCCTTATACAGTCTACTCTGGTCCTAAAATGAAAAATTTGTTATGTTTGGGCAAATTTTGCTGAATGACAGGGTTAAATTTCAGCCCATGTGTTCATCAGTAATTACAAGGAGCTAAAATAAGTCACTTCTACCCCTGCCTCTCCTCCCATATGCTCTGATACAGCAGGATTTCCAGCCATTATCTCCTACCAGAATGCATTACCAGTTATGTATTGAAAGACAAAAGTCATTAGTATTTTTTTGTTTGTTTGTTATTTTTTGTCAAATGTGACTTTTTATCCTTCCACTGTGTCTGTTGGCACTTTGGGGTCACCGTGGGTTTTGTTTGGAGTTTTTTTACGGTCTTGATCTTACTGTATTTTGTTATGATTGTGTCTTGCACAGCTGCTTCATGGTGCAAAAAGGGCTTGTCTTTAGCTTTAAATAAAACAGGAAAGTCCTTTTTCTTGAATGCAAACCCATCTTTTCCTAGAGACGAGTGTGACTTCATTCCAATGAATTCTCTCTAGCCCTTGACTCACACATACCTTGAGTTCATAGCCTGCAAATGAGATCCCTTTCCTGGAAGCCATTGTGGGTTTGATTTCTAGAGACTCATCTCAGATGTAAATCAGAAACCAAATGTATCCCCTGTGAAGTCTGTGGAAATCTGCCCAGAGGAACCTAATAAAATGCAAAGGATCAGGCCCAATGAGCCTGAGGTTATGTTTGATGAACATATTGATTGTAAGTGAATGGGAGAGTAATATTTTCAGTTTGGGCCATGTCTGCTGCATATGGATTGGTAACGTGGCTGGAGGAATGCTCTGGGCCATGCTCTTTCCTGATTTAATGTCAGTTACAAGTTTGAATATTCCTCCATGTGTTCTAGTTATACTACAATGCACTCGATTTTGTGGTTATTACTTTTCTGACTCTTAGAGATAGTTATGAGCCCTGCTGCTTTATTTATTTATCTTTATGATTATTTCATTTTGAATGAAATATGAGAAAAATACAGACTGGAAGTAATGCCCTAGACTAGGAGTAACTCTAAAAGTGACTACTGGATGAGAAATTATTGTTCCACTTTGATCAGGTCTTTGAGGGCTTCTGGTATCAAAGCCAACTCTATTAAACAACCTGCCATCCCATGTTCAGCAGCGTGAAGCACTTGGATGAGGACCTGTGCTGATACCAAGGGAGAATATGAAATACATTTCTAGCTTCTTTTTTGAGGCCACATTGGCTGATGTTAAAAATCAGCTGATGTTAAAACACGTGTGAAACCCGAAGTCTGATAGGAGTAAGTTTTAGGCATTGAAGAGGCAAAATGTTCATGACTGTATTTCAGAGAGACTGGGAACACTTACAAAGAGAGAGTGTAAGTCTTTGGCAGGGATGGTACTTGGGGAGAAGTTGCTGGATCAAATCAAGTCCACTTACAAAGTTGTTGCAGAATTGATGAGCCAGAGAGCTGCTTGAGTGAGATTTCACAGTGATGCATAATGTATATCTGAAGCTTTTAGTCCAAATGTAAACAGAAGATAGAAGGGACAAGACAGATGCACAAATGCGCAGTCTCTGGGTTCTGGCTTCTGTGTTTACAAGGACTTTTATTTTTCATTATGCTGCTTGTCTTTTGGTAAAAAACCCTCCATCACTGTGGAACCTAACATGTTGCATTAAGAATAAAGCTGTGAAGATTTCTAGATTTCCCAGCACTTGGACTTGTCCTACAAAATTGGCCTGCAAATCAGACAGGTCTAGATTGCCTTGAAGACCTTCTGACTGCAAAACACCACCATAAAAATCAGAATCTAAAATACTGTTGAGCATACAACATTGCACCACGGGACTGAATTCAGCTTTGGAACAAGAACAGTCTGTGATAGCGTCATTTGCCTTAGATTTGAGGGCATACATCCTGTTTTTGCACTCCTGTAAAATGGGTGTAGTACACCCTGAGACTTCTCCACTTGAAAATGCAGGTCCTTTGAGCTAAAGGCAGTTGCTGCTCTTTTTGAGTATCAGTTCTGAAACTGGAATGGTAGATGAGTTGTGAAAAATAAACATGAAGCACTGATTTGTGGAAACTTCTGATAAACCTATAACCAACACCAGGAGCTTAGGCAAGATTTTTGACCAAAATGAGAGACCCTGCTTCTCAGGATATTCACCTTGGATGTGGGGAGTATCCATGTTCAAATGTTGGGTCTTAGGCTTGAATTTGAATGTGAGGCTACTGTGCATTAACGGGCTGGCTGTTGTATGCTCTCATATATGAGTAATCAATTTAATTTTTGGAAGGAAAACATAATAAGAAGGATTTGATTCTCCTTAAAATGCAGAATGGGAGAAAGTTCTGAAACAGTGATGATCCATGTTCCTTTTCTCATCAGCCCTAATGGCTGCTTGTGTTTTTTTCTGCAGTAGCCGTTTTAAATCTGTAATGCAGAGTGCACAATATAAGTGTAAATCAGTTTGGGAATGATAATGAAGCTTATCATGGATAATCTGGGAATGACTACTTCCACTTCTGCACAGACCTGTGCTGGAGCTTGGGTGAATGTGTGTCTCCCAGTAATCAGTAAATGAAATGCAATTAGCAGGGTGATGGGATTAATCACTTGATCACCACCTTAGACCTTAGTGACTATGCAGAGATCCCTTGATGGATGATGATGTGAATTTGCAAAGCAGCGTTCATTCTCATCACTTGTTCTTTGCCCTCCTGTGGTGAAATTAAAACAGTCTCTAAGCAGGAAAAAAAAAAGAAGCCACACAGAAAACTCCAGCGGTAAGAATAAATTAGAGAGTTAACTAGTTCAGCAAAATCAAGCAACAGAGTTTTGTTGGAAACCAAAGTCGCTGCTCATCTGATTTTCTTGTTTTGTCATTTGAGCCCAGGCTCCTTTTCTTTTGTTTCCACTGCAGAAGCAGGAAGACAAACAGGACAGGGTGGTGCGTGTGTGTTTTTCCAGTGGGGAATAATCACTTACAGCTCTGATAATTGACAACAAAACAATATTTTGCCCATTCCAAGCAGGTAGTTTGAATTCTTTCTCCATCACTGAAGCACACAATGCACAGCCTTTCAGACACTGTTCATAAATCATTGCTTGGGGATCACAATGGTACTTCTCGCCCTGTCTGCCTGCTTTCTGCTCCAGAAAGACCTTCTGTAACCATCCAGACTTATCTTCCTACTTGTTGCTTCATCCACCTTCGTTGGTAACATGTACCACATTTATTACCCTCCATGTGATGTGGTCTTACAGGGTTCTCTGTATATTTCTGGTTTTCCCACAATGTACCAAAATCTGAATTAATTTCATAACATTCACTCAGTTTTATAAAATCATCTTTGAGTCTGTGGGCTAGTTCTTGGGATGTTTGAATTTTAGACAGGCTGACTCTGAAATGGTAATTTCTCTTTATGGCTATAAGAACATAGAAAATGTCCATCTAGTTCAGCTTTACTGTTCCTCAAGCCCACTATTTTGTCTACAAGAATGGAAATAAATGCCATTTTGGGAGAGAATGTGAGCCCTAGCCACTTTCTGCTCTGTTCCCATAGCTATTCCTCAACTCCAACATTTGTTGTAAGAATGTTAGAGGACACATCCCTGCCTGTTCCTTTTATTGTTTCATATGGACTGAAGCAGCATCAAACTAACAGGAGGCATCAGTGTAACTGAGAATTGGACCCAAGGACAGGCAGAGTCATGAGTTCTTTGATGTCACTTAGGGCTTTCCTGATCTGGGAGGTTTGTTCCCTTCAACACTCTTTTCCTCTCTACTTGAGTTTTACCTCTAGCAGTGTGCCACCAGGCAGGAGGATCTGAAGTGGGAGTCTGCTGGAGTGCCAGCACGCATCCCAGGCAGGAAACACCCCACAGCACCTGAGTGCTCTGGGTAGACAAGGGAACAGCACCCTCACAGCAAGATGTCAGTCTCTCTGGGGATGAGACCTCTTTAGTGCATCTGATTTAATTCCGTGAGGTGGGTGGTGCATTCATGGTGAATCACTCAGGCTTGGTAACATCACCGAAACAAGGTGCCTTTAGTTAGTCTGAAAACCAGACTTCTAGATTGAAGCAGCAGAAGGCTGCAGGGGCAACAGGGTGAAATACAGTTTAAATTGAACAGCCACATGCCTCTCTGTTTTGCTTTCTTTTCTCTTTCCTAAATTATGATGACATAAGTGAAATAGTTTTACTTCAAACTGGATGCCTGTTTCTTTTTTACTACCACTTAATCTTCTGGCTGTGCTTTCTTTCAAGTCTGCAGTGTGTCCTTAATTTAAGGATATGAATATGCACACTTTGGATACTATACCAAACATGGACGATACTTGCATAATCAAATTTAATTATTATGGTGTGTTATGAACTTTCTTTAGAGGTTCTGTGAGGTTAATACTTAACTCAGTGCAACCCCATTATGTGGAGTGAGATATTATGCAAGGCTAATTTTGTTCTGAAATGCAGAATACTTTAAAGAGTCCACTTTTGGTCACAGGTATAGAGTATACATTCCTCTGTCTCCTTCCATACAAAATAAGCCGCGATCATATTAGAGTAAAATTGTGTTGTTTATATTGTGATGAGGGGTGTGCCTGCATACGCATGTGATGTGTACACTTGTGTCAGGATAGTTTGACTCTCTATGTGCATGTCTACAATTACATAACTTTTTCCATTGAAGTAGGCCTTACTGTTTTAATGTGGTGCAGATTTATCAGAGGATGCTACAGGTTCTGTAGTCTTACTTGCTTTTACCTGTTAGAAGCAGGCAAAAGGGTCACAAGATCCCATGTGCTGTGATGAGGTCAGAGAGGGACTGTGTGTGCTCCAGGTGACTGTCTCATTTTTTATGAGGGTTTTTTAAGTGTAAGGGGGAAAAAAAAGGTTTTCTCAATTATTTTTTTCCATCTCTTTGGTGATTAGCAAAACCCTGTATTCTTACTACCTATTGCACACACTTAATGCTATGTCTGTGTTTTTTGTTTATCTTCTCTTTTCCAGTTCTTCATGTTTATTTTGTTAATCTTCCTGGCAGAGCTTTCAGCTGCAATCCTGGCTTTTATCTTCAGAGAAAATGTAAGTACCCAGTGGTGGGCAAACTCTACTCTAGTGGGATTGTACACAGCTGGAGCGTGATGTTAAATGGTGGTTGATTTGTTTGTAGAGCAACTGTTTGTTTCAAATATCAGCAGACCTGCTTCATTACTACCATGAGTGTGCAGAATTTCCAGCAAGTTAGGGAGTGCCAGCTAACCTGGAATATGCAGGATGGATAGTTTATGTACACAAGGGGGCTACTTATTCCTGAAGTTTTTCAAGTCTTTTAGAGTATTCCTGACTCTTTTTCAGCCAAACCAGTCACACATTCCACCAGAAAAAAGCTTTATAATAAAGTCACACTAAGCTTAAAAGAAACTATTTTTTTCGATATAGAATGTGTTTAATATTAGTAGTGAAAACTCCTGTTTTCCCAAGAGAGAAAATGCTTGCAGTGCAGTGCAAAAGCTCTCTTGTGAATCTTCTAGTCATATTCGTTCTTAAATTTCCATGTTGTAGTGTTCACCACACTCCTATCAATGCTGCTTGTAAGATATCCCTCCTGACCTTCCCTAAGCAAGCCTCCCATGTCAACTTTTCACTCTTATCAATGGTGCCCTTGCATATTGCCATTATGAGAATTTAGTCCTTCTCTTCAAAGTGTCATGTGACATAGCCTTTCTCTATTCTGATGATATGCATATTATTATATGGTTATGCATGGCTACGCATATATGGCTGTGCATATTATATGGCCATCATACCTCCCCTGTGCTAGTAGTAGACTTTTACTACACTAGTAGTAACAACAGTTTCATTTCTTTCTCTAGACAGCAAAGGTTTGTGCATTTTTTTTTCATTTTCACATGTGCCAAAGAAGAGCCTGACTGAACTAGCTTCTGACTAACTTCTCTGAGTGATGGGTGTGAAAGTAGATTGGGCAGTAGAGGTGGTCACTAGTGACTTAGCATTTATTTTATTTGGCTTCTGTATCAGTACATACAGCCCATTTCCTGTATTGAATGTGAGAGAAATATAGTATGAGAATAGAAGAGCCTTGTATAATGATGCTTTTCTTGAACCGGGATATACTTTTAATTTTATTCATATAAAAAGCTCTTGATACAAAAGAATCAAGATTTAGGAAGCTCACATGCATGACAGTGTGGTGTTTGTGCAGTAGGGTGGGTTTGGGGGGAGGTAGCAAGAGGATATTTTCCCTTTATAAGCCGGTGGTTTTTTGTCTTTGCCTCAGATCTGAAGGCAGTGGGGAAGGGATGGCACTCTGCACATGGAGTGGGTGCCCCATTTCATCTTAGGTTTTGAGACCATGTCCCCATGGGAATAGCTATCGCTTCATAAATAGGTTGCAGCATGGGGGGTCTGGTGTGTTCTGGTCGTTACAGCTCTGCTGTTAGGAGTTTTTAGAGAATTCCTTTGATTCAGCACAAGTAGCAGACCACACACATAGAAAGTGCCCTGCAGACCCAGGTATAGGCTTCATGACAGAGAGACAACACGGCCTCTCGGGATCAGGGACCAGGTGATCAGCTGGCAACTGATGGCCCCCACCTCCCACATTCTCTGTGTGAAACTGGTAAAAGGTACAAGAAACTACCCAGGAGTGCTGCAAGTCCTGAGTGCAGGGTGGCTGTGTTCTCTTTGCTTACAGATTGTTGCTGGTCAAAGCATCAGTACCTTCCACTCCCATGGGAGCCACAGGGCATGTAAGGACATGTTATCTTGCAAGATAAGGTCACAGTGGTATTCTAGACTTCTGTGGCATCTGGCGGTGTTTTGTGAGATAAAACATGAAGGAGAACAAACTTCTATCTTTCTTGAGTTTGTCTTCTTGTTTGTATCATCACCTTCCCACTCTGTCAGTATGACTGACAGGAAGGACTTATTTGGGAAGGAATGAAGGATGTCAGATCCCAACATGCTGGAGATGGCTCTATGCAGAAGTCAAACTCAGTCTGCAAATTCTTGTGGTTTGTTCTCTCCTTGGCTTTCTTCTGAAAAAAATATGCCTTTTTTTTTGGTGGTGGCTCCTCTGGCTTTGTAACTACTAGTGGCCAATTTTGCTGCCACCTTTGGGTTAGGGTGAGACTAGATGCTGGGAAAGCATGTCCGTGGGGACAGAGGTGGTCTTTCAGTGACTCTACATTAGGAAGAATTCTTCACAGTAGCAATTTAAGGTCAAGTTCAGATGTACTTTTCTCTTTCTCGCAAAACAAATTACTTTCAAGACATGTAGTGGTAACTGCACATTTAGGCAACCTAAATTTCTTGGAAGCTTACCAGGCAGGATTCTGGGATGGTCATTGCACCAGTCCCTATAGCTGTGGTCTCACTGGGTGTGTAAAATGAGACAGAAGATAAAGTGTATCTGTTTGCTTTACAGATAATGTCCAGTGCCTCTTTCCCTTGTATAGTGTTTTACATCCAAACCAGGTCCCAAACATTCAACAGGGTTAAATTACTAATAGCTGAGGGAGTGAGAGAAATTGAGACAAACATATGGGAAAAAAGAGATGTTTTCTGCTCAGATTTGACATGAGAGGAAGAGTCAGTGAAGCCGAGTGAGGTAGTGGGGTGAGTGAAAGTGGTGTTGGGAATGGTGAGCTACTGTGATCTGCAAGTCCAGCTGCATTTCCAGAGAACTGTTTAAAAGCAGTCTCTGAAGAGGCAGGTTGTTGCTAATCAGCTATGGAATTATCAGAGTTTCTCTTCCTTTGAAAAAGAGGTTTTTGGAGGAATAGTTGACTCCTAGTGGATTGTTTTAGTAAGAAAGAAAGTAGGATGGTAGGAACAGAAGTCCAGTGGCAGGGTTTTAGATGCAGTGAGGATATTTTGGTTTTTAACCCCAGGTCTAATGCTTAATAAGCAATTTACTTTGGTTCCTGATACCTCTATTTCCTCAGACATAAGACAAAAGCTAAAGAGCATGAATCTTCTTCAGCTGAGTAGATGGAGGTCTCTCCAATGGAAGGCACTATGGAAGTGAGTGGTGACTGTACCTACGAGTACTATACTGTGTCAGAAACTTTAGGATGCTCCAGCCCAATGCAGAATGATAGGACTGTGTCCTGTTTTCCAAGCAGGCACTGTGAAGGCAGTTTCTTGCACAGCATTCAGTATTCTTGAATATAGTGCTGCATAAGAAGGCTGTGGCCTTCCTGGGCAGTGCCTGCTTGCATGCCTGTGTTATGCAGAAATTCCCTCCTTTTTCTAAGCCCCCTTCATCTGGCTGCACTAATCCCAGACAAGCTATTTTTTGAACCAGTGTGACAAAACAGCCACACTTCATTCACTGGCATGTAAATGTATGCATGCATGTGTTGTATTGGAGACGTCACTCCCAGAACAGCTAGAGAAAAACACAGCTGAACAGCTCCTCATTGTTCATGGCTGTGGTTGGTACAACTGTGTTGTCCAAAGTGTGTGCAAAGATCTAGTTTTATTAGCAGGTCCATTGCTCCTTTCTGAATGGTTCTTGCTGTAGCACTCCAATGTGCATAGATCTTGTCAGGGCTGATACGGTTCCAGTGAGAGGGGAGCCATGGGCATGTTGTGGGGATGGTCTTATTTTATTATCTTTTTTTTTTGGGGTGGCGGGGTGGGGGGGCACATTTTTCTAAGCTTCAGATTCTTGGGACAAGCAGTTTAAGAGCAACAAAATGGAATCAGTTGTTTTCCTGGTAAACTTACCCTTGTAGCATTCAGCTTTGTTTCAGGCCAAGTGTCATAAAAATCACACACAAACTGAACAATTTCCTCTGGGATTGCTGCTGTCAAAATAAAAGTTTCATTTTATATTTAAATTACTCTTTTGTTTTAGACCCCGACAAAGGCAGCCAAGTGGGATTATTACCAATGGTAATATCAGTTTCAAAGTCTGTGCTTCATGAACAGACGAGCATTAAAAAAAATGTGCTGCTGTCTGCAGAGTTGGATTCTGCATGGATAAAGTAGACAGAGAAAGGGAGGAAAGAGCATGGAGGTTATATTCCAGCATCTTCTAACCTGACCTTCCCTCAGTGCACCAAATTCCCAAAGGAAAAATGCTGTGTTCTCTGGTATTTTAATATTCAAAAGCAAAAAAACAAGTTAATATCTGCCCCAAAAAAGTCATTTAGGAATTTTTAGCAGCATATCTAATTACAAGGTAGTGCGATTGAGCTACCTGCATGATTCAAGTATCTGCAACAAAGTTTGACCCAGTATCAACGTAGCCATTAAATTTGGCCTTCATTTGTATCTGTAAGAGAGACAATATTAAGTGGTATTCAGAGCCTTTTGAAAGGTCACCACAGCCTTCTCTTTTTTTTCCTTAGGTTTTGCCATACAGTTACAACAGAAACAAACAATTTTGTGCTTGTGCTTTTGTACCCACCCAAAGGCTTCATACATATGTATGTGTATGTGCGATATTTCACGTTGCATATCAAGAACCTGAAACCAGCTTGTAGCAGTATATGTTACTGCGTCGGCAATGCTGTATGAACAACAGGGCGGAGTAAAAAGAGTATTTTTCAGGCAGCTTAATTCCTGATCCTGCAAATATGCAACATTAGAGCACTGCTGTAGCCAGCCAAGTCCAGCCCCCTTCACTGCAGCTTTGCAATGGCAGAAGATTTTGCCTGTGAAGATCACAAATCCCAAGGTATTTTGAGGAAGGGACCACACAAGTCAAGACCTATTGGAAACCTGAAAAGGGGATTTTTTTAAGTTTTCATCCTGAACTGACAGAAAGGCAACAAGATTGAATGGGGGTGTTCAGTTTAACAAGACTATTAGGATTGTATATTTACTATTGCTTCAGAGAGTGATCCTAAGTAAATGTAGTTTCAAGGTGTCTAACTTTTCAAGACTCTGAGCCAAATTGTTTGTACATTTTTTCTATTTTACTCTAAATATAAACAGGAGTAAATGAAATTCCACTCATATTGTTTGCCTTAGAAAAACATTTAAATTATCTAAACACTGAAAATATAAAGAGGTTTTTTTCTTCATGCTGTGGGTTAGTTTAGATAATCTATAGCATTGTCAGGGAAATGGTGTTTTTTTTCTGATTCATAAACTGACTTGAACATTTCCTATTTGTTATCTATTTTTCACTTCATTTTCTTTCCCAGAAAGTTTCATATTAGGGCTTCATTCTGCTCTCTCACACGTGCAAGTTAACTAGTTTGAATCAAACACTTTCAAATAGGGCTGAAAATTTAAAAACAAACAAACAAACAAAACCAAATACTAAACCAACCAACATTTAAGTGTTAATGTTATCTTAGAAGTACAGATACAACTCAGTCCCTGATTTTAATGAGTGACAGTTTTGTTCAACAGATACCCACCCTTCACCCTGGGTATAGTTATGGTGACTTTTTCCGTTTTTCTCCTCTGAGGATTGAAAAAAAGAAATAAAAGAATAAACACAAAACAACCAAAGAAACCCAAGCCTTCACAGAAGGGAGCTTTGGAAAGTGTTTGGGAAAGTGTTGGCAGTAGCCTTTACATTTCCACCTGTCTGTGCATTTCAGCTGACCAGAGAGTTTTTCACCAAGGAGCTGAAGAAGCATTACCAGAGGAACAATGACACAGATGTCTTCTCCTCCACCTGGAACTCTGTTATGATCACAGTAAGTCAGACCACGCCAGTTCTATGGTGCCCGTGGTCAGTGGCCACCAGCGTGGTGCTCAGCCCACACCATCAGCTCACCTGGGGTCAGCCTGTTTCCACCAACCTGCCATGTTCAGCCTAGCACCAAGGCTTGTTGGCTGTGGTTGGAAGGAGGTGAGAATTTGTCTGGCAGTCAGTCTTTCCCAAATGGAGCTGCTCTAAGATCTGAGAGAGACACTCCCAGTGGCTGCATCAGTCCTTGTGGTTTGCCAAAGTCTAAGACATTTGACCTGACTGGGTAGCCCCAGCTGTTAAGCAGTGGAGATGTCTGCAACTGAACACCACTGCTTTTACCCTGGGCCTTTCACCTTGCAGATTACTTCAGAATTATTGCAGCCAACAGCAGCCAAAACCTGGTGGTGACTAATGCTTTTTTGTTAGCTCTTGTGAAATGAGTTGGTAAATGGCAGCTTAGGCAAGAGTGTGCTTAATAATATGTTTTCAGTACAGAAATATTAGCCATCAAAATTGACTTTGTTATTACCCTCCTAATTGGGCAGGTTACAGGTCAACTGTCATTGGAATTGGAGTTGTTATTACCTACCACAAGAAGTTCTGTGTGTATGTGTACACCTGTGAGCTTAATGCTCAGTACACCCCATGGTGTGTCTCTTCAGGAGTGAAAAGCAGGATGTCAGGCTCTGCAGATGAAAAGTCAATTTTCATCTTAAAAGGAAAAGATTGCTGCCCTTCATGCTGATTCAGGACTGCAATAAAGACATTTCCTTTTGCTGACTGAAAGGAGACAGAGTATGACTTGAATCCTTAAAAAGGACCTGACTGGAATCCTAAAGAGGGACCTTACTTGAATCACCTAACAGTGCCTTTGAGCAGCAACAATCCTGGCCATTAGCTATGGGGAGAATGGGCAGTCAGTAGCTGGATTCTACTTCTGGCTCCTTTACAGACTTGCTGGGTGATCTCAAGCAAGTCATTCTGGATATGGTCCAAACCCCTGTGTAGTTTGTGGCAATATTCCTAGTGGTACCTTATAATCTACAGTATGACATGGAAACAGTGGGACTTTATAAAAAGGCTTTGATGAAGCAGAAGCTCCAAGGTACAAGCACAACCCACTTCTTTGGAAACAACAGTTGTTTTGTCTCTGCCTTGACTAAAGCTTTGATCGCTGCAAGAATAGGTCTTTGGTAGATTTCTTGTGTCTGCTTTCAGGGCAAAGTATCAATTCTTACTTTCTTCTCTATGCCTCTCCCTAGTTTGCCTGCTGTGGAGTGAATGGACCAGAAGATTTTGAAGCTATGCCTCATCTTCCATACTCCTCTTTGGAAAAGGCAACACCAGAGGCTTGTTGTCAGCGAGAGCTCCAGAGCCGGGAAGGGATGTTTGTCAACAAGGAAGCTTGCCTCACAGGTGTCGAGAGGTTTCAGAACCGACAGGTAAGGGAGGCTGAACTCTAGGAAAAGGACTTTCACAGTGGGCAGAGAGATGGCTGCAGTGGTCACGGGTAGCTCGTGAATCTGACACGTCCTGACCATACCTCACATCCTAATTACACTTCTGCTGACAAATCTTGAAGCGATGTTTGATTTTGAAAATCCTCTTTTGTTACATACACTGCTAAGTTCATGTTGTGCTGTATCATCAGAAATAAGAAGATTTTCTTAAGGGATTGAGAGGTGAGGTGGCATTAATAAGCCAGCTGAGCTCTCTACTGACCCTATGTACAAGCCTCTTTCTCTCTCCAGACTAAGCAGTGGTCCTCTTTTCAGCACTTGACAGCAGATTGTGAAAGAGAGTATAGGAGTTTGGAAGCAGTGTATGAACTGTTCCTTGACTGGCAGCTGGAAATGGTTGGCAAAGGCACTCTGGGTGAGAGATCATAGCAGACTGCACTGTGTCGCTTCTGCCAGGTTTGACTGCTGTCAATAAATAGGGAGGAGAGAGATGACAGACAGTGGGGAGGGAAAGAGAAATGCATATTGAGAAAGAGGAGTAAAGTTTCCCCCAAGTGGTGATGCTGAGGCTTAGCACTCCCATGGAAAGGGAAGGTTTCCTGTGGGCCCATGCTGCCACAGAGTGTTGGTGGGAGAAGCCGTGTGCACAGTGAGTGTCATCAAGCACACAGTAGTGCACTTCTGTAAAATAGAAGAGACAATCCCAAGAAACTAATGACTGAATTGAGGCATTCCTGGAGCAAAGTCAAGCTCTCGGGAAACCATGCTGATAGGACAGTGCTGTCTGCACTTGTGCTCTCCACTGTCTGTAGCCAGCTGAGCAGGGTGTGCTGGAGGTTGGGTTAAGGTTGAAGTTCTGGCAAGCACACAAACATTTGTTGCTGGGCTGGATACGTTTCTTTAAAAATTTGGCTGAAACATGTCTGAAAGAGAGCTGATGCTGAGCAGTCTCATGTTGACAAGAGCATGGATTTAACAACTTGGTTACTGCCCCAGCAGTCTGAGACCCCTGGCTTGGCCTCATGAGTGGATTCTCTCTGTGCTTCCCTTGGCTCTCTGCTGATTGTACCTCACTCACAGTCAGCAGGATCTGGCATGGACATCAGTATATAACTATTGTGCTGTCTTTGCAGTTTAGGCACTTTCATTATGAGTAGAAGAAAAAAAATCAGGTGACTGAAACATCCCAGCAGTATAGACTGGATTAAAATGTATGTGTGAAGTATATTCCCAGTGGAAAGAAAGCTACTTTTCACACTGAACAAAATCCAATCTACTTTTCTCTTCATGTGCGACCTGTTTGCAGAAATTTCCCAGTGTGTTGGAATTTTAAGCTAGGAAAACTGAGGCCGGGATCAGCTGGAGATTTCCAGAAACATCCTGAAACCTTTGCAGGAAGATTTACCTGCTGTTAGTAGTGTGAACAATAATAAATTACATTAAAGAGGGCTGTGGCCATGCTTCCTAAGTGGAAGAATTGCCATAGTGCGTGGCCCTGAGTTCTTAATGAAATTCTTCTATAGCTAGAAGATCAGCAGGTATTCAGCCACGGTCTTTTGGGGGAAGGCATAGAGAAAAGGTCCTGGGCTGCTAAAGAGATGATGGCTGGAGAGACGATTTAAGAATCTCCTCCTTGGCTTTAAATAAGTCGTCCTTTTCTCTAGCCAGTCTGAGATGTCTGTCACCTGCCCTGGGTGTCCTTCCCTCTGTGGTTAGTCTCTGGCCTTTGCAGATGGAATTCCTCTCTGTGCTGCACTGCAAGAACTCAGTTACTTGTGGTCAGTGAGGGATTGTGAGTGTAAACCACCCCCATCACGCTACAGCAAAACCCTCCCCTCCCCAGCACTGTCTCTGCCTCCTGTGCTGTGGGGCTGGGTGAGGTGGTGAGAGAGAGCTGTGCTTGTGGTGCTGTGGGGCTGGGTGAGGTGGTGAGAGAGAGCTGTGCTTGTGGTGCTGGGTCTGAGAACACTCCATATTCTAATGAGGGCTATGCTGTGAGAACAATGCAATGTACTGCTCAGGTGTGTATCACCATGTTTTGTCTTTACTAGGGCTGCTACACTGTGATCCTGAACTCCTTTGAAACTTACGTGTACCTTGCAGGAGCCCTTGCCATTGGAGTGTTGGCTATTGAGGTACGTATTGTTGCTGACTAGAAGGAAAGCAGTGTCAGTAGATGTCCAGCGGCAAGGCAGATAGGCAGGTGCTCCCCCTAGCCAGGGGAAGCTGCTCTGGCAAGCTTGTGGTTTTAATTGCCTGGAAAGAGATCGGTGCTTGTTTCTGTGACACGAAAAAGCAGGGAAATAACCAGTGCCACACACCTGCAGTGCCACCTTGTGCCCTGCCATGCTGGCCACAGGGGCTTTGGGGACCCAACGCTTGCCCTGGGGCCCTGCACAGTCACAGTCCTCATTGCAGCAGCACCTCAGAGCTCACTGATCTGTCACTTTATTTACATGTTCAAACTCTGCCTTTGCTTTAAAAGCTTCTGTTTAGAGCCTGACACTACTGTCTCCAGGGCACCTTCATTTTCCTGCATTAGTACCTGGCTCCTTGGTGATGTTTCTGAGGAACCAGCTTCCACCAAACATGGTATTACCCCAGAAGTGATGTCCCTGTGGCATTGCAGGGGCAAGGCTGTGTGCTTTTGCAGTCCCCTGTCTTGTGCAAAGGAGAGGGACCTGGGCAGAGAGCCCCAGGAGCCTGCCCCAGCTGTGTCCATCCCAGGTAGCATCAAGAACGTGCAGAGCAGGGATTGTGGAGCCCTGTGACACCAAGGGCAGTTTGGAAATAAAACCAGGCTGCTGCTGTAGCCACTAAAAGTTTGAAGGGTGGGAAAGGGAGGAGGGAACATGGGAGGTGTATGCGGAGCAGGGGAAAGAAGGGAGGAGTTGCCTTTAGGAAAAAAAGTCTTGCCACAGCCTCCTCGAGGTCGTAAGGGTCCCTCTGACTGCATCATTGACTGCTGGGCAGAAGGAAGCAATGGGGGTGGTTCCAGGGCCACATGGGGCTTTGCCCAACTTATGGAAGATGCAGCTGACTCTTACGGTTTTTGCCCTCTTCTTCCCCTACCTCTTCCCAGCTGTTCGCCATGATCTTTGCTATGTGTCTGTTTCGAGGGATCCAGTAAGAAGTGGCCCATGAACCACAATGTTCCCCAAATGCTTAGAAGAAAGAAGGAAAATCAGAAGAAACAAAATCTGCAAACACCCAAAAAACTTTATTTTTTGTAACAAAATGGGATGGGGGGGGGGGAAGAAAAAAAGAGGGTTGTAATATATGAATGACCAAAAGGATTGTACTTCAGGGGCTGGAACTTTGAGGTGATGTGCACTACACTGTACACCGGACCCTTGCCCAGAGCCACCCACAGCAGGTGTGGAGCAGGAGCCCAGAGCAGCCGATTGCACTAGAGACTGATGGAGCCAGCGGAGGGGGTGCGGGAAGATGAGCACAGCTGCCTCTCCCACAAGGCTGAGACTACCATGCACGACTTTATCATGCTTTAGATAGCAAAGGACTGAAGAATAGAAACACAGGGTCTGGATAAGGCAACAGGTTGGCCTTGATTGTCCATGTGGGTGGTGGCTCATCTAAGTAGGTAGTCATTGTTTGCTTGATTCTGGCTTTAATTTCCAGCCACAGAATTAAAACACGGATTCTTCAGTAGAAGCTTTCCCTTTGTCACATGAAACCTGTCTGAGAAGTCAAGCACTTCAGTGAGGCTGGCTTTTCTCCAGATTCCCAAGCAGGGGCAGCATGATCTAACTTGGCAATGGGACTCAGCTAAGGCTGGCTGAGTTGGTGGTGCCTACCTTTCTGTTTTTACTAGGGTTTACTGTTCATTGTTGTGAAAGAGACCAAATGGTTCCCTGCTGTGTTCCCATCTCCTGGGAAAAATAATGGCTCTGGTCAAGAATAATTGATACTGCTGCCTTCCTGAGAAGGGGAGGATATAACATTTAAATCTTTTCAGCATTTGCCTTTCCTTTGATACTTGCAAAAAAAATGGTTTGTGGTGCTCTCTTAGCATAAATACTTGCAGTGGTTCCTACATGCTTTCCAGCCCTAAGGAGAGGTCCAGGCATGGTGCTGGATGGAAGAGGCTGAGGTCTGTCAACCACTCCCATGCTGTTTGCCTAGAACAGTATGTTGGCATCATTTCTCCTCAGAGAATTTCCCCTGAGATGCTCTCATGGGCTCATGATGAAAGTAATCAAGTAAGAATTGTTTTAGTTGAGAGTGTTTCCTCCCTTGAGATAGTTTGTTATTTAACTAACATGTCATCTACTCAATCATTTGGAAGTGAACTTGAGAAAGATGCCTGGGATTGGACCTTGGTCAGAGATTAAGCTGGAGCTGCTGAGGCCCCAGGCAGCCTCTAAAAGAACCCAGTGTGCAGCCAAACTGCTCCAGCTGCTGCTCCAGTGGTCACGGATATCAACTCAGGCAGGTCCCTGGTTTCTGTCCTCTGGAATCATCAACTCCTGTTGTCTTAATTGTTCATCTGGTCACTCCCTGAACCCAAACTCATTTTACCTCGGGGAGGACAGAAGGGGCTGTGGTTTCTCATTTAGCTTACGTCTTTTTACAGTCTTCATAGGCTCAGATTATGTGAGCACTTTTATATAGGCTCAAATCAGTTCCTCTGAAACCTGTAACCTCTGGCAAGGAAGGAGCTGAGCAGTAACCTCGTGTCCTGGCTTTGCAGCAGCAGCAGGTACACCCTCTGGCTGTTCACTTACACCTCTGGGGCTGTGCTCCTTGAGTTCTCCCAGTGGCACTGCACAGCCTACGGGCAAAGAACAAAAGCAGCAGAAAGCCTGAGCCATAATGGACAAAGATCCTGGCTAAATATCCAGGTGGGTGAATCCAGATACTAAGGAACAGGAAGGAGGCATTAGGAGCTTTTCTAAACTTCATTTGAGAACAACAATTTATTCATCAGCAGAAGAGGGCAGGGCAGGTAGAGCTGCAGCCCCCCAGTGCTGCAGTCAGCATATTCCAACAACGAAATAGGCAGCCAGGGCTGCTGAGCAGCCCCAGATGTTGCATTAAGCCTTGTGGAAAGCTGTTCTGAACTATTTCGCTCCAGACCTTCTTGCAATGAGGCGTTTTAGCATTAAATTATGGTCTGTTGTTTAATAAAGGAAAACAGTGTGGTTAGCCAAAACCCAGCAGTATTTGTACTGGACAGCAGGTGCTGCACTTAAGATAAGAAATATCTGTTGCATCTACTAGTCTTGTAGGGAATGGGCCAAGCAGAAGGTGTGTTTATCTGTTCTCCTTCTGCCTCAGAAGTGGTGTCAGTGACTGTTCTGGGCGAGCAATTCCCAGGGAAAGAACAAGACTGTCAGAAGAGATTGTAATTTGGCTGGAGGTGATTGAGAGAAGCAGAACTGCCTCCCCTGTCTCCAGTTTTTCTCTTTCCCCTTGGTTTATTATGCAGAGTCCTCAGGTCAGAGCCTGGAGGGTGAATACCCTTATTTGTGTGGGTGGCTGAAAGGGAAGAAAAAGGCGTCCAAGCCTTTTTCTGCCACTAGTGGCATGGGGGAACCAAACCAAGGCAGCCAGAGCACTAGGTACTAAATAGATATGCCTGAAGTAGGATCTCTGCTGGCATGTTTCTCTTTTGCTTTCCTAATTCTGTACTCATTGCTTTGTTTTTAGCTTGCTTTCGTTTCCTCTCCCTAATGGTAGCCCCTGTATCTTCAAAAGGATGTCCTCTTCATCTGTTATTCTGGGCTGTGCACAGCTGTTTCTCCTCTCCTATGTTGTCTGAGCCCTCACTGCTCTTTGCTTCAAATTCTCTCTGCAGACTGGCTCATGTGCCACTTGGAACATAGCTCAAAACCCCAGCAAAGGCCAGGCAGCACATTCTAAACAAGAAGTGGAGATAGCTGTAAGGATACATGCAAGTCTGAGAGGACCTGTGGCAGTTGGTAACATTCAGAAAGAATTTCCCTCAGGGGAATTTAATGAACTAGCAACCCCAGACTCCCACTGTATGGCAAAGCTTGTCAATTTGTTGGTTTTGTTCCTTGGTTATGTGGCTGCCCCCTCTGTTGTACAGTAGTCTTCAGAACTGTAGGCAGGAAAAGCAATTGTATTTTTATATTTAACAGCTCTGATGAATATTTTGGGCTCAGGAGCTCAAGCTAGAGTCACTGCTCACTGGAGAGCTCTGAGTAGGCAGGAGACCAGACAGAGCTGCTGTGCTGCTGCCTCCTTCGCTTGTAGCACTGTGACCATGGCCCAAGCACCTTGGATGGAGTAGTAGAGAGGAGCCTGTGCTTGTGAGCCCACAGCCCCTCTCAGCATCCCTGCCTCCTGGTTGTTATTTAATGCTCAAATGACTGTCATGAATGCCTGGGAAAAGGGCTGCGTGTGAAATAATGTTTGAAATCTATTTTAAAAAAACTGTAAATGTACTTTTTATTAGATAGTGGAGCTAATTTATCCTGTATTCCCTACTGTAATGCTTTTTTATATTGAAAGAAATTTTTTTTGGTAATATAAACCAGAACACAAGCCTGAAGCACTCTCTGCACGGTTTTTGTGTGCATTTCTTAAAAAAAATAAAAAAAAAAAAAGAAAGATATTGTGACAGTGAAGTGAAACAACTTTAATTTTTGCTATTTGCTTGGTGTTTACAGTTACTTTCTAACCAGGGGAGAAATAAACTCAAGTACAGCAGCTAAAATGAGGTATAAATTGAAGTGTCCCATTCTGCCCTGCACCACCCCTCCACCCCCACCCCTCCCCCCAAGTAAAAACTCTTGACCAGAGAGGCCAGCTTAGGCCAGACAGAGCCTCTCCTTTGTCACCAGCTCCAGTTTGCCAGATATTGGTTAGGTGTAAATAAGGTGATGTAGAGAGTTATGCAAATAATGAGCTTTCTTCACCCTCCTAATCGAGAGCTCTGCGAATGCAAGGGTTTGGGTTCGTCCCTGGCAGAGAAAGGGGGTCAGTCTTAAGCCCTGGCCTGTGCCTTTCTGGAGCACTACCCTCTGGGGAACAGATTCCCAGCCCTGCGCAGCAATGTACAAATGCAGGTAGTTCATTGCAGTCTCCCTTAGGAGAAGACACCAGTCCAAAGCCTCTCTCACAGTATAACAGATAAGGAAACTGAGGCCTGTGGAGACAGAGTTTTTTCTCAGATCAGTAGCAGAGCCTGAGGTGATGCCTCAGGCTTTTGATCCCAACTTACATGCTCAGCTGCCATGTGCAGCTGTGATGCCAGCACGTCTATCATTAGGGACACAATTCTGTACAAAATGTTTTGGCAAGCTCCTCCCTTTCCCCTCACTCACGACAGAGTGAAGACAACCAGGTGCAGTGGGTTGCTGGCAGTGCTGCAGATGCTCCGCCTGGGCTTCATCCTCAAGACACCCTGAGAAATAAAAAACACCCTCCTAGACCTCACCTGCTACCCATTCACCACCTCCAGTGGGCCTGGTTATGCTTCTCCTGCAGCACCTTGCTGATGGGAAAGGACATGTCAGGGACCACAGCTTAGTTGTAGAGGAGGTGTAGAGCCCCAGTTCACTTCCATAACTTCTGCATGGTCCATTTATAGCAAAATGGAGGAAGAGGCATCAAAATAAAACTTCTTCCATCTCTCCATTTTTAAGGACTAGGTCGCAAGTACTATGAAATCTTTTAAGTGACCACTCCCCCCAGTCTTTCCTCTATGTTGGAGCAGAAAAAGCCATGGACTGGCAAACTAGAAGTGGTTATTTCAAGTTTTGCAGAAGCAGCTACTAAGCAGGGGACCAGAGGAATCTGATCTCACCTGATCTCTACTCTGGAAAGCTTCCCCCACCCTCCCACCTGATTTAACCATTAAGAAGTCTTTGGAGAACTGCTTTCACATAATGCAGTAAACTCATTTCTCTCACCTATGGGATGACATTTTAAGGTATGCTAATCAGACCAGAGTCATAACTAAGTTCACAGGACCTCTGACCAACTTGGATGGGAGGCAGCATTAAGAAGACCCTCAATTTCCTTCTGCAAGACTGCTTTTGCCATGGTAGATTTTACTTGTCTGCCCCAGAAACATAATTTCTCCCCCTCCCCCCAAACCAACCACCAATCTGTGTATACATTCATGTGACACCCCAAAACACAAAGAATCAAGTTTCACGTACCTATACCAACAACTACATCCAAAGTGCCACACTGAGGCCACTGCAGCTGCCCATGCACAGTGTGAGAGCAACAGCCACAGTTTGCCATGCTCCAGCTCTCACACATAGCACCACTTGGTCTAACTTCTGATACTCTCCAGCCTGCATTTGATCATTACCTGCCTCACAGGGAAAAGGATTCCCTCTTAGAGCCCAATTCCTCCACCTGAACAGGAACACTCCTCTTAATTAAAAATTTTAGTTGCTCAGTATAAATTTTTGGACATGTTAAAAGCAGCTTGACAAGTATGTGTTGTCGGGAGGCTCCAGAATTTAGCCTGCTCTTGGATGTTGCCTCTCCGTTTCATTTACTTCTTAGGCAAGAAACTAAGTTACAATTGTGATGATTCCAATATTCTTACCTTACAGATATTTTGCACGGCCAGTAAGTACAATGCATACAGTGTCTCAAGCTTATGCAGCTGCTTCTAGATGCCAAAAGCACTAACACAACATACAATAACTACCCACTACCTTCTTCTAACTCTACTAAGATATTAAATAGCAATAGCCATAGATCTCAGTCTCACCAGTGGCTTGAGGGCTGTTGTTCACACAAGCAGTTTTGTTTGTGTAGGCATCTTTCTACTGGGATTTTGGAACATCAGCTCTATCACAGGGCATGCTCTGATCCAGTCAACAGTAGTGCATGAGTAAGAAGTCTATATCCTGTACACAGACCTTCTGGCTTTAGTCCCATGGAGCATAAACTGCCACCTTGAACTCTGGATGAGGATAATCCACAAGAAAAGCACAAGAAAGCAGGGCAGCCAATGCTGTCAAGCCCAGGAGGTGTTGGAGAAACTGGCCAATGAGTACTAAAGCACCTTTGGTCTGGCCTTGACAGAACCAGAAAAGGCAATGATGCCTTCATATGCTCTATTCCTTGCTGTTCTTCATCCCAGATAAATATCTTAATACTACAAACTTTGGTCCTCTCTTCTCAAGGTCAGAAGAGATGCGATACCTGCATATTAGCAGAGTTAGAACACCATCTCCCACAGCCATCTCTAGAGGCTGCTTGCTGACCTAAGCATCTATACTGATGTTCGCTCTGCTCTTACTAGTGCTAACCTCAACAGCACTCCAGCCCCTGCTTAACTAAAATATCAGATGCTGCCTCACACCCACCTCTGCTAATACCATCAGTAAAGCTGCAACTCTAGGAAAGTGTTTCAGGGTCAAGCGGACAGGACCCCATCCTATAAACTTCATGAAACACCCCAAACAAGGGGATGTCTTTGTGCTCAAAGGGCTATTACCAATAGCTTCCTTCACTTCTCCCATCTTGTAGTTCAAGTTCCCAGTGCTGTCCCTGCAGTAGGAACAAGCAAGGGCCTTCTTTTGCTGTATCTCCTGCCAAGCTCTGCACAGCATCTGGTGCAAAACTATCAACTACACAAAAATGCATGTCTGGCAGCAAGGAAAGGAGAGATGTTTGCAAAGCACTGAACTTGATCCCACCCAGCTCCCAGCTACCTACACAGTCAGTACTTGCTAAAAGGGGAACAGGCCATACATGAGGACATACACTCCATCAGGCAGGTGCAAGGCTTACCGAGTAGAGTAGAGTAGCTGAGTCCTTTGTCAGTTATCTTACTGCCCTGTCTCCTCAGGGATTTGGTTTCGATATGCTGGCCTTATTTTGTGCTTTGTTCCATTGGGTTCAGAGCCCATGATCCCACCAGCCAGTTCCCCCCAGGAAACTGGCTTTTTTCCCTGAGCCTGCCAGGCCTACACACTTCCCTGAGCCTTCCTCCTGCTGCTCCTCATCTCCTGCAGAGAGGCTGGAGGGTCCCGCCTGATGAGGCTTTCCCCCCCTCATTTCAACCTTGCAATGCCACCAGCACCAGGCTGCACACTGATTCATGCCGGTAAAGAAGGAAACTACTTTAGAACCAAAAGAGACTAATTAAAAAAAAAAATTATAATGCAAAATTACCGACACAAACTCCCCCCTCCCACCCTTCCCATAACAAAAAAGCCCAGGAATTAGACTTTCTTGGGACGACGTCCAACTTGGTAATAATAATAAATGCTGATGAGGATGAAGAGGGCTCGGCTGATCAGGAGGAGCATGGCACCTGTGGCTATCCGGCTACTCTCAACCAGGGAGACAGTGGTAACTGGAGGAGAAAGAGGGAGACAAGGCAGAGATTGGTGATACAAAAATCAAAAGGAGACAAATAGCATAAAGCTGTTTTCTGCTGCCCTCTAACGCAGTGTCTCCGCAAGAGCTGCTGAGCCTTGCGAGTGCAGGAGCTTTCAGCACAGTCTCCCTCACATGCACAGTGAATCCATGGCAGAGGCTCTTCACTCACTTGATTTTACAGCCTTGCAGCCAGCCACAAACCACAGAGCTCTCACTTAGAGAAACCCTGCTTTAAAGGCACATTCAGGCAGCTGCAGCCTGAAATGCTCACTCAAGCAAATTCAAGTTTCTCATGTGCTAAATGTTGGAGCCGCATCTTCCCGAGTTTGCTTTTTGGCTTGAATGCTTCGACGCTTATGAACATTTCTCAACTTCAAGACTGTCTACAAAACATGCACAGTCCACGCACACTGCCTCTATCAAACATCTCTCTTTTTTGGCTACCAACATCCATATCTAAACCAGCATCATAGTTCATGAGTTACACACAAGAACACCCTTCTTTGTTAAATATAGATACGCTCCCTAGAAACAACCTAAACTGTTAATTCTCTGTTTCGGTAAGGCTTGAACATCCCCCTCTTTAGTGTAGGTTGGTATAGCCTTTTCTTGTTAGACCCTGCATCTAGGCAGCGACGTGAAGGACAAGTCGTTTAAACGGAGAAAAATAAATGAATTGTCAGAGGGTGATGTTTCATCCTCCAGTGTGCTGCTCAGAGCAGAGGCTACTCCATGTCGGAGGAGAAGGGAGAGCAGCTGGCTGGGAAGATGCTCCAGCACTGCTCACGCCGCTGCCCTGCCCTGCCCACCGCTGCCCGCAGCCTTCGCGCCCTGCTCCTCCTCCTCCTGCCCGTCGCGGCCGGAGCCCGCCAGCGCTCACCCACGAACTGCACGGCGAAGTAGCACGCCTCGGCCAGCAGGCTCCAGCGGATGATGGCCTTCTCGGCGGTGTACAGGGCGTTCCACAGGATGAGCGCGATGCCTGCGAGGGACAGCGGGGGATGCCGATCCCGGGCGGGCCGGGAAGGGGCAGCGCCCCCCGCACGGCCCG
>JAWWMO010000174.1:22492009-22506246 GCA_035047845.1 Dendrocincla fuliginosa
AGAGAGAGAGGGAAAGAGAGAGAGAGAGGGAAAGAGAGAGAGAGAGGGAAAGAGAGAGGGAAAGGAACAGAGAATTTCTCCTGCGGACAAGATGCAAAGGAAGGTGGTAGGGGTTGAAGGAGGGTCTCCATGACTCACCAAGGAAGACTGCACTGAACAGCTCTGATTACAGAGGCAGTTTTGCAATTGACCCAAGGCCAAAAGATCAAAATTTGCCTTCAGTTGTCTTGACAGTTGCTTTCAGGGCAGGAGTTGGTGGAAATTTATCCATGTCATAATTAGTACTGCTCTCCCATTAAGAGTTTCCACTAATTTGTGGCAAACCACTGGCCAAGAGCTGAGGCAACACAGGCCAGACACAAATGCCAATAAAACAATCACCAAAGATCATTCTAGTACATAAAATCACACTCCTACAGTGCTAAGCACAGCTATGGCATGGCCCTGCAGCCAGTCCCACATCTCATTACCCCCATAGTCCAGAGACAGAACCAGCCTAATGAATGCTGAGTATTAATGGTAATGAGCTAATGAGTGCATTAGAGCTAATTCAGTGACATTCAGACAGAAGATGCTGAGTATTTGAAAACATTATACTTACATTAACGTATCCTGACACACTGACAATTTAGAGGATGCTTTCTATTAGCCTGTGAATTTTCAAAGGGAAACCTCCACCTCCTCCTTCTCCTGTGATTCTCTCCTCCTTAATCCTTTTTCCAAGCATCTCAGGGGCTGTGCAGATCAATCACCATAAACAGGCCACAGCTGCCTGCTCCCTGCCTCAGCTCTCTGTGATGGACAGTGCCTATGTGCAGCTGAAAGAGGGGGTTTTCCTCCTAAATCCTTTTTCTTCACAGACTCTTTTTAGTCTCTGCTCCCTTTCTCAGCTGTTCGGCACACTGCACTCAATTTTGATAGCTACTGCTTAGTGGTGATAGCTACTGCTTAGTAGAAGCCTCACTGGTGCTAATGATAGCTCAATCTCTCCCCACCTCCACAGCTCTTCACCCAACACCTCTGCTTCCCTCCCAGTGTCTGGAGAGGAGAGCTCTGCAGTGTGGGTGAGAGGGGACTCCACTGCACACACAATGGTGCTGCAGCAGCCGGAACTGCACACCCATCATGGGAGGTGCACGGCGCCGAGAGGGAAACCAGGCCCTGAAGGCACCTGAAGCTGATTGCCTACAGCTTCGGCAAGCCAATGCCAAGCTGCTGATGGATTGTAGCCTTCTTGCCTGGGAAGACATGGCTCATCAGGGCCCTGAAGACAGGGATGCTGTCTACTGCTAAGCTGGATGTTGATTCAGTGGCACTACCATCCATGGTGCAGCCTTTTACCTGACAAAGCAGTGCTGCTTGAGTTAAAGAGCTGGCACTACAGAACCTCTTGCTCCATGGGTTTGAGGGCATTTCCAATCTGCAAGCAAAGGAAGAGAGAATGAACCAGAGTGAAGCCAGGACAGTGTGTGACAGGTTTATACATTTAAGCTGGACACAAGTTTGTTCAGCTCTATCATGTTCAGGCCAGGAAGAGAACCCTTGCTGTCCTGCTTTAGATTTCCCAAGTCAATACACCTGAGACAACTCAACATCCTGAGCCTGCTTTGATTTGTTATGCCTAAGAATTAAATAAAAAGGTGCAGTGGATGTATGACCTTAGTAACAATCTAACAGGGCACTTGCCATGCCTAAGCATCTTCCATGGACCACAGGTTGAGAACCAATAGTAAGTATGAAGCACTAGCAGTGTCCTTTTACAACACTGGAGCTCCCCTGGGAGCACCTTGGCAGAGCCCTGGGGAGTTCTCCAGCACTGCAGCAGCATAAAGGGGTGTGCACATGAGAGGGGCACCCACTACAGCAGCTGTGCTGTACCTGGCCCTCGCACATGGGCTCATGCCCATGGCATTTCTCTTGCAAGGGCCTGGCAGCTGTAGCAGACTCATCCAGCTATTCTGGTGTTTCTCCAGGCTGTGGCATTTCCATCTCTTTAGTGGTGAGGACAGTACCAGGTCCACAGCAACTGCTCTGGACCCCATACCTACTTGGCCACAGAGCCATCAAGGAAGCCTGGGCTCAAATACATGGGCAGGCCAAAGAGGAAAGCCAGTGAAAACACGAGTAGATTAAGGACAGGATCCACAGACCTACCAAGTATATTGGCTCATGCAAACATTAGGCCGTTGCCTAATCAAGTAGAGTCCAAGACTCCTTATCTGCCCCACATATGAAGATTCAGTCTGCTCGCTTTTTACATGCATAAAATCTCTTGGTAAACAACATCAGATACTTCAGGACTCTGAAATCCTGAGGGATGAGGCAAATCCTCCGTGTCTAACCCAACAATACACCTGAGAACCACAAAATATCTTTGTACATCCTATCCAAATGGCCTAACAAAAGTTTCCCCAGAAAGCCCTTGGTGGAGTGACCCCTGAGCCAGAACTTCCCATGTAACTATCAAGTTACAGCTATATTCTTGCTCTATTTCTGCAACTGCACATCCCAAACCCATGGTGACCAAACCAGCTCCCTGCCTAGGTTTCTGTCAAGCGTGGAAATTTAGACACTTAGGACCTCTCTGCCACCAGCCAGCTGGGAATGAAACTTGATCAAGGCAAAAATAACCTGATGCTCAGGCAGTAAAAACAATTAGCACTTAGCCATCACAGCAGCAGAATGTGGCTCCTGCTCGGTCTGGAACAGTCTGTACGTCTAAGCAACAGGAATACTTCAGATTTCTCACCTGTAACAAGCCAGGTACACAGGACTCCATTCCCACATAAACACCAGCCCTTTCAGCACGGACAGCTCTTTGCAACACCAGCAGGGAACATCTCCTGCCAGAAGCTCATGCCCAACTCTGTCACAGCCCTGCTACTTCCTTAAGCAACTCTAACAGGCAGTGACTTCCTTAGGGAACACCTGCAAACCTAGGCAGTAGATCTCCGGCCCCTACAAATGCTGAAAATGCAAAGCAAGATACTTAGGTCAGAGGACATCTTCACTGGGTGCCTCCAGATCACCTCCTACAGACAAACCCCAAACCACCTGCACTGCACCAAGAGCCTCAGGCACATCTAAAGCTCACCCTTCAGGCTGGACATGCCCCATGGCCAGACAGAGCCAGATGCCCTTCAAAGCTGCTTGTGAGCAGTGCAGAGCTGCCCAGAGCCAGAAAGCCACCACTCTCAAGGCAGCAGCACCCAGCACCTACAGCAGCTTCAGCAATCCCAAAATACAATGGATACAGCCAGCATCACCCCTCAGCTGGGAACAATGAGGTCTCTGCAGCCTGCTGGAGAAGAAGGAATTAACTTGTGTTGCCTACTCTGTCACCACTGCACGAAGAGAGGGACATGCAAAGTCTGCTCAGCTCTTTACATGCATCCTTCCTTCCACTTGCGTTAAGGTTGCATCTCCCGAGCAAGCTCAGCACCTGCCCCCTCCACCACTGCTCTTCTGCAGCCCCTGGGCATGGCAGCACATGCTCCCAAGCTTCCTGTGGCCATAAAAACATCCTTCCCCAAGAAGCAGTACTATTAAAGACCAAGTCATAGCACCTGGGAGGCATGGCCCAGCTTCAGCATTTTATTGCCCATAAGTTTCAAATTTCCTTCTGCAGGGACCACAGGAAAGCTTCTTTCCGTGTCACAGGATGTGTTATATAGCAATCAAAACCTGTAAAGTGCTCAGCTTCCCCAGAACATGATAAAAAAGCTCTGTTGCTCTACGAGTTGCTCAAACAGGAGCTATAATTAAACACAGCAACCACACTCCTGCCGGCCTGCTAACCACCACCTGCAGCAACGTGCTAACCCCTCCATGCGAGCCCTGGCAGCACCTCAGGGAAGAAATGCTTGTTTGCCTCTCACAGCAGCTGTGACATGCTGAATGTGCTCAGTCAGGCGCCCTGCACAGCTATGGTGACTGGCAGAGTATGCAGGACACCCCACAGGTGCCCAGCTGGACACCTGGTCCCACCATAGCCCCGCTGCACAGGCTTAGCGGGCTCCAAGCACGGGAGGCAAACACACTTCACCTTTCCTCCACCACGTGCATGCACACGCCCCACACCAAGTGCAAGCCCAGCCTCGCTACCCTGCCTTCTCAAGTAGCCGATCCCTTACTGCCCAGGCACGTTTCAGCTACAAATACAAAAGATGTAAAATACGATCAGCCAGGTATGACAAGCTGCTTCAGTCGCTGCCATCTGTATTATTTATGTAAAACTCCACCCTCTCCATCGTCCTCCTCCCTCTCCGCCCAGCCAGCCACAGCAATCCATCACCCCAAAGCTGTCCTTACTCTCCCCAAAGGCTCAGGCAGCCGCCTCCCAGCCTCAGCCCGCAGCCTGCACCCAGCCCCTCGCTGTCTCAACAGATGGCCACGACCAAGCAGTTAAGTTTCCCAGGGAGCTGGAAGGCTAGAGAGAGAGAGGGAAACAGGACATACTAGGATCAGGTGCTGTTTTTCTTTAAGGGCATTAAAAGACGAGAATTCCTCTTTGATTCTCAGCTGCCTTAGACAGGTGTTTGCGAGAGACAGTCCCAGAAGCTTAGCAGGCCATCTGTCCTGCAGATGATTTCTACAGTTAAACATTATAATTAAAAATAAAAAACATATGCACATACACACACACACACACAAACAAACACACACACAAAAAAAAAAAAAAAAAAAAACAGCAAAAAAACAACACAACCACACACACGAAAACCCACAAAAACAAAACAAAACCAAAAACACCCAACCAAGTAAATCAACCCCTGCTATTGAAAAAGAACAGCTTAAAAAGCTAGTCAAGGCCTTCAACCAAACAGGGCAATACAGGTTGGTTTTACAGAAAATCTGATACAACTTTGCGTTTTATCTCCTCTGCCTCACACCTGAGGCATGACACAAGCTTAAAGGATCTCTATGGAAAGTAACCCTGGGACCACAGAAAAGCCCATACACATGTTGCTTACTCACAACACTGCTGAGTACTGGATCTTCACAGTAAAATGGCACTTCTTGGCACCTTTTCTCCTGACAATCTTAAACCTCTCTATGTTTTCTTTCCATTGTGCCCCCAAGGACCTGACAAGAGCATTTCATAAAAGCTCCAGGAAGCCAATGTTCTTTATTCCCAGCAATTCCTTCCACCTCTCTCCCTTTCCAGAACCCAAAAGAAAATTGTAAGAAATTGCAAGTTGGGAGATTAAGTCCCCTGAGCCACACACAAGCACAGTATCTCTCTGTATACTGTCACTGAAATTGTGATTTCAAAGGCATTCTTTATGGATTCCCTTCCCAAAGAAGGCAATCTACACCTTCAGCAACATTAGTTCTCTGTCTGCAGTTCTGGAACTTACCCAGCACAATGCAACTACTGCGATTTATACACTACCAACATGTCTACAATCATGAAATGGAAGATGAAATCAGTCTGTGCCACTTCAGCATCCAAAAAGCAGATTCCTAACATGTTTCATGGGTGAATTAGCAGCCCCAGCCTGAGAACATCTCCTGCAGGACACAGCAGCAGCAGCAGATTATTTTCTTCCATTTGTGTAGAAAACAAAGGGTTTCTCATCTCCATAGTCTGTCATGATATGACCAGATGTGCAGTCTAGGCACACACACAATGGGGAGAAAAAGGGCAGACGAATAAATTTGCATTAAGTAGGGAGATTACTTTTTGGTCTAGCCAGGATATTTCCTGAATCCCAGGCACACAGACACTCACAGGACTCACACCTCTCATTGTGCAAGAAATAAAATTTTGCTTCTATGAAACAGAAGTCCTGTAAATGAGGCCTGATATGAAATGGCCTAAGTGACTGTCAGTCAACAGCTGAGTTGTCAACAACGCTATGTTACAGAGTAATTCCCACAGCACATGATTACATCCACATCCTATAAGAGCATATTATTTATATAAATATATTTAATTTATAAATAATAAGTTATAGATAGGCAAAATAAGCATATATAAATAAAAGACTTGGGTTGATTTCTGCAGACTTACTTTGGGACCCGCTGCATGGTGAGGATCTCTTGATGGTCAGTAACGAGAATTCAGACTGCCAGACCAGCTAAGTATGCTGGCATTCACCTATGTTTTGGTCTCAGGGGTGAGAGCGGCAGCTTATCCCAGACTCCTTGCTGGGAGATGTGACTGAGAGCCTTGACTCCTGCTTTTAGGTTAACCATAGATGATGGTATCACCTGTCACCTCTCAGCACTGGACTACCACCCTACACACCACCTGGACCTGTTACTGCAGCTTGGGAACACATTCTAATATCTTTCCTAAACAATTCACCAATATTAAGCCCTGCTCATTCACACACCATTACAACTCCGGGTTTATCAATGCCTTATGGCTCTTTAGACACGAAACAAGCCCAGGCCTGCAGACAGGCTCGGAAAGTTGCTTAGCAAAAACATGACAGAGAAGTCCTCCCAACAAAATACATACTTAACTACTTGGTAGCCTACACCAAAGTGGCAAAAATCTCGCTCTGACACCTTAGCAGTTTCTATAGCAACAGGTTGCTGCTAAAAATGTTAGATACAAAATTCTTCATGTTGGGCAAACAGGAGCTAGAAGGATAGATTTAAAAGAAAACTTCTAAATAGCTGCTGCCAGAGCTAGCACAGACTCTGCTAATTCACAAATCAGTGGTGAAACCAATTTAAAGAAACTCCTAGCAACCTGCTAGTTGGGCAGCGCAAGGTGTATGGGGACATGTCTGTAGAGCACTGTCCCAAAGCATCCCCCAAAAAGAGGTGAAGCCTCAAGTATTAGTCTCTCCTGCAAGGAAGCACTTGGAAGTGAAACCAGCTGTTTTTTAGGAACAGAACTCCAGCACAGCATACTAAGAAGCCTGAAAGCCAAAATATTAGATTATAGGTTTGGCAGTGCTGCTGCTCCTTCAAGAAATCAAGACTGGGTTATTCAACCTCTGAGACTTCAGTCTTCCCAGCTGTATATGAAAAGTAGTTCATATGGTTCACATGCAGCAGGTAAAACACTTCAAAGGCAGTGGCCTAGGTACTGCACTGGTGCCAACTGCCTGCTCTTGATACCTTGTGCTGCTTTACAGACTCCTGTGCAGCACTTGGTTCATTACACACATTGTGTCAGAGGCAGAAATGCCCTTCCTGGCTTGAGTAACAATCAGCTTAGTATGACATCGTTCTGTCTGTGTTCATTCCCTACTGGTGGGAGAAAGCACTGTGGATACCTTGCCATGACCTTCACATTGATACTCCCTTCACACACACCAGAAGTTCTTGGAAGATTGTCCTGGTCAGATTAAACTCAAATGCATAAAATCAAAGCAGCCACTTCTCAGCTGCACAGAGAAGGGAGGTGGAAGGAAGCCCACCACAGTACCAAGAAGCAATTGCATTTGTCTGTGTGGTTCTCAAGTCAGGGAGTCCTGAAGAACCACAGCCCTTCCTCACGAATGTCACACCCACCCCCCAGAAACTCACACCAACCTGACTTTGCTTTTATGTGCTGTTGAGTCAGGGGAAAACTCTCAACACACAAAAGTGTATGTGTATGTGCACGTTTGTTTATGCATGAGCTGTCAATCCCTGAATTATGCCGAGATCAACAAGGCTCTTTGAATTCCCCGACTGTGAAGTGCATGACATTTAATCTCAACCTTCCTTTTGGATTTCATAATGTGCATTATCAGCAATGGCTATTCAGCACGCAAGTACCCTTTAAAAAGCTTTCATCTGAAAAAGCAACTAATATAAAGGAGTTTGAAAGAGACAATATCTCTGATGCATGACAGGTTCTTGGGCTTCCACAAAAGGCGAGTGTATGTGTACTGTGAGGATCATGCAGAGAGACAGTCTGGCCACAGCCCAGAATAAAAACATTTCATGGGTGGAGAGAGTGGGGTTTGGAAGCATGAACTATAACATGAACTTGTACATTTCCTCACCTCCCTCTTTTTGGCTCCCTGGGAAATAGTCAGGGTGAGCCAGCTCTCAGAGGTGCCTATTTTAGGATAAGATGCATCATCTCCTGCAATGGTTTACCTCTTTCCATACACCATACATCCTCTAGGCAGGAGCCTAGATGATGAGTGAGACTAGGTTTTTGATTGCTTTTATACAGATGGACAAGATTCTTGATCCTCACAGTCAGCTTTTTGCTACCTGCTCCTAGGCAAACACTATCCCCTTGCCCACAGCACTGAGTCACACTTTAGGATTATAAAAAACTAGACAACCACATGTAGGGAAAGGGGTTCCTTCTCTTCTGATGGGTATGGAAATTCTTTGTCCTAAGCAGCTCTTATTAGTCACAAACACAGAAGACTCACATCTGCCTAAGGAACTAAAGCAAGATTTCTCTTTTTATAGCAGAGAGGAGGCAAAGGGATGGACACCAGTATATGGCATGAATAACCTTGGTCACAGGAGATATCTGAGAACTGAGAGGTCCCACAGTCAAGAACCTCTCTCCCTGTCTTGCCTGGCACATGCTAAAGAAGTCTTAGGAAAGAAAGGATAAAGACAGTACTGGCTAGTCCTTCTCCCTATCTTGTTTCACTCCTCTATCCAGGGACCAGGGGACAACATGAACATTCAAAAAGCCAAGTGGTAGCAGCACTAGCGTTGACAAATCAAGGTCTCAAGACCCCACGGAAAACACAGTGTTGCCAGATGTCCCATTTCTAATATCAAGGGTTGTTTAAGGACCTTCCCTTCTTTCTAAAACTTTAAGTCTCAGACACTTGGATTCAAGTTCCAGTAATATCAGGATCATTCATCAGCACTGTGTGTGTATGCACACATGGTGCTTTGCTATTGCTACGTGTGTGTATACATGTATGTCAGCAAGTGTGCAGCACAGCCTCTTGTTTAGAAAAGCTCATGACATAGGAGTGTCCCCGTTACCTTACCTGTAATGTCATTCCCATGCAGCAGTGGCTCTGGGAATTGCAGGCTGGCCTCTTCTCCCCCATGTTCTTTGCAAGCACCAATGATAGAAACTCAGTTTGCATGGTGATGTGATGAAGGGAAGAAATTGGCTGGAGGGCATAAGCTCATCTGCTTTATTATTCCTCCATCCATCAACCCTCAATGCATCCTACTTGTCCATAAACAGTGGACATTTACACAGTTCATTGAAGGAAGTGGCTGAACTAGTGATGTACAGCAGCTGGGTTTTTGCCGAACAAGACAAGAAGACATTCATACACCCCAAGGAGCAAAAAGTTGCACTGGGCAGGACAAATAGAGCAGGAGGGTGGGAGGATGCACGATAGGTGCCTTCTGTTCAGAAGGATGTCAGATCTCTGGCTAACACTTACAGAGATTCCACCAGCAATGCTGATATTAAAGACACTAAATTTTATTCTCACTTACAATGAAAACAGCCTGGGAATGCACAGACAGATGATCTCAATTCTTCAGTCCTGTTCAGTGCAACCTTTGACTCCTGGCAGATTTCCAGTTTCTGTGGAGCAATATTTAGGCGCTCTTTATTATAGCTTCTACAGAAACCTTTTTTCCTAGGCCACAAAGTGTTGCTGAAAAGCCAATACCACCTAGCTCCCCTGGACTGAGTATTGTGGGGTTTGAGTTTCTCTCTCCCTTCTGTAAGGAGGCAGCTCACATTTCTACCTACTTGGAATACACCAAACACTTAACATGAATGGCATGCCACACAGCTAAAACTAAATGTCCAAAAGAAAGACTAAGAGGGACTTAAAAACATGGACCTTTAAGATACATAGTTTCTTCAGAAAATAGCCTGCTTCCTGGAGGTCAGGTTAAGACTGTCAATACAGCCCCCCATTTCCATGGCACAGTCCTTCCTGAGGGCTCCGTACATGGCATTGTCTGCACCCAGGCTGTGCAAGCCATTGCCCATGTACCTCTCACAGCTTTGCAGCAACACTGTACAGGGGACCAGTGAGACTGCTGCCTAGCCGGTTGCATGTCATGCATAGAAAGTCAGGGCCAGACAGCCAGGAAGGCTGAATTAAAGACACCTTCCTGGCCATCTGGAAGGTTAGGAAGCATGGCTGATCTCAGGAAACTGCCTGCTCTTTGTCACAGCCGTCTCCATCTACAGCAGCCCTAGCTGCAAGCCCAGAAACTGCAATGCCCAGCGAGGGCTGGAGTAATTTTAGGGCTCAGCAATAGGATTCCTGGACTAACCTCTGTCGGCTGGGAGAGCTTCTCAGCTCTTTCTATGACCACAGACATCCGACACCAGAGACTTGTGTTTCACGCATAAGGTGGCACCACTACAAAAGAGTGCTTTTGCTGCCATCATGGGTTACTGAATGAACTCATACTCAGATAAAAACACCATCTGAGTCACCCACGGAGTTTCCTGAAGACTTGTGGGTTTTCTCTGTAGGTCTCTTGTTTTGCTGCTGACACAGCCCCAAACTGTTTACTTTCTCAACCCAAGCAGGATATAGCTAAAAACATGAAGGCAGCAAGCCTTTGTGTGCTGCTCTGCCTGCACCTGCCCTGCTGGGCTGGGCAGTTCAAGTGCTGATGGTGATTTTAATAAGAAAAGGAGGAATTTCTCTCTGGTTTGCAGCGGCAGGGAGCTGCAAAAAAGAGTACACACTAATCTCCCTCTGAAACACAGAATCCCTTCAAACAAATGAATTATTAGGTTGGCAGTGGCCAGTATTATCTGACGCTCTTCTGCTACATTAACTCATTCTGCGAATACCACTCCCCAGGAGACTGGACTATCGAACTGCTGATCTATTTTAACGGTTTTTCTCCCTATGCTCTCATTGGTGCCTTTGACTTAAGTTATATTAATTCAAATCCCTAACAAAAACTTCTAGGAAACTGCAGCAGTGGAGCCAGCTACCAGTCCCTATGCTCGGGCTTCTGCTTTTGGCCCCATAGGTTCAGAAAGCAAGCACACAGTTTCTGACCACCAATGTCAGCAGAAGCTGCTCACCTTTAGCACTAAGCCCAGCTAGAATTGTTTTGATCATTTCCCTGTTTTGGTGACAGGTCTCCCCTCCCCACAACCACAGTGGCAGTCAGCATAAATCTTGGCTTTGCCCTGTAAGATGAGCTGGCTAAAGGTCCAACCAAGGTTCAGTAGAGATGAGTCAGGTGCAGCTTAGGCTAGGATTTCCCCATCAAAACCAAAGCAATAAGTTGCTATTTTGCATACCGAGGCACAGAAAGACATTTACAGATTTAGCTAACTGTAACACACACCCACTGCACAGAATGAGGATAAGAGACTTGTGCACATTGTGAAACCCAGAAGGAAAGTTTGCCGCTGGGAGACAGGGCTGTGGTACCAGCACTGCATGCTAGACCATCCAGTAAGACCCTGCACCATCTCCAAGCCTCATTCTCTTAATCTGTCATCCAGGGTCAGTCACGCTAATCAGCACCCCAGATGGGCACTGAAACACACTGAGATGCATTAAGCCTTGCAGATGACACAGAGCTTCACAAACAGAAAAAACCCACAGCCAGAGACTAATTTGTCAATTCCCTTCATGCCTAAATCATCAAAAATGTCTTTGGTTATAGCCAGATTTCTTTGTGAACACCTTTTAGCATCTTGAGCAAGAACTCTATAAACATGGAATGAACTCATGCTAACCTGTGATCTCCAGGGCAAAACTGAACACATAGTTTCCAAGGGAAGACAGAAAGCAATGTGAACTGGGAACACCTGGCCACCTCTTGAGTGTTGTTTTTCCTGGTCTGGAAAAGGTCCCGATGTATTTGGGGGCCAGCATTGGGTCTTTTCCTGCTGAAACTTGTTTTCACATTCCTACGTCAAAAATACAAACCCCAGAAGATCTACTTTCTATAAATAATGTCCCAATAGTGCCAAGGTCACCAAGCCTTTCCCTCTGGCACCAGGCCAGAAGCAGAACATAAACAATCTCAACATCTTGCTGGTTCACATGTGCTTTTTTCCTCTGCCAAGAGAAAGCTTGAAACCCAAAACATAGCGCTAAGAAGACAGATACCCTCACTTCATGCACAGAGGAGCCCCCAGCTCCACCCAGGTCAACATGCAGCCTCCTGGGCAGCCCGCTGAGAAGGCAGTCCATCCTGCCTGCGTCAGAGGGAGTTATTCTTTGTGATCCAACAGCATTTAGCAGTTCTCATTAGAAAATTGGGTACCTACTGGATGAGGACCAAATACCCACATAGCAAAGAACATTTTATGATCCAAACAGATCAAACTGATGCTTGTAGCCAGCATGTGGTACCATCCCTCCCAGCCCCTACTATTCAACATGTTGACCTTCAGAGAGCTGCAGGACAAGTGAACACCAGCTGCAGATGTACTCCAGGCATTCTGCACGCTTCAGCGCTTGATGCTCATTGAGAACAATAGAAAAACATTTCCCTTTGGATCAGGCCCCAGCCTCCAAGCAGCTCCAAATGGACACAAAACCTCAGGGCAGGGCATCTCTGTGGTTTATTCTCCCACAGATCAATAGCCACCTCAAGCCTTGCCTTGACGTACCTCTCTGGAGATGCTCTTGTGGTCACATCTCTACAATAAAACCTCACTGTAGGCCCACAAACACAAAAGATCAGTTTCTCTTGAGACTGTATGGCATACTTTACCTTCTCAGCTTTCTGGTTGGGACAACCACCTACCCAGAGAACAGCTCCCTTGACTTTGCTCTGCACTGCAGTCAAAGAACAAGAACACAGATACATTGTAAAGCAACCAAGTCCTATTTTTGCCAGATGCCATCAGTATCCAGCCCTTCTCTGCTGAGAGCACCAGGACACCACAGGTTCACGGTGTCCCCCGCACACCACTGTGCATGCATCAGGTGTACTTATGCAACCTAGCTGAGATATGGCTAGGGCTAGTTGAGGTACCCTCATGCTGAGTCTTGGGAGCTTATTTTTGGTTTTTACCAAAAACTTTCTCCCTGGGGCAACTCACCTGCTCGAAGTGAAACTGCTATTTATTTGCTTTAAAAATCACCTTTCTCATCCACTGGTCCTGAATGTCATTACTCAGCAGACTCTTCTATAGTGCAGATAGAGTTACTGAACAAGTTATTTATGTTATATCCAGAAGAGTCAATGCTCTTGCATACTCTGTAGTTTCTCATGGCTCAGCTGAGCTGGTGGTAGCCCTAATGTCAACAAGGATTTGGTTGCTACTGGCATTTGTAACTCCCAGCCTTTGCAGACAGATTAACTGGTACCCATTTAATCACTTGCAGCTCTGGCTTTGCTGGCTCTGGCTCTCAGGCAGCTGCAAGAGGGACAGGGACAGTGGTCCAGTAAGGGAACATCTCAGTGGACTCCAACTCCAAGCAGCACTGAAGCAGGGCAAGGAGCAGGTGCTGAATAAGGTGCTGCTTCTTGCTCAGCCCGGTTTGCTCAGTCGGAGCTGTACTCAACTGTAAAGCCTAAGAGCTGCTGCTGCTCTAGACAGAGCTGTGCACCTGCTCAGCTGGGACAGCCTGCAAGTGGCGTGGCAGACATCTCAGCATGCAGGAATGTGCAACCTCAGGCAGGGATACAGAGCATGCTGAGAGTGGGCTTATCTCACCTTCTCCCTCTGAGGTGGCTGGGTGTCTGTCCCGGCTCCCTCCATTGCAGCTCTCACCCTGCCCCTCTCCCTCCAGCCCAAGTACCACCCTATCTACTATGTTCAAGTCCTTGAAGCCAGGGCTCCCAGCACACCTACAGGGCTGCATTGCATGGGAGTACAGCTGTACCAGCTTACCTCATCCCAACCCGAGGCACTGCTCAGCCATCGAGGCTGACCTCCTAGCCTGTGCAGTGGTCAGGACACAGTCTTCCCTTTCAAGCACATGAGTTACTCATTTGGGGGCTGTGGTTCTCCTGTGACTCTTCCCGACCATGCACAAAAGGATGGGGCACTTTCAGGAACGAAGCGACATCGGACGCCAGCCTCTGAGTCGAGTGACAGCCAGGAGAAAGCCCTCGCCACAAAGCCAAGTGACCGCCTGTGCATCACTTCGCAGGGCGGCACGGCTACTGTCCCCTCACTGCCTCCGGGTAACCTGCCACTCTTCTTCCTACCTGGATGCAGCGCTCCACCACCTCGTCCTCCACCCATCTCACCAGACCAGGCACAGCCAGGACGGAGACCGTCCCATCGCAGCCACGCGCAGCCAGCACAAGGGCTGATCCCTGTCCTGCCGCCCCTGTCCGTTCGTCCGTCAGTCCACCGCTCCATCCATCCATCCCTCCCCCGTCGGCGC
>JAWWMO010000174.1:22506643-22592148 GCA_035047845.1 Dendrocincla fuliginosa
CCGCCGCCCGCACCGCCCGCACCGCCCGCACAGCCCCGCGGCACCGCGGCCGGCTGCGGGGGACGTGGCGGGCGCCTGCCCCGCCAGGGCGGTGCGTGGGTTACCTGCGGACCGAGCCGGGGCTCTGCGGGGCTTATGTGCAGGCTGCGCTTGGGCCACTTGTGACCGCGCCTCGGCGTGTGGGAACAAAGAGCAGGGTCCGGGGCCGCGTTCCTGGGAGAGAAGGAGGGGCGGGGGCACCCGTGGAAATAAGCCCGCAGCTGGGAGCAACAAAAGGCTCCTGTCCCAGTGCTTCTCTGCCGTACAAATGGGGCCTCGATCGTGCTGGTTACGGGCGCGTGGTTTCGAGGACTGCTTTACAATTCCCTGTGAAAGGCAAAAGGGAACAAACGCAGACGCAGGGGAACACGCATATTTTTTCCAAGTGAGTTGGTGCCGGGGAAGAGCCTGGCTCTCCGTCTGCACGGCGAGCTGCAGGGCCAGCTCGCACCGGCAGACTTGCCAGAGCCTGTCCTGTAGCGAGGTTCGCATCACCAGGTCTGTCTGGAGGGATGCTCGGAGATCAAATCGGCCGTGCCGACATTTTAACGTTGCCGTTGGCTTAGATCAGATGAGACTGTAATGAGAGAGAATGACAGCAAGGTAAACAGCAAGCATTAGGGACAATTAGCACACGAAGGGGTGGCAGCGAAGCTGGCGGCAGCACTGTCCCTGTGCTGATGCCACTCCTTGGTTTTCCAAGGGAGATTTCGGATGTGGTTGCTTGACCGAGCTGGTGTCACTGATCCAGCTTGAAGGTATAGAGGAGGATGCATGAAGGAAAGGGAAGTACAGATAGGCGGGCTCGAGTGGGAACCTTTGAACTTACTTTAACCCCAAGGACAAACCCTGATGGTGAGCCACATCCTGAAATGTACAGTGTAATGAGATCCTTGAAAATACAACGGTGTCCTTTGAGAAACTGACGGCTCATCCACTGGGAACTGGGCTGAAATGTCTTATTTTACAAAGGCCAAGTAATGAATGTTTGGGAAACAGACCATTTCTTCAAAAGAAATATCTGACATTTCAGTATCTGTTTTTGCTGCATAACAGGGGGAGAAAAGCTGATTTTTTGCATTTTTTTTTTAAATCAAAGTTCCAAACCAAATTCAATCCTGCCTTGGAGCTAGTAAAAAATTTTACTGTGACAAAGTTCAAAATTTTCAGTGTGCTTGTGCCAGAACAAGTACAAGAGATGAAATATTATACGTGCTCCATCTGGGCTTTGTGGCATTGAAATATGATAATGAAATACAAAAGCACACAGAGCAAATTGGAGGCAAAGCTGAAACAATGATGTTTTACATTATTGAGATGAAATAACTATGATATTGTCAAACAAGGAAAGTCAAAATATGTCATGCTTTCTTTTTTAAAGAGAAATTTGCATTCAAGGAGATTTCTCAAAATTTTTTCAAAGAAGTAATGAGCAGTTTTCCAAGGATAGCTCTCAGGCTGCTGCATTGGTGTAAGAGTTTCAGAAGCAGTAAATGTTCATTTTCAAGGTTCATCATTCAAGCATTTGTGTCATCTTATGTCACAAGGAACTCTGGGGTTATTTCTGGCACATATAAATGTGCTTTTGGAAATATTATCCTCAGCCAAGATTTGAATTCATAATTGAGAGCCAGAGGCCTTCTATAGTAGCTGCTTTGTTTGAGACTGCCCGATCTCCCACCCACCCACCTGCCTTTTCCTCATTCAGAAGCCTGGGTCAAGCCTTTGTCCTCCCTGCTGAGTGTGTTTCAATGGCAGAACAACTGCCACAGGACATGCTCTTAGCTCTGCCCCTCTCCCCCTCTCTGTTTGATGCTGTATCATCAGAGCAGATCATCACAGCGTTAGTACTGGTCTGTGTGACTGTGTTTGATAAGTAACCTCAGGATTTCGTGTGCATTTTTTTTCCGGCTCCCCCAGCAACAGGCAGATGGATGGGTGCAGGCAGATCTCGCCTGTGACTCCTCACAGGCAGGCGTGGGGTGCGACACAGCTCACAGGAGGGATCAGCAGCTTTCTGCAGCAGGAGGCACTTGTGAGAAGATGTACAAAAGGCAGCAGCCTGCCACAGTAGCCAGTCGCGGGGAGGCTTTCACCTGCACTGTGCTACAATGTTACACAGGTCCAAACAGTCTTTAGTTTCCTTCACAGCAGCTTTAGTATCTGCGCAATCAAACCTTCACTGCAGCATCTCTAGCAGGCACCAGTGGCTTGGGGCTGACATTGACGTGCAGCGTTGTACCGCAGGACTGAGGAAATCAAGTGTTTCAGAGTCACCAGCTCACTGTGCCCCAAGAGCTTTGGCTGGGGCACTTAATCAGGCAGGAGAGAAGGAAGAATGGAAAGCAAACTCTGAGCTGTGGGTCTGAGGGAAGACCAGCATGGAGGGATTGCAAACCAGAGCAGGGAGGAGGGGAGCAGGAAGAGTGCTACACTTACTACTGGAACCTGCATGATCCAGCCAGAGTCCAGTGCTTGGATGACAGGGAAAAAGGAAAGGAAAAATTTGTGAACTATCCCTCAGAATGTCCTGCACTTGGTAAGAGTCTGTGGAAAGACAGTGACTCACAGACAGTGGGGCACAGAGGGTTGGGGGCTCAGAGTTCCCTAGGCAGCAGCAGGGAAAGGAGAGGTTGGTCCAAGGTCCCTCCCAAGCAGAACTCTTGAATATCTGACAGAGGAGCATTTGCAAAGGAGAAGAGTCTAGCAGCCTTTCCCCTTGTGAGAGATAAAGCCTTTTGTGTAGATCAAAGGCACAGCAGAGCCCTCTTTCTTGCAGTCCTGGGTTGGAGAAACAGCAGTCTGCTTTCTGCATCTCCAAATAGGACAGTCTGTTAAACACGATGCCTCTGAAATGTGTTAAGGCAGATACATCAGTAGGATTTGTTATATGCAGTGTTGAACACATTAAAATACATGCTGAGAGGATGCAAGGCAGGAGAACTCAGTTCTGGTAGACTGTGTGTGGAGCAAGCCCCCATGATGCTGACAGGGAGGATTTGTTTTCTTCCCCAGCGAATGCTGAGTCATCATTTCTCTCCCAGGTCAGATGAAAACATGGAAAGGGTAGGTAAAGCCAGTGGGTGGCACTGCCTCCTTCTCTTCCCTGGGGGCCTGGCCTTTTCTGTCATCTTCTCACAGAGAGCCAAATCTGGTAATACCCATGAGGAGTATGAGTGGGTACCTCCTGTATGTGAGAAACCAGGGACAATGTATGGAGAGGCAATAGAGAGAGAGCAGGCTGCCATGAGGGGTCAGAGCTGGCAGTGAGATTTGTGCTTCTTCCTCAGATGTCTGGTCTCCAGCAGATGAAGGTGGTTCCTGCACAAGGGGCTGGAGACTGCAGCCATCCTCAAACAAGCCTTTTGCCTACGCAGCACTCAGTGGGTGCAGAGCTGCTTTATTTAGTTACATTAACAAAGCATCAGGTGGAAGGATCAAATTTTCTGAGAGGGACATGGGGAGGATAGCACATCCTTCTCAGCCTGGAGAAGGGAGACAGCAACCTGGCATATAGCAGGCAGCTGCCTGCAACTGTGAAAGAGCCAAAATAATCAATACTCTGTAGATGAGTCTGTTTTTTTATTAGCACCCCTCAGAGCTCTGGCCAACTCCAGCCAACTCTCCACCAACTGTGACCCCAGCTCCACAGGTCCTGTGAGACAGTGTGTGCCATTTGGGCTAGGATCACTTCTCATGATAGAAACTAATTCTGGCCCTGAGCTTGGACTGGGAGGTGAAGTTGATGACAGGACAGTTTCTTCACCAGAAACAAGACTCTTGAACAGCAAGGCAGCCTTTTTGTCTTGGAGATCTGCTGTGGGGTCTATGTCCTCTCATACCCTTCTGGATTGCTATCCTTGTTTTCAGAATTCTGTAATGCTTTTTTGCTGTTACCTTATAGCTGCTTTTACTCCCACCTTCTCACTCCATCAACTGAGCTCCTATGAGCATCTATGAGAGTCCTCTTTTCAGTCTTTTTACTCTGAGCATCTGAGATTGTCTTGTTATCCCTGTAGTATGTTGAGATAGTTGCTGACTTCAATTTTCACCCTTAGGTTGTCATTTTCTCACACTAGGAAATATTTGCCACTGTTTCCTTTGAAAGATGGTGCAGAAAATGTGCTGAGTGGTAGATCTGTAAGCTATAATATCTGGGGAGATGATCAGACTATTTAGTCCAAACTCTTCTGCCCACCACAGCTTCTTGAATTTCATCTAGTTAGAGCTGTATGGAGTGTGACAATCTGTGTTTCTCCTTGGCTGTAATAGACTTTCCACAAAGGCCGTCAGAACTAGATTTTACCATAAAGCTGCTGTGTAGCTGAATGTGGAAGGCCACTGTGACAAACCAAAAGAGTGCGATCCTGTCTCTCAACCCACAGGTCACCTTGCTTTCCCCCACACAGCCTTCCAGAAGATGCACGAGCCATCCTGTTGTACACATCCTATAGGCAGCATCTTGAAACTAACAGCAAGTCTACAGGGGGGGCACAGCCTCTGGACACAAAAACCTGGTGGGACAGGCTATTGAGTGCCTCTCCCATTCAAAAAATATGTTGTGATGTTTAATCAGCCTTGTGGAAAAAAAACATGCATAATTTCACATTGGAGTTTGCTTGGTGTCCATCTCTGGCCACTAACAGTTGCTGTACTACTGGCTTAAAGGACATGGCATGCCTGGAAGCAAGGGGTGACATGCTCTCCTCAACAGTGCTGGGCTTGTGGTAGTGGAGCAAATATCACAGAATCACAGAAGCACAGAATATGCCAACGTGGAAGGGGCCCACAAGTATCCTTGAGTCTAATCCTTAGCCCTGCACAGGACCATCCTCAAGAGTCATGCCATGTGCTCAAGAGCATCATCCAAAGCTTCCTGAACTGTCAAGCTTGGTGCTGTGACCAGTGCCCAACCACCCTCTGGGTGAAGAACCTTTTTCTAATATCCAACCTAATCCTCCCCTGACAGAGCTTCAGGCCATTCCCTTGTGTCCTGTCACTGGTCACCACAGAGAACAGATCAGTGTCTGCCCCTCCTCTTCCCCTCACGAGGAAGTTGTAACTGCAATGATGTCTCCCTCAGTCACCTCTTCTCCAGGCTGAACAGACCAAGTGCCCTCAGCCACTCCTCATTAGGCTTCCCCTCCAGTCCCTTCACCATCTACATTGCTCTCCTTTGGACACTCTCTGACAACTTAATGTCTTTCTTATTTGCAGTGCCCAAAACTGCACACAATATTCAAGGTGAGGCCACCCCAGTGCAGAGCAGAGTGGGACAATCCTGTCCCTTGACCAGCTTATGATGCTTTGTCTGATGCATCCAGGACACAGTATATGAGGAGCAGTTGTGTTCAACAGGGTATAATTTGAAGCTGTTACACCACTCTCCACAAGTTTTCTTCTTCATGGACATCTTTTTTTTTTTTTTTTTTTTTTTTTTTTTTGGCAGCAGGCAAGTCTCTTCCTTAACCCCAGGAGCAGCAGCTTTGTGGCTTCTGTATCTAAATGTCCTACATTCAGTTTTCACAGGAAGCTGCTCTGACAGCATATGCATTTTACATCTCCTATTAATAAATGAAACACCACAGAGTCATCTCCTGGATTAACATTCTGCATTTGTCTCAAGACTCCCATCCTGGGTGACTTACCTCCCAAACCCTCTTTGGTTTGATTCCCTGTAAGAAAAAACAACATACCGTGTGTAGGATATCAGAGAAGTGTGAATCTTGAATGGAGAGAGTTGTTTTTTGAGAGTTGATTGTCGAAATGTGGCAATGTTAAGAGTCAGCAGATATCGTCTCAGCAGGATTTGTTGCCTGCTGGTGATCTCAGGGGCTGTGCCAGTGACAGCAGCACAGTGATTATACCTGGAATTAGATTTCCACACAACTGTGACTTATAAATGGTCCATGATTATACGTTGTGCTGCGGTTCTGCTTCCTTGTGATGGTGAGCAGGGTGGACAGATGGGCAGCAGACTGTGCTGTAGGGGATGGAGCTCCTGCCCCTGCTGTTTCCCTTGTGTCCAGGACTCTGCAGCAATTGCTGGGTCTCTCTCCTGCTGCTACTGATCTGGCTCCTCACCCACTGGCTCTTCACCCACAGCTGGAAATCACAGTGGCTTTAACCCCAGGATTGTGGCTGCTGCAAAATGGGAGAGAAGGCATCTGTCATCCTCTCGCCCTGGCAGAAAAAAGGCAGCAGGGAGGGATGTGAGACAGACTCAGGGGGGGGCACTGCAGCACCTCTGACATATTTGACACCTGTGATGGCATTTCCTTGGGTAAAGCAAAGCTGACGGAGAGCTGCTCAGAGGAAAAGGTCTGTCTGTGCTCTTTTTTTGTAGGTACAGGCATAGGCAGGTGATACAGGAAAGCAGCCTGACATCTGGTACCTGAGAGGAGCCTGCCTTATGCTCTAGTGAGGGTTTGTCCCAGCCAAAAACAGGAGGGACACAGCACTGGGAAAGCACCAGAGGGCTGTGGAGAACAGTGTTGTGAAAGTGTCAGAAATAATGGGGCAAAGTAGAATTTCCCCCAAACCTAGGCACCGTGCTGGCATCTGGTAATGATCTTGCCTGGCTGGAAGGCTGTAAATGATGCTGAGGGGCTGCAGCAGTAGAAGCCATAGAAGCAAATGAGAAACACAGATAAATAGGAACAGAGCTCCTCCCCAGGCCTGTCCTCTTTGCTTTGAGCTGGAAACTTACTGAGTAAGCCTTGCTTGGAGCTGTTATTTCCAAGGGCAGCTGTGCTGGGCATTCCAGTTGAGCCGCTGTGTTCTTCCACTGCAGAGTGGCCATGCTGCCACACAAAGAAAACGAGGAGTAAGGGGTTTCCCTCCTTGCCCCACTGCCCCCAGCCACCTCTGAGCCATTTGTTGCTGAGGGTTTCTAGTGGGGAGGGAGGCTCAGGTGCCAGTTCAATGAAGGTGATTTCAAATGTCAGTGGTAGGAAGGGGCTGCTGGGCTGCCAGCAGTCATGTGTCCAAACTGCATCCTATGCCAGCCCCAGTGCTCCCTGCATTGATGCCCTGTGCACCCCAGTGCCCTGTCCCCTTGATACATGGATATCCCACTCCCTTTTCTATGTTAAGGTAAGCCAATTTAGCTAATGATTACAAAATGCAGTGAGAAGGACAGGTAGGTGACCAATGCCAGATGTTGTGATACACACTGCAGTGATTTTTTGCTGAAAAATATGAGGCTGTATGAGCTTTTTCTCTTCTGAATCTTTGCTTCTGGTTGTTTCTTCCTTTTCTCACCCTGTGGGCTGAGATTTCCTTGGTTTAATTTTTGAAAGAATGTGAGATGCTTCTCCTCTGTGTTAATTGATTTTGTCTGCCAAATTTTCAGGTCAGAAGGGTGGGAGGAAAGGGGAGAAAGAGAGGAGATGACTTTTCCCCTCTGAAAAGGATGCTTTTTGTAAAGCAGAGAGGCAAGGTGCCACCGAGGATAGGTTTTGGGGCTGACATCTCCCTGGTACATATGCATGATACTGTTGGAGCATCCCCAAAGCCCAACAACTGTTAAGCAGTAATTTACTTTTTAATATGCAAGGTAAAGACTTCATAACTTGTTGGTACAAGGCTGAGAACAGAAGTCACAAGAAAACTGAGTCAAGTGCTACTGCCAAACACAGGTGTCCTAAGAATGTCTCTCATTTTCCCGGGGTACTTTGCCCAAAGTGCATGCAGCATGCACAAGCCCAGGGCATGACAACCCACTCTCCAACGAGTAACCCCACTACAGCCTCCCTACAATTCTGGATGGCCCCTTTCTGGAACAGCTCCCAGATATACTAGGTTGTTTTTTCATCTTTTTGTTAACAAATAAGTGTATCCCCAGCATCCAGACCAAGTGCATGTCTCATCTCCAAATCATCCTGGAGTGCTGTGACTGAGGAAAGGCTCTGTGCCTCTCACTGGGATTGACAAAGATGGAGAAACCCATGTGCTCTAACCACAGCTCACCAGTCAGAGAAGCTGGGATCCCCATCTGGGATCCCCCAGGGTGTCCTCCCAAAGGGAAGCAGGGGAGGAAAACCACCTTGACAGAGCCTCACAGCAGGATTACCCCTTGCGACCTTAAATGACTGCATGCAGCGTTTATAGTGCTGCCCACTGTTCTCTGCATGCATGACGAGGTCTTTGTAATTAATTTATACGAGATGCACAGCCAGCCGTACTTGTACAGCATACTACAGATTAAATTTAACATCAAAGAGCAATTGTGAATGTTTCTTGGCATATATAGGCCACCTAGTTTAACATTTCAGCTATTTCTGTAGTTAACTGCTTCAGCCCCTTGACAAAGCCAGGCAGCTGCTAACAGCTGAAAGACTCCAGGAGGACAGGCAGAGTATCTCCCACAGACCTCTTTGCATATGTGGCACTTTCAGTGCCACAGCCCTGCAGGGCAACACTCAGTGCATGACCATGAAGGTGTATATTCAAAGCGGGACCCTAGCTAGAGCTGGGGCTGGTGGTTTACTGCAGGTGTATCTTCCTTAGTCAACAGCTGTGCCCTTCTCAGTGGTACTTGTCATGGTTTTGATCTCTTCCATAGCAGGGCTGCTGCCAAGCAAGCTCCTGCTCTCTGGTGAGTTTTTGGTTAGTCATGCACAGTAAAGCATCTGTGGCTGCCTCTCATTGCTCCTGGCCTGGGTATCAGTGCAGCCAAAGCAGGGCCCACATTGTCTCCTCATCTTGAAAGCTCAAATTCAGGGCTGGTGACACTAAGGTTTTCAAAAGGGTCACCCTCCAGGATGGTCACTGCTCCACCACTGCTACTGCAGCAGCATCTCAGAAGAGCAATCTCTGCCAGAGGTGGGTGTCCCCTCCTCAGCCATCACTGCTGATGTGCATCTCCTGGAGGCCATGAGTGGAGCTGGTCCTGGCCTGTAGCCATTTGCTCTGGGATGCCTAGCTCCTTTCTTCCAGGCTTTCACTACCACCAAACCCACGAGAAACCAGTCACCCTTCTGGATGAAACCAGGATGTGTTCATACACCAGCAACAGATTTTCTCCTGATGGTAATGATTTATTTGACAGAAACATAGAAAAAAAATTCATGAACAGTGAATCAAACCCAATGCTTCTTCAGCAACTGCACTGTAGGAAAGGGAGCACTTTGCTCACTGGAAGCCAAGATTTATAAAAAAAAATTAATTACTCTTCAGTATCCCTCAGTGGCTGCGTGCACTAGTGCACCTCCCTGCAAGCAAAATGGTGCTTGTGAGGGCTGGATTCCAACAGACTTTCCTGCACCAGACTGTAGTACCAGCAGGAAAGATACTTTTAGGGAAAACATTACAAGTTACTGGGAAATACCCTGTCCCTGCTCTCCTGGCCTTTCCCTGCACCCTGCCATACTCTACTGAGTCAATGGGAGTTGGGCAGTGAGGAGCCACAGGCACCCACACAACTCTGCCCACGGGGAGTCTCTGATGCTGGAGGAACCAAAAGCAGGGAAAATCACATTATAAGGAAAGTTCAAGTTACTGGGGACTGCTCAGGGTCAGCAGGATCCATGGCTCATCTTGTCCAGCACCAACCTGACAGCCTGCTGTGTGCAGGGTACTTGATGGGGACACAGAGGACAGCTTTCAAGCAGCCCCCTGAAAGGGAGAGCTATAACCTGCTGCCCGCAGCTGGGTGTCAGCATTTGCAGGGTCCTACATCTCTGGTTTGCATCAGCCTGAGGTCAGGCAGTGCTGGTTGAGGCTTGCCAGCTCCCTCTTTTCCTGCTGAATGGGTGTGTTCAACACTATGGCAGTGCATATTGTAGCTGTGGTGTTTGCTTAGCACATGATGATCACCACAATAAGGGTGAGTAAGTAGTATGAGCTCAGTCAGTGTAAACAAGGGAAAGTGGAAAAGACCAAACATTTATGCAGGTTTGCTCTAGTGACAGAGCAGGGATAAAGCCAAATTCCTCAACTCTTATTTGATGGGGTTGGCATTGAGTGAGAGGCTGGATCTGATCTCCACACCAAAGGGACAGAGCGCTTGGTTCTTCTTCAGTCACTTCTGCCTCTTTCACCACTAGCCTGGAGGGTCACTTTTTTTTTCTGTCACCAGGAGATAGTTGCTGGCCTGCCATCTGCCCTGGCCGTGGGGCATCCTGCCTGACCTGTTGGACATTGATGTGTCCAGCCAAGAGCACTTGGTAGCTGATGGCAGGATCCTGAGGACACCTTTCAGTTGGAGAGCAAGGCCTTTGTGACCTCCAAGCAGGATGGAAATGTTCCGCTGCCTGCTAGTTATGTAAATATAATGCTTGGCATCTTTGCATATATACTTTTAATGCCATCAATGCCTCTGCCAACTTCCATATTTTCCAGTGTGCTGAGTTCTGTTCTGAGTGTATTTTGCCAATTTACTAAACATATTTTCAGTCCCACTAGGGTAAATAGAAAACTTCCTGCATCTGGCCTCTTCATATCTGTGGGCACTCTGACAGCTGCCCTCATGCCAAAAGTGGGGCCAGTTCCTAAGGCAGCTGTTCCTGGAGCCTGCTATCCTCTCAGGGAGCAAGAAGAAAGAGCAGCGCCTCTCAGAAGCACGGCTGAAAGGAAGTGCACCCCTTAAAAGTGGGATTTAAAGTCATGGTGGGGTTTGGGGAGAAGAAACTTTGGAGGAAGGAACAAGAATTAATGCAGGTTCTTCATTTTTAAGTCACACAGACTTTGTCTTGTCCCTGCTTGTCCCTGTATCCCCAGCTTCAGGGATGTGCAAATACCTCTGAAGCTGCAGGTGTTTACAGTAAGTGAAACTGTCCATCATACCTCTGGACCAAAACTGCGGTTCCCCTGTGTGGCAAGAGCCAGTCCAAAGACTATGAACCACTGTCATTTTAACTAGGGACACATTAGGATGCTGTCTGTAGTGAGTGCTTCTGCCTAATACGTTTTAAGCCTAAGTGATACAAGAAGTAAATAAGCAACACAAATGGTGAGAAACTGCCTTGCTTTCAAATAATCAAAATTAAGTTTTAAATGCAAATTAGTAGTAACAACAGTGGGCAGGCTTGAAATAAGGCTTTAGACCTGGCCATGTTTCCCATCACCCTCTTCCTGAAATTTCTGTCCATAGCCAGAAAGGGTCAGTTTTATTGCTGGAGGTACCTCACTGCAAGAGACTGAGTCTCCGATGGTGTCTGTTGTACAGGATGAGCTCCAGCCCTCACTCCTAGCCTTGACCTATTGCACACCTGGCCTTTAAAATACCATACTTCTATTCCCCACATAAAGAGCCAGAAGTTAAATCCTGTATCAGCTGGAAATGGGACCACAGCAAACGGTGTTTCTATTCAGATCTGAGTCAGCCCCTAGGCCAGGTACAGCTTAGACATAGCCATGGAGTGATCAGACCTTCAGGGGTCCAGGCAGAGCAAGGCCCTGGCTTTACACAGTTTTCAAGTGTATCCTTGTCATCAGAGGTGCCTTATCCAGTGTCCACCTTGCTGAGGTGCCAATGGATCTCTGCCCACACTTTCTAGTAAAAGTAAAATGATATTTTCCTAAAGAAGTGTAAAATGTAATTTCCCTGGAGTACTGGTAGGTGAGTAAGGCCAGGTAGCCAAGGAGACAAATGGCATGACATTTTAAAAAACTCAGCACTATCAGAGAGGTAAAAGCCTGCTTTGTAGGAAATACTGGGAATTATTTTAAGGGAGTGCAATTAGCAGTTTAGAGCTCTACCTTTGTGGGAAGGACATACGGGAAAAAAATGAGATGTTCATAATTTAAATCCAACCTTGCTTATTAGAAGTGAGTTCCAGCTTGTGCTTGGGAGTGGATCTACCAAGGCTGTGCTCTCCCACATCACTTTTAAAGTAAGTAGAAGCCAATTAATGCTTAGTAGATTTTCTAGGGTCACACCTGGCAAATCTCACTCATTTTATTAAGAAAAATCTTTATAGGGAAAAAAAAAACCACAATGTTCACATTTTTTTACTCCTGAAGCCCAAAGTTATTTGCTCTGGTAACTTCAGCACAGACTACTGGTAGAACATTAGTTTGGTGTCCAGGAACCTAAGCCCTATAAAAGGTTCTCCCATATCTTTTAAGCCTTGTATTGTCTAAGGTGATTTTCTGAGAGCTTCTTTACCTACTTTGTGCATTCAGGCAGAGTTCTTTTTTGGTTATACAAAACCATTACCTCAAATGTGCTTTATTATGGTGAAGCAGCCTTGTACTTCTTTACTCTGAACAAACAGCTTTTGCAAACAGCCCAAACACCTTCACTTGGCAAAACACCACATCTGCATCATTCTTACTAATTAACAGGTTTCCGTTGCCCTTTTTAGGTAACAGTATGTCAACAGATATTCAGCCTTCCTCTCCACTGCAATGGCACATGGCACATGCCATCTTTCAGTGTTATTGATGTTGTATAGTCAGACCCAAAGCCACGCACCTCCATCGCTGGGTGTAGAGAGAGTGCTGCAGAGCATCCCCCTCCCACAGAAAGGCTGTTGCAAGTGCACATGGTGCTGGCAAGGTAGTGTTATAAAAAGAACCCACAACAAAGGCCCCTCTCTGGAGATCTCAACCATTTCTAGTCAATCCTGAGCAGGACAGGGTTTGGGATAATTGTACAAACTGTTTATCCACTTGGTGAATTAACATGAGTTAGTAGAGTTTTGGAGGCAGGAGCTCAGCAACAGCACTAACACTGAGTCTGCTGCCCAGGGCAACACTTGCGAGACATTCCTGCTCTTGCTGAGGGATGATTTGAGAAGGAGAATAGAAGCGCATACAGAGGGTATAGAAGGATACATGCCCCTTCCAGGTCTCTACATTCAATTTTGCAGTTTTGTTTTCCTCTCCTCTTTTATTGGGTCTTAATATTACCTCTACATGAGCCATTAGATGGACTTGTACCAGCGAAATGACCCCTCTCATTACAAAAGATCTTTGCTTAATTGGAGGAAAGAGCCTCTAGGCACTCGAGAGAGCCTTTGTCTGTGTTATAACAAAGAGCAGTCACCATGGTATTTTAAGCTGTCTAAGGAAATGTGTACCTTAAGGTAAAAAATGAGTGTTTGAACTGGCTTTGTGAGCGTTTGCTAAGTCTCACATACTTCTGCACAATGTGCCCAGCATAAACAGTGGGTTCATACTTTACAGACATGTGAGCTCATTAGGGCTGATCTAAGCCTCCTGGTGCAAACCACTGCCAGGTTCTCCAAGGGGGCAGCCAGGAGAATGACTGTGAATTAACTAAAGCTTACCTGCTTTAATCCTATAAAAGGAATTTGGGAGGAGTCTGAGATCTAAACACATTTTCCATGGTGTTTGGTGGTGTGGTACCCCAGCATGACAGGCCCACACTGCTGCCACACTGGAAGGACAGGCTGTAGGGCTGTCCCCTAAACCAAATCACTGAAAAGAGCCTTTTGCTCAAACTAAACTGAGGAAAAAGTGCCATTGTATGGACTGGATGACTCCAGCACCCCACAGCTGAACTCACCCCTTGGGGTCAAACCAAGCAAGGAGGTGGGCAGAGCTACATCTCTGGAGCCAGAGCAGAAAGGAGGGGAACAGGGACATGGCAGGGGAGTGAGTGGGGGCTTTCTTCTCAGGGTGGGGAACAGCTAGATTTTCTCTGTTGCACCTGAAACTATCACTTGAGAAACCAGGACTTGTGGCAAAACCCAGCAAATGGTGGTGTAGGTGGGCTTGGGTATGCTTAAGGGGAAAAGAAAGTTTTTTTCCAGAGAAACAGAGAGTGGGAGACAGGAAGAACAATATAAAACAGCTTGAATTCCAATGGGTCCCTGACTTTTAGAAATAATTTAGGTTGCTTCTGTTTTTTTTCCCGTAATGCAAGAGAGAAAACTAATTTCATTTCACTTGTAGTGAGGCATAAGATTAGATGAGACTAGATATGTGTAGGCTGTTTATTAGCAAATGGAAGCAAGCAGTGAAGGAAAACAAACAAGCTTGTTTTGGGGAGACTTTGTCATTGTATCACTGGTCACAGGCTCCCCAGGGAAAGCAGGCAAGCTTCTAATTGGACTTACACAGCAATGAGCAGCTGGCAAAGATTCCTGCTCATGTGTAGGAGAATTGTGAAATTTGGCTTCGCTGATACAGTGTGTCGTTTTTCCTAGTGATGCCAACACCTAAATGGTTTGCAAGTATCAATTGTTTTGAGAATGGGTTCCCTAGTGGCCAGTGTGACTGTTAGCATGGGTGACTGGCTGGGTACAAAGGGGTCAGAGAACAGAGCTGGACAACATACTACCCCTGTAAAGTTAAAACAGTATGGGTTCATTTCCAGCCAGTTCAGCTGCTGGCAAGAGACTGCAAAGGAAACACTTACTCTTGCAAGGCTGGTGCTTCAGTCACTCGGGCTACACTGTCACCTGAGGATGCGACACAGGGTAGTTCCCCTCTGGCTGGGAGTGAGAAGGATGGAGGAAGGTAGCCCTGATTTTACTCAGTTTAGGCTGCTGGGGAGGTTTACTTTTGGGGTGTTTTCAGGCGTTTAGCCACTGATCAAAGTGCTCTGACTGGGAGAATGACTGCCCCAGGTGTCTCCTGCTCCACTTGTCTGCAGACCAACTCTCTGGTGACATGAGCCACCTCTGAGCACCAGTGCCTTGCTCCAACAAAGTAGACTCATTTTCTTTGCCTTACAAAATGTATTCATATATCCCAATAGTATTTTGATTTTTTCCATCCAAATGTAACTGTGGTCTAAAGTCTGCATATATGATGCTTTATAACCCTTTTCTTCCAGAAGACCCACTACCCATACTGCCACCTCCATCTTCCATTTAAGTATTTGATTATTCCTTCCTAAGGGGACTACTTTGTACTTGTCTTTATTAAAGTGTCTTCCATTATTTTCAGACTATTTCTTAAACTTATCAAGACCATTTTGAATTCTAATCTTATCAAATGTGCCTGCAGTCCCACCCAGATTAATGTCACCTACAAATTTAATAAGTATGTTCTCATTCCATCATCTGAGCCATTAATGAAAACATTGAATAACATCTGCTACAGGAACGATCACTGCAATATCTCAACTGATGAATCATTCCAACTTGACAATTAAATGTGAGCAGTTTTAAGCTACCCTTATACTCAGTCTATAGAAGCTGGTTTTGGGCCCTGCTTCTCTAAATTGTTTATGAGTGTGTCATATAAGCCCAATGTCATACACCTTACTGAAGTGAAGACACATGACATTGACTGCTCCTGCCTCATCCACAAACCCTATTACCCTGTCAAGAAAGAAGTTGGATTGTGTTGACACAACTTATTCTTGACATATTCCTATTAACTTAAACTTTTCTCAGCCTTATAATCTAGGTGGTATGAAAAATTTGTTCAATTATTTGTTTTAAGGTCTTTTTCCAAAAATAGTTCAGCTCATGGCTTTATAATTTTCTGACTTCAGTCACTCCCTCCCTTTATTCAAATGGAATTATTTTTCTCTGCCTGAGGGCAGAATTTGCAAAAGCTCTCCATGGTGGCCATTCTCTTCAGAGAATTGCCTTAGGTCAATGTTTGCTTTGGGCTTTTGAAAAATCTCTTCTCCATCTGCACAAAAGCCTATGAAAACCAGGGAAGATGTTGTTCCTGCACTGCCTTTCTTTAATGCTACTCATTTTTGCGGTGTGCAAAATAGGAGGGCTTTTCCCCTTTGCTCTGGGTAATGCCTATTCCTATAACAGGAATAGGGATGCTCTGCCTCAAATGTGCCAAGCCCACTCATTCACCCACTGCTGTGTTAGGAATGTGTGCAGTACATCGGCAGATTCACCAGCTGCGCTCAGGTTCCGCAGAAGCCTGTTAGGCTGATTTTAGAATTACTTGCTTATCGCTTAGCTTCTTCTAAAGGGATCCGTGGTGCTCAGAATTAGTAATGGATGATACCATTTGCATCTTTCATGAGGACAATAAGAGAAGAATTAACAGCACTTCGATACTGCCAGGTATTATGATGCTAATTTTTCATATCAAGGGTCAGAGGGTTTCAGGCAATTGTGAAAGGGAGTCTCTCTGTTCTCCCTCGACCTCTCACTCCCCTCTGAATTTTAATTGGCAGTGGAAGCAGGGTACTTGTCAGTGCTGGGAACACTAGGAAGAAGCCAGTCCCTTCACAGCCCTTCTTTGCCTTCCCTGCCTGTTCTGGGCATGAGTTTTATGGTGTGGCCACCAAACTGTACTCACACCTATTCATTTTGGTGGTGCCCCATATGGCCAGAGCTACTGTATCATATCACGCTGATGCCTATGCTCAGTTGAGGTGCCCAGAAGCAGCCTCACAAGAGCAGAACACTGAGCCAGTCCCTGCTCCCCCCCGGGACAGCTGCCCACAGTGCCCACGACCTACTGGGGCAAACTTAAGCGTGGTGCTAGTAACCCTGCAAAAAGGATTTAACCTTCAGTGGTGATTACTGTTAACTGATAGTCTTCAAACAGACCCCGACAAAGCAAGCTGGCATGGCAGTGGGGCAGAGACTAACCCTATCACCCCAAATCTACCCATCAGGCGTTACATATATCAAGACTCTAAAATAAATGTATTGTGGTAAGAGAGGAGCATCAGGGAGGGAAGACAGATATGCACAGTGGAGAAGTCAGCCTGTTGTGTGCATGTGTCCATCCAAAACCTTTTCATGACAATTGTGCCTTGAGGAAAACCAGTTTGTGTGAGGGGCTTCAGCAGGCACAGTCAATGGCATATGTGAACAATAGTCCAGATGCTTGGCTGAAATGAAAGCCGTTATCAGTCAGCACTGCTAGAACACAGCAGCTGAGCAGCTCTGGGGTTAGACACCGGAAAGCCAGTGGCATATGGGGAAGCCAGTCTCTTCTTTTACCCCTCCCCAACCCGACAGATTGGGGCATAAAAGGGAGTCGCTACTGTGGACTGGACTGCCAGAGGAGGCAGTGGCTACTGGCAGCCATGGGAAGGGGCAATGTCTCAGGAGTCTTTGCTCTTTGTTCCTTGGTGCTGGTGGCATGCCAGGGGTATGGTGGGATGAAGGTGCCAACTCAGTGCTGAGCATTCCTGCTGTGGTGCCCACCTTCAAGACTGTGCTGATGCCTGAGAAGCATGACTCAGGGTTTTTCCAACCAACAGCCACAGGGAAAAAAGTGGCTGTCAGAGCCATAGAACATGCATTTATGCAAGTGGATAAGAGAAGGAATCATATTGTTCAAAAGCAGTTTTTAGCACAGTTCTCCCCACCTCTCCAAGTTCCTGGGGGCAGTAAGGACAGCAATGGGCACAGGGTGTATGAATGTGGGACATTTACTTTTCATGGTAGAGCTTGATGCCTACTCTTCACCAGGTAGCTAGGGTATCTCCCCCTCAATGTTGGGAGACATAAAACTGGTCATTTGGGAGGGCTGGATACAAATTCGGAAAGGGTTATGCAGGCAGTGAAGTGGGAAAGAAGGACTGGTTTTGAAGAGGCAAGGTGGGTGCAGGGGAAGGTCCGACAAGCTGCAAGACTGGGCAAAGCTGCGGGGTCAATATGGTGCTAAGCAGGAGCTGGAGGAAAAGCCCTCTGAGAAGTGGGCAATAGAGGTCAGCAGGATGTGGGGAGGGAGGAAAGTTGGGGGAACAAGCATTGTGCCTTTTGTAATTAAAGCCTTTGGGATACCTTTGAGTTATCCCATCTAGCTTCCAGTGATGCCTGTGAAAGCCTTACCCTCTGGGACAAGCATCGGGAGCCCCATCAGTGTGTGCCGGAGAGGGTCACCTCCTAACAATGCTTACAATTACTGTTGGTGAAAAATGGATTTTCTGCACTCAACTAAAGCCTTATTAAGTTGATATGAATCAGATCCAATAAATTATTCCAAATTAAGTTGGGCAACAGCCTCTGAATGAAAAGTCCAGTTAATGAGAGAGCATTGTATCTAGGGGGTGGTGGGTGGGTGGAGGAGGGGGTGTGCTGTGCACAATGGTCTCTCAGTGTCATATTCTGCACAGAGGGGATTTTTATTTATTTGTCTCCTTTTCATTCTGGGATGACACAAAGGAGGAGAAAATAACTCCTTTTCTACCCTAAAGTGGAAATCAATGTTGCAGCTGTGCAAGCAGCACTCACTTCGATTTGCCTGAGAGAAAAGCCCCAGTTAAATGAGGGGAGGCTCACAGCAGCCAACAAATTATATTACAGAGGAAGAAAGATTCAAGTCTCTCTTGTTTGATGCCGGTTCATTTATTGAGCAGTATTAACCCTTTTGTCTACTGCTTAAGATGTCCCCAAACAGGCTCCCTGGGTGAGCTTGTAGTGACCCCACTCCCTTGTGAAGCTTCCCCTCCTGGGCTGAAGGGTCATCCATAACCTCCGAATAACCCCAACATCTGCCACACTGCCTCATTAGGGTCTGAGAGTTAACACTGTATGGCCAGCTCCCACGTGCCCTACATTGGTAATTAGCTTTCCAAGGAAAGGTCTGGGACCAGCTGAAAGGGAAAGAAGATTCATTACCAGCAGTGGAGAGGGAAGGGTTTTTTTTTCTGTTGCTAACCATGCTGGCTTCCCAGAGGATCTGCCTTTAAGATCTTCTTTTTGATTTTCTTTTGCTAAGCAATAAGCTGAACTATAGAGAAAATTCGTCTCCTGACGCTTTCAGCTCTGTCTGAGCCATACAATGGTGTATGAGATGCTTAAGGATTCATTGGATGAATCAGTGGCCCCTGGTATTTCTGCAGGGGTAAATGTAAGCAAGGTGAATGTTTCTGACAGGTAGATAGCAGCTTCCAGATGAGGATACAGAGAGATGTGGGCTTCTGGGCTAGAAAAGAACCTGCCAACCTCCCACGTCTGAGAAAAAGACTCAAGAACTGGACAAGAAGGAAAAAAAAGAGTTAAAAAAGTGAACTAAAAATAGGAACAACTGAAGTGCTTGCAAATGAAAATAAATGAGGATACACTGTGGTTTAAAAAAATGAATGAGGATATTGAGAATAAAGCACAGAGAGGCATGCATTATGGAAATAAACTAAGTGAGTCAGGGTTAAAAATAGGTAAATATTGAGAGGGTGCAATGTTTAAGGTTAACTGACTGTAAGAACAAGGAGGAATTCAGACCCAAGCAACAATGAAATAAGAGCATTTTGGGAAGAGCAACCTCCCATCCCCACCCTCAGTTAAACAGCTTTAAGTTTGGAATGAGACCATCAATGACTTGTAAACATGCAAAAAAGAAGAAATGAAAGCAGCTGAATGGGATGAAGGATCAAATGTATTTGGACTTGAACTTCAATGTTACTTGAATTAATAAGATGCATCCAATTTTTAGGTTAGACCCTAACACTTTTGTTTTCCATTTTATTCTCCGTGGAGAGTAGTTACACAAGCTGCTGTAAGGGTAATGGCTTACAAGTCTGAAGCAGACATCCACAGTCCTCCTGTGGCTGAGATACTGTGTTGCTCCCTCCTTTGCTTCAGCCTGTCTCTAATCTGGTTATATCCCAGGAGGTTCTTCTGGACTATGAGTGTTTCAGAGCTCTTCATATTCGTCTGTGTAGTTTCCAAGCTGCAACTGGAACAGCAAATTTTAAGAATTACTGGAACAAGCAAACTTGTTCTCTGTGAGAGTTAAAATGTCCTCTTGGATTTGGGAATGCAATTACAAAACTGCATAAAATGAGGAGGATTAATGCTCATATTGGAAATAGAGAAAAACACTAAAAGGACTGAATTCAAGAAAATTGCTCTGATTTTTGATTTATGAAACAAAGAATAGCATTTCTCATCTGCCACTCACTTCAGGGAACCTGAGCCTTTTATTCTGTACTGTCTGTGAGGGATTATAAAGCTTTTCCACTATATTGAAGATTATTTTCCTTCTTTGAAGAGAATTTAAAGAAAAATAAAATCTAGCTTCACCTTCTCTTACAAGAATGGAATGGGGATACATTGAGATAGTCTCTGCTGTGATTTATATGCATCAATTGTATCTGAGGGGGAGTATGAATAACATTTGCTATGAAAAGGCTGTGGTATATCTGCCTCTCTTGTCATTATTTATCCCATGGGCAGAGAGGTTTAGTCATTAGCCTTTTTAGTATCATAGTCTCTGGCTCAAGGACTGGCTTCAGGCAGGGACAGCAAAAGGCAGGGTTATGATCCCCCAAGAGGGACCTCCATGATCACTCCAGGCCACTCATTCAGCTGGGTCCTCTCACTGCATTACAAACTGCAAAACACCCTGTGGCAGATTGAGACCTTCATTGCACACGACCAATTTCCTTGGTTTGTGTGTGACAGACAGACTACTTTATTGATAGGAAGCATATAGAGGACCCCAAAAATGGAGCCCGTTATCACCAGAAGACATTATAACACACCAGAGGAAATGACTTGCTCATTCTGATCACCACTAGTTTAAGCAGTGTGTGAAACGGTAAATCAAAGAAAAACTTAATATCTTTCTGTGGCTTAAACCTTCTAAAACATGGAAACAATGGCTAGGATGAAAATAAGAGTTTGTTCCTGATTGTCATGGTTAGGGATCCAACAGCCCAGCAAGAACTGGGGGATCTTGGCTAGACCAGCTGCTTTACAAGCCCACAGTACGCAGCACCTTACAGCAATTGCCCACTATGCTGCCAAACCTGGCCCATGCCCCCAAAATAACGCTAACACCACAGGCAGCTGCATGAGTGTTTTAGAAACACTAAAAGAAGTACATCTAGAGAGCCAGTACCTCTTGTTTCTACTCATCCAACCCTTTAGACTGGTGTTTTCTCCACAAAACTAGAGTAAGGGGAATTAAGTGTTCAGGCAAGGCTCCTCTTTTTTCCACCCCATCCTCTTGCACTGAAGTAGGACACATTTTTTTTTAAGAGCTCTAGATTATTCTGATCATGACAAGTGGGTCTTGGAGGAGCACTGGGCAAAGTCAGACCCTTTTTAGTCTCCCTGTCATGAGAATCATCGTGGAGGGACTCAGTAGTTCTCCAGCACCGAAGGATAAGATTGATTATCTGTCAGGGATATTGTGTGAATTTTCCTAAAGTGACAGAATATTCCCCCCTTTTAACTCATATAGTCACAGGCTATCAAATATTTTCATCTGAGTCCAGGCCATGGTGACAGGCCAGGTGCCAGCTACCCTTGCTGTATCCACCAGGGTGATTACTGAGCAATACCCTGAGCTGCCTAGTCCTGCTCATAGTAAAAAACACCCAGTGGTACAGAACACTTTGATAGGTACAGTACTTCAAGGCCAATGTGCGCATCCAAGCTATCTGTTAAAAAGATTAAAATCCTGCAAATCTGGCTGCACAGTTCCCTCCCAAGAAACTTTTGATGGCACAAAGTAATTATTCTCATTGCATCTCATGTCATCGCTCTTTTTTAATACTAACAGAATTTCCATGGCAAAGAAGCCATGGTCCCAATCCTGTGTTTGTAACATCGCAGCTGGAAGCCATAGAAATGGCTGTTTTGTCATAAAAACAGGGAAGTGCAATACCAAGATGAAGAGAAAGTGAAAAGAGAAGCTGAATGCTGTAGAAACGTGGGTATAGTTTTGAGATACATGCTTCCCTACATAAAAGCAACACGTGAATTGTACTGTGGTGACGTGTTTTCCACAAATTGCTGTACTGCTCTGACTTATGCTTTCGGGATAGTCCAGGAAACCCTGCTAGAGACAACAAACCAAAAGGCCCATAGGAGACAAAAAGGTTAGAGAAGACTGTGTGACCCCATTAAAGTGTGTGGTTCCCTTCTTCCCAGACTCTAGATCATTCTAGCTTAACTCTCATACAGTGTGAGAAAGCAGGTTGTTCCTAAGCCTCTGGAGAACAGGGAGTTGGAAGGACAACAAAGTGTAAGTGAGGGAGTCTTTGCATAGGCTGGTTAGGATTCAAAAGCTGAGGTCTATGTTTATCTTTAATTTGGCTCCATCTCCAAGACTGCTAGAGAGTTGTCCTGCATGATCTCTGCCTTGCCAGAGAGTGTTTAGAGAGAAAGAGATATGTGTTTTTGTTTCCACAGAGATATGATCCAGGCAGCCTGGCTCAGCCACTCTAAGGCTTTTTTACACCTGGAATTAAACATCCAGAGACTGTCTCAGGCTGAGCATGTGGCTCCCCCATCCAGCCCCCACACTTCTGCTGCAATCCCTGCTGGGCATACAGTCCTGTTAACCAGGCAGTGCCAGTCTGAAACCAGTGCTTCTGTTAGGAGAAGGAATAGAGAATGTGGTAAGACACTTGGATAAGGCAGGGGATGTTCACACAGTAGTTTTGGGTTCTGGGATGACCTTCGACAAAAATTTGCGATGCGACATGGCAGTTGTATAATTGGTGGGTAGGCGGTTCAAACGGTGTTCTGCCTGTTTCCCTGTGTTGGCAAAAGGCCCTCAGCAGCACCATCCCCTGAGCTGATCGTCTCTTTCCGTGCTGGCATTTGGTGCCATCACAGCATAACATGCTTCCAGGGACATGGAAAGGGGTACTTTGCCCATCTTCCTTCCGGAGCTGAGGATTGTGCAGCTGGCTTGTGCTTGATTGCTTGAGACAGCTTGATAGTTCAGCTCCCCTCCTTACCATAGTGTAATGTTGTTGCTGTGCCTCTCTATTTGTGTTTGTTTTCCTGGAGCCACTGCCTTCCTTGCCAGTTTCCGTTGGGTACACAAATCTGCTCTGTTGGCTGCCAGATCCCATTTTGGTCCCCACACAGACACCAGGAAACCACTCTGTGCAGCTGCTGACCATGTGGACTCACCTGTTAACCCCTGGAGACATGGACACACATGGTAGTGAATGCAGCCAGCCAGCTTCTGCCCAGGCATGGCACCTGCCATTCCCATTGGGAAACCCCACTCCCTGTCCCTTCATCCATCAACACCTGTAGAAGAGCTTAAAAAAACCCAGCCACATTCAGAACCAGAGATAAAGATGATTCAGCCTTTTGCAAACATCTACAGTGTGAAATTGGAATGATCTTTTACCATGTGTGAAGCAATGAGCAAGAGCATTTGTGGAGGGAGAGGTACTACCTGTCATGAGCATCACTCCTACAGCTCAGAGAAAACAGCAATCCTTTCCAGGGAGTTTTAAATTTTGAATCCAGATCTAAAAGGCATGTTCATGTGTATCTATTTCTATTATTAACGAAGATGTCAGGGGATGTCAATTAATTTCGGTGGGTTACACCTTTTTTCCAGGGGGGAGGGGAGGTAAAGACTGGGAAATTATAACCTGCCCTTTCTGGTGTCATTCAGTGTGCCAAACCACATTACGTCTGGGTAGCTCCACATAAACACTGCTGAGTCAATGCAGAGATCATATTTGGACTCTAACAAGTCTGTCTCATTTTCTAATTTTGTGACATAAGCTACAGTGCTGCCTAACTGGGAAGCAAATATGATGAGTAATGAGTCAGTTTCAGCATTCAAGTCACTGAAAACATGCCACTTACTTTCAAGACTGTGATTTAGGGTTGAGCAAGTTTTGGTGGGCCCTATGCTGGGGATATGGTTAATAGAGAAGAACCTGCATGTTGGTTAAAAGAGCAGTGGTCTCAGGCCAGTTCAATGGCTTGAAAGCTTTGCCCTGCAGCAGTCTGTGCCCACTGAATGGAAAGGACAAGAAACTTGCCACCTTTTCAAAATCTAGCACTGGGTGGGTTTTTTTTTCTCCTCCCACAAAATCCTGTTTGTGGAACATGAAGTCACAAGCCTCACTAATTGGCTTAATCTCGAGGGTAAAGGTTTCCTTTCTGGAATCAGTTGGCAAATATACTGCTGGATTTACTTCTCTAATTTGGACAAGTGACCCTTCCCTCAAACTGTTGGGCATGTAAGTTCTCCTACCTAGTCTTGAGGTTTAACAGTTTTCAAAGGCTCTTTCTTCTGAAGGAGAAATAATGTTATGGGGCATTTTAATTAAGAGAAGATAATAATCCAGTAAGAACTAAAGCCAGATCGTGCTCTTGTCTTCAGTCCGGCTAATAACTAACCACCTTCTTTTATTCATGCCTGCAGGAAGTCCGTCCCAGTGTCTGGAAACCGGCAGACTGGGGGCCCTGAGTTCACCATAGTGAGAGCATCTTTGGCTAATTAATCTCATTTTCTTGGCTTCCTACTGAAAATTGCAATCAAAACTTTTGAATATTGAAGAACTTATTAAGAACTTGGCTGGTTCTTCTCTCTGATACTTCATTGTCCTTTTCATCTTACATCAATTATTGGTTGTTTGTTTATTTTTTCCCCCAGGAAAAAAATCTCTTTTGAAAGCGGTTGATATTGAAAGAAGTGCTCAATAACAATTTTTTTATCTAGAGAGCTGATTGGGGCAGATTAATTGATGCTAATTGTGTATGTCTGCATAAAAAATGCTTGCCATGCCTTCTCCCTTATTAGTGATTACAGCTAGAGGTGAAAACGTTTTTCTTTAACAACTGCACACAAATTCAAATTAGATTAGATAAAGTTAATTCTGGACATTTTCCCCTTTTTCAGATATTGATGTCACTCCTTTGTTCAAGAAATGGGATAATTTTCTATTAATTTACTGGTTCTTAAGGATATGAAGCCAAAGTCTGCTCTCAGGTATAGATCACAAAGCTGAGTGAGTCAGAAGCATGTCTATGGATTGTGCAGGGAAACAGCATGTGTAACATGTTGTAGATAAGTCACTAGAACATCCAAACCCCAGTGTGGCTATCAAACATGATCTCTTCAATAAGGAGCATTTTGTCCCCCCGTTGGCTTGAGGAATGTAAAAAGGCATTTGAATGAGTTTCCAGCCCACCCCAAAGCCAAGAGCTCCCCTTTGGTTTTCCTGGGTTCAGGATGGCAAATCTCATTCAGTGTCTGGAGTGGAGAAAGCAAAGTGAATATTTACTATCATTTCATTGCCTTTGTGCTTTGTGGCCTCATCATCACAAAGCCCATTTAAAGAAACACATGGGGATCTCTTGCCCATCACTGCCACCTTTGAGATATTGTTGACCTTTACTGCAGAAGAATCTAAGCAGACACTGAGCTTCCCCTGGGTCAGTGTACACTTCTTTCATATTGTTATTAGTTTGTGGCTGTTCCTGCCTCTCCACTGAAGAGTGCCTCCTTAGTATGAAATTGCTCTCAGCACTGATAGTTATGATTACCATCGTCACTTATTTTGATTAGTTGTACTACTCTACTATTTATTCACCTGTCATGGTTTACTGATAGAGTATTCACCTCTGTTTTCAGTCAAGTCTGCCTGTTTCAGTCCTTTTCCACAATCGCCACCATCTATCTTAAACTAGACTTCAAATGTGTAATGTAACTTGAAATATTTACTTCAAAAAACTTTTATTGTGTTGGTATGATTCCACAGGAAAAAAAAAAAAAGTATCTAGTGTAGCCCTGCAATACAAAGAGTTAAAAGCACATGTTCTTGAGTTCAGTGCAAGGGGTTCTAGTTAGAGACATTAGCTGGTCCTCTGTATATGCTGTAGAGCCCATGCCATTATGTTACACAGGAATATGGAGAGTACCAGAGCTACTCAAGGATGAAGCTTATGAACAGCGTGGAACTGTTGCAGACAAGGATGTTCCATGATCTTGCTCTTCTCTTCCTCTCTCTTCACAAAAATGTGCAAAAAATTAGGTAAGAAGTGCTAAGAAAGGCAAAGAGAAAATCACTTAGGCAACAAGGAACAAAGAGAAACATGAGGAGGAGGAGAAGAGAAATCTAGACCCGCGAAACCTGAACTGTGCACTGTAGAGTGATTTCATGAGGTGAGGAGACAGACTTGGTAGGAGATTATAAACACTCCACAAGAGAAGCCGGTGAAGGAGGGAATTAGTCACGCCCACAGAAGACAGTAAAACAAAACGAAAGAATTGATGCTAAAGAAGGATTAATTTTGCAGCTCTCCACCACCAGGCACAGACTCTCCAGGAGCAGGACAGCACAACAGAGTACTTCTCACCAGCCTATCAGAAGTACGAAGTGCAAAGGGCTGGCATAACCCTGCAGAGCCCCTGGCAGCTCTCCTTGCTGCCAGTGTGTGTGGCTCGGTTGCTGACTGGGAGCCGTTGGAGGCACAGGGACAATCTCACAGTAATTTCATTCTGCGTTGCAGGGAAAGCTGCTTTGCTCCCAATAAACCTGTGTGCAGCAGAGGATAAACAGAGATAAAGGAGATTATCTGCCTCCAATTTAGGGAATACAGAGTTAACAGACTCCTCGTATATACTCAGCAGGTTGGTTTATCCACATTATATTTACTACTACACTGTTTAAAGCAGAGTGGCGGTGCTCCCTAGAACTTGCCCTGGCACTCTGCCCAGAGAGACCAGTCCATCCATCATTTATCTGCAACACTGCATGGGGATTTTGCCTTGGCCTGACTACATGCCTCAGCCACAAATGAATCCAGCAGCAGCCCAAGCAATTCTTCTTTTCTCTTTCCCTTTGTCAAATGAGTATGCCACAACATTCATGTTGCAAATAGACTCCAAGCAACAAAGATTGTCTCAGCACCATCTTCTGCACCAGAGAGCAGCCTTATTTGTAAATCAGTTTGACAATTCTATTAAGCCCTTTCTTGCAGTCAGAGGCATTTCCTCGAAGATCATGCCATCATTGGTAACTGGCCAACTGTTTGTATCCTTCTAAAGTGCTGAGCTGACCAGCGCTGTTGGTTAGTGTGGATGGAGCTTGGGGGCAATAAAAGTAGAGCACAGAGTAGCAGCTGACACTTGCCAGGATGAACAGAGGGAAGGCAAGGGGTGAAACCCTTGAGCCATACTTGTTGCTGCAGGAGGGAGCTTCCAGCTGAGCCATGTAGCAAGGAGTTGCCGGTAATCATGGCATGTCTCACACCACCCAGTGTCTGCCAGCCCAAAACAATGATAAAGTGCTTCAATAATGTCTTAACATCTTCTGCAAATAAGTGTCAATCCACGACATAAGGCACTCTTGATCCCCCCCAGCATGGTTTTATTAACATTTATTGCATACATACAAAACCAAAATTGAATTCATCAGAGACAAAAGGATGATGCTGATGGGATGTGTTTGTGATTGGAATTAGTCAGGTAGTTACTTGTAGGCAGCAAATGTTTTAGTGTTCATTTGTGAATATTAGTGTTTTGGGGTTGATTTTGTTTGTAAGGAGAAAAAAGTCACTCTGTTTTCTGCTCTGGTGAGACCCTGAATCTGGATGCTGCATCCAGCTCTGGGGTCCTTACCACAGGAAAGACTTGGACCTGTTGGAATCTGTCCAGAGGAGGGATATGAAGAAAATTAGAGGGAGGGAACACTTTTCTTGTGAAGACAAGCTGAGAGAGTTGTGGTTATTCAGCCTTGAGGAGAGAGGGCTCCAGTGAGACCTTATTGCATATTTCCGGTACCTAAAGGGGGTTACAAGAAAGAGGAGGACAAACATTTGCGCAGGGCCTGTTGTTACAGGACAAAGGGCAATGGTTCTAAACTGAATGAGAATCAATTTAGATCAGATATAAGGCCAAAGTGTGTTACAATGAGGATGGTGAGCAGGTCACCCAGAAAGGTGGCCCCTCCCTGAAAGCATTCAAGGCCAGGCTGGATGGGCCTCTGAGCAACCTCATTTTAGTTGATGCCCCTGCTCATTGCACAAAGGCTGGACTAGATGACCTTTAAAAGTCCCTTCCAATCCAAAGCATTCCATGATTCTGTGGTTCTCGTAAACACCAAAATCACTAATTTCTTCTGAAAATGGATCCCCTCTCTACACCTTTTGTATTTAAAAAATGTATATCAGATTCTGTATGTCAAACATTGCCCACATCTGTATCTATTGAATGGGTACCTTTGCTCCTGGAAAATGAAGAAGCCTTTCTATTTGGCTGATGGGGAGCAGCTCAGCCCCAGAGCTGCTCACCGGAGAGCAAAGACAGGTCTGCAAGCAGGACCGTGGCCTCTAGTTTTTCAGCATATGCATTAATGACAATGCAGAGCTGCTCTTGGTACTAAATGAAAATTTCTGAAACTTCAGAGCAAGGTTTTTATCATATAATTAATCCCAAGTGATCTTAAGTGGCTGATTTGAGACGTTGCTGCATCAGATACCTTCCATTACCAGACAAGCATACAGGTAAGAAAAAGATATTTTTTGTGCCCTTCCTTGCTCTTTCTTCATCATTTCTAAGTGGTCAGTGGCAAATGTGTGCCTAAGCTGTTTTTAATGAGATTGGTCTTTGACTTGTCTTGCTTCACTGGAAGACTCCTTCTCCATCCCTAAAGCTCTAGGGGAGAGAGGTAATGAACCGTCTACCAGCGTGCTACTAAAAGGTGGACTGATTTCCACTAGACAGTCCTATTCATATCCCTGATTGTATGGGGTTTTTATCCTTTGAACGAGAGTCTGGTCTGAAGCCACAGGACAATAAGCAATGGAAAATGTTCCAAGAATAGATCACTTACTATTTCCCCTTTGTCAAACATTGCCACATGGGGGACAGAAAAGTTGAAAGTAGCAGCAAATTACACAAAATGTTGGAACACGAATTACAAGATGTGCCCAGATAATGATATATTTTTTGGTTTGCAGTTTCATTTAACTATAGAGCATTAAAATAAGCCTTTTGTGGTGCTTTACATTTTAGGGTGGGCCTCTCTCAGCATGCTGATGAGTCCAGCCCTGTTGTGCTCCTCCACAGGGGCCGTGATCATCCTTGCCCTGATCTAACCATCTCAGCTCTGGCTGAGGCCACAGGGCGTAGCGAAAGAGGCTGGAGATTGTTTTGGTTGGACCAAAGATGAAGTGCAATATGTTCTTTCATGATTATTATTATTCTCAGTCATGTGTTGGAGATCTGACAGCCAGATCTGATGTTATCTAGTCTGAGACACTTACACAAAGCACAGATTTCTTTCTTACCCCAATATGAGTGAATTTTAATCCTGAGGGATTTGGAATTGGTTTGGAAAAAAAGGAGCATTCTTGGGGCAGGTACAATTACAATTCAGAAGATGAATCTTCAGAGGGGTAGAGGAGGATTATCTCCTCCACAGATATGGAATGGAACAAGGGCTTTCAAATAAATTTATGGCAGATAAGAAAAGTGAATTTACATATCATAAACCCATGTTGTTGCTTTAGATAGAGATTCAGCCTGATTCTTCTCCATAAATGTTTAGTATAAAATGGAATTCATGTGAAAATAAATGTGCATACAAGTGTGTATTATTCATGTGTCTACACATCTGTGTGCACATGTCTGTGTGTACACAGAGAAAGAGAAGAGTTTCAGTTCTGTTCACCTCCAGATCTGCCCCTTGATGCCTAAACCACATCCTCTCCCTGTGCTTCAAGAGTCTTGAAAGGCCTGTGATAAATGACAGAGTCATACGAGGGCTCTAATACTGAAGCATTCATCTCCCAGTGAATCATCTGGTAATTACTGTTCCTTTACTGCTCTACAAAACACCAGGTGTCAACACACTAGAGGCAAGTGCACTAATGTGCCAAAAAGGAGATCCCCTCCCATGAGCTTTCATGGCCACCTGTACTGGGAAGGCAGCAAGCTTTCAAGGCTTTCCAGGAGAGGAAAGATGGGGTCTGGGGCTGCTCCTCATCTTCAGGAACTCTGTCACCCTAAGGGAGTGGTTATACCCCTTTCCATATTGTGCAGCACTTTTTGATGGCTATTCTGAGCAGAAACTGCACACCTGATCCATCCAAAAGCAGAGGCGGCTGATCCTCACTGGTAACCATGATTTCACTTTTTGTTTTGTCTTCTCTTAGGGACTTGTGAAGCTCTTGCCTTTCCCTCACTGTGCATAGCACCTGACAGGACCAGGCTCTGAACTATGAGCTCTCTCTCACTGAGTCTTTCTGCTTGTCCTTAATCCTGCTTGTCCTTGAGCTGATGTTGCTTTCTGCCTGCATCTTGTTGAGGAAACAGAGTAGTTGTTTCCTGTGCGGGAGACCCTGGTGGCAGCTCAGTAATTCTCTGTATCTCCTTTTTTTTTTCTTTTATCATCTCTGAGTTTCTGATCCGTATCTTCCAAGGCTGGGATTTCAATGCAAATATGTCTAAAAGAATCTTGCCAGGGTTAAACTGTACCAGATGTATTAGATGAACAGTTCATCTAATACAAGACATAACCCTCTCTTACAGTCCTTGCTTTGTCCTATTGATGATCCCCTTTTTGTGGGTGATAGGGGAAAATGAGTGTACAAATGGTGCCAGCACAGAGCAACCATTTTACATTTCACATGCATCACACAGCTTTATTTTTCTTTCACTTCTCAGCTGTTATAACAGCATTTATGGCTGAAAGGAAATGTGTGGATGATTTGTGGAGGAACAGAAAGTGCCTTGAATAGTTATGTGGGTTTCAGATCGCTGGGGAGCTGTCAAGACAACTCTTACGCATGGCACATGAAGTTGTGTAAGGCAGTCAGGTGTAACTATGACCACTGAGGTCGGGGCTAGGAGAGCTTGATACACTGCCAAGGCATGTTGGGTTTGTGTGGCAAGGTTTGGGTAGAAGGGGGTGTCTTCTGTGAGAAGCTGCCAGAAGTTTCCCCTAGGTCCAACAGAGCCAACACCAGCTCCAAGATGGACCTGCTGCTGGCCAAGGCCAAGCCCATCAACAATGGTGGTAGCTTGGGAAGAAAAACCTGTGCAGTTGAAACTGCAGCAGGAGAGAGGAGTAAGACTGTGAGAGAAACAACTCTGCAGACACCAAGATCAGCGATCATGGAGGGACAGGAGGCACTCTAGGCAACGGAGCACAGATTCCCCTGCAGGCTGTGGTAAAGACTGTGGTGAGCAAGGCTGGTCCCCTGCAGACCATGAAGGTCCGCAGTGGAGCAGAGATCCACCTGCAGCCTACGGAGGACTCCATGCCAGAGCATGTAGATGTGCCCAAAAGAGGCTGTGACCCCATGGTGAAGCCTGTGATGGACAAGCTCCAGGAAGGACTTGTGAATCCATGGAGAATGGAACCATGCAGAAGCAGGTTTGCTGACAGGACTGGTGACTCCACAGGGGACCCTCACTGGAGCAGCCTGTTCCTGAAGACTGTACCCTGGGGAAAGAGACCTACACTGGAGCAGCTCGTGAAGACCTACAGCCCATGGGAAGTAATCACATTGGAAAATTTTGTGGAGAACTGTCTCCCATGGGAGGGACCCCACACTGGAGCAGGGCAAGAGTGTGAGGAGTTCTCCCCCTGAGGAGCAAGGAGTGCCAGAGACAATGTGTGATAAACTGATCACCGCCGGCATTCTCTGTGCTGCTGGTGAGAGCCATGGGAAGCAGGAGGGAGGGAAGGGAAAGAATCAGCAATAAAGTTAATCCCAGGAAGAAGGGAGGGGTGGGGGGAAAGGTGTTTTAATATTTGTTTTTTGTTTTTAATTACTCTACTCTGATTTGATGGGTAATAAATTAAATTAATTTCCCCAAGTTGGGTTGGTTTTATTTTCCCTTTTAAAATCCTTTTGGGCCACTAACAACTCCCTGCAAGTCAAGTTGTTTTACTGAGGCTGCTAAAACAAACCTCCACTACACCAGTGTGTTGCTTCTGACAGCAGCATTGTGTGAATAAATTGAAAATTTCTTGTTCACAAACAGTTGGGCACACAGCTCTGACAGTCCCATTCACAGACCTCCATGCCAGAGCAACTATCCTGTGTGAGTCCTCAGAGCAAACAAATCCCATTGAGAAAAAAACAGGCCAAGGCAAGTTAATTTAAATGAATATTCAAGAGGCATTTTTTTGGCAGTAACAGTCTGCCTTTATTCAAAGGTCAAAGGCTAATTGAAGACAATTAGCTTCAAAAAGCCTTGCCTCATACTGGTACTGCTTCTGCTTTGCCTACCAGCCCTGCACTGCTTCATACACCATTCACTTTCATCACTTTTGTACACATGAACGGATACACTAGTCAGAATAAAAGTCCACTTAGTGCTGTCACCCTTCCAGCAACTTACATCAGAAGTTCAGAGAAACTGTGCAACATACAGAAGAAGCCCAAGTTTATGAGAGTGAGCTGTCTGAGGTATAAGCTTTTAGGTTCATCTAATTTAGGCTGCAGGGATTTCCAGTGCTAGAGGTTGAACACAAATTATTGCATTTAGTTGTCATTGGTATTCCTGCAATTAATACGGATTTTATCTTTAAAACCATTTCTGCTTTTGATCAGAATGATGTCCAGTGGCAATGTATTTTGGAGTTTAGTTATTGTACAGGATTCACGCATTTTTGTCATCATTGTGAATGTAAAATCAGAGTAATATTTAGATGAGAAGGGATGTGTGAAGATTATCTAGTCCAATTGCCCACTGAAAGTTGGGCCAGCTTGGACCAGTCTGGCTGAGTCCAGACAAGCTTTGAATAGCTCTAGGGGTGAGGATTACTTTCAGCAGTTCCCAGGGTATGGCTTTCCTCTGCAAAACCTGTGATTGCTCCTCTTTTGTATCATTTATTGCTGCATGGGCAATAGAAATGTTAGTTTGTGGTTCTCATATCATCCCTTCAGTTCTGATTTTGAAAATGATACCATGTGCAGTTCTTCTGGCATCAAGACCGGTTTAAGCAACAGGTAATAATCAAAAGTCCTAGTTCAACAGCATCATATTTATAGTCTTCTTAAGGTGTGGGTAAAGGTTCTGGTGTTTTGTTACTGTCTACTGCACTGATTTGTTTCATAAACTTCCCCTGTATTTGAATCTGAGAGGCTTTGACAGCCCCTATATAAAATAAGTGCTGTAGAGACCTCCCTGAGCTCCTCCGCAATAAACACTGAAAATCATTCCCTTTGTTTTCTGTGATTGTTTCTCTCCTGAAGTTTTTCTTTGATGCCTTTGTCATCTGTTGGTGATTGCCTAGCAAGCTGACAAGCTCTGTTAGACAGAGTCTGTGAGTCCTTTGGAGACAGAACTGGATTTTGACCATGGATCCAATCAGAATCTAGCATAAGGGATCTCAGCTCCAGTTTAGGCTCCTGACAATTACTGCGGTTAGCCAGGCTCTATTACTGGCATCTAGATTTTGGAGCTGTTTCTTTTAAAACAGTAAAGAATCCTAGGTCTAATCCCCTTCAGATGTTGTATTGATACACTGTGGGACAGCCTGCCTTTTGGGAGTGTGTCCCTCCAAAAAGTGTTTCTCAGTGGTAACTGCTGCAGGGAAATGGCTGTGGTTTGTTCCACAGAGGTATCATTTTCTTCTGCGTGAGGACAATTGAAAGCAATAGATGTGTAAACATAAAGAGCTTTTTCCATACCTCTCTGAATGCACACATGCATTAGAGGAACATGATGGCAATAAATTTATTATCTGCCTTGCCCTCCCGTAGCAGAGCTCAAATCCAAGTCCTTTTGGCACAAATAACAACTGAGCCACAGATGTGGTGTCAGGTCAAGCAATGGCATGTGGGGTCTCGGGGAAAGGGATGGCATCTGCACCTGTGCACATCGATTGGCATGTTGCTGGCTATGTTGGGAAGAGCTTCTCTTGCTGCCAATGGTGCAGAAAGGGTTTCAGGATCACCGGCTCTGTTACTCCTGTCCAAAAATCACCACAGAATGCACTCAAAATGACATCATCATGTTCACAACTTCAGTGGCAACCTAATAAATTAGTGGGTGTTGCTACACAGACTTGCAGTACATCAGTGACCAAAGTGGACAGAGTAACATAGGAGTCTGTTAACAACAGAAATTGCTGCCCTCCTTCACCTAATACCTTTAAAGAAAGAAAGTTATATTTGATAGGTTAAGAGCTAATTCAACCTTGTGCATGACCCCCTCACAATGAAGATTAAAAGAAGCAGGAAATATGTGATAACTAAGGCACTGGAATTCTGAAATCTCATAGACTTTACAAGAGCACAGAGGGATCAAAGCAATAATTCTTCAGTAATATGACTGGAAAGTAAACATCCTTTTCATATATTGGCAAGAAAGTAAATAGATAATTTATGAAATAAAGTGTTTGGAAAAGCAGATCTAGACCTCTGTCACACCATAATCAAGGTGTTTATCACAGGATTAAAGCATACCTACGCAGCAAACTCATTATCATTAGGTTGCACTGGGTACAGCAATGTGTACATCTTTAGCATAATAAATTAGCAGAGGCACTAACAGGTTTCTGAGCAGTGAATTCCATGTGATGACACCAGAAGATCTCCATCAATATCAGATGTGTTATAGGAATGCTCATGAGCACCAGTGAATTGAGAAAGAATCAGAAAATGGGGATAATTACTGCCTTTTTTGTGAGGCAGATTGCATTTCAGAAAGAGTACAGAAAGAAAAAAAAAAAAGAGATCTATTTAAATAAGACTAATAATACTTTTCCTGGATTCTGGGCAGAAATCTAAGCTTGCACCCTCTTCCACAGGTCATAACTATTTTTGTTATTAATAATACATTTCAAAAATTTTTGTAAGGACTTTACTGAGCTTGTGTGTACATAAAAGATTAACTAGATACCAGGAATAGATTGTCCTAGGGATGACATGTCCAACTGTGCAAAAATAATTAGTGTAGGCCATGAAACCTGGTTTCTGTCAGCTTGATGGATGTTACATGACCAGGGTGTTGGAGCTGCTCCATGCTATTTATTAGTGCTGGGCAACACAGCAGGTTTTTACATTTTGGCTTTTGGATTATCCTGTAGCTGATCTGAACACAAGAGTAAATTAAATGTGCTGTACTAGAATGGCATCATCAAAGTGTACCTCTTAACTGGAGGTTGTACCTTCAAAAGATAGCCATCCCTGCATGGCTTGATTTGTCATAAGGACTCTCTAAGGACATGTCTTGGACAATTGTCCCCAAGTGCTGGAGAGAAACCTATCTAACATTTTCATTCATGAAATATACTTTGAAAGGGGAGAAAAAAAGCAGCAGAAATATTAATTTCCCTGCCTCCAAAGGCTGAGTGGCTGAGCAAGATGGAAAGGTGAGATCATCACTCTGGGTAAGACCAGGCAAGACAAGCTGTCACAGCTGATGCTCATCTCTAGCCTGCTCCTTCCAACACGTACAACACCTGCCATTTCTTCCCCCACTTCCACATCACCAGCACTTTGGATTGCAGTCCAGAAGTGACAAGTTGGTAACACAGAGGCAGGTGTGGGTGCTCTGAAAGCTGCAGCTACAAAACTGTGCCAGTGTGGCTCAGGGCCTAGAACTGTTTTCTCCTAAGCTGCAGTGCCCTCCCAGAGACTGAGGGAATCAGTATGAGAAAGGATATGGAAAAGCTTTCCTTATTTCCAGAGGTGATATGAACTTTACATAAATGAGGTGAATCAAATTTTACTGCAAGGTACAGTGTAAGCACCCCTGAGGACAATGGCTCATTTAGAAGGTGCACGTGAGGACTGCCGCCCTTGCTGTGGAATTAACCTCAGTGGGTCCCCAGTGCTGCTGCTCTCACTGAGGCTGTGTTGCACTCACAGCTGGCAGAGTGCACAGAGGGCTCTGCAAAGCCATCAGTGGTCCCTAAAAGCTTTGGGTGAAACTGGGGTAGAAGAGAGGTGCTGGACTTGCGGGAAAACACAGGGTAACTCAGAAGGTTGCAGCTGTGTCTGCTCCACCTTGTGCATGTGATTGCAGCTAACAAAAAACTGCATTTGAAAGAACCTGTACACTGAAGACATTAAGTGGGGCATCTCCCTACTCTTGGTGCTGTAAACCCAGATGACCACAACTGCATGTGGTACAAAATCTGTGGATGTCCCAGTATGGTACAAAGTTGACAAGACTAAAGGGGAAGTAGTTCATATAGATTTTTATGGGGTGGGTGGCCAAACCCTGTGCAGACAAGCATGGTGCAAAATAGAGCAAAAGTTGGGCAAAGCAGGCAGGGGCCATCTGACTTCTGAAAATCTGATGTTAGGTTATCAGTATTAAATAGTGACAGCACTTGTAGCGACCTGTCCAAGAAAGTTCAACCCACAAAATGCTAAATTTCCACTGTCCCACTGGAAGCTGTTGCAAAACTGATGAAAGATAATATATGATGATCTGAATGCATTACAAAACATTCCTATCTAGCCCCCAAGAGACAAAAAAAGGCTGCTAGACCACCCTGCTCCCTCTGGTTTTATGCAAGTGAAAACTTTCATCACCATGTCTGGACTTCATATTAGAATTCGCCATTAAAATTAATGTGGAGAAGGAATTGCTGGTTGTCATCACTGACAAAGACAGACAACCACTAGAGCTGTTATTTGTACCAAATACCATCAGTGTTAATAATGTTGTTTTCTTCTGAGACGATGAGTATCAGACTGCAATATTTAACTAGAGTTCAGCTAATTGAATGGCACAGATTGTGCATAGACTGCATGAAGCTTAAAAGCTTTCAGACACAAAAGTGAAATTATATTGGCACCTAAATTTGTATTGATTACCTTATCATTAGCTAATATTAACCGCAGTGCTTCTAATACATAAAATCCTATATCAGTACCAAGAAATAGCATCATCTTGTGACTGAGTCTGTTCTCTAATGTATGTATGTTTTCTCTGAGGTGCAATGTAGATCCTGGATCAGATTTATTGCTAGCTTCAAGCTATTTTAATGAGAGTTTTGTTCACTTACAGCAAAGAGTATTCTGGGTCACAGAATTATATATACAAACCAGAAACTACACAGGAAATCAACCATGAGCAGACAGGAGAAAAATATTTTTAATTCAGTTATTCAGAAGAAGTCTGGCTGCTTTTCTGAAAACTACCTTTTACTTAGGCAGGAGTTATTACCCTTACTACTGTCATAAATGAATGAAAGTCTGTGTCCTTCTTATGGAAGTCAGACTAGACAATGGCATAAAATTAGAGATCCCAAAACATACTTTGTTTTAATACTGCTGGATCAGAGGTCATGACTGTGATATTGCAGTCTGTCCTGGTTTTGCACATTCCACTTGTCTCTCACCTGCCCTATGGGATGGGTTTAGGTTTGGAACTGCTGAAATCCAGCTGGTTTCTTCACTTTAAGGGCAAGGTCAGAATGTGTCTGTGGTGGAGGCACAAAAGCAGTGGGGCAGGAGACAGGACTGTCTCTCCTTCTGTGAACAGTTCCGTCCCCAGTGCTGGCAGCAGGGCTGGTGGCACTGCCAGTTTCATGGTCCATGTGTGGAATGGTGAATGGAGTTCACAGGGGACCACAGACCCTTCTACAGGCCCTGAGAGACCATAGCTCCTGGTGGTCTGACACTGTAGCTCTAGCTGCTTCTGGCCCTCAGCAATGCTTCAGAAGATGGTGCAGAAAACCTGCAGCAAACTATTGTAAAATAAATAGCCCCAGGTGAATCTTTTGCTTTTACTCTGTACTAGTGAATATCTCATGTCCTGGAACATGACAGCTTATCTCCCTCTCAAATTCTTGTAGTTTTCCAGCTGCAATTTTAACCTTTGCCATAGTACTTGAGAGTATCTTGTGTACGAAACACACTCCCTCCTTGGGTTCTGCTGAGCTCCTGCATTAAATCCTGAGTCCTCACAAGCTGACTCTGTACTGTATGAAAACAACATTTTTTTCGTAGGTTTTGTATTTACTGAGAATCAACTTCACTATCTTCTTATTTTTCTCCCAGGAGAACACATAAAGGATTTACTGTTTCTAGCCTGTTCATATTTTATGCAGTTGCAGCATGTCCGTCTTACTCATTTTCTTTGCAAACTAGATAGGTTCTCTCTTTTCAATCTGTCTTACTATGAAGGTTTTCCCATGCCTCTAACCAATTTTTTATCTTGCTCTTATATTACTCTACAGCATGGCATAAAACAGCTTTATCTTAATTAAGTACTCTTCTGATTTGTAGCTGAATCTTTTAAGGGCTTAGAAATACACATTTATGTATGCAGCCCGCAAATCTGTCAGGAATCACAGAGACAGAGGACAGTGCTGGAGGTCAACACATACAGTCATTAGAGACAGGGGTCATAAAATCTAGGCCCTCTCTGAAAAAAAGGGTTTCTGATTTCCTCATTAAAGACTCTTATCTCTTTTCCTCCAAAAATGTCAGGAATTCAATACATACTGTAGGTAACCTTCCCCTGGGAACATGTCCTGGAAGGATGCACCTTTTGTTTCTAAGGCTGACAAAGACCTGGATATACTGCTGCATGGCATGCAAAGGGCACTGCTGGGATGCAGGGCCATGTGCAGGAGAACGGACTGTGTTTTCCTGGTGCTGACTTCTACATCTTCTTGAGCTTCACAGAGAAGACCAGGCATTGAGTTGGCACAGGCTGGTTTCTGCTCAGGGAGAGCAGAGAACAGCAGACAGCAGGGATGTGCCACAGCACCCGCCCAGGGCTCTCAGCATCCACCAGTTGCTTGTGGAGCTGCCTGCAGCAGTGCTCCCTCTTCTCCTCCAGGTGTGTTGGGCTGTGGTCTGGAAGAGTATGAGATCTGCTCCCACCCTCAGCCTTCTTAGCACTATGGTTTTTGCACAGGTCTGTGTTCAGTGACAGCTGTACAACTCAGTGTAGCAAGACTGCAGGAACTTGATTTAAAAGCATGCACAGATCAGCTCTGCCTTGGTGGGGGGATCTGCTTGCCAGTGCTCACCTCAGCTTGGTACAGGACTGCAGTGTGATGCTCATTTGTGCCAAGAAGTGGTTCACATCAGCACAGACCTGATATCAAGTACTAGGAAAGCAAGGCATAGCAGGTTGGTTTGAGAGGCTGCATCCATCTCCCACTGCCATTATGAAGAGCAGGAGGTGGTACGCTGGCACAGCCACCCAGGTGCCAGTCTGTTGTTGTACACTTCTTGAGGCTTTTTATCCCTCTGTGACTCAAAACGTTACAAAAAACATTTTTCACTAGCTTTGCTGAAAGTGCAGAACTGGAAATTAGAGCTGCCTTCAGCAGATGCTGGTGTGAAAATGCGGGGTTTATGAGATGTCAGAGTAGGAGTGAGGAGATGCTGGGAATATCTGTGGCTTATACTAATCTCCATAAAAATGAAGTCAGTCTGGTATGTCAGAAAAGAAGATGCTGAAGTCCTTGTCTCTTTTTTCCTTCGTTTGAACGTAATTTTTCTCTTCACTCCACTTTGAAATTATTTACGTATTTCTGTGATGTGAGATTTCTGATCAAGTTCTAACAAAGGACACTCTTAATAGCCAGCCTTTGTTGCTTATGATACATACCACTTGCAGGGGAACTGCTCACTGATTTTTTTAGTTTTTTTTCTCTGAACAACAGGAGGAAGATTGGTGAATTTTCCTTCTCTCCCCCTCTCTCTGTTTTCAGCCACATCAATGACAAACTCTGAGGTACTAGAACACTCATCAAGACTGACGCTGCTAGCATTTGTGTTTGTTCTCCCACTTAGAGTGAAAAACTTTCTTTTAGAAATAATTTCATGTAATGGTACTGAATAAAGAGAACTCACATCTGCCATTTGCAGAAATGGTTTCTTTGAGTTGGAAGGCTTTGGTGTATACTTGGAAAATGCTGGGTTTTTTTCCTCCCTGAACAGATGATTTTAACATTTGTTTGGATGAGAAAGCATCTAGAGGACCATCATAGGCAATACCAGATTTAGCACTTTTTAGCTGATGGAGCCTTTAACAGAAAGAATTGTTGTACATGTACATGCACGTGTGTGACAGTGGAGATCGAAGAGAATAACAGTGCACGAAACATAGCCATTAACAAGAGAATACTAAGAACATAAGGATGCTTTCTCCTACATGTCCCTTGTCACACTCAGTCCAGGTTGCTACACGCTTGGGCAGGAACACAATGAATGAAAACTCAGTAATAAGAACTTGCTATCTGTTATTACAAGTTTGAAGGAGTTTTTGTAGTTACCTTAGTTGCATAAGACAAGTAGGCCTCCACTGACTTACACCACTTCTGTTACTGCTAAGAAAGAATGACAAAGACAGATTTTAACAGTTTATAAATTTCTGCTTGGTGTCTCCCACCACCCCAAGGCAGGTGCTTTCTGACCAGAGGTGTTTTTCCAATGAAGTGCGGAGTTTTGCTGCTATTTGTTGTGGCTTGTGTGGGGTTTTTTTATCAAGCTGTATAACCTGGTGTGTTTTTGGGAACAAGAGTATATTCTCTGGCACAGGAGCTGTACTTCAGGAAGCCTTCAGAAGGGTAACCTATTTTTGGGGTGTATGCCTTTGCACTATGACTCCAGAGACCTGAGTTCTGTGCTTAGCTGCAGTACTGCTTAGCTGTCTGATGTTCACAAAATTATTTGATCTCCTATCTTCTACTTTCTGCAGTTAGACTGCAAGCTACTTAGTTCAAGACCTCCCATCTCCTACAGTTGCAGAGAGTATCAGGAATACAATAAAAATGATGGTCAGGAATTATATATACTAAACTAAAGAGCCAATACCTCCACAGTCACACAGAAGTTGGATGGTGTAGTTGTAAGGAGTCTTGAATATAGTCAATTCTGTTTTAGTAGCTGTCTTCACGTTACTGTTGATCTCTTTCATACCTGTGGCTTAGGAATTATTTCTCCCTTTCTGTGAGAATTACTTGTAATCTGTCCTCCTCCACATGAAAAGCTGATGTGGCAACCGGCCTTGGACAGAAAGTCTGTGGACCCATGGCCCAGTCCAGCTGTGTCTATGCATGACAGGATATTCTCTCCTCTTCGCTCCAGATGACCTTTCCCATTCTTCTCCTCCAGCATCTGCTGCCTATTTTGATCAAACCAAGCCTGCTTCTTCCTTTTCCTTTAATTGTGTTGAAGAAATTAAAAGCATTTGGCTGGAAAATGTTTCCTCAGAAAGTAAAAAATATGTTCCACAAGCAATACTAAGTTTTTGGCTTCCTTTAGAAAGATCCTGGACAAGATCCTTTCCTCTTCTCATGTCTGTGCCTTTAGAGGTGATCTGAGGGTAAGGCACTGCAAACCATTAATCAAAAAGGGATCTGCTTGACTATTCTCTCCCCTAGGGACTGATGCACAACAACAATTTGAAAAAGGATCATTTTATACAGCACATAGGTCTAACACCACGGGTCAGCACCACATTTGATAAATTTTTCTCCACTCTTCACACCTTCAAACAAATTTAATTCTAAGATTTTCTATGAACAGCAGACTAATGCCTGGGAAGGTAATTAGAGTTGTTTCCTTAAGACATTTTCAAGTTTATTCGTTGCCACTGGAACTGTGTCATTGTAAAGGTCAAGAAAGGGTGTCTTGATGTCTAGTGTTATTGTTTCCCAAGGTGTTTTTTCCAACTTGTTTAGTTTTGAGATTATTTTGCTGGTGAACTTAGACCGTACTATTGATATTGGTATGCCTGAATAAGTAATTAGAATAGAGTTCTTGCCATAATAGTCACTGAGTTCATTCCAGTCCAGACTCTACACTGTGTTTCTTTGCCCCAGTGGATCTCACAGGGTACTTTTTTTGGTGGATACATTGGAAGGTCATCCAAGCTGACCTCCCTCTGAAGGTACAGTTGTCTTCAGTGTTAGATCAGGTCATCAGGGCTGTATCCAGCTGAGCTTTGAGTATCTTCAGGGATGGAGATACTGCAACCTCCCTGAGCACCCTTTGCACTGCATAAACACTTTTACAGGGCGATCAAAAGACACTTTGGGGCCTTAGGGTGGTTGGTAAAGGAATATGGAGAAGAGATTATTTTTCTCTCTTTCCTTCCAGTTATTTAGGCAGTGACATTGAAAGAAGCAGGTGGACCCCTTCTATTAATACATGTCCTCATGTCTGGTGTTGCCATCAAAGTTTTGGGGTTTTCAATAACAGGCTGGCCTAAATAATGCCAGGTCTGCTGGCATCAGATGGCATTACCCTTTCTCCAAGGGGGAAGAGAGTCTTTACTCACAAGCTAGTGGGGCTCATAGATAGACCTTTAAACTATATGTGAAGTAGGAGGGGGATAATATCAGACTTGCCCATGGCAAGCTGTAGGACAACACACCAAGGTTTGCAGGATCGAGTGCTAGTGAGGGCCCTCAGCCAGTGGCTCTGAGATGTGCTGACTTCTCTGCAGAACACTTGAAGTCTTACAGAGCTGAGTCAGGGGCTCCTGAAATAATAAGAGCCATCAGGGAAACCCCAGTGAAATACCTCAAAGGAGCTGAGGGATGTTCCTCTAGGAAGGTGGCACAGCCAACAGCCCAGCAGAAGTGTCTCTACACCGGCACACACAGCATGGGAAAACCAGGAGGAGCTGGAAGCCACTGTGGTGCTAGAAATCTACAACTCAGTTGCCATTGCTGAAACTTGGTGGGATGAGTCCCATGACTGGAGTGCTCCTCTTGTTGGCTACAGGCTGTTCAGTAGGGAAGGTGAGAAAGGAAGCCTGAAGGAGTCGCCCTCTACATCAAGAAATGGATGGAGCATGAAGAGCTCATGGAGTCTCATGAGAGTACTGCTTTCAGGCCTAGGAACCTCAGGACAGGAAAGACATAGATTTGTTGGAGTGTGGCCAGAGGAGGGCTATGAAGATGATTCAAGGGCTGAGCACCTCTTCTGTGAAGACAGGATAAGAGACCTGGGGTTGTTCTTCCTGGAGAAGATAAGACTTCTAGGAGAAAGACCTTATTGCAGCTTTTGAGTACCTAAAGGGGACCCATAAAATAAGATGGGAACACACTTTTTTGCAGGACATGTAGTGATAAGAAAAGGGGTAATAAACTGAAAGAGGGTAGGTTTAGACTAGAAACATTCAAGGCCAATTGGATAGGGCTTTGAACAACCTGATCTGGTTGAAGATGTCCCTGATTATTGCAGAGGGGCTGGACTAGATGACCTTTAAAGGTCCCTTCCTACCTATTCTGTGATACTGCGATACAAAGAAGAATGTTTTTCCTTACATGCAGCCAAAATTTCCCTTTTTGCAACTTGTCTTCCTTGCTCCTTATCTTCTTCCTACTCTGAGAGGAGCCTGGCTCTGTCTTGCCCCAGGAGTTAGCTAAAGTCAGCACTGAGAAACTCCCTAACCTTTCTCATCCAAGGCCACAGCAATCCATCTCCCTCAGCCTTTCCTTGCATACCATGCATGGCAGCCTGCCAGTGCCCCTCAGATGGATCTGCTTCAACTCAACCACACAGTGGTTTCTGTGATTTTGGAAGAGCTCTTCTTAGTTCACCTGATCTGGAAGCCCAACTGGAGAAATACTCTGGAGAAGGATGCAAATCTGCCTCTCTGGGTCCATTTTCCAAATTTCCAGTTTTAAGAGAGTACCTGTGAACCATGAATATCTGTGCCATTATTTGAGAATTGTTGATACTGGGCTATATTATTTTTTACAGTGATAGAAGTAGAGAACTGTTGGATATGAGTAAAATCTGCAGACAAAATGTGTGAGAATAAACTTGCAATACTTTTCCCTGGTCATGGTGCTCTTAGACATCTTTGCCTGAAGAGCTATTCCCCAGCATTTGAATTACTGTCCAGAAAATGCCTCCATCATGTGCTGTCAGTGTAGCCATCCAGGCAATGGCAGCAATACCTGACAGATGGGAATCCACTAGAAAAATGGCTTTCCACATGCAGAAGGAATAAACAGATAGGTGTGAAATGGAAACAGACTCACTGAAATGGAAACTAGATGAAGAAGATAAACCAGGAGGAAAGGCTAACCTGCCTATGTACCGAGAGGTAAAGGAGAAGCACCCAGGAGGATCGCTTAGAGAAAAAGGACGCAGCTGCACAGCCAGAGCGTGCAAGGATCCTCTGTCTTCTCTGTCATAATCAAGTTGTTTGAGAAAGGCCAGCCAGTGGGTGTTGGGGCCTTCAGGTGCTTGAGCCAGTGCAGTGGTGGGTGTGGGAAGGAGTGGGGCAGGTGGGGAGGGTGGGGAGAAAAGGGAGCACTCTGCCTGCCCTGGCTGACAGCAACCCTTCCGGAGGGCAGGCAGAGACCCTACGGCCAAGAGCAAGTCAGAGGAGGAGATGCAAATTCCCCAGGGTCTTTTCCAATCCACTGGTGATCCATTGCACTAGCCATGCTAGATAAGACATACCCTGCACAAATCTCTAACGGGGAAAAGCATCACAGAATCATCATCAAGGAATCATAGAGCGATTTGGGTTGGAAGGGGACCTTGAAGATCATCTAGTTCCAACCCCCCTATCACAGGCAGGAACATCTTCAATTCGACCAGGTTTCTCAGAGCCCCAGCCAGCCTGGCCTTCAAATGGAAAAATGAAAGAAAGTTTCTCTATGGTTCATGAAAGAGCCAAAGTGAAAACCAAGCATGTGTTTCTGTTTGTGCTATCCCATGTCTCTTCACCCTCACCAACAGTGCTTATCAAAAGGTTATTACTTGCCTTTCCCTGTAATATGTAACCTTGGGGTTATATTTTGCCTTGAATTAGGTGACATAATGAAAGAATCATCTTGCTAGCACAGCCTGTTTCCTCTCATGCATCTGAGGATTTCCTGCTGGCTGGAGTTGCATTTCCCTGTTTTGTTTGTTCCATATAAATATGCAGTTTTACAGCTTAGGGTTATTTCAGGCAGAGCAAGACATCTCTGCAGGACAGCATTTGAGAAGACCTTTGTGTGCACTCGTTAGGGCTCATAAAGTACTCTAAAGCTACACTGCATTAAGCATAGATGTTCAGTTAATGCTGCTCCTGGATCTTCCCCTCCCTTTCCCATGCTGGCCCCTATCTTTCACTCACACAGGTTTTGTATAAACTGTATTTTCATCTGTTTGGCTTTGTGGACATGTATCAGATCCCCTTTCCGGTGCTGAGTTACAGCAGCTCTCCACTTAGCACATACACACATCCTACCTCTTTGTTCCTCATAAGCTGGCCAAATAAAAGAGGTCTCTGATCCATTGACAGTTCCACAAATATTTTAAAAATTTTCAGTGAAACAAATCTCTGCAACTTCCAAACATTTTCAGCAAATCAAGAAACTCCTCTACAAATAATGCTTCATAGAAATGTTATGACAACACCAAGTAAGAATATATTTGATATTTCCCAGACCAGAAAAGTGAGTGATGGCCAATTTGGTTTCTCACTTTCCTCTACAATTTGTAGGCAAAGGAGACAGAACGGAGAGAGGGCCTGGAGATATTGTTTGCTCATTGTGAGATGTGTTTATTCACTGTTAGTAGATAGATAATTAAGTTAGCTCTGTTTCTCTGCTTCTTCCCTGGGAACTGCCCTGGGAGGTGCTGAGAAAGCTCATATGTTCCAGTGATCCAGACAGCCCTGCTAGCAAGAAATTTATCTCCCAGCAAGACTGTTCAAGTCAAACAGAAGTTACCATGCAACCTGGACAAACTCCAGATTTGCACTGAGTGATGTATCAACAAACCATTAAAACCAGAGCACTGTGCTTTGGGAGAGCAGCACCAAACCCCAGTGAGGCAGAGCAGAGAGAAGCACAGCTCTGTCCGTGCTCTGAGTCTATTCTGGTGTCAGTAGATGCACTTGGCTGTTTCCCTGTGAGTTAGAAGGTGGCCTGGTAGCATAGCAACCCTTCCCAGTACATCCCACTGCCTTCCAAACAGGCACAGGGTGCACTGGTGGGTATTATTTCAGTGGCACCTACTGCAACATGCATGTGCTTTTTGGAGAGTCCCCTTTCCCTACTGCTCTAATGAGAGGGCTGTGAGGATGACACAGCCGTCTACCCCTTTCCTTCTCTCTCACAAATATGCTTATGTAAAGCATCTCCTACATATATATTTATTTTAACAACTCTTGTATTAGCAACCACATGCTTACACTACACTCCTGTTTTATTGGAACTTGAAGAAATGTTAACCATTGCTTCTACCATTGGGTTGAGGAGGAGTGACAGTCTTAATACAGCTTTTTAAAACTTTTCTCTCCCTTCAAGAACACCATGTAGCTTCCCTCCTGTGCCCTGGGCTCTCACACAGAAACCACGTCTAGGCCAGCTGACAGAAAGTGTGAGAAATCTCAGCACACAGCAAAGCTGTGAGCACAAACCCCACGGAAACAGGAACCCAATGCTGTGCATAACCACTGTGATGTCAGAGGAGGAGAGTGACAGATACACAGACAGTGTGTGTCTCCCTTCAAAAATTCATCCAGGATTATATCACCTTCCAAAGCTGATCCAAAGAAAGCACATTGCTTATGGCAGGATATTAGTACTGTGGATATCCACATTATGAGTTGACCATATGTGGTGTGAAACCACCTGCCATTTCTTGGTCTGGAGATGAGATCATTTTAAAAAAGGGTGGAGGGAGAGGAAAAGTGTATTTCCTGCAAAGATAGTCTTGCCTCTCTACATACACCAGATGCGTATATCCTGCAAAGAATTTACGATAGACACCTATCTAAGCCTCCAAACAGGGGATGAAAGAGCACAAAGCACAACTTTCCCCATTTTCAGGATCAAAGAGTCAGTAACAGGAGTGGGTTTCACTGCTCACTTCCTTTCAAGTAGCTTAGCATCCTGATGTCACCGGGAGAGCAAACAGTAATAGCCATCTGAGTGAAAAAACATGCTGAGCCAAAATGAGGGATGTGGTCATCACTGAGATTATCAGCTAACAAGGCCTCTGCTGTCTTTTCCCTGTCCCCTGTATAGCTCATCCCTTCTCTCTGTGCTCCAGGTTGTGTTGACACTGAGCTGATAATTTTGAGAATAAAATCAGTACTTTTTTTTCTGTATTATTTGGCGTTAAAGAGTGGGCAGCAGCAGCCACCTGTCTGAGAAGTGTTGCTCTATGCTCTGCCTCTGTAGCATCCTCCCAGATGGTGGTCAGGGCCCACTCTGAGCACAAGGACCCCCTTGTTCCCGACAGTGACAGCCTATGCTTGTTCCCAGCTGCCATTTCTGATATAGGTCCTGCTTCAGTTTTCCCTCCTATTGCTGTGGGTGCTCTGAACAAATCTGAGAACTTACTCCAGTCACCAGGACTACCCATGTCTCTTCCAGTTTATTTTTGTTTTGTGGATCCCTGCCAAGAGGAAAAAGCCAGTGGTGCTTTTAAGTTGTGCCCTAATATGCTGCTAAACAGCAGGCACCAGTCTATTGGGGCTGCCTTGGAAAGGCATTTCCCAGGAGTGCAGGCTGCATGATTCAAGCAGGGCATCTCCAAGCACTTCACCCTGCTTTGGAGTATGAAACCACTTGTGGCCAAGGAAACCCTCCCCATCAGCTTCTCCAGGGGAATGACCCAGCCTTGGCCACTCTCTTTGTCACTGTCACTGCTCCAGTGTATTTTACCCCTCACTGAAGGGCTAAAGGATGGTGTTTAGGTACTTCTTTTCTTGTTCCCTAGCACCTGTCATCTGAGGGCTGACATCTAGCTGTGCTTGGCTGATCCCATAGAAGCAAGGTGATGATCTCTATTCAGCTTCCCAGGTCTCACCAGCTTCCCAGGTCTCACACAAGTCTGCTCTGCCCTACTAATGAATTTATGGCAGTGAGAGCTTATGCACTGCCATTCTCCTAAGTTTGCAGTGTGGGCCACCTTTGAGGTATCTATAGACATCCTTCAGATCTTTATCACCCCCACCTCTGTCCCACAAGCCAGCTCTTCCCACAGGGTCAGAAAAATGCAATGGACAAAGAAAGATACAGACTGGAAGCCACCAGCACAATGTTATTCCTTTCTGAGAGGAGTTTGCTTGTCACCACAGAACAAGAGTTGAGCTTTCCCAGCCTGAATCAGGCACCAACTGTCTCACACAGATCATTGAAGACACCTGTGAACCTGCATCTGCATGGCATGGTCTGCACCTCTAAGGGTGCTGGTCCTGCATCCAGAGGCTTCCTGCTTCTCTAGCTGGCTGCCATTGCTGCAAAACCAGGCTGGTACAGCTGGGGCCTGTGCTGGCTTGTGCAGGAGCTGGCTGGTGAGAAAGGACAGTGAACAAAGTGGGTTTTTCCATTGTCAACCTACATGGAAAATATTTAAACACGAAGAAAGAAAAACCCAAACCACAAGCCAGACTGAAAGGAAACAACATCCCCAACGGGGTGGGTTGTTGTTCATTTTTTTTTTAGAAATTGAAACCACACAAATTGGAGAAGGTTGTGCTCTACTCATTTTTTCAGTCTCAATTGACTACTCTGGCTGACAAGTCCTTATACATGACTTGTCGCACTTTCCTGACGTTTCCTTTATGCTGAAGGATGCCACTTCCTGCTGCTTATGCCATGTGTCAGCCATGTAAAGAAAAATTATATTATTTTTAGGGTTTTTTCAGTAGGTTTGTACCTGTTGTGTACTTGATAGATCCCAGTCTCTTTTCTATTTTAGGGAAAAATATTTTGTTTAAACTTCAGCATTATTAAAAGATCTAAGTGGCACAACAGAGGCGGTTGTCTCCCAACTGCGTTTAATAACAGAAACTGATCTGTAATGTGTAAGCAAAAGCCTCATCCTGTCATAACCTCCTTTACCAGTTATGTGGCTGTAGATTCCAGAAATGAACATGAAGAAATGTAAATATCTGGAGGAGAATCTGGATGCAGGATCTGGGGCCAAAAGCACAGTTTTTCCTCTTACACTTCCCCTATAAGAGGGCAGAAAGCAGTCCATCTCCAGCCACATTCACACCCCCTTGGCCCAGCCAGATCCATTTACCTTCTGTGGGAAGGTGGGTTCACAGGGCTCCTTATGGGGGTGGCAGCAGACTCCAAGGACAGTGGACAGCTGTACCTTTACCCCTTTTGTATTTCTCCATGCTTTGGGGCTGGCTTAGCTGCTGCCCTGTGGCTTCACAAGGCCCAGGCAGCCCTGAGCCTTGCACCACTTTGCAGCTGTGCAACCCCAAGCCCTGGATCTTGGCATTTGCTTCCATCCCCTCCAAAACTCAGCCTTCACCCCCTGCTCTGGTGCAGCACCTGCATCTCAGTGCAAGCAGAAAAACCCCATGAGATGGGGTTTTCCCCAAATGCTGAGCTTAAACAGCCATGTTTTCTCAGTTGCTGTCCCTTGGAGAGGCCAGCCCAAAGCAGCTGCTCCAGACAGCAGCTTCACTAACAAGCAAAGAGGAGTCACCTGGGGCTGCTTTGAAAGGAAAGCAAGAGCCACTGCAGGCTGGGCTGGACTTTCCCTCTTTTCCAGCTGAGACAATCTTCACATGCCTGGCACTCTGCCCATGCATTAATTGCCCAAGTTTGGCCACCATCTCTCCAAAGAGCAGAACTCTCCTTCAGGATGCTGTAGATGGCTATACCAGCCCCAGTGGTGCCTGACAGCCTTGCTGAGGAATTAACAGTGCTGAGAGCTCTGGGGGAGGCTAATTATGCTCTTACCTATTTAGATAAATGTAAAGTAGGCATGCAGATAAATGTAAAGTAGGCTTGCAGCTGGTGACTAGCTTTTTCTCTCTCCTGGAAAGACTACTGTTGCCTACTGTACAGGCAGTGCCTCTTGCCTCTGATTTAAGGAAAGCCCTGAAGGACTGAAGCAATAAATATAATTCTTTGACCTAACTCTTCCTCCAAGAACATTGTGACAAGTGGACTGTGATTTGATCGTGACTTATGGGACATTTTTGTACAGCACCTTATAAACAGAGTTCTCTCATCACCATTTTTACCTTAGGACTTTGCTAACTGATTCCCTCATTATTAGAAATTTTGACCAATTACTGGTAGAAAACACTGTGCAGGTAAGCAGCAGTGTTTTAACAAATTGCTTATCTAATCAGACGCAAATGATGTCATGGCAATAGCAGCAATCTTGGACATGGATTTAGGTCTGAAGTGTTACATCCCTTTGATGCTCATGATTCAGTGATCAGCACAGAGAATAGATGTTTGTGCCCAGAGCAATGGAAAGGGTGTGATTCATCATGTCAGCATGGAAGTCTCTGGAAAGCACCATTTGGCCTGGTCTGCTCCCCACCTGAATCTTTCTGGTCTAAGCACTGATGCTGTCAACTCAGTTTAAGTTCAAAATACTTCTGTGCTTCTTTCCAGTAAGGGGCCACATGTGCTACAGGCTGCCAAACAGCACATAAAAGGCAGCCTGGGCAGGAAAGGGTGGAGGAGAGGAAGGGTGGCACTCACTGTTGATGTAATAGAGACTTCCTGGGCACTTCTGTCTCCAGCAGCAGTGTCCTGGCGTATGTGGGAGTCCAAAAGAAGCTGAAAGAAGAAAATAAACAGGTGAATCAGTAGTCATGTGAAGCCTTGAACATGAAGATAGCAAAAGCACAGTGCACCAATTGATGTCTCACTCCTCTCCCTCTCAGTCTGTGTCTCTGACACATTAGGGGAGCTTTACTGGAGAGTACGTTTTTTCTATACTGTTAAACACATGCTGTGGACTGTTTGTTCTATGAGTTACTGGAAGAGGCCTAATAATCACAGGAACAAAAAAGTTCATGGTAATCCCATGGTAAGACACTCAAACAAATTGTAGTATTGACATGCTGTTTGCCAAGGAATTGAACAGGAGCCTTGGGGGAGGAACCACAAATAGGTATGACTTATGATGAAAATTCAAGGACTTTGTATGCATTTTGTGCATGGTAAGATTATGTGCAGTGACTACAACATGATACAACGTGTTTTCATCAGATTAGTAGTTTAAAGATGTCACCTCTCACTGAAACAGGGAGTTCTTCTACATTATGGCTAGACATCATTTTGATATTTGATAAAGTGCGGTACGCTGTGGCTCTCAAAGAGAGTCTGAATCAGACAGCTTCATCCATCCTTCTCCTCCTTACCTCTTTTGCTGATTTCACCGAGACAAAATGACAAGTCTTCTCTGTGAGTATAGCATGTCAGGCAAGTAAATAATAAGTGGCCTTATCTTTCACAACAGACTGACAGCACTGCCTCTGTGTGTCAGCCTGAGAGGTGAAGATGTAGGGAACAACAATAAATTGCTTTCTATCATGTATACAAAGCCATGAATAAAACTGTAAGAGTTTCTCCTATATGAAAAGTTCCTCCAGAAAGGGAAATGTTGGCAAATATGCTTATTTCTGGCCTGGTAAGTTGGACATGTCCAAACTCTTATCTTGGGATGTGACCTGGGAGTGAATGAATGCATGTCAGAGCATGGTGCATGATGCTCCAGGTTTACAGGTCATGAATTGCATCTGCAGGGTTCATGTGAGCTAAATTTCCCAGGTGAGGCTATTAATATGAATGAGACAGTCCTTGAAGCCCTTCAGGGAAAAAGTTGAAGGTGGCCTTGCTGGCATGAAGGATAAAGTGTATTGACTGACATTCTGGAGTCTGCTCTTTGGTTCTCTCAGCTTAGTTTGAACCACAGACTGCCAGAAATCTGGCAAGATCTTCTCACATAGCATTTCCCAGAGTCAGTTTTAGACTCAGGAAAAAAGTGAAATAAAGATGATAAGATCTGCTGTCTGCACTGTCGAGGATCAAAGTCCAACCGTGTTCCAACAAGCTTCTCTAATTTTCATAGTTCTGCAATATCAGAGACACTATTCTAAACCAAGCTTCTGAACTGTGCATAGTGCAACCTGCTCTTCAACAGGCAAAAAGGAATTAAATAAATGCATATTACATTTCATTATGTTTGTAATTAACATGACATTTTATTGTGAGTGAAACTAATTTTCTCCAAAGATATTAGATATGGGAAACAGAGCTGACAGTTTAATGCAGTAGGACATAAAATTGTTGCGTTAGAGGCAGGCTGGAGAGGTTTTGATTAATTAATGCCCTTATCCAGTATGGCAACAACTACGATGTGTAACTGCATAAGCCCCTACCCTGCTCTTATGGGCAGATGCTCCCTTCTGAGATGGTTTAGAAATACAATTTTCACTTTGTCAAGACAATGTTATGCAACCAGGCAGAGATAGTACACGCCAGGGATTTGCAACTGAATTATGCTACCTAGTGTGAGGTGTGTGCATTTTTGCCCTTTCTCACTTGTTTCACAAACAGGTTACAAATATATCATTCATTAAATAAGTTACTTTCCCTCTATATCAGTGCAGCCTGCTCCTCCTCTAATACCTCGTATGCTACAGAGTAGAATGTACCGAAACAATGCATCTGAGAGTCTCACATACGATTTCTTCCACTACAACAAGCAACACTGACAAGTTGTTTAAGATGCATCAGCCAACCCATATTTATCTTTCTATTTTTATTTTTTTTTTTAATTAAGATCTGTCATGGAAGAACAATTTGTGTCATTCACATGAAAAATCTCTCCCATAAGGAAGCACTTTAAACAATGGAGATACAATGAGTGCTATAATTATTTAACCTGCAGACAATCAAATCACATCACATCATTAAATAAAACAATCAGGGCTAAACGACAAAGAGTTAGATATAGGTGCATATACCTCAGCATTTACTCAGCGTGTCTCTTCCAGAGTTGCTTGAGACATTGGCTTCCTGCCTCACACATCTTGCACTAAGTATCATGTAACATCGACCCCAGACCTAGCCCTAAATCAACATCCACAGGGACTGTCCAGCATAAAGACAAACACAAGATAATCATGCAGACATTTACGCACCTTCTTAATTGGATTTTGCTGGCTGCTGGGAACGTGGAATGAACACAGCAGTGCTGCTATTTGGACCCAATTATATAATTTCAGTTGCATTATAATTTCAAACTAGAGTAGGTGTATCGATGTACCATTTTCACACCTTGAGTGTGTATTCTAGTGTTATTCTCTAACTCTGGCATGCTCTTTTTCGGAACCTTCTATTACTGACAGCTCCAAACGTGCATCACCCTGATTCTATCAGGCATTGAGATATCCATTGTCTTCACAAACATGTTTGTTTCCCAAGTAAACTAATAAATAATAAGAAGTAAGGAGCAGAAGCTCCGATCCATTTAGAGATACTAAATTTGATGCTACCCATCTGTTTGCTAGGAAAGCAGGTTTTATGGGCTATTTGCAGCCCAAAATGAGACAGGATTTGCTGAGATCTGACCACCTGGGGCAGGCGTTATCTTTACCTGCAAATGGCCGAACTGTGACAGGCAGAGTACCATTAGTAGGGGAGAAGGGCTAAGTGGCTCAGTTATCAGGACCAGGGGTTGCAGGAAATCCCAAGGTTAGGAATATACTAAGCAGAAAGCCTGATGGAAAATGCTTAGGAGATTTATCATTCCCCACAACCAGCACTTTAGGAATGGGCAGATAAGTAGGAAAAAACTTGACACAGAAATAGGAGTCAGCCTTGGGAAGTTATTGGAAGAAAATGTTTTACTCTGAAGCATTTTAGTTGGAGTAACTAGCAACATAACTGAGGAGCAGAAGTGGCTTGCATTGAGACCACAGTCATAGGAGTGTATCTCTAAATATAGTAACTGTTTCATTAGGCCTTGCATTGCAGTAATGGCAATGTAATTGTTTTTACTTAATCCTTACCTATTGCTAAGCTATCATGTTTTCTTTCTGCTGAGAGCAATAGGCTGAAATGGGACTAGTGCTCCACTCCCATTGCTCAGTGCTCTAATGCAAGAGCAGGGATCTCCAGGGGCCTGCAGTCTGCTTTCCCACTAAGCAGCAAGACCATTTTCTGAGGCACAAATCCCACGGCAAAGTCATCATAAAGCATCTCTAGATTGCAAAGTAACCAGTTTTCAATACTGAGGATGATCAATTTTGCATTTATGGTCTGCTTCATAGGACCTGAAGGTACTCTCGGGGCTGATTTTCCCTGTAGAATATCTCTGGGGTTTGAACGCACGCTTCATACATATGTGCAAAGATAACAGCTGTTTTCCTCAGGCTTTCTTCCTCTCTTTTGTTCATGTAAAATTATCTATTTTTCTGAAGAACTGCAACAAGAAAGAAAATGGAAAATTTAGGCTTCTTTCACTTTTTTTATCCCCAGCATAAAATAACTTCCATCAATGCCTGCTGTGCAGTTGTGAATCTCCTTAATGTGCATTCTCTGAGTCATGTGAGTTCTTTTGGGAAGAATAGAGAGGAATACAGAATTTATACTAATGTGGCCAGGAAATCAGAGAATATTCAATTTTTTCTCTACTTCTCAGCTTTTTCTCTGCTTTCCACACTAGGGAAGGCTACCCTTTAGACCACTCACTAAGTTCTGTGGGATGCGGACGCTGTTCAGAGACAGGGACAGGCCAGAGGACAGGCAGAGATACGGGCAGTGAGAGGAAAGGCAACCCAGCAATCAAGTTCTTAAACAGTAGATTTATATTGCAGCACCTTTCCTGCAGTTCCTAAAGCTACTTACCTCCTGCCTTGAAGGAAACACTTCAAAGCATGAGAGTATGTCCTGCTGAATCTTACAAGGCCACCCAGAAGTGTCCCTGCATTGCAAGCAGACCCATTAAGGGTCAAACTGCTGGCCACCAAATTGTTCCTACCTGGGTTAATAGGCAGGGCTCTGAGGTAATAATTTACTGCTGTTATTTATTGTGGGCTAAATTTGAAGGAACTGTCTTTGCATAAAAAGCTTTGTACTTTGTCCTCTCAACTGCTGCTCTTTAGCAGAAAGCCAGACAAGACGCTGAGGTGAGTAGAGCTCAGTCATGCTTTAATTTTGCATAACGCAGCAAACCTACAAGGGCCAAGTCTGGCAGCAAACCCAGGGTTTCCCAATATGTAGGTCTGCTTTGCTATCTCCTGCCATCTGGAAGACTTTTTAGCTTTTCCCCTGGTTACACATATCTCACAGATTTGGGTTCTGGCTCCAAGCAAACTGTTCCCTTCTCCCAGCTCCTGTTGTAGGTGAAGGTTTCCTCAGCAGCAGCTGGCACAAGAGCCTTCTTTATTCTCTGGCATGAAGTCCAGCAATCACAGTTCCGTGCAAGAAAGCATGCAGCCTGGAGCAGCTCATGTCTCTTAAATTAACTTGCCTCCTGTCTCTGCTCCTTCCTTGCCTGGTCTTTGTGCTTTGCTTTCTGTCTTTTTGTATTCCTGTCCCCAGTCCAAGATATTCTTTGTTGTCAATCTGTATGTTTTGGTTTTAATTCAACATTAGGCATGCTCTGTTTGTCACTGGCAAAGACTTTGCAGGACGGGTTGCTTCATTTAGAGCAATCTCCTGGGAGACAGAGATGAGTTTCCTTTTTTTTTTTCTTTAATATTGAAACTATCACCATTTGTGCTTTAATCATGTGAAAGCAAACTGGTACTGAAAAATTTCATATTGATAGTTAGCAGCTGAAGGCTGCTGACTGAGTAGGTTCCCATCCCAGGAAAAGAAAGCAGCTCTCCTCATCTGAGCTCTCTCTCACCTTTCAGTGAGCTCAGTGTGCATTTGTGAGCTGTATATATTATATACATATATATATGGACCTGTGGACCAACGGCGGAGTCACAAAGCAAAATAATATCTAGAGGCAGATGGTGCTTATCACATTAAAATATTGACTTGAGGAAGATAGGTTTGGGTTTTTTCTGTCTAAATACAAAACCTGTTTAAAGATTGTTCCAACTTCTTAATAAATCTCCTTGACAGTGGACAGAAAGCTGCAAACAGCTCCTTGAAGAGTGACTTTCTTTGCTTCTTCCTCCACAAGGCCCTCAGCAGACCACCAGGACATGCCTAGTGTTGGCCTACAGGGTGCTGTCCACCAGGGACTTTCAGCTAGAGGCTTCCAAAACCCAGCAATCATTCCTATCCAAACTCACATTTTTGGCTTTTCTTATTCTCCTTTTCTGCTTCACAGTGACATAAGGAAGAGGGAGATTATATAAAAAAAAATGAATGAGAAAAAGTGGGTGTCCCCAAAACATCCCAAATAATTCTTTAAGAACACACCAGATGGGGATAACAATTAGTGAAGGATTTAAATAGTTTTCCTCTGGGAAGGCCCAGACTGGACAAGGATGGCATATAGATGCAAAGGCATCTGTGGTAGCCCTGCACTAAGCCAAGCTTAGCATGGGCTGGTAGCTGGCACCTATCAGCCTGATCCACATCACCCCTTTCTGATACATGTCAGGGACTCTTTTCAGTTTCCCCAAATATCTGAGCTATGTTTAGCTGCATTTTGCCTCCTGAGTGGGCTTGTTTGTAGAAAATCTTGTTTTATTAATGCCCCACAGACTGCAAATGCCTGCAGAGTACAGTTCACTGTTTGCCCAGTACCCTCACAGCCTTGGCCGTGCCTAAAGCAGTGCCCAGGAGCTCACTGACAGTGCTTCATGCCATGTGCAGGCAGATTAGACCAGCGGGTGCCAAAACTACCATACTGCCTGATAACACTGTGCGAGTTGCCACAGCAGGAAATTATAGACCCTGTCACTTATTCAGATTTTTTAAAAGGATTAAATGTTTGTATGGATGGTATTTGCATGTGAAATGATACTCATTAGGAAATAATTATGAGATAAGGCCATCATTCAGGGCTTCAGGGCAAGGCTGATTTCCATCTGCATCAGGAAGAAATCACTGTCTTCCCACTCTTCGAAACAGCTATGATGGCTAAAGTCTTGCTTTTGCCCCTGGTCATTGAGTCAGACAGAAGGTCCTGATTCAGCAAGACCCTTGACTTGTCTTTAAATAGAAGTAAGACATATATGCCAGGGACCAGTGCTTTCCTCTAGTTTAGAGGTGAGTTCAGTATGGGTAGTGTTGCACTATTTCCAGGTTCCCATGCCTACAGCCGGGATCAGCTGGAACTGGGCTGCTGCAACCTGGCAAGCGATGCATGCCTTGCCTGCAGCTTTCCTCTTCCCAGGAGCACCTCAGCTGTGCTTGGGTGCTCTGTGTGGCTCAGGGGATCTCGCCAACATAATCTCTCACTACTTGCATCTATCCAAGCACTTCTGTGAAGGGATTGTGTATCAGCAATGCCTATGCATGGGGACAGGAATGCAGGGAGACTGTGTAGTGCTACCAGACACACAGTGAGCCTGTTCTGGAGACTGGAAGAAACCCCAGACTGCCAGTGAAGTCCAGCCTGCTGGACCCTGGCTTTACTCGATCCCATCATGAAAGACTTTCATGAGGGGTTGTACAATATAAATTTGTTCTTCTGTTACAGAACATACAAGTTCCCCTCTTTTCCAGTAAACAGAACAAAAAAAGAAAGGGAAAGAAAAATAACTGACTGTGAGTATATTTAGCGGTGGCAAAGGACTTCCCTGCAAAAAAATGGACATTGAAACATTATGAAACCTGCTTCCAAGAGCACTTTAGCATTGTTACCTTGTTTGCACACTCTGCTTCTGACAGGGTTTTTAGGACAGGACTCTAAAGAAAACAAGCAAACATAACAGTGTCTCAGACTAAGTGTAGCAACAGCTTTGACATACCAGAGGAAATTGTTTTGATCTAGCTTATTTCCTGCAAACCCAGAAAATTTGGAGATTTTTTTCTGAAAATAATTGTTTGGAAGCAAATGAATATTTGTTGGAGTTTCAGGTAAGACACAGAATGAAACACATATATATATTTATGTGCATATATAAATACATGTATATATACACACAAATACATATTATTTATGTACATATATAGAGGAAATTGGAGAAAGACAAACTAGTGTGCATGCAAGGGCACCACTTGGCCACAGTGACACTTGTATGCAGGTATGAGAAGCCCTGGGTGACTCACAGCCACCTTGGCTGGCTCTGCATCCCCAAACCTGCACCTCACAGTCTGGTTGCACCAGGGAGGGAGCTCAGTCACAGCTCCCCCTGGTTATTACAAGAGCTCGTAATGGTTTTCACAAGCTGGGCTTGTTTGTAAAACTCCCAGAAAGGCTCTGCATAAACAATACTAGCTAGGAAGTTAGAAAGGAGATACGTCAAACCTTCTGCAGATGAAACGGCATAAAAATATATACAAAGATAATACTACCATAGTTCATAACTGACACAGTGAGCTATTGACACCTGAACTGTTACAATGATGTGATTAAGAATCGCTTTGTCTCCTACAACAGGCAAAAATATATTAGCAAAATAAACACACAGGTAATGTTATCATCCAACATAGTAATTAAATAACACCCTTCAAAAGCAGAGCAGTCTCAGTGCCTTCTGGCATGCAGATTCCTGCTCCCAGTCACCATCTTCTCCAGAGCAGTGGGTATCTGAAGGCTCCGCTTTGCCTTGGGAAATGACAGGCACTTGGGAGCCTTCCTTAAGAGGGCAACCAGGCGAGGCAAAGTCCCCTCTCCCCAGTCTCATTCTGCTGCTGCAGAGGGCAGAGACTTTGGAATGCAGCAGCCCATGCCCTCTGGATCCACTTTGGCAAAGACTCCTGGCATTTTGCAGCTCCCGTGCCGGGGACAGAGCCAGCCACCGAGAATGATTCATCTCCTGCCTGTCCTTGCTAATGATGGATGTGATAGCCAGTTCCATGACTGAATCAAGTAACATTCCTACACTGATCCTCATTAGGATCAGAGTCCAGGATGCATTGGGCAGGTATGGCCTTTCCCTTCACCACTTGGTGATATGCCTTTCCCTTCAGGTTTCAGCATCATGCAAGAATGTAAAAAAACCTCCCTGACAGAAGGCTATTGCCCACCTCTCTCTTGATTCCCAGGTTGGCAGCTACCAATGGCTCCTTTGAACAAAGATCTCCACATGTGCCTGCAACAAGCTTTTAAATTGGGACAGATGATGGGAATATGGGACCAGAGAAATGAAATCTGTTTAGTTCCCTTCTGTGCATTTGCAAATGACTGAAAAAACAGAATCAAAAGAAAGACCAATTCAGCAACATTTCAAATGGCATGGAATGAGCAATTCTTGGCACAGGCTGAAAATTTCAGGTCTGATTCATGAAAACTTGGATACAGGAAGCACACCATGCAAAGACAGCACTGCACTGGGAATGAGCTGAACAGCAGCACTGGTTCATTTGGGTGCTTTACCTCTGCTTTGCAGAAACATCAGCTTAGAAATGCTGTCTAAATGTGAGTGGTGACTGCTCTGCTTTTCTATCGCAGATGCTATCTGTGCGTCTTCCACAATGTGCAATTTAGGTATAAAATATTTCTACCTTTTGTGCAGTATGAGAAGCAAAGCAATATGGAATGTGGTCCAATTAATTAATTCAGTAAAAAGAGAAAAAAAAAAGAAAAAAAATAAAAGGATTGCTTATCCTTTGAAGAAGACATATTACCTGACAATGTAGTGAGAGAGGTAGAGGTGTAGAAGCAGCCTGACAACGCCAAGAGAGAGTATCTCTCTCCCGGAGGAATCTGCCAGCCAGTGTCGGAGCACTTGGATATGTAGTGAACATGAAACCTGGCTCCCATCGCAGTGGTTCAGACCATTGTGTCAGCACCCCTACTCTCTCTGCCACCTCTTTTGGATGAGCCTAAACTGCGAGTGTTGAATCCCTGATCTGCCATGGAGCAAGTGTCAGGGCCTGCATGGTCACTCTGGCAGGTATGGGGTCAGCAGTATAGTCACCTTTTTCTCCAAACATATTGTCCTTGCCCAGAAATAAACAGAACAAGGCCAGGCAAAATTTACATTCCTCTTAATGAGGGGAAAAGACTTTGGGAAGAGCTGGCCCAGAACCTTATGCCACAAAGATAATTAATTTGCAGTACTGGGAACAAGGTACCATGTATAACTTCTTCACATATTTAAGACTTTGCTGTCAGTGGGGGTCTGCCGGCAAGCAGTCTGAAAAGAAGTAAAATGGTTAGGATGTCTGTAAAAGAAGAGCAGATCACAGCTTGGCACAAAGCTACTTCTGTTGGCAGTGCATAACTGATGTGAAATAAATTACAAGCCAAAAACCAGAGAAATCAGCCTGTTCTTTAGGGCACTGCCTCTAATGGGGGTTGAATGCTTTCTATTTCTGGCTGAATTATTCTGATGCGTGAAGCATGACAGATTGAACTGCTGCCCAGCATCTTATTAGGTTTATTTACTAAAAGGCAAAAAGCATGGAAAGACAAGATAATCATACGCAAAATCTGCCTACAGCTCCCCACTGTCTCCCTCACCTGACAGTGCAAAGGCATAATTAATTTTTTTACAGATCCATGATAAATAGGCATGATCAACCCTTGGTAGATGGACTGTCAGGTTGCATACTGTGGCATGGCCAGCAGAGTCCCTGCAGCTGTCCCAGAGGCAGGTGGCCCTTGCACAGAGACTCAGGAAAAGCCCATACCCTGTAGCACAACTGGGGAGGCATAGCCAGGGTACTGATGCTCTGCACTGCTCAGTGACCGGGTAGCACTTGCTGTGCAGTCATCTTTGGGGGAGGGAGAGAACAGGGAGGAAGCTGGGACTTGTCCAGCTTTTCTGCTTTTTCTCATCTTTGAGAGACAATTCTGATCAAATCCCTTCTAAGACAGGCTGTTCTGCTACATACTCACCCCTCCCCATCTGGAAAGTCCCCAGGCATTTCAGATGCATCCTCACAGCCGCACTCTGCATATGAAATAACATCTGTATGCGAAACCAGAGCTCCTAAGATGAGGAAGTACGCTTATTAAAAACATATTTATTACTTTCAAGGAGTCCTCAAGCAGCATTGTTATTAGCCTGTAATATTGCTGTTTGCTCCCTATTGCCTGTAGTTCTCTTTCAGAAGTTTAAAACAAATATTTCTTTCCCTGCCAATTTTCTCTTTCAACTTCACTAAACACTTAAGGGGTAGTAACTGCATTTAAGTTTTGTGACTGCATTATTTTTGAAGAATTCAGCACTGTGACAGGAAAAGTACTTGTGCAAGCTCTCAAGCGATGCTCTCACAGAGTTTTGTTCCAGGCTGTACCAAATGAGTTCCTTAATGAGCAAAGAAGGGATCATGTTTTTTCTGCCCCACTTACTGCTGTTCTAACAGATTCCCAAGAGTGACTCCTGGCAAGGCAGGCCACCCAATCTATGCTTTAATCGATGGATAAATTGCAACAAAGCCTTCTGTGTGTGTCACCTCTGGTCAGAGTGGTAACCCCAGCCACTGCTTCACCTCCTCAGTAGAGATGGGAGTAGAAAACAGGACTGTGCATCTGTGCAACCTGCAGCAGAGCAAGAAAAGAGCAGGCAAAAATCTGACCCAAAAGAAAAATGTAGGATGCTTTCTTGAAAATATTTTAAAATGCATTAAAATAGTTCACCTCCACTCGACTTGCACCCTTGTGTTATTCTGACCCCCTGTCTTACACTGCTAATGGAATTCTGTTGGCCGGCCTTGTGCCTGTCTCAGGGAGACTAATGCATTACCAGTGTAACAGAGTTTTCTTCGATTCTCGGATTTATGGGCTCAGATCTGTCATTTCATTCCAACTATGCCTGGTACAGAATTCACACGAGCATGCTTTCAGATGAAAGCTAAAGAACAAAGCCGTCTTTTTCCTCCAGCTGTCCTTCAGATCCTGATCCCTTAGCAGACATCAACTCTCAGGTTGCACTCACTCTATCCTATGCCAAAACAAATATAATTAAAAACCTTGGCCACATACCGAACCAGAAAGAGTAAAGATCTTAACTCTGGCTTGCCCATACCTGAGATAAATACTGTAAGAACTGGGCTGTTTAGATACTTCTGTAGGATTGACAATTCCTGGATGTTGGTTGTGTGTTTGTGGGAGGGAGTAGTGTTATGGTTTTTAATTGTTTATTTTTTTAATCTTTAAACATCTCTACATTTGGTCCTTTGTAAAAAGCCTTTCTTTCAGGTCAGGTCTATTGAATATATACAATTTCTTCACTATTTAGTTACAATAAAAATCTAAAAGAATGAAACAAAGGAAAGGCTAAGGTAAGCAATAAAAAATAACATTTTTTTTAAAGAGTCCATTGGTTTTGGCATTTTTTGTCATAAACCTAAAGGTTGCAAATATAAATTTAGTTGCCTATGTTCAAACATTTTGCCCAGCATGTTGGGAGTATTCACAGTTGTTTCAAAAGCCATGTCAACCCAATATGACATCAGAGTGCTAGAGGGTAATTTGGGTGAAAAGAAACTTCTGATGATCATCTGTTCCAAGTCCTTCTTCAAAGAAGGGCCGGCTTAGATTGGGTAACCTGCCCTTTGTCCAAGTTGCGAATATTTCCAACGATGGAGATTTCACAGCTATTTCAACAGGCTAGCCCACTTTGGTGCTATACTACTTATGACTCTCTGAAATGACCACAATGAAAATTGTGTGTTCATCTCAAAATTTCAGCTTTGGTGCTCTAAATGCAAGTCCCGTGTTTAGGAACCAACCTTCTGCTCCGTCACATAGATTTTGGGAGGTTGGCATCTCAGGGACTGCCACTTAAATACCACCACTAAGGAAATAGCTGAGGTGGGTACAGAAGAGAATGTCCCAGTGCATAGGTGACATCTCAAGATGTGTGTGAGGTGGATTCATTGTGTTTGATTTCCTCCCTCCCTGCCCCCTCAGGAGCTGATGGGGCTCATTCAGAAGCAGAACTGTGTGTGTCCCACTGGCAGTGGGGCTCTGTGTTTACCAGCCACAGAAAGACCTTTGACTACAGCCAATTTTACCAGCAGATTTCTGGTTGTTTAAATTTCCTGTGAGCCTTCCTGAATTTAGACCACCCTGCTATCTCAACAGAGACTGGAAGCAGCTAATGGGCACTGTTACAGATTAAGCAGAAGGAAAGCTGGGTGCATCTGAGGGTTTGGGGCAAACCTGCCTCAATTACATCTACAGCCAGCACAGCCCATCTCTCAAGAAATTATGAAAGAATTTAGCTACAGGATGAAGTCAGGGCCCATCAGTAGAGTATGTCTAGCACAGTCCAGGCCTTCAGCACAACGAAGAAGTAAACAAGCATTGCTTAAAATACTGTGCTCTGGGTGGTCCTCCTCTGTTCAAACAGAAGGCATCCAGTTAACCAACCAAGAAAATGCCCTGCAAATTGTGTTTTGCACTGTTCTCTATTTATAGCTAAATATAAGTTCTGAGAAAGGAAATTCCCCAGAGATCAGCTCTCACTGCAATGAGTTCAGCAGCCAGCATCCCTCACGCCTCATGCCAGTGCTGTCATAAGCAAAGGCAGCCAATGAGAAAACCAAGATCTCAGGATCCTGAGAGCTATTCAGCTTATCTACAAGCATTTGGGCAGACAAAGAGGAGATGGTGCCTTGTACCTCTAGTACAGGTCAATGTCTGCCTTCTTCAGTAACTTAAACTTCCGAGAGACCTTCCAAGTCTGAAGTTAGGCACCGTTTATTCAATGTATTCATATTACAACCCAGTAGCATATCTCAGCATTTGAGTTGAGCAATTTATTTGGGAACAGAAAGGGACTCTTGAAGGTCATCTTCTTCACTCTGAGTTTCCACAGGCTTCTGAACTCATGAAACTTGAGGACCTGTCTGTGGATCGTCCCAGTGAGCTCTTTCTGAAGGGAGAAATGAATTTGCTCTCCATGTGTAGTTCCATACAGTCTTGTCGCTAAAGTTGGAGAGACCAATCTGGAATCCTTTGAACAGATTTTTCACTTAAACGTACATTTCTATTAGACAGATGGTGGATGACAAGGCAGTGTTGGTAACACTGTTCAGACCTGCCATCTATCTCATCATAAATGTCTCTTAGCCCTTCTGATGCATTTTAAGAGTAGAAGACATCAAATGTATGCATATAAGTATGAAACCAAAAGCATACAGAAAAAAAAGTGCACAAAATTATTCTACAACATTGTTGCAGAATCTGAATTAGATCTGAGTGAAACTGTCATACTTGCAAGCACTTCCATTCACTAGACTTATTGGTTGCATGTGCAAAATGGTGGGGGAGCAAGAGGAAGAAGAGGGACATCCTAACTAGTTTGACTCTGAAAGGCAAAGTGGCTGTGGTTATTTGTCCAAACGCCTTTCACTTGGACAAAGCAAGATCAGGACACAAACATAACTCCTTTTATATTCATGTACCATCGCATGGGGGCCCAGCACTTGGAGGTCTACTGTGCCACCACTTCCAAAACCTCAGGGTCCAAGCCCTGGATTCAAGTTTTGAAGCTTTTTGTTCCATGCTGGCACATGTAGGTCTAAGATTACTTTTCCAGTATGAGAGCTGTCTAAGAGGCTGAGTAGAGACAGCCAGTGATATTTCTCCAATGAGGACCTATACTGCATTTTCATATGCTTTTTATGAGCCTGGAGAATTCCCCTCATCCCAGAACAGCTGCAGCTTCATACACCAGGAAATATTTCTTAATAATTTAACTCAGTTAATGCAGCTTTTATAATAGTTGAATAGTGTGGCATAGGTATCCACCTGAAAATTATATCCACCATGGTGTACAGACAAATTCCTCATTAAAAGAAAGAACTGAAGAAAAGCAAGCACCAGTGATTAGTGATTGTGAGCAGTCAGCACACAGTGTAATAAAGATTGCTGTCAGTGCAGATTAATAGCATTACTAATATCTTATTTTACACAACATGTGGTGGAGGCTGCTAGCAAATAGAGTTAAAGCCTACGCTTACCCTATCCTATAAGATCTACTGACAGCACATATTCTGGTCCTCAATACCTACCACTGGTAATATTGATCCTCCTATTAGTCCTTGTGGGAGAACCAGGTTTACTATTGTTTGAAACTAAGAGTTGTGTATCTTGCTTGTGTCATTGAAATCACAGAGCAGTTTTGTCTCTGTTTTCAGAGGGGAGCTAGATTTTACCCTGTGTCCCTAAGTTCCCAGTGGATAGATCAACGTGTTTATGCCCACTGTGGGTCAGCTTTTGAGAAACTTCAATGATTTAGTTCTTTCAGTCCTTCTGCAAGATCAAAATACCTTATCCTCTTTGGACATGGAAGTGTGAATGGAAAGTCTGTAGTAAGCTTCACAGCAGAAAGTAGAAGGCATCTGTGCCGCTACCGCCATGGTATCCAGCCTCCTCCCAAAAGTGGTGCCTGACCAAAATCACAAGGATGGCATGATTAACAATGTGTTGAAGCAGTCTTAACAGAAAAACTCCTTGCATTGACAATGTTGTTTGCTGAGCAGTTTGTTGCTGCAATCTTAAGTATATTTATGACAAGTCTTTGGTTGGGATGGTGGTGGAAAGCAGAACTTTCTTTAGTGAGTACCTGCATAATGATGAGCTTGATGAGCTGTTATGTCAGGTGAGTGAGTTGCAGAAAACAGTTAAAGGGCCATGCAGTATTAGAGGAGCCAAGACAGTTCAGTGGTTTCAGAAACATACTCCTGTAGTGGACGAGACAGTGAGTGAGGCACCTTTGACCCTGGTGACTCACAAAAGCAGGACTATTCTTCAGTCCTCACCCTCCAGTAACACAACCAAAACCAGATCTGAAACTTTAACAGCTACAGACACTCACTAGTAAGGTCTGCCAAGGACAAACAATATCAGCAACACACAGTGGGTACGGTAAAAAGCAACTATGAATGCTCACAGTGGATCACTCTCTGTTAAAAGGCACTGAGGTGCCCATCTACCAGCCTGATGGGGAAACAGGAGAGATGTGCCGCCTTTTAGGAACTAAGGCCTGAGATCTTTCTGAGAGGGTGTCACAAATTATCAAGAACACAGTCTACTATTTACTGCCACTCTTTGTTGTAGGCATGAATGACACCACAAGCCAGAACCTGGCCAGGTAATCAAGAAAGACTACAAAGTCCTGAGGGTGAAAGTGAAAAATGCTGTTTTCCAAGTTATTTTTACTTCCATTTTACCAGTCAGAGGAAAGGATGAAGCCAGAAATAGGCATATAATACAAATCAATTCTGAGTTCATAGCTGGTGCCATCGTGAGGGTTTTGGCTTTTAAGACAATGGGATGTTCTTTAATAACTATGTCCTGCTAGAGAGGGATGGGATCCACCTATCTAAGAGAGACAAGGATGTTTCTGGAAGCAGGCTAACCAATTTGGTTAAACCGTCTTTAAACTGAAGGACTCAGGGTGTGGGCTCCAAAGCAGCAATGCTCACGACATCAAATGTAACCGGGGAACAAGCCAGGCCAAACAAAGTAGCAAGAAACATTCCTCATCTGCCTCCCAAGATGAGATCCAGAAGGCAAACCACCTCAAGAATGTGTATGTCACCTCTCTTGGGAAACCTACATGCTCAATGGCTTCTCTGGAATGCCTGTACACCAGCCCATGCAGAATGGGAATAAACAGAAAGAATTAAGAGATCTGTGTGTGGTCATAGGGCCATGATCTCATTGCAATTACAGAGACATGATAGGATAGCTCGCACGACAGGAATGTTGTAGGAACCTTTTAGGAAAGACAAGCCAGCAAAGGAAAGTGGTGGAACTGCTCTTTATGTGAGAAACTAGGGTGTATTGAGCTCTGTTGAGGGGTGAAGAAAGAAAGAGTTGAGAGCTTATGGGTAAGAATTCGGGGACAGGTTAACATGGGTGACACTGTTGTGGGTGTTTGCTACAGGCCACCCCACCAGGAAGAGGAAGTGGAAGTTCTAGAGACAGCTGGAAGAAACCTTACAGTCACAAGCCCTGACGCTCATGGGGGACTTCAGCCATCCTGATTTCTGCTAGAAAGACAACACAGCTGAACACACACTGTCCAGGAAGCTTCTGCAGAATACAGATGACAATTTTTGGACACGGGGTGAAGTCAATGAGTGCATGAGTGCTGCTTGACCTTGTCTTGACAAACAAGGAAGGGCGTGTTGGTAATGTGAAGGTAGGGGTCAGCCTTGACTGCAGTGACCGTGAGATGGTGGAGTTCAGGATCATGCATAGAGTAAGCAGGGCAATAAGTAAGATTGGGTGGAGAGGAACTTAACAAAATTTAACAAAGGCAAACAGTCCTGCACCTGTCAAAGAACAACCCTCTGCAACAGTACAGGCTGGTGGCCAACTTGCTTGGAAAGCAGCTCTGTGGAGAAGAACCTGGGGGTTCTGGTAGGGAAAAAGCTGTCCATGAGCCAGCAGTGTGCCCTTGTGGCCAAGGAGGCCAGTGGAATCCTGGGGTTCATTAGGCAGAGCATTGCCAGCAGGGTGAGGGAGGTGATCCTGTCCTCTACTCAGTCCTTGTGAGGTGGCACCTGGAATATCGTGTCCATTTCTGGGATCCCCGGTTCAAGACAGTCAAGGGACTATTGGAGAGGGTCCAGTGGAGGGCTATGAAGATGATTAGAGGTCTGGAGCAACTCTTATGAGAAAAGGCTGTTAGAGCTGGGCAAGTTTAGCCTGGAGAGGAGACAACTGAGAGGGAATTTGTCAATGCATACAAATATCTTAAGGCTGAGTGCCAAGAAAGTGAGGCCAGATTCTTTTCAGTGGTTCTCAGTAGCAAGATAATGAGAAAAATCTGAAGCTTAGGAAGTTCCATCTGAATATGAGGAAAAACTTTTTCATGTGGAGGGTGACTGAGCACTGGAACAGGCTGCCCAGAGAAATTGAGGTGTTTCTTTCTCTGGTGATACTCAAAACCTGCCAGGACACAAGCCTGTGCAATCTGCTCAAGGTAAATGCTCGAGCAGTGGAGCTGGACTAAATGATCTCCAGAGGTCCCTTCCAGCCCCAACCATTCTGTGATGCTATGTAACTAATGGGAACATGAGACCCTAGTCAGAGAAACTCTGAAATAGTGTTAAACCTGAAAAGGCTGCCTCTCTGTTGGCAACTTGAATAGGCACTAATCTGCACCTGAATGTTGGAACAGTTCTTGCTGTGGACTGAGGACCAGAATAAAGGGAGCAATCAGAGGTGGTGGATCTTAAACAGATGTTGCCCATCTGAAACTGAAATTGCTGGTAAGACAGTCTGGCCAGGTTGCTTAAACAGGTGGTCAGGCTGAATCATCCTGTGCCTTCTGGGTTTAAAAGCTTGGAGTCTATAAATAGAGAGGAGAAAATCACATGATAAAATTAATTATACTTTTGGTACTTTTTCTGCCACAGCCTAATTAGATTACTTGAATAAGAAACTGGACAATAAAATAGCACAAGCAATCACGACCCCACATCTTATCAAACAGTATGCACTTAAGTGGGTATTAGGGCTAGAGCCAGGCACTGTGGTTATTAATGCTGCCTTAACTTTTGCTGAACCTAAGAACAGCTCCAGCTCCAAGAAAACCAGACATGTCGGGGTTTATTTGAACCAAAGTAGGAGGCTTCTTTGACCTCCACCAGTCCATTTTCTGAAGGAAGTGCTAGTAGACTCTACAGACTTTTTTTGCTTGGTCTTGGTTTAGTCCTGTTTACTCATCTCTCTGCCCTGAGAGACCTCTCCCTGTGAAGCATTTCTTGCTTTATCACCTCAATCTGCTTCTGTTGCTATGGTTCTTCCAACACGCCTGTTGTGCCGCTTCAGTAAGTATGCTCTCTCTCCTCCTTCCTTACGCCCTATAACTTGCCATGGCAAATTTCTCCCTCTATTCTCCTCGAGGTCAATGTTTATTATGTTAATTTCTTTTGTCTTTCTCTCAACTTACCTGTCTCACTGACCTTTGCTACTGCTCTTCTCCAAGGAGTGTGAGGAATAATGTGTTTGCTCACAAGGCTATTATGAGCTACTGTGAAATTTATTATAATTTTAAAATCAAGAAATAATTTTAATGATCAAAATTCCTTGATCAAAACACCTTCCAAAACTAGTGGTTGCAATCTTCTTATCCATGCTTGGAGCAACCCAGACAGGGAATTGCCAAGGCTAAGCAAGCTGACAAATGGTGCTGAATTTTAAGGCTGCCTCTTTGCAACACCGCCCCAGCTCCTTGGGATATGTCCCTGCCCACGCCTTGGCAGAATGTTCAGCAAAGCCAAGATGAGGCCTCATTAATCACTTGCTCAGCTGTTGCATCCCTCTGGATGTAAGGAGTTGTTTCAGCATATCTGACCTGCAGAGGTTCAAAAATTGTGTAGGGTATCACTTCATGCCTCTCCCTACCCCCACATACGCTTCTTCCATGCTCTATTTCATCAGCCTTCCTGATGGATGTTGTTAGGATTTACAGGGTAGACTTGTTCTTAAAATACTGGAAACGATGTGCAGCTCTGGAAAGAACAAGGAAAAGTGCTTGCTATTGCAGATGCCCTTTTGCAAAAGCCTGTGAAATTGTTTCTCCTGTGCATAAAGCCAAGCCCATAATGTCTCCTGAAATTCAGCAAAACACTTGCCCCATCTGCAACCCACAGATATGGTCAGGTAATCCATCCCCCATACTGACAATCTGCAAGAAACTGTTCATTATAAGAAAGTTAATCTCTATTGGCAATTTAAAAGGGAGTCTTGTTTCCTGCAGCTGTTGTCATTGATAGAGGACTTAAAAATGACATCTTATGTGTCTCTCTCTCTGACTCTAATGGTAGGACCCTTTTGCTGCTCTAGTGCCAACGATGAAAATGGACTGCTTCCCTTTCACAAGCAGCCCAAAGAATCTTTTTAGTGGAGAGGTGCTTTAGGCAGCCATATGCTGCACCTCATTCATCTTCCCTCTAGCCCCAAGGAGAGGTTTGGCCACTGGTAGGGCAAGGAGACAGATCTGTCCCCAGAGTCCTGCTGAAGCCCAACACAGAATTAGTTTCAAGTTCTTCCTCTCTTCTCTCCTGTCATTGCTAGTTCTCAAAAGCTCTCTGCTCCAGGGCAAGAAAAAGAATTTAAAGAGAATTTAATTTAAGAATCTAAAGAAAACTGTGGTCCTTAGTGGTAACATACACCAATGGTACAGGCAGTCCTTTTTTTCTTTCTAACTACAGTGAACGCAGTGACTGTAATTATTTAATTCACATTAAACACAGCATTTACTGAGCCCAGAGGCTGTGCCTAGGTTGCTGTGATTATCCAGTGCTAGGGCCCTGCTGAGCTCTCCAGCTGAAGCAGGGCCAGCATTGCACTCCTTTAGGCTGATAGGCTTGTGCCTGGCCACTGTTTCCCTATGCCAGACTCCTTGGCACAGGGAGAGCTGACAGCAGTCTGCTGGGATGTGAAAATTGCACCAAACCAGGAGCCTGGCCTGCTGTGATGCTGTGCTCCATGGGGTTGGGCAGCCTGGTGATGTGGGGCTAGGCAACCTGGTGGTGTGGTGCAGGGCAGCCGCAGAGGATGTAGGGCTCTCCTAACTTAAGGGAGCAGAAATGTGAAAAAGAGCAGTGTGATGAGAGGTTGAGGCTGATATCTGAATTAAACCTTCGCTCTACAGTGCAGAAAAATGCAGGTAATCTCATGGAAATAGGGGTCCAAGAAGACAAGCACATGCTAAAAAGGGTACAAACCAGAAGAAGGCTCTTTGAGTGTTTTCTCTGAGTGGGCTGATGGGTCCCCAGGGTAGGTCAGAGATGCCTTTCTCCAGGGATATGCATAACTGTCTTCCAAAGCCACCAAAGCCAATTTGCTGTCCACCCACCCATGGCTCACACTCTGTTCTGCGTGGGTGGAAAAATCCCTCTGTTTATTCTTAAAACTCCTGGGGCCAAGTAAGTCCCTGTGTCAGGGAACTTTGCCATTCGACAGGAGATTTCATTAAACAAGTCCTCTTAGATCAGGGCAGCCAGCGGGAAGGGCACTAACCCACTGAGTACAAAGAAGAGAAGTCTTAGCTGCCACAGGCTGTTTGTGGGGAGGGATGCCAGTCCTACTGAGATGAGATTTTCTAACCTTAATCAAACAAGCGGGAAGAGAAAGTCATGTTTAATTCCTAGAGATTTAATTTCTCAAAACAAATGGCATGTGTGAAGCTTTTCTGCCTCCAGCACAAGGCACCCCCGACGTGCAGCCAGCACCAAGGCTGAATGCTGTCTCTCTGAGGAAGCAGCAGCACAGCCACCCCAGGCAGCCTGACTGCACCGGCTCTACCCCTGATGGCATGACGAAATCCAGAGAGGAACATGGTTCTCCGAGAGCAAAAGAGAACAAACACTGCAAGGATCAGCCTAAGGAGGCCTGAATAAATGACCTGCATTGCTGGGAATGCAAGAAAAAAAATGGAGGGCAACAAAAAGAGCAATTCTATATTAAACTGCTGAATTACTCCTGGGAGGATACACCTCCCCAGGGTAGCTGGGCCAGGAAATGTTTTGGTTTTTTTCTCTTCCAGCAGGTACTGGCTAACATTTGCCAGTAAGAAGGCATTCTTTCAGATAATATCACAGCCTGAATTCACACAGAGTGTGAAAGCCCAGCTGGGTGGCTTCCCTTTGCAATAGACTTTTTTAGCACATGAGTATTTTTTCACCATTATCATCATTGTTTTGCAAATGACAGATCTGCTGGAGTGCCTCACAGTTTTGATTCACTCAGGACCCAGCTCTGTTTCCCTGAATCATAGCTGCTAGGGACAGAAAATTCCATTTTCTCCATCTGTCAGGACCAGAAGGACTTCTTTTGCACCCAAGAATATAGTTTCCCAACATTTAATTGCTTTGTTTCATAAGCTTGAGGTGATGAGGATGTCCCTGTTCCCCTACAGTCTGCTGCACAGACACATACGGCTTGGCCTAGTCCTAAAATTCCTGACTTTTGAGAAGTTACTCAGCCTCTTCAGCCAATGCTGCTCTCACAAGGTGCTAACACTTCTAAGTTGTATCTCTCTAATTCTTTTGCATCCAACAAGATTTCATATTTTAATGGTCTCTAACGTATGAGGATCCCTTGTAGATTGTTAAAATAACAGCATGTCTTGGCTCTTACATAAAAATTTTCTTCTGTGTGTCCTACCTCCATTCCAAAGAAATGAGGACACCATCCATGTCTTGTAGGTGGTGAAGCTGATGCATAAAGAATCCAAAATTATTTTCCTGAAGCCACACTGCCAGGTCAAAAAAGCAGAGTCTGAATCTTTTGAATCCTTTGGTGGTGCTCTGTCTCACTGATGCCTTCCCAGGCCCTGAGAATCTGGTCATTGCTCATCCTAGACTGTGATGCTCTTTCATTTCCTCACTCTATGACAAACGGTGCTGATCTCTGGCACTAGCCTTGCCCATGTCACATGTAAATTTGTCCCAGTACCAAGCCTGCTGTTTGCACAGGCCATTCATTAGGGATAAGTAGAGCAGGGAGCAATGAATGTTGCTAATTGTGTATAATTACAGATCCAAATTATCTGATGCTCTGTGTGTCTGTTTATAGGGCAATTACACTGTAAATAGGATGCAATTAGAGTGATCTATGATGAAGGGCTGCACTTGTCACTAGATGCTGAACCGGATGGACTCCAAATGGGGATGCCACCTCCTTTCACTGGAGTTTCCCCCAAATCAAGATATTGTCAGGTTCTTCAACTTCAGCCCTAACCATCAAAAGTAATTTTCACAAGTTTGTCTTGTTCTGCTGCCCCTGTGGCAAACAGATGCCTCAGTAATGCACTGTTTCTACTATCTATTCCCTTCTCTTAGTTTTCCTTCTCCTGCTAGTCCTTTTCTTTTGGCTTAAGCATGTGTACTGCTCAGAAACATGTATCACAGCTTTGTGTCATGGTTCTCCTAAAATGGGATTTTGATGTCAGCCTAAGGAGATGGTGAGTGATTAGGTGATGTCACATGGTCACACTGTTCCCTGCATAACATGAGTTTGCAGGTCTCGATTTGGACAGAAGGAATACACAGTGTTTATCTGCAGTTTCATGGGAAGACTCAGTGGAGTAAAAAGTGCTTACTGCCCTGGTCCTGCTTGCTAGAATGGAAGGGGTTATGCATTTTTACAGTGCTCAGCAGTGGGAGTGTAAACTGGTTGGAATTCCTAAATGCTAATTCAGTATAAAAGTTAGGTAATAAGAATAAAGTTGGCAGGGAGTACTGGGAAGGTAATATTCCCTGCTGCTGCTTTTTCTCTTGGTTCAGTGAGTACATAAACCTCAAGTCTGTCAGTCTAGCACTTTTTACCAGAACTGGCATCTTAAGCAATACTGGTGGTGTTGGGTTAATAAAGTCTCTGCTAAGAATAACTGTACAAACATGGCTTTGGGCTTTCTGTAACATTTGCCTGTGAGCTTCTCGCATCCTGTCTACAGAGGTTACTCAAATAGGCACAATGTTGAACACAACCCCTTTTTTGTCTAGCTACGAAAGCAAAATGAATTCAAGTTGGACTTTGGATGCATCAGAAAAATGTATCAGATGAACTCTGACTGTGAAACCTTCCTGGCTGTTCCGGAAGTTGGATAAAACTAGGATGCAGTTTGAAAGGTTTTTGTTTTCCTCTCTGAACTTTTACTGTATAAATCAGTATCTCAGTTTAGTTTCTAGCACAGAGGTGCTACTGCTGGCAAACTGAATGGCACTGAAATTTTGAAAGACAGCTATTACAGAAAATAAAAAATCAGGTGTCAATAGTTTTCACCTACAGGTTACTGTTTTCCCAGAGAAGTTTCTGGATTGTTCAGTGCAGTCAGTTTGGGACTGCTTGGCACAAACAGTTCTTTCATCACTTCCACTGGGAGGAGGACTGCCGAGTTTATAACATCCCTTGAGTCACAACTAGCTCAGAAAGTCACTCAGAGGAAAGATCAGAGATTAAAATGCCTTTAGGCAGGCCTATCCCTCACCTCCTTTTCAGTAGAGGTGGAAGTCACACCAACATGGACAAAAGCATGGAGAAGATGCAGTTATTGCTATATCTTCATGCTCTTCAGGCAAAATGAGGGTTTTTTTAGGCTTTTCAACTTTATACCTTTAAATGTTGGACAAGTAAGTCCATTTTTCCTTGAACTTCACACCAGGCATGAAAGATCTCTCTTCAAGTAACCTGCATGTCCTTCCAAGTCACTGGAAATGGGACTGGGACAATGTCATGCCCACTTCTTCATGGTGAACTTGTGGACACTTTCAATCTCCCTTCATAGGAAAGGACATGGCAAGGCAAGAGGTCCCAGGGCAGTTAGCCTTGGTAATGACCATCAAAATTGTCTGCATTTGGTCTGGCAAGCAAGGAACATGAAAATGCTTGTCAGGCCACACATAGTCACAGAAAAAACCCAAGACTGAAGGAAAATTTTCTATGAGATGTGTGAGTGGTCTCCACCTCATTCTTCATTGAAAAAAGTATCTTGTCTAAGAGCATTTAAAACCCAGAGATGAGGTGCAGAGGGTGCAGATGAGCACTGCAGGTTGCAGCAGGGAGACTCAGTTAAAGCCTTGCAGTATCATTTTGACACTGTTTTCCTCTGAGAAGAGTTAATTCCCTACCATGCATTCCTTATGCATTTATCTATTTCTTCAATTATTTGAAGAAAGCACATAAAGAAAATCTTGTCTAGAGAAAAATATCACATGGCTATTTGTGGAGGGCACATTCTCACAGCTATCCAAAAACCTTGGAAGAGGATGTTGAGTGATGTGGGCATCATGCTTGCCTGAGATGAAAAACAATAGCACACCTACATTCCCACAGAGCAAGTATTTGAAAGCCATTAATTGGCACAGCTAGCAACTGTCCATGTTGAGAGTGTCCATGTCAATGTGCTTGCAGGACCCCTTTGGCAAGCACTTAAAAACAGGGGGGAAAAAAACCTTTAAAAGTTTTTGGTGTTTCACAAATCCAAAAGGACACTAAATTCTGACATTAAATGCATCTTATAAATTAGCTTAGGCTGCTCTAAGTTCCTTCAGCTTTTTGAGTTTATTACATCAGAGGGTTAGGAAATGCCTATGAAATTCTCCATTTTGGAAAATGGAGAGATGGATTTGACAGGAAAGGGATGAACACAGTCATCCTGAAAATGAAGTCCAGTGAAGCTGTTTTCAAAGAGTCCTGAAATTGTGGGTCCCTCTAAAACTGTGCTCCTTTCTTGTGGCCCCAGCTTTGGCCCTCCACAAAGAACAAGGGTGGTAGTCCTTGCACTGCAGAGCAAGAGTCAAAGCCACCTCTCTAAAGAGCAAGAAAGGAAGCCTCATGGCACCAAGGAGTAGCTGTGCCAGGGACTTGCACCTGGAGAGCAAAACCTCTGCTTAGAAATGGCTGGAGTGAAACTCCCACCACCCAATATCATTCAGAGTCTTCAGGTTATCTTCTCACAGATTTTTCTTTGCTCTGACACTAGTGCTGGCAATTAATCAAGTCCTGTCTCTCAAGTGTTGGCTCTTTGATAATTTTAACTCTTTTAGTAGGTTTATAAACAAAGAGCCCAGCCCCGTATTATGGGGGAAATTATTTATAGTAACTAGAACATTATAAGAACATGAGTAGTAGCTTATCATGAATGAGTAACTATAATGGGCATCTTATACCATCCTTGCTTTAATTAAGCTAAGTGGAATATAGGTGGTGGACAAATATTGAAGGTTAGAGACGGAGATGAGTCAAGATTTTCCATGAGAAAAATGTCAAAAGATCCACCTTGCTGGCAAGTACCAACAGATATACTCTTCACCTTATTTAGACTAAGGTAAGATAACTTGAACATATTTAATTAGATCATCTGGAGTTCAAAATTTAATGTTATTGCTTAAGCTTATATAAAGGAGGTCTCCTATTGAGGCTGAGTTCCTCTGACCCATGTCCCTGAAGAGGTTCTCATCTGCAGTGGTCAATTTCTTTCTAAAATCCAATCTCAGAGTTTAACCAAGACTTTCATGCCTAGCAAGGATTCCTTTCACATCTCTGAGCTAATCTTTACCTGTGATTATTTTTACATTTCTTTATTTTCATTACAGACCCACATACCTTCCATTTGCATTGATTCCCAACAGACCAGCACATGAACTTGCTGTGTCACCTCTGCCATGCATTGCCCTTTGCTTCTCAGCATGCTGTGAGGTTGGTAAGTTAATCTTCTATTCACCTGTTTCCATGAAAGCCAGTTCTTCTTGAGATGGCTTTTGAGATTACATCTGGGGGTTAACACTTCTCTCCTTGAATGCCAACTTGCTTGAAGCAGGAGACAGTCTTTAAACACTGAGTCTGAGAGGAGCACACAGCTGCATGTTTCTATTCATACAGACATGGCTGTCTGTCAGATACAGATAATTGGATACTTTTTCATATGTTTGCATCAGTGATCAGAGGAACTGTCTACAGAAACAGAAACCCTGTATTTCAGAGGCTAGCTCAGATCCCTTCTGTCTTTAAAATGTCAACCTCCGGTAGCTTCCCAGAGGGTGACTCTGTACCCAGAGCAGTTACAGCTGCAGACTCAAGTGAAAAGTTAATTATGAATAATAAAGAGAATGAAGGAAAGAACTCTGTGCTCTGTCCTTTTGGCATTAGGCAATTACTGCTCAGCTCATTTAGAGGTTTATGCTTTTTTTCATTTAGCACTGTCTGGCTGATTTCTCCTCTTGTGGAAGTAGAGAGCATTGTATATCACGAGCCTTCACCTTTTAGCTCCAGAGTTCTTTCTTAAACCTGGTGCTGTGTGGCTGCCTCTGGTACATATGTTTAATAAATATTTAAATTCTGGATGAACTTAATACTCTGTGCACTTACTCTTTTAAAATCATGTTGCTGCCTGAATGCCCCTCCCATGAAATGCTAGTGGCAAAGTGCCTTATCTCCTCTGAAAGCTTTTTTGACTCCCAGCTGTACTTTCTCTTGTTTTTTAGCCAGGCTTTCAAAGTGACATACACAAACAACCAGCTGCTAGATATTTATGTGGAACATTAGCCTTGCAATTAAAGGGAGAGAAAAAGAAGCTCTACTTTGGGGTCCTTCAGAGTTTCATTACTGCCTGTTCTGCTCCATTACTGCATTTCTTTGAAAAGTGAACTGTATTAGGGGGCCCAGCTGCAAGGAGGTCCCATTGATCACCAGCTGCCTAGGGAATTATCCATGCTAAGTCAAATGAGTAAAGTTATGCTGAAGATTATGAGTGACTCCCCAGTCCTATCTACAGCTTCTTCCTTCTGGTCAAATGAGGATTGTGAAAAAAAAGGTCCCAGGCTGGAAGTGGAGCCCATCTATAGAAACAGAGGCTACCCGGTTGTCATTATCCTGCTAGTGGGTTGCTTGCTATGTTCTAGGCAGGAGAAGGTTGCAAGGTTGGTGCCTCCTGCTTGGGTCAGACTGATCCATATCCAGACTGTCCTGCCATTTTAGCCCATATCTCCTATGGACATAATTTAGCTCACTGAATTTCAGCCCATGCTGTTGGAAGCACTTTTAAAACATTGATGCCTCAATCCTAATCAAGTTCCTGTGGGCTCAGCAAACAGAGGTGGAAGGAATGAACTTTGAGGATCAGTGACTAGCAATGCAGTGCACGTCACAGTAAACCATGTAATCTGAACCATATGTCAAGCAACTAGGGAAGATTTTTAAAAAATAAAGCTTTTAAGAATTAGAATAGTTTTCAAGAATCTTGTGGTAACCATATTTGCTGTTATGCTGTAGCTGAGGCATGAGGAGTGAACATGTCTCCCAACAGTGGTATATCTTCTGATTTCAGAGAAAGCAAGAGGGAGGCCTTGCTCATTACACTGCCTTCAACCTTCTGGTTGGTGAGCAACCAGAGTTAGGAATCTTCCATCTCCCACCCAAAAGATGGCTCATTAAGGATACCCTTGTGGCTGGCAGGAGTTCATGTAACCCAGAAAAAGTCAGAAATGCAAATGACATATTTCCTTAGGACGCAACTTGAAGATCTGTTTCTGCTCACTGTGGTCAGTGAAGATGGGAAGGAAGAACACAGAGCTGAGTGTGGGGAAGGAAATGTTTTCCTTCCAGCCTTCCAAATGTTCACAGAGCTTCCATAGTAATTTCATTATTTCCATTTCCCATATGAGAAGAATGGATGATACTGTTGTGTACAGTGTGAAAAATAAATCTCCTGGTTTCTATTTCTAGCTCTGCATCTAGCTATTTGTCTGATATACAAATGAGATACTTATGTTGATCCACAGAGCTTCATTTTATCTCTCTGCAAAACAAGAGTAAAAAAGAGTTGCCCTGCAGGAGAACTGTGAATATTCCCTTCACTGCTTTAAAAGCAAATTTTTATATCCATTTTGAACAATGATGTATATATGAAAATAATCTAGTTATCATTTATTTATTCTTTGCAAAGAGAGAGTGCACATGCCAAATAAATGCAGTCAGCAACCCCCACACCTGCACTTGCGTTCTTACATACTTTGATGGGTTGCTCTCTGCCTCGATGAAGAAGCAGTTGGTGTTTGGACTCCAAGAGCTTTGCCATATGACAGGATTTGATTAAAATCTGTTTCTACACATCAGGGTGACTGTCCCCAACCCAGGCCACAGTGCTGATGAGAGAGCTCAGTGCACAGGGCCATGCTGGGGCCAGGTCTTTGGCTTCTCTTCTTCCCTTGGTCCAGAGCCAAGACATCTCCCAAAACGTCTGACAACTGCTGAGGAGATTCCTCACTTGCAGCAAAGCTGGCCGTGCTAGCTGGGCTTGCTGCTGAGCAGTGGATGGACAAAGAGTGTTGACAGCACAGCATCAAAAGATGCTGCCCCATTAAAACGGAGATATCGTGTGAGGAATATTTCCTATTGGTTTTAAGAAAAATGTGGATCAAGAAGGTTTTCATAGACAACTTTCTGATTTCATCATGTTTTGATTTTCATGAACTAGTTTGCTGTTTTTTCAAAAGGTTTTAGCTATTAATTCATTTTGATTGTGTGCACATGTATTAACACGAAAACATGAAAGTTTTTTAAGAATTAAAGTCATGTTTTCAATGTATGCTATTATTTGTGTTAACTTTATGGAGGCAAAATATTTTTAAATTTTAAAGTGTAACTATCAGTTAAAGCTATTTCTGAGCTTAGAAAATGGAACAGCTGGGTTTTGCCTTTCCACAATAAATTTTGAAAATACATTTTGCTCCAACTTGGAAGTCCAGATCTCCAGGCACAAAAGCTTCCTCTGTTCTGGGCATCTCTGTTATTGACAGATGGGGCTTTCAAAAATGGTCTGTGATTATGAGGGTGTGACAAACACCCAGAAATTCCCATAGATTTTACTTCTACTTGCCTGAGCTATCTTCTTGGCTACAAAACAATTATAACACTCTGTGGTGCTTCCATGTCCCCAGACCACCAGTCATTTAGTGGGGACAGGGAGATGAGATTTCCAGATGAGACTATGGTGAAAAGCTGGAGGAGTTTTTAACAAGTGAGTTTCAGGATGGAAATCATTCTGTTTGGATTCCCTTCCCTTTCTTTCACAGTCATTATCTCAAATTTGTCTGTGGAAGGCAAAGCTTCTAATTATACACTGCAACGAGTGCACTTTTTATAAATAGCACCAATTGTTCTGCTGGGACATTCTCATCTGAATCAGCTTCTCTGCAGCTTTGTAGCCTCTGTTTTCCATGTGCAAGGAGGAAATTTTTTACTAAAGAAACCCAAGTGATTTGCATGGGACACAAATGCTGAAGCACAACAATAGAATTTGGGCAATGTGGATTTTGCTCCCAGCCAACAGCTGTGTCACGCTGAAGTCACTTCACTTCTATGTAATTCTGTCCCTTTGTCCCTTTTGAGTCCCTGGTACAAAGCCCTCTGGAATAGAGCCGTTACAACCATGACCAGTCTCACTGCACATGGGAGCATTACTCCTCTCTGAAAGGCCTTAGTGAATGTAACTACTTTGGGTTTTTTCTGAAGATTATGCATAAGGCTCAAATGCCAAAGCAGACAGAAGCCCTGGCTGTATTGCAGCAAGCGTTAATTACTCTCTCCTCATTGCCACCAGACCATCACATCAGCCATCAGGCCCAAACCCTGCTGTGAGGGTGAGAGCCCATCTGAGAGGCTGAGCCAGCCTCCACTGAGAGTACATCCAAGACCTCTGGTCAATCAGCTTGGCAGTGACCAAAACAACAGTGGGACTTACATGCGAATAGTCATGGCAAGAGGCTGCATGTGCAGGAGATGGGACACTTGTCTAGAGAACACCACCCAGACCCTTGCAGCTGCTGCACCACCAGACACTGGCTGTGCCTCTGTGGCTGAGAGCAGTGGGGGATCACTCAGCCTGGGGCTGAACCTGTCTCACAGCAGCAGGTACCCAGAGCTATTCTACAGAGCCCAGACTCTGCCTGAAATCCAAACCATCCCTGATACAGCCCAGTGTCAAAGGCTGTGTTTATGTGGCAATGAATATGTCACGGAGATGACATCTCAAGCATGCTTGGGGCGAGCGATTCACAGGCTGCTCAGTTTATGAATACAGCTCAGCCAGGAGCGTGTGTTTAATTGCTCAATGTACTGTAACACCCGCTGCTTCCTGCATTATCCACTTGCCCCAGCACTAGAGCTGCCACCTTCTCAAAACAGTAATTTCATGAAGTGAATTGCCTTTCCGTAATTATCTTTTTATGCAATTAATATATCCTCAGCAAATCACAGATCACTCTGCCTCCTCAATACGTAAAGCAATTAATGAGCCCCAGCTGGCAGCCATGGCTGAATGAGTCACTCTGCTGGAGAAAAAGATACCACCGTTGCATATTCTCCCTGGTGCTGTCATTTGCCACTTGATATCTGGGACTGAGGGTACTTGTCTGTCATTCCCATGATGGAGGCTGGACCAGCTCTGGAGGATACCAGTCCAGGTCTAGAGAATACATGTTCAGAGGACTTGGTCCCCTCTCCCCACCTCTGCTCCAGCCATGACTGGTGAGAAAACAGCGCTGAAGGCTCACACCTGGTCAAGAAATAGGTGGGAAAGGTGCCTGCTGTAAAATCTTAGCTTACTTGATTTCTCTAATAGGGTTTTTGAAGTTCAGAGAGGTACTTCATGCCCCATACGTTATGAAATGAAGTTTTAAGCCTTCTTGAAAGAAAACAAACTGGGACATCCCTGGGACAATTTTGTGGTCATTTTTTAAAGATATGTGTCAGCCCTATGTGCCTTTCCGCGTGTATGTCCCAGAAATGTTTCAGCACATACTTTCATTCCATTTGTCTGACAGCCTACCACAGTTAGATTTGCTAACTGAGGTCAAACCCACTTCTTTTGAGCTCTCTGCCATGATGCCTTGGTATCTTACCTCTCTGACAGAGCTAATGTGGAAACTTTTACAGCAAACAAACAGCTGAAGTGTCTTCCTGTGCTGAGTCTTAAAAAGGAAAAACAAAAATAAAAAAGGATTTCTTTTGTTGCCATTTGCCTGTCTGATTCTACAAGAAGTTGCTTTGAGTCCTCTTTCATTTCTACTGACTAAAGAGACAGCTTTATCATCAGGATGTTGTTTGGTCTTTTTGTTCACTTACTGTCTTTCCAAACAGCAAGAAATGTGATTTGTGGGGTGCATCTTAAGAAGATGAAAGCTTCTGGCTTAGCTCTGGAAAGCAGTTGTGCACATATCTCAAGGGAGCTGGAAAGCTTTGTGCATCTGCAAGAAGCAGACAAGCAAAGCATTTAGGCTAGAAAAAAGGACAGACAGCTCCACTGGAATAAAGAGAAGCATCAGAAGCCCTAGAGGTAGGGGTCAGGGCTGGGAATTTGAAACAAAATGGGGCCATGGCAGGAAGCAGGCAGTAGGAGCAGGACAGGATGGGAGGCTTAAGTGTGAATGGGGAGAAGCATCATGCTGGCATCAGTAAAGCCCAAGAAGAAAACATAGCCAGAAGAGTTACAGGTTGCTTGAATGACAGTTTAGCTGACAAGCAGAGGAAAATCCAGAACCAGGAAAAATCAGGAATAGGGGAAAAAAAAATCTACTAAAAATCCAAGTACTGATGATTCAAATTCCCTCACTGACTCAGTTTTGCAAAATTTTTTTTCCTAAGAGTATAGTGTTCCCCCTCTAAAGTAAAGGCAGAAGAAAAGCACACAAGAAGGAGGTAACAATAATAAAAGGGCCAGCAAAATCTACTGAATCTCACCATTCATGTGTTGCAGCTTTGGTTTTACTCACAAGAATGATCCAGGTCTGCCAAATTCTTATGTGGTTTTTACTCTGAAGCTGCTAGCCATCGCTTTAGGCAGTGAGCAAATAAATACCTCTGGATAGTTTGTAGATTGTGTTTGTAGACTGGATTAGTGGTGAGCCCAGCTATATTATGGTTTCTCTGCTCAGGAAGCTTTCCTACAGACTATCTCCCTGCCCTATCCAAAGTGGGGCTCAAGAGGCCTTGTGATGCCCTTCCCTGGATACCTATATTGCTGTCTATTGAACGAATGACCTGTAAGAAAGACAGACCATACATTTGCTTCCTCCTTTCTCCAGCATTGAACAAGATCCAGAGAGTAATACAGATTCCTACTTTCCACATGGCCCTTCCAGTTAACGTTTCTTTTGGAAGGGGACAAAATCAGCCCACCATTATAATTTATTAACATCTACTTCACATCAGATCTGAATTTCTGACCTACATTGTGCTTGAGCAAAGAGCTCATTGAAGGGGAATTTTGCCTAGATTAAGGAGTTCAAGTTTAGGTCCATTAATTATTAATTGCTCTATTTATTTATTCAAAAGCCCTGGTGCAATGGGAATATTGGCCGTTTTCCTTCCTCGTGAGCAAATTCTCTTGCCTGGTCTCATCTGTTTTTGTACATATTCTTTTCCAAACAAACTTGTCAAAAAGTGTGTGTTTTTGTGGAGAGGGTCAGATTTTTTGCAAGGCAGGTCAGGGTCTAGTCACAGTTATTCTGCTCATACGCTGTTTTGTAGAGCAAGCTGACAGTAAAATGAAATATTAGATTAATTTCCTGTGGATCCAAATGTTTTAAGAAAGCCAAGGATGGAAGAGACTGAATTTAGAACAATAAACACCAAAGCTACAGAGATTCTGTCAGTCAAAGAAAATATCTTCCTGTAAAGATTTATTGCTTTGGAAGATGCTGTAGAAACTCCTCTTCCATCGACTGTTCACTTATAAGCACATTCAGTTGTCAAGGTTTGGAAGAAGCATCTGTGCCAATTGGTGACATTCTTAGGTCTTTCCAACATATTCTGTCTCCACTGTGGTTTCAGTTAGTTGATAATCAGAAAAAGCAGGAATCCATAACCCTCCCTTTCCTGCTGTCCTTCACATAATTTGCAGCAGGCTGGTGTGTCCTACAGCCAAACCAAGGAGTCAAGGGTGGTAGGGGAAAACAACCCTGCTTTGTGCTGCAGAAAATAGCCATAGAAAAAGAGTGCCTCAGCTCAGATGGAATGGGGAGCAAGCACTGGGTGGACATCCCTGTGAACCCAATAGTCCTGCAGAAAGAGCACCTGCGGTGCCACTTGCCTGCTGAACAGAAGAAACGGCTGCTTCTGAGTCAAGGCTTCAGGGACTGCCCCAAGCACGCATCACAAAATAAAACAAAAGGATCCCTTAGCAACAAAAAACCTCTGTGTGCTTTCAGGGAAGAGTGGCAAAATTGTGTTTCTTGACAGAGCTGTAGTGAGACATCCCAGGTACTCAGGTGGCAGTGTTCAGATGGAATGCTGATAATTTAGATCCTTGATATCCACAGACATTTCCTGGACACAAGAATGTTGTATTCTTGTACTGCTTAGTGTCACCCACAAATCCAGGAAGAGTAAAGAAACCCTCTTGTGTCTCTTCCTGAGGGTAACTTGATTTATTTTTGAGGCAGACAACTCAGCTGCAGGCTGCTGGCCTTCTGGCACTTGTAAGGTTGCAGGCATCAATGTTTATAATCCTCATCCCTCTCTTCCAAATGGTTTCTGAAACATCATCCAGCATTTCAGCTCAGCATCACATATTCTTCCATATTTTGTGTCCAGGAGGGAACAATTTAGGGCATAGACTTTTATTTGAGAGCACTATATTTCCCCTCCTCTGAAGGTCTAGATATTTCTGTTGTATAAGTACTGCCCCCAGGATTCTTCCTAGCAGCTCCTGGGATAAAGTTGATTTTTTCCTTACAGGGGTTCCCATATTGAGGAAATAAATATTAAGATTCTATTCAGGATCCTCTGCTTTTGTTTTAGGGTGTTCTTGCAGCTAAGAAGAGAGCAGATAAGAAAGTGGTCCTCTCTTCACTGTGCTGTTGGCAGACCAATCTTCTTTTTTCTCTCCCTGCTACATCCTGCAATGTTCATTGACCTCAAGCCCCACCAACTGCTCTATTGATCAGCTGTTTTCTGCCAGTGGCTCAATGTGCCCACATGTCAGGAAAATTAGGAAGCCACATATTCCTTTAGTAGGCTTCTAGTTTCAGTGCTTTAATTGTCCACAGAGATTCTCTGATTATGTTAAGGGATTTTATTCATCAACTAGCAGGTAATGACATTACTGCAGGTAATGGTAGTATAAGAAGGTGTGGATAGGTCAATAGATATGAACTCTTGTCTGAAACTCTTTGAAAGCAAAGCAAGGGAATAATCTTTCAGTGATAGGTCACAGCTCCAAACACTTGTCTCTTTTGGAGTTAAAGACAAACAATGCAGTGGGAGCAGGTCCAGGTGGAATTGCAGCACAATGCAAACAGGAGAAGAATGTTTTGAAGGGCTCACAGACTGCACACTACCCACTTGGGCAGAACGAAAAGCACTGTGTGTGACAGGCCTTCTCCATGACAGAAGACATGAAGAATCAGAAATCTCCTCTTCTTCTTGAGTTTACAGTCTTGGTTTTTTCAGATATACCAGTTTGAATCATTTTGGAGAGATCCAGAAAAGTCTTAGAAGCAGATCCTGTTTTGTTCAGTGTCCAGGTATGGAGCTTGTTCCCTTCCTCAGCTCCAGATTTCCTGTCTCAGCCTAGCAAGGCTGCTGCATCTGGGTATCTCTGCTCATGAGAGCTTGCTGGAATACAGCAGGAGTAAAAATACCAGCTACCAGCTAGCCATTACCCCAAAAGCTCGGGCATCACCTTTGCTGAGTCTTTTCAGAAAGGACCCAAAGTGTCCCACAAACCTTCTCCCATTGCATTGACCCAACTGCTCTGCAGTGCTGGAGATACAAAAAACCAATGCTGACAAGACCTGGAAAGAGAAATGCAAAGAGAGAAAGAGGCTTTATAAAAATAAAAAGCTGTGACAAGTGGCAGGAAATTCCACACCATCTCCTTACAGCTTTCAAGGAATGATGACTTCCTCCAGGCCTGAGTGCTGCATTTTCTCCCTGTTCATCTTGGCAGCCTCCCCAAATCTGTCTATGCAGCAAGGTCCCCTCCTCTGTGTTGAACCTCCCTTCTCTCCCACCCACCTCCTCCCCACCCTTTTATGTGCATACCTAATGCCTGATGCAGGTCTGTGTTTCTATGCTTTAATCCAAAGACAGACTGCTAAAGCATGTGAATGTTGGAATGGCAGTTCCAGTTCAGACCTATTCCCATTTCTAAGACTAACAGCACTCTGCATAAGTGCTTGGTTGAATAATTTCCAGTCCTTTATTTATTTTCATGTTATTTTGCTTTCATACATTGCTCTTCATGACTGCAGATGTGTAACTGGTCAATAGGCATTTTTTCCTCTCATCAGTTGTATGCTTGAAATGTTTAAACAGAAGAATAATACTAGCAGAAGGTAAATAATGAATCTCATGCCTCTGTTATCAACTTCCAGGCAAGTCATAACTCATGCTACATATACTGTGAGAGTATCTAAACACTGTCACCATATTATGCTGAAAGATAGAATTGCTTGGACTTTGTGGCTTTTGGTGTAGTGTTTTAGTTGTTGATTTGTTTGTTTTTTTTCTGAAGGGTCCATGTGTCACTCAGTAGGGCTTGGGTAGAAAATGGCTTTGTAGTTTTTCTCACAACTACTGCATGGGTTTGGATGAAATTTCCACAAACAAAATCTAGAAAGTTTCTTGATGAAATAAACTTATTTCATGAGATTTTTAAGATAAATTTATGAGCTGTTCTCTGTATGCATACGTGTGTGTGTGTGTGTGTGTGAATAG
>JAWWMO010000174.1:22593695-22614978 GCA_035047845.1 Dendrocincla fuliginosa
TACAGGGAGGAGGAACCAAGGAGAAGGGTGGTCTGACTTTGCAGGAGCCGATGGTAAACTGGGCCTTGCCAGGTGCATTGAGGAGGAAGACCCTGAAACAGAATGGAGTTTCCTTCCATATGGCTTTGGCTGCCACCTCTGCTTCTGCAGCTTTGCCTTTAAGAGGAAGCTACAGAGTTTTCCATAGCAACAGTTTTTTAATAACAGGCAAAAAGAGCATCAGCTGACCCTGAAGACACCAAAAGGAGGTCAAATTGCAGGAAGAGTCTTCACACTTCACCCACCTTGCCTATAATTCACTTCTGTTCTCACAGCAACACATGGCCCATCTCTGTCTCTTATCCCAGTTCCCACCACATCCCCTTACACTGCACTCTGCCAGTGCCGCTGGTGGGGCAAGTGAGGAGAGCCTTCTGCCTTAGTCCTCTGCAGCCCCCGCAATGAGGAAGAGCACTCCTGAAGCACTAGAATTGATGCACACACCTCCTCCAGTGATGGGTGCCTGAGGAGAACGTGGAGGAACTGTTCCCCTTCCCCCAGGGCATGGGTGCAAGGCTCAAAGCACAGAGAGGTGTGACACCTTCTTTCACACCTCCTTTCACACCTCCTCAACTCCCTGTAGCTCTTGGATATCCAATATTTCTTTCACTGTGGATGCTCACTCTCCTTTGAAAGGGAAACAAGGGCTGACCTCAGTGCTGAGATGTCCAGCACTACAGGTCCAGCCAAGTGCTTGCATTCAGGGCTTTCCTCACCCTCTTTGTGGTGATGCACCACTGGCTGGCTTTGCTGAGTTACTGCTGGGCCTCAGGCACCAGTAAAGAACACACCAGGCTGTCTGTGTCCATGGGGTAAATTTCTTGTCCGCTCTATCCCATTTCCTACAGCTGTTCTGCAACAAAGACAGGGTTAAGGACCAGAACAGCATGTTTGATCTGGATGATACAGTGAGGAAAACTAATTGAGTAATTGTAACTGCTTGGGATGAAACAGAGCAAAATATAAACCTCTTTTTGTTCTTCCCCTTTCCTCACACATATACTTTGCATTTTTAATAAAAACCCACTTATTTTTAAATTGTCTTCTATTTGTTTACTAAGTCTAAACTTTACAGAAAAAAAATTGTCATCCACAAAAGGGTACTAAGTGCTGATGTCTGTATTTATAACTCCACCGCCCTTGATGTTGCTTTGGGACAGTGTTGGCCCTGAAGAAGCTGCTACCTTGACCAGAAGTTATAAAGGCAAGTTTTTGTGTCTTCCCAGAGGTGCTAGTGCTTGCCAGTGGAGGACAACTGGAAACCCTGAAGAAGGGCACTTGCCCTAACCCTCACCTGTCACCTACACACACATATGTCCACTTCCTTTTTCTCAGGGGAACATTGTGTGGACACTGAAAGTGTTGAGTGGCTGCAAGAGCACACAGAAAAGAGGGAGCCTTGAGCAGAGGAGTGTTAGACACAAAGAAGCATCTTGCAGTGGCTATTAAGTGTTTCTAGATGAATATATAATCACAACCTTGTCAGGGTTTGATTTATTTTGGTTATCTGCCTGATGTTAAAAACATATACATCTGTTTCTGAAATCACCACAAGGTAAGATATGACTGCCTTCACCCCTGATCTTATTGTAAAACTGACTGACTTCAAAGAAGAAACTCAAGGCAGACAGAGACTGCCTCACAAACTCGCTCCTTCTGAGCTGCGGTAGGAGGCAGGGAGCATAAGGGCACTGGCAAGCAATACTTACATGTACCCAAGGCCGATGGGATTGTGAGTGTGAGTTGAAGGACGTGTTCTTTCCAAAGTACTAGCCTGTCTGAGTGCCTCCTCTGCTTTCAGCTCCTGATGGTAGGGCAGTCAGGGCTGCCTGGGACCCCTGAGGTTTAGAGGACTAACAACCATTCAATTTTGTGTTTTGGCTGGGAATGGAAAAACCTCAATTTAGATTCTCCAAAGGAAACCTACTGCATTGGAATACAATTTCCCTCTGTTAGGGGGTGAAAATGAAACAGTCCTAGTAGGTCACTTCTGGGTCATTTCCCTCAGAAAAGACAGAGGGAAATTATTGCTTCCAGATCATTTTTTTCTGACACTATTTCAGTTTTACTTGAAATTTGGCTTCCCATTTTATCCCTGTGATACTGTCTCACAACCACACATCCAACATCCATAATATGTTCGTCTAAGTCTTACCTGTATTTCCCTGTTTTAGTGCTGTCATTTCCAGATGGAGCTTTCTATTCAACTCAGCTAGATGCTCTTCCTCCTCTCCTGCTGTTCCATAAGGTGATGGATGCTATCCTGGTGCTCAGCTGTAGCTTACACAAGCATTGCAACTTGGTCCCTCTTCACCTCACCTCTGTGTCTATCCCTGAAATGCCTTTGCAGCTGCTCTCTAGGTTCAGCCCAGATTGCCAGCATCCTTCTGGTGCCGCACATCTTGGTACTGAGGCAGCAGACCTCATTCTCCCTTCCCACAAATGAGTGTGACCTCTGTCCAGAGGGTTTAATCTCAGCAAGTCCAAGGAGGAGGCTCTGGACAGACACCTGTCAACCCTTCCCACACTGGGAGTGAGGCAATGGGACTAGTGTTGGCTGGTGGATTGATGACAGATAATCAGCAAACCCAGTGACTGAAGACATTATTAGCAAAAGGGATTAGCTGGGGAAGAAATAATTTGTGGACCAGAGGTTTCCCTGCTAGCCTGTGTGTGATGTGTTCAGTACCATGAGATCCTGTAGATATATAAATCCTTTGTCACCACCTAATGCTCATAACACACACAGGCAGTTGCTGCTTTTGGTAGGAGCCCAGAGCCTCCCTGCAGTTTGAGGAAAGTGTATGTTGCTCCCCATGGGGTGTTGCATCTTAATTACTGCTTTAAAATTACTTAAATGAACCCTCTGACTTGCAGAGTTTAGAGACTCCTAAGAGTGCTATGATGCAGATGTGGTCAGAGAAATATGATAGCAGAAAAAAGAGATGGCCCATTCCTGCCTGGAAAGGAGAGAAGAAAACAAAGAAACAGAACTTTCAGAAGCAGCTGATATGCAGAGAAGAGATCACCAGCTGTGGGCACACACATGCACCCCTGCAGACAAGGTCCATCACCTGTCTGAAAGCACAGCGTCTGCCCCCCTATCGGCCCCACAGAAACAAGGCAGGAGGCGCTGACAGCCAGTCACACCTCTCCACCACTGGCTTCGACACTGTACTTCACTGCCAGATGTTAATGGGTGCAGAGCTGGGCATGACTCACCAGCACAGCGGAGGGAGGAACAAATGGCACTTTCATGAGTTACCCGCAAGCACAGTGAGGTGGGGCGGGAGCGAGGACCACTGCTGGTAGTGCTCGTCCTGCAGCACCTCCTTGCTGCGGGCTGCCCAACTGGGGTTTTTAATTTTTTGAATGAAACAAGGCCTGGAAGTTTCAAAGCAACATGGGAATCATAGTTGTGGTTTATGCAGCAGGTTTAATGGTATCTGTGTGGATAAATCCCCTGGACCGCTTTGAATATCACAAGAAAGATCTGGAAGAGTGAGTCATCAAAGGACTCATTATTTCCCACACGAACTAATTGTCTGATAAGAATTCCAAATCAAGAAACCACACTTTACTTCCACTTCTCATATCAACCACATATGAGATCTAACTCATGCTCTGCTCTGAACCTCCACTGAGTATTGTTAGCCAGTCTCTGTGATGTGGTCCAGCCACAGAGGATGAAATAGTGCCAGTACATCTCTTACTTTCCCTTTGGGATGCCGAGGCTTTGTTCTGGCATCCTTCCCCTGCTGGTGAGCAGACCCACTGAAGTCAGTCTGACTGTCGACTGTCCAACCACGGCAGTGATGCTCATGCTGTTCAGCCCAGTTCGGCAAACGACTCTGAGCCTCTGCAGGCTGAGAATTGCTCAGAAGGGGATAAAGTGCATTGCTCTTACTGTTGTGGGAATTTTCATTAGTTGCTTCCTGCTAGAGCCCCATCCTCCTCTATTAGTCTCCAGGCCAGCAGCAAAAATAAATGTCTCCTCTTTCTTTCACCCTCTGCAAGGGTTTCACTTGGTAGGAACAGGGTGAAAGGGCTTCTAAATCCCTTTACTGTTTATGAAAGTGGGTCAGATCAAAGAAAGTGAATCAGATCAGATCCCTCTCCATTCCTGAAAAGGAAATGGTATCACCCTGCAGACTGGCTTCTCCTTACATTTCTTTAAATCCTCAAAGAATGGAGTGTTTTTCAGTGTTTTCCACACTGTGTTTTGCACTTTCCCACCAGTCCTGATCTGTGGCCCCTAGTCAGTTGCAGTGCAGAGAGCTGCAAAGAGAAGTTAGGCACTGCCTTGGCTTAGTTTACCTTTATTTCCTTTTGAGAGTCTCACGAGAGAAAACCAGGGTCTTCCATGGCCTTCAGGCTGCAGTCAGAAACCATTTCTGGACATAACAAATGTGCAAGTTCCTTTGCACAGCATATCCGAGCCTCTCTTTACAGTGAATAAAGGCCAAAATTTGTTTCCATTTTAATGCCATAATAATTCCAGCAGGTGACTGTAAAGCAGAATGGGACAACTCTCTTTACATTAGAGAAAGCTGAGTAATTCAGACACCTTCTTTAGGCCTCATCTCTTTCCAAGGTAATAATCACCTCACATTTTTGTGCTGCAACAAAACCTGCCATCCAGGACTGCATCGTATTTGTTAGGATTCATACTGAGACAAGGAGAAAACACAGATCCTCTTGCCAGTGGAGTGAAAAGAGAATTTTATTTAATTGCTGGAACATGAGGCTTGTGATGTAGTTGCACATTTCTGGCTTCCTTGGAGGATCACCAGTGGCAGGTACCCACACGAATGGATATCTGCTCGCACATTAAGGAGGATGTTTGTGCAGCTGAAGTCTAGGGACTCAGCTGAAATGGGAAAACATCTTGCTGCAGATTTCCTCTGTGGTTTTGTCCACATCATTTTGTCTGTGACTCATGTCTCCACCTGCAAAGAGAGCAGTAAAAGCACTGTCTGCCTGCCACTGGTAGCCACAAGAAGCAACAAATGCAATGAGTGTCATGGGCTCAATGACCACAGTGACGGGGAGTTTTAGAAGTTATTCCTCACACTGCACAACTTGTCCCCAAACCTCCAGGAAGCATCGCTTCTCTCCTATGGGAAACACCAGCCTATGGGCCTTGCTGAACCCTGCCTGCAGCCCACACGGCATGATTTGGTCTAGGCAGGCTCTGTTACAAAGGCCCTTGATCCTGCATCAGGCTTTAAACCTGCACAGCTGGAGGGGAACAAAGCTGGCTCCAGCCTGGAGCCCTGAGCTCTCTGTATCCCTGACATGGGAAGACTTGTTCTGAGAAACTCAAATTAAAGTAGCTGAAGAGATGAAAATTTAGAGGCCATCAAAACATATGTGATCAGAGGTTAAATTTATAGTGGGCATACAGATTATGGTCCTTACCCGGTAATTTAAATATGAGGAACAAGGGGAAAGTGGCCATTTAAGAAAAAAAACACACCTTTTCTTGGTATTACAAAAGTGACCATGGCTTTATAGTAACTAACTAATCAATGTTTGTTCCTTTAAAAATATCCTGGCTAAGGGGAGCTTTATAGACAGACAATTTCAGTAATATGTATATAGGGACTCTGCAAGTACCTGTGCAAACTCATAGAAAAGGGATGATAAGGCTCTAAGGAAAACTGGAAGAAGCGGTGAAAAATCTGACTCAACACTATGGAGACAGGTAATGTCAATAAAATTGCTCTAAGAACAAAAGAAATTCTAAAATTTTTATAGATATTTTATCAGAGAGAGATAATTATATTTCTAATATTACTACACAAAACAAAACCCCAGCAGTATCTAATAAATATTTATCTTCTGTATTCTGAAAAAAAAACCCTAGATGGCATATTAGTATCCTATGAGATTAATGCATTATTCTACTCTACCTTTTACTAGAGATAAATATTTCTAAATCAGGACACCTACATAATACTCAAAAGGTTTCTACAAACTCTCTGAATACCTCTCTAGATAGTTAATGCCATTTTTTAATAAAACTTGGGAAATCTGAGGTTTGTCTGCAAAGTGTAATGGAGGCATTGTTCCATTAGCACTTTTAAATTATAAATGGGGCAGCAAGAGAAGAGGGAGATCGAGAAGCAGAGGCAGAGCAGAGGCAGAGGGAGGCTGTCTCCAGCCCATTCCCTAGGTCACTAGTCCACCACTGGGGAGAAGGATGCAATGTGGAGGCAGAGGCAAATGGGGCTGGGTTATTATAGCAAAGGGCAGGGTACTTTGTGCCTGAAGCTGACTGGAGGAGGGAGAATTGCAAATGTACTATTGTACTGAAATAGTGCCCACCACTAAACTAGCTAAACTGAGGCTGATATTTCTTGCATTACAAACTGACTAACTGATAGACCTCAAAGCCTTTTCACCAAACCAGGAATAGTCAACATGATGTCCACTATCTCAAGAGGTTTCAAGGGAGGTGCATTCCTGACCTGCTGCTCTCCCATACTCCAGCAGCAATCCAGTAAGGAACTTAAATTCAGTATCTGCAAACTTCTCAGATCTCACTGCCTGGTAGGCTGGTAAGTAATGATGACATAAATTCTGGTTATGCTGACAGAGAAAAGACTGTGCTCTGGAAAACAGTGTTTCTGAACAGCATGGTGAGACCATGAAGACTGCTCTGGTAGTGATGGGCTGTCAGAGTGCTGCTCTGACCAGTGGAAAGGCACAGTCTTTGATATACAGGTATGATATTCCTGAGTGGCTGCCCTCACTGGGTGATCCTGCACATGTTTTTACAAGATAATGGCCAGACCTGCAGTTATTGGAAAATGTGGGCAGCTGAAAAGCCTGAATTTTTTCCACAGCTCTTTAAAAAGGCTCTCCTCATTTCAAGATGTTACAGAGCTGAATTTGAAGAAGGAAGGGGGTTTTTAACCACTGCATGATATGAGCTAGAAGAAGAAGCAGTCTGTGTTTCAGAAAGGACATGGGCATCATGACAACTTGGGACATTGGGTTTCTATTACCAAGCAAAGCCTAAGCAGTCCACATCAATATGCATAGTCTCTGCTGACTGGAGAGTAGCCTGTGCACAAGTGCCTCTGGGAACTGCCAGAAATGCAGTGTCTCATCTTCCTTCAGTATTAAGACTTCCTCTCATTACTGAGACTGGCAGTCTCTCAAGGCACTTAGGAGTCTTTATGCATCCCTATGATTCTCTTCTTCTTCCAATCAGTCACCTTTCTCTTAGATATCTGTCCCAAAGATTTCCTTTTAAACTGGAATGTCTGGACCTGTGTCAAGTGATTATACCAAAGATTAATACAGCTAAAAACCTTCAGTTTCATTGCCTAGCCTGCAGCTCCAGACAAATGACATTAACCCTTGCTTGCCTCTACTCTACTGTTTGGGTTGAACCTGTAGTAACCACACCCTCTTCTTGCGCAAAGTTTCTTAGCTAGCATATAGCTTTTATGGCTTCTGCCACAGAAGGGGCAAAGGTGTAGCACTCAGACATGAAAAAGGAGATGGCCCTCTCATTTTTCCATGATGTCAGGAGTAGCTTTTGCTAATGGAAGAAGGCCTGGACAATTAAAAGGGCTGCAAGTTGAGGTATACTAATACATTTGCACAGAAGAGAAAACCTCAAATTTCCTAAGCACTGGGAGCGGTGCAAGGAAACCATTTGTGTATGTGTGTGTGTGTGTGCGTGTGTGTGTGTGTGTCACTGCCAGAAAAGATGCATTGCTGTCTTTCTTGTATATGTACACATCTTACTTCTTTTGATACTTGCCCTTGTCAAGCTCCAAGTACAGGTTTTTTTCCTTTGAATGCAGTCTCCTGAGTAAGAGGGATGACTTATCTACCATTACATCAGCTTCTCCAGTTTGAGAGATAAACATGGGCCTAGGGAAAAAGCTTTACCAGCCTTTGACAGAAAGATTAAATGCAAGTGGTTACTGAACCTAAGGCAGTGCCAGTGCCCAGCATATGAATCTCAGTAAACAATACAAATCTCTCCCCTTCAGAGGCACCAGTAGAGTGAGAAATGTGTCCCACTTAACTGAGACAACCAGTTTGATCCTAGGGGAGTAAAGCTCAATCAGTCACAATGTTTCTTACTCTGTTGCTGTAAGTATTGTTTGAACGGTCTCTCTCTCAGCAGTTTCTCAGAAAGCTGCCCTTTCTGGGGCTACAGAAAAGCAGACAGTTGGTCCAAGCTATCTCACCATGTGGGAGAGAATAGTACCAGTCAGAGAGGATGTAGGCATTGCAAAGGTTCAGCTTCTCCTTCAAAGTTTGAAGAGTATAAATGAAAAATAATCATAGCAAGAAATTTTCTCCCACCCTGGAAAAAGGCTGGTGAGATTTACTCTGGGAACTAAAAAGTGATAACCCCAGTCACAGCTACAGACCTGTCAGCCCTGCCATTGGCTGAATCCTTCTGCTTTCCATTGCACAGACACAGTACCATGGATCAGAATGTCTTTACATGTTTAAATCATGTACTGGATACCACAGCTGGGAGTAGAAATACAGAAGCTTAGCCACCTGAGTCTGGTTTACTGGTCAGGTTCTGGGTCAGCCCTCACTCAGCAACACCACACCAGCAACTCACTACATCAGTTGAGGCTGTACGTTCCCCTGCCACCCAGCCTGGTGCCTCTAACTGCTCAACAGAGAGATGCTTTGCCTTTGCACAGTTCACCAATCACCCGTCACCCCTTCACCACCATCCAGATCTGAGCTATACACACTACACTCTGTTGATGATGCACCCAACTAGCAGGTAACACATGCATGTCTGTGTCCTCAGATTTGGTGATGATTTCTTCCAGCACAACTCTGTCACTAGGGAGCTGGAAGGACACAAAGAAAGGAAAAGCTAAAGCAAACCTCCCATGAAATGCTGATCAGAGCAGGAACCCTCAAGGCATCTGCTGTATTCTCTGACACTGCCTTGAGAAGGACTGTGGCTGCTTTGAGGCTACAAGGAATGGCTGCTGCTCAGAACATGAGAGGAAAGATGTCATCTTTCAGTACCAGTGTCTGTGAAACTGTACTTTCAGATACACACTTACAAAATGGAATGTGTTGCACCATCAAAAGTACTGAAGAAGCCTGTAAATGCATAAACAGTAATGAAAAAGGAGTACTTTATTTTTGCATCTACTCCAAATCTGCCAGTATTTGGCACAAGCTGGTGTAAACTCTCACATTGGGGTAGCATCAGAGTGCAGCTTGCCAATGTATCTTGAGCATTCATTTGATCCAGTCCTTCTAGGTGGCTCAGAGATGCACAGAAACCTTCCATCTCTGGATTTCAAGAAATAACTTTGCCAAGAACACAGCAAGCCACGGTGAAGTAGCTTTAGGCTTCAGCTGAAGATCTCCTATGCCCCTTGCTGGAGAAACAGTGCCATAACAGGGATCTGGACAATACAGAACGAAAACAGTAAAGTGGAAAACAAATGCCAAGTACATCACGAATCTATATTCCCACGGATAAAGAGGCTGCCCAAAATTAATTTCCACTAGTAAAAAATTATCTAATAAAATGCAAAGTAGAGTTGGCCTGATATATATTGGCACTATATGTCTGATGAAATACAGTGCATCTTCTCCTGTTTTTAAAACCAGAATGACCACTTCAGAGGCTGTGGTACATGGGAAATCATAACAGGTGGTCATATGGCATAGAGAAAGATGACATACAAGTGAACTGTGTTGTAGTATAAAGATAGTGGAAATAACTTCAAAATAACTAGCTGGTGTCCTGATAGTACCTAGCCATGTTGTGGTCCACTCTGGGAACTACATTCCACAGGCTGTTTCCATTGCTTGAGTTAGCAAGCTCCAGGCTAGCTCAGGAGTCTCCACTTGGCATCATTAGTAGTGCTGTGATTGCATCATGGAGAAACCCAAACATTCTGAGTAGCTCTTGCACAGAACCAACTAAAGGCAGAAGAAGAACAGAGAACAAATTGCATTCAACAAATTTAAGGTCTTGCACCTGGGGAAACATAATCCAGGAGCGTAGCACAGGCTGGGATCTACCTGGCTGTGGAGCAGCTATGTGGAAAGGGACCCAGGGGTCCTGATGGATAATAAGCTGAATATGGGTGAACAGCATGATGATGCAGCAGCAAAATCAGTGGGATGCTGGGCTGCATCAAGAAGGGTATCACCAGCAGAGATAAAGAAATCATCCCTCTCTACTCAGTGCTTCTCAGAACACACCTGGAATACTGGGTCGGTTTTGGTCCCCAATGTGCAAAAAAAGATGTGGACAGTCTGGAGATGGTCCAGAGAAGGGCCATGAAGATGATTCACATGACTGTGAAGCCTGTCATGTGAGGAGAGGCTGAGTTTGTTTATCCTTGAGAAAATAAGGCTTCTGGGGAATCTTGTCATCATATTCCAATATTTAAAAGGTGGATACAAACAGGATGAAGACTCCCTTTTTATAAGAAGTCACATGGTAAAGACGAGGGGTAGTAATTACAACCCTAACCCTAACCCTAACCCAAGTTACTCTCGGAGAGATTCTGACTGGACACAAGAGGACAAATTTTTTTAACAATGAAGATAGTCAACACTGGAGTTAGCTCTTCAGGTAAGTGGTGAGTTCCCAAATATTGGACAATTTTAAGATTCAGGGGTGATCATGGTGCTGAGCTATCTTGTCTAGATCATGCTTTTGCCAAAAGAGGCTGGACCAGATGATCCTTTTACGATTCAATGATCCTGTGAGTCTAAAAAGAGGAGTGATTTTGGATTGTTTCAGTCATGCAGAAAATGTTAATGCTACATTAACATAAGCCAGCTACCTACATGCGCAATTGGAGCTCTCACACTGCTGTCCAGAAGGCTTTGATGTTGGTTGATTGATTGGCAGTGCTGGATGGCTTTGCAAGGTTCAGCATCATTGTGTGCATCACACCCCACACTTTTTTGTCAGTGCTTTTCTTTCCCCATTCCTTCACTCTACATTGTTCACTCTCTAATATAGGCTGTTCAGACCCAAAATACCTTCCTGACAATTCCATCTTGCTCTGACTGGGCTCCAATCCTCAGGGAGCTACCTTCTTTGGAAATGAGCCTGGGCATGAAAAATATGAAAAACTCCACATTTAGAGACACAACTTTATTCGCAAATCAATTTGCACCTGCTGATTCACCGAAGGTAAGAGAAACAATGCTGTCCTTTGCGGAAGGAATAGTACACTTTACTTGTTATACTTCAGGTGAAGGAGGAGCTCTAGGGAAAGCCTTGCAAGATCCCACTCTAGAGCTGCTGTTCTGCCTGCACAGTCTCCGGGAATCCTGAAGAAAGAACAGTTTTATTTAACATATTGGGTCTTTTTTAAATCTTTGTAACATATAATGTGTTCCTAATAGGGCATAAAGTGAGTGGCCTCATCTTCTAACACTTCATTATCTCCTTTATTCTGTGTTTATGGGTAGTGATGGCAACTGAGTGGCCTAGAGGGAATTGGCAATTAAATTTCTGTAGCAGCCCAAAATAAAATTGCTTTTAATCTAGGTTGTGTATAAAGAGATGGATAATTTTCACAGAATCATACAAACATAGAATGGTTTGTGTTGGAAGAGACCTTAAAGATCATCTAGTTCCAATTCCAAGGGACATCTTCCACTACACTGGGTTGATCAAAGCCCCATCCAACCTGTTCTTGAGCACTGTGAGGAGGGGGGCATCCACAGCTTCTCTGGCCAACCTGTTCCAGTACCTCACCACCCTCACAGTAAAGAATTTCTTTCTAAGATCCAATATCTAATATCAAATATTCTAATATCCAAGCTAAACCTACTCTCTTTCAGTTTAAAGTCATTCCCCCTTGCCCTGGTATCATCACAGGCCCTGGTAAAAAGTCTATGTCCTTGTGCCCCTCAAACATTCAGAGCTGCAATAAGCTCTCTGTACCATTCGGCTTGAAGCAGTGGAAGGGCCAAGACAATCACACCTGATTTTTGTCTAATAAGCCCCAAATGCGGCCGATTTGCTGCTCACGTTTTGGCACTGCAGGGACAGCTGAGTGCCCCTGGCGCAGCGAGGTGCACTGGGAGCCCCGATTGAGGCAGCTGTGGAGGCTGCGGATGCTGTGGATGCTGCGGGGGCTGCGGGTCCCCCCGCACAGCCCGTCCCGCCGGCGGCAGAGCCAGGGTCGCCCGGCAGAGGGCGGGGACGGCGAGAGCGGCAGCCGGGCGGCAGGATCGCCCCGCCGGCAGGGAGAGTGAGGGAAACGGAGGAAACGGGCAGCATAGCCCTGGGGTAAGGGCTCGGAACGCCGGGGCGAGCTGCGGCAGAGCTGGACCGCGCAGCGCACCCCGTGCCAGGGCGGAAAGGGCGCACCCCCTGCCGGGAGAGGGGCCGGGAGCGGGTCCTGCCAGGGAGGAGCGGGAGGGAGCGACGGGCTGGGACGGCGCTCCCCCGCACGACCACAGCACCGGCAGCGGCGGTCAGCGAACCCCGCGGGTTTTCCCGGGATGGAGCCGGGTTCCCGGCCCGGCGGGCAGCCTGCAGCTCGGCGGCGGCGAGGGGCCAACACGGCGAGCAAGCGGGGCAGGAGAAGGGTGTTCCAAACCTTTGGCACCGGCCAGTCTGAAGACATGATTTGAAGGCATGAGAGACTTCAAACATGCCCGGGTTAGGGGGGCGGTATGGACATTCTCTCAGTTCAGCTTTAAAGTACGAAGGACCCGTACAAACAGGGGAAGGCGCCTATGTGCCCATCTAAGCCACGCAATGAACGAGAATATACATAATGTACTAACTTATTCACAGAGTAAACTGGGAGGGAAAAACCCTCCAGCTTACTCCGACTTGAAGAGCTACTTACAAAACCATGACACAAATGATTTTCAGAGAAGTCTGGATGAAACTGATAGTGAAAATGTAAAATAAAATCATTCTTAGTAGGAAAAATCCACGGAATATACCCCATACTGGTAATGCATGCCTTTGCACAAATGTTTTTAGAATTGAACAAGACAGGAAAATCCATTTTAGTATTTTTTTTTAAGTGCCAGATCTGTTTTAATTTTGAGACAGTAAAGAACAAATAATCCGAAACTTTTACTGATTTACAATTCAGTTTGTATCTATTTTTACTGAAATTGTTATTTAGAAACACTTTTGATGCTTTGTACGAACCAAACTGCCTTTTCTTTGATAAGTTTAAGTGATTAACAATGGTACTAAAGGAAAATAGCATTCAGCCTTTTCTGGAAACTAAAGCTTTCACTAGGCAAACACATGATATTTTAGCCCCACCTAAAATGAAGCTTTAGTCACAAAAAGGAACAGGCAAAGAAACTGAGATAAGATTCTTTACTCTTTTCTTTTTTTTTAATGGTATTTTTTTTTGAAATCTCTTATCCTTCCATCGTACCCATGGAAACATTGTTTTCAGCTCAGTTGGCCTTTTTGGATGGATATCTTCAACTTGAACACTTGTAGTGTTCATGCTTTGGATAAAGTAATTTGTTTGCTTTGAAACTACCCTGCCTTGTGGCCATTGTTGCTACTTGTATTCACTCTTATTATTACTTGTATTCATGGAAGATGTAGAGACTGTAAGACGACCCAAGTGCTAATCAAATACAGAACACTTGACTTAAACACACTGACATTAGGCAGGAGAGCTGGCAGACTGCAGAGTTCAGAAACAACAACAACAACAACAACAAAAGCCGGCCACTGAGCAGCCGGGATTAGCTTTACAATCATGACATTTCAAGTAATAATAAAAAGGTGGATACCTTTTTTTTTCAGTTCTAGCTTTAGTTCTAGCTTTAAATATATTTTGTACAGAAGCTCTGGCTTTCTGCAGCCTCTCAGCCAGAGGACAAGAAAGCACTATTTTTAAAATGAAAGCCGAGAAACCCGTGTAATCAGAAGCTTTAAGGAAAATACCAAGTGTCATAAGAGTAGACAGCACTGTAGTTCCCTACCACTGTTTTTCTTCAGATGCTGTTTTTAATGCAAAATTAAGACTCTTTTGCCCTTACATTCTTCAATACTATGGTTAAGTGCAATATATTGCCCCTTAAGTAAGTGCTCTTTTTACAAGGCAATGTGATCATCTTCAATTATGCTATTATCAACAGCTGAGATTACTTAAAAAAAAAAAAAAAAGAAAAAAGAAAAATATCAAATGTTTAAATTATATCCAATTTTCCTCTCATTACATACAATAAGAGCTGGACAGTCATTTTGCTTTTTTGTTAGTTTCCAGTCAGAATAATTTTCAGACTGATGCATTAGATCAACATGAACCTGTTTGGACTGCAACAAAACAAGTAACAAATTATTTGCTGCAATTTTTTTTTTATTATTTTTTTTTTCCTCTAGAAAACCACATGGAAGTATTTATTTGATGTAGATTTATTTGGCTATTTTAATTAATTCAGAGTTAAGTTTGATCTACATGTCTCCAATTTGGAAGTCAGAATCCTGAGATTTATAGATCATGTTCTCATAATGTAGTGCCTGTAACATAATATGCTGGTGCAGCAGTGAATGGTGGAGGCTCCGCCTGTGAAAGTCTTCTGAAACGATTTGCTTTGGAGCACTCTGATGTGGTTGTCCATTTGTATTAATTTACTTTAATAAAATAACCCGCTAAGGTTAACACCAGCTGATAGATAGCTGTAGCACAGATTGTCTGTAACATACCAAATTAGTGTTTCTGCAAGTGCAACACTCCTGCCCTGCCCATAAAATGAAATATTAATAAATGATTTGTGCAGGAGGCATTCCATCCAGTTGTCTTGAAGTTGAACTGAAAGAGCTGCCTGACAAGGGCCACCCTCTCATGATGCAGCAAGTATCATGAAAGTCTACTCCAGCCTTCCCAAAAGTAGCAGGGAGTAGCTGTGACTCCCTGGTAAGAAGAATGGGTAAGAAGGTCAACATGTACTGCAAGACACAACAACCTTTCTCAAATTGCATCTCCTTCTCAGGAACTCCATCTCCAGGTACTGCAATAGATAAACAACTGGTAACAAATGGATAAATATCCACTGGAGAGAACATACAGTTCTGGACCCATGTTAGCTGTGAGTAAGAGAACTACTTTCTCTTCAGCTTAGAAGCCAATACAAGGAATTTGTACCCATGGAGTAGGAATAAGTTGTGTATTGTCACCACACAGAACCTGGTAACTTAGCACAGATGACACTGTAATAAATCCAGAATAGTATGATTTATATTAATAATGCACCCATTAACTAGATTAAGTACTGGTTCTTTCAGATCTTAATCTAAATTGTCAGTGGAGAATCCTCAGCAAATGGGTGATAATGTAAGTCTTTCTAAGAATTTACATCTACCCGATTCAGTATTTTAATCAGAGCAGAAAGTTAAATATAAAATTACTGTTGATAAAATTCAAAGGTGACATCAAGATTAGCAAACTACTCTCTGATTTGAGAATGCTTGATGTCAGAAGCATGGGCCCACTCCCAGAAAGCAGTTTTGCGGGCAGTGCCATGCATGGCAATATAAGCCCAGGCCATTCCCAAGGAGTGATGGAACACCTGCTAGGTAACAGCAGCTCTGGAGAGGATAAAAGGATAAACAGTTTTATGGGGAACTTGAAGTTTCATGACATGATAAAATACTATGATGATCCTGAAAGCAAAGCTGTAGACGTATTTGTATATAAATACATACATGTATTTTGGTTAAGTGGATCCTATATAGCCAGGGGCAGTTCAGGCAACAATATTTTTAAAAGCATGTTGAAAACCTGAGCGGGATTCACACAAAACTTAGGAAAACAATATAAGGACAGGGAAAAATATCTTTTGTTTAGAGGTTTAAAGAGAAAAATTTGCTAACTTACACAGAAAGAAATATTTTGAATTGACTAGATGACAGAATTGATAATATCTCCCCAGGAAGAAAATATCAACAATGTATCAAAGCACAAAGAAAAGTATAAAAACAACCAATGGCTAGTAGGTGGGTGTAGCCAAATTCATACAGAGAATCCAAGCCCACATTCATAATGAGAGAGGTGAGGACAAAGGGAAAGATAAATTCTTTATCTCTTGATTTCTGCAGATCAGAACCCTTTCTTAAAGACAGCTTTATAGTTAAACACAAGTTATTTGGCTCAAGACAGGGCAGCTACTTGTGATACACAGGAGTGCACATTCCTATGTACTGCCAAAACATGTGACGGATGCCTAGAAACAAACCACTGAGTTTTGAAGTGCTTGTGAGCAGAGACATTCCTTGTTTTCCAGTCTTCAGAACAGCTACAGAGAGACCATTTCATATGGAAAAGCAGTTCTGGTGATTCATTAAAAGCAAATTCCCACACCCTACTGTTTGAAAAGGGCACTATTTGTATGTGCCTCTTCTAGTCCAAAAGATTTCAGGACTGGTCTTGGACAGGTGATTTAATCTCTGTGTTTCTGGCTATTATTCGAGGGCTCATTCTCACTGCTATCCCTGCAGTGTGAGGCATGAGCACCAATTCTGTGATAACTAAGAAGCTTTTTTCTTCTTTCGGTGGATTATGACTGTGAGAGCAGCTCAGTTGGTTAGTGCTAATTATGCCAGTCACATGTGTGATCCCTGTACAGGTCGTTCACTTAGGAGCTGGATTTGATGATTCTTGTGGGTCCCTTCCAACTCAGACTATTCTGGTTCTGTCATCCCAGCTCAGTTTTCTGCTCCAGTTCATGGTCCGCAAACAGCCTTGTCAGCACAGCCAGGGCTGGGTAGCTGTGGCAGCACCCACTCACCACAGTGCAGGAAATCTTAAAGACAGCACTGTCCAGAAGTGCAGATGCCTGGTTCATGTTGCCAAGGAAAAGGTCCAGCTTCCCTCCTCTCCCCTGATAGCACAGTCCCACCACCTTCTTGTGCTGATGTTTGTAATTTCCTGGCTAATTCTCTGCTGGGTTAGTCATCCAGCTCAGAGCAAGCAGCCTAAGGGAGTGTGACTGCTGAAGCGGCTCTACCATTCTGCATCACAGTATCATCAGATCATACCTTCAATTCCCCGTATAACACTACAGCATTCCAAGGAAGGGCTCCCTGGCTCCATACACTATTCTAAACCTCAGGAAAGGTCATCCCTCACCAATGTCCCAGCTGTTCCTAACAGTACCCTTTTGTGCTCCCTTGTTAGCACCAGAGCTGCTGTGGCTCTGGGGTGAACAGGTTCAGGTTAGCTCTTGAGACAGGGACACAACTGGTCAAGCCTGAAGAAGAGAGTAAAGGGTAGAAGCTTGCAACCAGAAGCTTCTTGCTTACCAGTTAAACTCAGCAATGTTTATCTGCCTTCATGGGGCATGGTTCATCAGGGTTAATCCAGTGAAACCCATAAACTTTAAGGAGAGCACTGCATTGCTAAAGGATTCATATTCTTCTACCGACAGGAGTTGAAGACTCATATAGCATAGCGAGGAAAAAGACCCAGCACTGCTGGGTGAAGGTCACCACTGTTTCTATTGTGCAGGAGAAATCAAAACACAAGCTGAAACTCTGCACAGTTACATGCTCTTCAAAGAGCTCTTCCCCCACACCTCTTTCAGTGCCTGTCCCACCCTGCTACAGTAATTTGTAACTATGGATTTCTGGTCATTTCCTTCTCAGTCATGTAATTTCCTTTTCTTTTATGGGACATTTGCAAATTTTCAAACGGAAAAATCTGTATTCTGTTTCACCATCCAACAACCCATCAATTTGGAATAGAATTGTACCTACTTGTGAGGCCTGTTACCAGTGTTTTTAATGCTAAAATATGGTTAACAGCTAATGTCACAGTGAGAGCCTCAGCATGGCAGTCGTGCAGATTTGAATCTTTCCTGTGTGCAAAAACAGGTGTTGTAATAGCAGTAGGATTTTCCTGTCTGCCCGCAACAGAGTGACCTTTTCTGGAGGAAGATGAACTCCAGGCCCAACCAACTACTTCCTTGAAGCTTGGGACACTGATGTCAGCCACTTGGTATTGATGTGGTTATGTAGGATGTTGACAATCTTAAATGAGAAAATATTCAGTAAAGTCAGGACTGCTGTGTGTGGCAGTTTGCAGAAGAACCCTTACATTCTTCTACCTTTCCTTAGGCACACTGTTGAATGCAGCCAGGCATCCCCCACCACCCCACTTTCAGCAGAGGTCCTGACTTCCCCCTATTTGCAATATTGAGCCTGAGCCACTGGGCCTTTTAAGCGAATGGCAAGCTCATTGCACAAAATACATCTAGTCTTTTCTGCTGCAGGAGTTGAATTTCTCAGCTGACAGATGTACCTGCCTACTCCCAGCACTTTGAGCTCTGAAGACCATGTAAGTGTGGTTGTTGACAAGTTCAATTCAGTTTTATCCACTTTTGCATGCATTATTTTTTATACCATTGGCTAAAGGCTCAGTGTCAGTAGAGGAACATTTTGCCTCTGCAGGAGACTATCCAGCATTTCATGGAGGAACAGATTTGACAGTACAATACTGGAAAGTCAACACCTAATTACCTTATTCCTAACGGATGTTGCCATTTGCAATTTTTTTTTTCCGAGAGCCCCTCAGACAGAGAGGAATTTCTGCGGGTGATGGAGTGAGGGCTGAGTGCACTTATTAAAAAAAAAAATAAAAAAATCCTATGCCTTCTTAGTAAGTAAGGAGGCAGTTTGCGGAAAAAGGGGAGCTTTTCCAAGCCCCAAAGGTAACGTTTTTGCAGAGGGAGTTCAAGTTTGCACTGTTTTCCTTACATAATTAGTTCTCAGATGGAAAAGATACAAAATCTTCTTCACTGGGATTTTATTGCCTTCATGTGATGGGTTGACCGTCACTGGACACCTGATGCCCACTCCATCACCCTCCTCAAACCAACAGTGGAGACAAGGTATAACTAAAGGCTCATGGCTTGAGATAATGACAGGGAGACATCACTCACCAATTATCATTAAGGGAAAAAATGATTCAATTTGAGGAAACTAGCTTATTACCAATCAAATCAGACTAGAATAACGAGAAATAAAAACTAGATTAAAATACCTTTCCCCATCCCTCCCTTGTTCTGGAGCTGATTTTACTCCTGAGTTCTCTAACTCCTCCCCTCCAACAGTGCAGCTGGACTGGGGATGGGGGCTGTGGTTAGTTCACAGGTGCTGCTCTGCTGCTCCTCTCTCCTCAGCATGGGGTCCCTCCCACGGGCTGCAGTTCTTCACAAACTGCTCTCATGCAGATCCCCTGCAGGGTCACAAGTCTTGCCAGCAAACCTACTTCAGTGTGGGCTCTTCTCTCCGTGGGTCCACAGGTCTTGCCAGGTGCCTGCTTCCAGTGTGGGCTTCCCACTGGGTCACAGCCGGATTCAGGCATCGGGTCCTTCAAAGTGTAAAAGTAGGTATCTCCTTCTACATGTACCTCCATGGGTTGCAGAGGCACAGCCTGCCCTCACTGTTGTTTTTTCCACAGGCTGCAAGGGAATCTCTGCTCTGGCACCTGGAGCACCTCCTGCCCCTCCTTCTTGAACTGACCGTAGTGTCTGGAGAGCTGTTTCTCTCACATATTGTCACTAGTCTCTCTGGCTGCAATTGCTGTTGTGCAGTTTTTTCCCCCTTTCTTAAATGAGTTATCCCGGAGGTGCTACCACAATCGCTGATGGGCTCGGCCTTAGCCAGCACCAGGTCTGTCTGGCATCTGGCTGGAATTGGCTCTATCAAACACGGGGGAAGCTTCTGGCAGCTTCTCACAGAAGCCACCTCTGTAGCCCCCCCATTACCCAAACTTTACCACAAAAAAACAACACGTGACTATTAAACATATTAAGGCAATTGACACACATTAAGGCAAGGCAACTCCCTCACAATAAATTAGCATGCCTAAAAAGACATAATAGCTGTTATTTATATTGTACTTCCATGTTTAATTTTCTTTATAAGTAAAAGCTTTATGCCTCCCTCTGAGGCTGCTCTTAGTCTTTGACTACAGCAGCTACAACTAAACTATTACTCCAAATTAGCATGACATTCATTGTGTGTTTGTATTAATTCTCCAATTTTTATTGTTTTTTAATTATTTTTTCTCTTGGTTCATTAATCAATCATATTTACAAACCCATTGTTGTACTTACCGCCAGTTTAGTGTTCTCACACATTTCAGCACACAGATAGAAACTGCAAACTAGGGCAGCTCTATTAGGATCTCTAATATTTCTGAGGAGTCTGAAGGTGCTGACAGCTTATGGTATGTCTTTCCCAGGCAAGCGCAAGTGCCTCAAAGTCCATCTATCTGCGATTACTGGAAGGGGTAAAATTACACAGCACGCTTTTCCTCTGAGAAGGAATCCTCTCCCCAGAGGTTAGAAACGGGGAACAAAAAGCATATTACAGCTGGAGATCTGATGAATGATACTCATTTGAACTTCCGAATAATCATCTGAGCCACACTGGCTGCCTTCGCAAAGCGAGCTTGTTTTGAACACGAGTTGATTACCTTCACTGTTGTTTTGCCAGGTAATTTAACTGAAGTGATACATCAAGACCTAACCCAGAAGTTCTGCCACCTCTCAATGCTCAGTGACAGCAACGCAAGCAGCTCAAGGGTGGCAGAAGTGGGCCTCTATTTCTCTTGGGCTATGTATGTTTTTACTTTCTGTCCTCAGTTATTCTCTGCTCCATGCCACTCTTTTATAGCAGGCACCTCAGGGTGGAGGGTATTAGGAAAGAATTTTATTTCTCAGGACTGCAGAAAATGGTGTTTCTCAGGGCTACAAAAAAAAGGGAAATAGTTCCAAGTATCCAAGCGGGCACATTGTCACCAGAGCCCTGTCTGCATACAAGCCCATTGTCAACCAAAGGAACTGGAAAATTATGGCTATTTATCTATCCTTCTCTTTACCCCCCCGTTGTGCCTCTTTTGGCAGAGCAGCTGAACAGTTTGCATTGTTTCAAATTTAATGCTTGCAGATGGTTTTATTTAGAATTTGTTTTATTGGTGAGACATGCTTCCTCTGTTTATTAAATTATGCCTACTTTTTCTCATCCGTCATGTTGCTCGCAATTTCTGCACAGATCCCGAGGGTAGGGGCTGGTTGTTGCTGTTTCTGTTGGGTGGGTTACTTTTTTGGGGGGTAATTTGAAATAAGATCGAGCTCCGAGCGCCAGGGAAGCACGGCTGGCGCTCGCATTCCTCTCGCAGGAGAGCATGACGTTCCCGCCGGGCGGGCAGAGCCGCGGGGCGCTGCCGGTGAGAGAGAGGGGCCCCCCCGCGCCTGCCGC
>JAWWMO010000174.1:22616374-22638341 GCA_035047845.1 Dendrocincla fuliginosa
ACTGCCCGGCCGAGGGGAACTCCACACCCGTATTCCTGGGCCTTCTCCCCGTTATTGTTTTTCTTTTTAAAGTTATAGCATCTTTCAGGAGTTTTTATAAGTGCTCCTGTATCCCTTGTCGTATTTCAGAGGGAAACAGAAGATGCCTTCAGAGTCCCCTTTCACACCCCTGAGGAAAAAAAAAGTCTGGCCTGTGGGCAAGACTGTTGGCTTAGTGTTGCTTCCTCTTTTTCCTGTGATTAATGCCTCTCATTAATAGGAGGAGAACTGGCAGAACCAGCTTAAAAAAACCCAAACCATCGTAATTGTAAGATAGGGTTGCTTTCTAGCACTGCAGGTGTGCGCAGTGTCCTGTTGCGCAGCAAAAGAGCCCCTGCCTCAAATATCCAGCAGCCTCCTGGATCTGATCCTGCTGGTGAGGTTTGACTCCCTTGACCCATCCCATGAGACCAGCGGAGCATGAGCTTGCTGCCTGGGTTAAGCTTGGTGTCCCCTAAATTTTTGTTTGTCCAGTCACCAAGATTATAAGCACTGAAAGTGGAAAGGGAAATGACTCTCCTGATTTTCTAGTGGATCATGTATAAACTCCACAGCAGACGCACATCTCTGATGGGGACGATGTGGTTTTCCTTTTCAAGTGCAATTGGAAACGAAAGTATTCAGATGATGGGTGTTGCTTCTTGCAAGGTGTGCTTGGACCAAATGTGCTCCTGCTCAAACAAGAATAGTTTAGCAGAGGGCTGAGTGATGTAGGGCTCTTGAATCACGTGCAGCCTGCCAAGAGTTCTGGCTGTTGGTGTGGCCGGAGAAAGGACTCTGTTAGCAAAGGAAGAGTTGGCTAGCTGGAACTGCTCACCAGGGAGCATTTGAGGTAGCTATGGGAAGTGCTGAAGGTTGCCCTGGCTCTTGGCTGGATGCTGAATTGGCCAATCCCACTGCAGTGTGGAGTAGCAGGACCAGTGGAAGTCGCAGTTCCCTCCTGCCTGGGAGTAACGTCAAAAGCTGCTGCTCCTGCCAGTTGTTTGTAGAGCATGAAGGAGGTCCTGTGGCTCCCAGCTCAGTGCTGGCTTTGGTGTGGTGCTTTCTGGTTTTGGGATACCAGCCTGTTGCTTCTCTAGTGTCTTTGTGGACCGTGCATGAAGCATGGTACTTTCTGGGCCAGTTTATGGGGGACTCTTATTGTAAGCCTTACTGGGTGCTGATAGCAGTTACTTGTCCAGTTTTAACAATTAAAGTGGGTTATTGTGACAGTAATATTTGATTTCAAATAATATCAATAAAATCAAGAACTTCTCTGAAACCTTGTTTTTTGTGAACTGAGGTAAGGTCCATCTTATTGGAATGGGATGGGGGCAGGTTGTTGCTCATATTCCTTGCTGGTTAGTGATGGACCTGCTTGAGATGGGTAGGAGTGGTGTAAAGTTTACAACCATGATCACTGCAAGAGGAGCCTGAAGCTGGAGGGCTCTTCCACTGCAGCAGGCTGGCTTTGTGACTGGGGGGCTGTAGGCGTTGTGGAGACTGGAAGCTGCTACCCCGAGTCAGGAATCGAAGAATGTATATTGAGGAGGAAAACAACAAGCCCAGGCAAGTGATGTCTCTGGTCTTTTTATAGAGAGTACCGAATACAGTTTATCCTTCTGTGGTTTTTATTAATATTCTTTTTTCTTTTCATAACTCCTGTCTCATTCTGGTTAATTCCCAAGTGGAGTTGTGGTTTTTTAAGCTTTTTTCCTCTATGTGCAGTTATGCAAGAGAAGTATGTGCTTTTACCTAGCTCTTTATTCTTAAAGTTCCTGTTAGCAGGGCCTGTCTCTTGCTGGTTCAGCTGTGAGTGCTACTGAACCATTTCCACAGCTCTTAAAATACTGCGTAACATTTGTGATGTTTTAGAGTAGCGTATTTAAAATTGTTATTGCCAATCCAGTGTTGTTAAATGGGTGTGAAAATTTGCAGGGAGAAACTAAACATAGTCCCAGACACAAAATGTTTTGGGTTTGCTTTTTGTTTGATAAATCTTAATACTGTAGGTTAACTGGGAATCTCCAGAAGGAAAAAGTAAGCTTCTAAAAATTGATCTGAAGACACAAGGCGCGATAGCCAGGAGAAGTAATGACTCTTGTTCCCAGTGATGTGAGCGCAGGTGGGAACTTCTGATGCCACGTTTGCATTGGCAGCATGTGTATCTGAGACCTGTGGTTTTCCTAAGTAAAGCCAAAACAAGAAAACATTACTTTTATTCTTCAGTTTGAATTGTGGCTCTCTGGCATCTTTTTAGAAATCTGGAGTCAGTTGAATGCACATCAGGGTATGCTTGATGTATCTTCTTGCATCAATGTTGAGTTGACTGATCTGGTCATTCACCTGAGCAAAGACCCTTTGGACCCCAGGGGTGAGAGCTGCTTGAGGCACAAGCTGGTGAAGGGGAGTCAGCATGTGCACTATCTGCTTGTGTTGAGCAAGTGGCAGAATTCCTACTGGCCTGCCACTGGGCAGCCCTGCTGCGGGATGCTTGCTTATCTGCTTCACGTTTTGCTCCTTGTCATGCTTGTGGTGTGTTTCATTGCAAGCGCATCTGTACAGCACTCCTGCCTGAGGCTCTGTTGTAGTGGGTGAAGTTTCTTGGACCAGAGCTCTTGTGCAGCTGCAGACAGTTATAGTGCCTCCTCTTGCACTGATCCGTCTGCAGTAGTGCAGTAAAGAAGGTTTTAATTTCACAGGCTTTTCCATTCTCCCTGTGACCTCTTCCCTGCTACCAAAGGTGTTTTTAAATAAAGCCTCTAGAGCAATGTTCCTTCTAAACCACATAGTGAAATGTTGCTTTCCAGGAATCCCTGCTAGTTAAACTTGCTTGTGCAAGTGGATTCCAGTAGCAAGTCCAGCTGCCCAAAGAAAAAGCAGAGGACAAGCTGAGAGGTTTGTATCACCTTGAGTGGCATCTTCAGAAAGAAGATGAGGGAAAAGTGCTTGTGAAAGGGAGGAAGTTTGCAGGTAAAAGAGGTCAAAGAGCAGTGGAAAACACAGGGCAGTTCTGTGTTGTCTTTGAAAGATGGGAGCAGCTAAGGTGGATGGAGAAGAAATGTGGCAAGGAGGGCAAAACAAGTATCCCATGTTAGAGAATTTTTTCTTTATAATGCCCACCTTGTGGTGGGTACTACAATAGTAATAGAAAAGAGCAGGAGATTTGAGAACAAGGAGGCAAAAAAAGAGAGGTGAAGGGGTAAATTTTGACTTGGCATCTAGAATAATGTTTGCAGTGTGGTTTTTTAGAGGTACAGTCACTGTCCTTACCACATAGGCTTTGGACTTACAGAGTCAGGGAAGGTGGTATTAGCACTGGCATTTTTATTCCTTCCATTCCAAGCTCTGCACATAGTTGCAAGAACTTATGTTTCTGCAGAGAGATAGTTAAGCAGTTAAGAATATTGACACTTAAAGTTTTGCTGTTGTGCTTCTTGGTCATGGATGATCCATTTGTGGGAGCAGGATGGATTGTATCCTTAAGAGCTGTTGCTCAAATGTCTCCTTTCTCTGCAAGGCTGGGAGTACGTTGGCATTTGGGGCTCAGAACAGTTTCTCTGCAGTCAGAAGGTAAAAAACTATATATATAATTTAAGGTTTAAGCTGCAGAAACTGGCAGCCTCCAAAGAGTGATCAGTAATGTGTACTGCAGAACTGTTTCAGTGCAGTTCCTCAGTCATGGACAACCATCAGTAAGGGGCCCATAAGAGGGTCTATCAGAAGGCAAGTTGTCCAGTTTGAACGTGCTCTGATAAATGGCTTAATTTCTTTGCAACCTGTCTTCTCTCCTCCTTAGGCTTTGGCTTTTCAACAAGGCTAGTTTTACTTCACCTGTAGTGACTTGTTCCAGTGGAGGGACTGCTGTTCTGAAGTCTTGGCATCCACTGGGGCTGCCACTCCCAGCGGCTCAACTGGGCTGCTTGTGCTGCTGTCAGCTGGGGGCTGGCTTTTGCCAGTGGAAACATAACTGTGGATACTAGGGGAGATGTATAAGGACAGTGGTAAAAGTGCATGGGAAGTGATGTGGGGGATTATCTCGTGCGGCAGCTGTAATTGCTGTAATTAGCTCCCTCTGAGAGTCAGCGGTGCTCCTGCCTTGTGCAGTGGGCAGCTGATACACTGAGCATCTTTTGCCTATCCCAGGACAGGCCATTCCTGCATGCTGCAGAGCACTGTCTCCAGGATCCTGACTATGGATCAGGGCAGCTAGAGCTCCAATGGCCTCCAGTATCATCCTTTCAGAGTGCTGAAGGCTGGTAATTGGAGCTGATATTGGTCAGGGCCGTCAGCTGTTGACAGTCTAATAATCAATGTGAAATATTGTCCAGTACATTTTTTTTTTGGTACAATGAAGCTTGATTTTGAAAATATGTAATACAAGCTGTTTCATAATATGCTGAGTGGAGGTTGTTCAACTGCAGACTAAGTGTGCATAGCATCTTCCTGAAAATGTCATGAGTTTGACTGGGATTACCTTTCTACTCCCAGCACATTCCTCTTTACACTTCTCATTTGTATAAACCTTGACTTCTTCATGTCTATATGTGTATATCAAGGGGATTTGCTGGTGGATTTTTTTTTTTTAATTTGTCTTCTGAGGCTGCTGGAGTACTGCATGTTGTCTTCAATTTTCTTTAAATTGGAGACCTCTTGCTTGGAAAGGCTAATAATAATGTTAAATGCGCAGAGTTTGCAAAGTCCAGTCCTTCTATTCCTTCAGATGAAATTAAAGAAAACATTTGGAAACTGACTGCAGAAAAGATCAATACTGATGACACAGAAACATACTTTTATGAACAATAAAATATGTTATATAGTTGTCATGTTTCATACCTAGGCATGCAGATTTTCTTTTCTGAGATCAAATTATTTCAATCAGCTTTTGTAGAAGCTTTTTAATTCCAAATTTTCTATTCCCTTCTTGATTGGAAAGAGAGCATTCTTATGTATGGTGTGTGTGTTAAGTTGCTTTGTTCCCTGAGAAATTTTGCCTAGATCAAGTAGTGAAGAGCCAGTGTATGCGCGCAGCAGTGTCTGACCCTCAGCACAGAGTCATACCAACTGGTGATGCATCGCTGTTGCAAAGGCAGTACCTCCAGAAGGGTGGATCCACTAACTGCATCTCCTGGATGTGTTGAGAGCTTGCACCAACTAAATCATATGCTAATGTATCCTCTTGAGGTCTGATGGACTTAACTGGTGGTTGGTTGGGTTTTTTTAACTAGGTCTCATTCCTATGTAGGTGTTGAAATACTGCTTTTGAATTCTGTGAGGGTAGTTGGTGAACTTTTGTAGTCCTTCAGTGACTTGCATATGTGAAGTGACTCTGACAGGCTCCCTCTGCTTTTTGGAATGGAATTGAATGAGTTCTTGGGCTCTTTCCATGCTTCTGTTAATCAGTGTTTTAAAATTGTCTGTAGTGTAAAGAACCAGGTATTTCTGTGCAACCTGATACCTTTATGTAGAAGATGCACTTGAAGAACGGGGATTGCATGAATGGATCAGAAGTGCTTGGCCCCTGCTGGAAATTTTTTTCTAGTTAGCTGTGTTATGATCTACAGGGCCTGAACACCTCTCTCTCTGTATGGAAGGGAATGTGCAGATCAAATGGTGGTGGTGGTGAATTCAGCACACGGATATCTGATTTCTTGGCAGATCTGACACTGGAGTATCTGGACTCCTGCCTGCCCCAAGGAAAAGGGGGTCGGTGTGACCCATGCTCAACCAGTACTCATCCAAGCCTTGTAACATGAGCCCCTAACCTGTAGACAGATTTACCAGCTCTGAATAATGTCTGTTGTGCTGTGAGATCTTATCTTCCTAATGGCCTGCAAGAGGGTACAAATGAAAAGAAATAAATATGGATCTTGCTTTTGCTTCCTCTGCATTTTGTGGAACAGTCAGTTTGTTCTCGTTATTCCTGCTGTGTGCTTAGTGCTTTTAAAGGACTGAGCTAGTTTGTCAGAATTTTGGGGACAAGTGAAAGTATGATTTGCTCCTACCTTTTCCTTTTTACCCCAAATATTCTTTCCCTTCTTGTTGAAAAAGTGAAAAGAAAGGAGCCGCCTGCCATGTCCTGAAGCTCAGGTAGAGTGAAACCACTTTAACAAGCATAGAGTAACTAACGTAACGTCCCTCAACAGAATTGAACAGGCATCGATTGGATAAAAGGTGCCAAAGCAGGATTTTATCTTTATTTTGCATCTGTACCCACAGGCCCCAATGGGATGGGGATCCCCCTGCACCTGAGACTGCCTACCTAGAGGTATCAGTGCTGCAGAGGCTTTACAATTTGACATTTGATTCCTGAAGCTTTAGAGTTGGGTGGTGGGAAGGGGCATTGCTCAATAACTAGGTGCCTACTGGAAGTCCAGAGGTCTGTTGGAGGGATGGGGGTTTCTCATCTGCCTTTGGGATAAAGAGTTTTGGATTGCAATTTGTAAGTAATACCTTCTGCTCAAGAAACTTACTGTCATGTGGCTGTATCAAGGGTGAAATTGTGGTTTGTGACAGAATTTAAGGGCAGTCTTAAACCCCACTAGTGCTTATAAAGGCAGACCAGCAGTTGGTTGTTGCTGTTGAGTGTGGTATTGGCTTTGTGCAGGAAAAGGAAGCTTTAGCAAAATGCACTGAGTGTGGCAGTTTGAATTTAGTGCATAGCTTAGCCATGGCTTACAGATGTGTGTGCAAGCCTGCCCCTCCTGTTCGGTCTTCTGACACCACTAAACATTTGCCAGCGGAAGAAAAAGACAGAGCACTGCAGGTAATCTTTTTTTTTCTTTGAGAAAAGAAAAAGCTGAAGTTTCTAGAAAAGTGTTAAGTGAAAGGCTGTCTTGTTAGAAGATGGATGTGCTTTCAGAGGGGTTAATTTAGACTCTAAGGAAATATATGTGGAGCTGATTGCTGGATGGGTGCCAGTCACTGAAGGGCACCAGAGGCTGAAATGCCAGGCGGTGCTGGTAGTGCTGGCACTTCAGCCCATGACGGTTGGGTTGCATGAATTATCTCTCTGCCTTCCAGCTAATTTTATCCTGTTGATTTTTCATGAATCATTTCCCATCTCTGTGGGTTAGAAATTAAAGTGGAAGTTTGCTAGCCAGAATAGCCACATCTGCTATTTAGAAACTAGTGTCTGGGGTTTGCTTCCTGCCCACCCCCACGCCTTCCTTTTCCCTTTTTACCTCCATCATTGTTCAAGTACATGAATCACTAGTGTTGCTCACCCACAGAAATTTTTAGGCTGGCCAGCCTGCACAAGTGCAGGGGTCGTCTGGATGTGCGTGACCTCACTGTGGGTGGCTGGGCAATGGGGGTGGCAGGTGGGTGCAGAGTGCTATGTGGCAGGGTCCCAGGTGCACAGCAAGGCTGGCAGGACCTGACTGGGGCATCTTGAATTTCCTGCACGTGCCTTATAAGACATTAAAGGCACTTTTCCCTCTCCCAGCACAGCAGAAGAGCAGAAGCGTGACGGTGGCCTACCTAGCCTGTCACATGGCTACCAAGAACTTCCTCACTCCAGCCTTTTTATCTGTCCATGGATGAGAATAAAAGGTTATTTGGGCAGTAAATTCACATCTCTGCTTCCCTTTGTTGAGCTGTGTGCCCTTGATTGCCATTGAGGCTGGCATCTGGGCCAGCAGCAAGGAGAGAAATAGTTTGTTATCCAGAAGTTGAGTGCTACAAGTAGGGATCCAGAGACCTGTACAGGAGCATAGCATGGGGTCTTGTGTGTAAGCAAAGTTTTGCTGGCAGTTGTACTAAGGAAAAAGCATGTTCCTGTGAAACATAATGGGCATTAGATGAATGAGAGATCTCTAGCGTGCTGATGTTCATTTTTCATCAGTATTGGTGGATCACAGCAAATGCAGGAGACTGAAAGAGTAATTGTGTTGGGACATTTTTGAAAATTGCCAAGTGGATGACCCAGGAAATGATACGCTGAGTAGTATGGCACCAATCCTGGGTAAATATAAAGTCATTCATTCCTTAAAATTGGTGTTATGGAACGTGTCTTGTACTTCCTAAACAGGTCAGATTTTGTTCTTTGAGAAACTTACCAGTAGTGTAAAGAAAGATCTGTAGATGTGATATATTTACATATATAAGGCAGTTAACAGTGCTTGAGAACCCACTTAATACCTAATGCCAGAGAATATCACTAAAATATGAGTGGCTTAGGAACTTAAGGTAGTGATTGATAGAGAGTCAGCATCCAATAAATACACTGAAGTGGCAGTATAAACACTAAGGAGGATGAAAGGTACTCTAAGCTAAAGGACAGTATTAGCACACTAATAAATCAACTGTTTGCAGATTAACCTTAAGGTGAACATAGAAAATGGTTTTTCAGCATCAAAAGATCGCGGTTCTGGCATTGCCACTATAGATGAGGGAAGCAAATAATCCAGCTATTTTAAGCTAGAGCTTGATCATTTTACAGAAGAGTCTCTGCAACATGATATGTGAAGACTGCGTTTTCAAAGAAGTAGACTTGATGACCCTTCTCTTCAGATGAGGGGAAGGGAGAAGCCAGTGCTGCCTAACACTCAGTGATGCAGAAGAAAGCATGACTCACCACTGACAATGTGTGTAGATGAAGCATGTTTGGTGGATTGTAGTTGTTGATAGGGCCAGGATGGTGTAATGCAGTTTGTTTGGTAAATGGAGCCATTGAAATAAAAATATTTTTCTTGCAGACAAGTGGAAAGTTATGAATCTGGAAAGGCATGTCCTGAACGTGATTTGAGAAGGGGGGCTGTGTCCTGAGCAGTCCTGTGTGAGAACATGGGAGTCAATGGGCAGGCAACTCTGGGGAGCTTTCTGTGCCAGGTCCTAGCTGGAAAGGACAACCATGATTTTGGACACAAACAGGGCAGTAATGAAACAGGATGAGGAAGTAGTTTTATGTCTATAACCCTTATATTTATTTCAGGCTCAGTCTTACATCAGTGTGGCTTTCTAGTGCCAGCATCTTGAAGCAATATAGAGAAAATTGGAAGAATTACACAGAAGAATGATGAAAATAGTTGGAAAGCTGAGAAGATACTGCATGGATACATATCCAGGGCTTTGCTATATATGTGGTTTAAGTCAGTGCTTATCACTATTGCTATCCAAACACCCTTCAGTAGTGCTTTAAGGAAGAAGGCTTACAGCTGCCTCTTAGTTGTATGCTTATTCTGGCCTTGAGGAGAAAAATGTTGGTGGAATAGCATCTAGTTTTAGTACTAGGATTTTGTGTCTGTTTGTTCTAACTTTATAAATGAAGGTATATATTTATGTTGAAGAAGCCAAAGGCAAAGAAGTACAACTTGCAGTTCTGACCAAAGATGGTGAGGTTTGTTACAGCCATTAACCTGGGAAGCAATACTTTTCATTTGCTCAAAGCAGCATCCCAACATGCTGGATATATTAGCTTTTCCCACCTAGTTGCAGAGCCCTTTGAAAGAATGGCTGACTGGTGTCCAGTGCTAGAGAGAGTCACATATAACTTGTCTGTGATGGGGATTAACAATTGAGATGAACTTCTGATGACGTGTTGGCTTCTCTTCTTGATAGACTCAAAGGGAGATTTTTGTCCTGTTTGTAGGCTAAAGGTAAGGGAATGGGACATACAGGGTATCAGCAAATTCTCCTTTCTACCCTTAAACTGTGAATCTGTGAGATCAATGCAGGGAGCTGAGTATAACAAAAGTGAGAAGTTTCCTTTTATTTTGTAATTAAAACTGTTTTAAAATTGCAAGTGACTGACATATTCTTTCACCTATAGTATCTGCCTTGGTTCTGTGACACATCACACTCTTTCAGAGGCTTTTAGGCTGCATGGGAGCTTTACATTAGCATCCTGCTTTTTTAAGTCCTTACTCAGTACTTAACATAGGGAAATGGCATCAAATAATACCTGGTTTGCATAGATTTGTGCTGATCCATGCGCTGTCATGGATCAGCATATGGATCCTCTACCTACTCTGAGATCAACAAACAGCAAATGCTCCCAGCTGACCATAATACAGAATTTTGTGTCAAATCCTTTAGTCATCAGAATTTTCCAACTTCACTAGAAGTCACCATAAAACAAACTTAAGACTGGTTCAGGTGTTATTTCAGAGGTTTTCTTCCTTCTTCCTTCCCTGAAATGCATCTGTCATGATCATGGCAAGTTTTAATAATGTGTTTAGCCAATGAACCACATGAGAGTGGCAGTGTGAACACATCTTGCATCTGTTTCAAATGACAGGAGGAGTTTCAGGTTGACAAACAGGAATTTCCCTGTTTCTAACCTATCTGCAGTCAGAATGACAGCAGGAATTTGGTGTTGTGGCACCCCAATGCTGTTTGTCATGTCAGTTCCTGGTCTTGGGCAAGTCATGAAAACGACTGAGAACTCTCAACCCTCCCTTCTGTAAAACAGGTTTAAGTCGTGGTTTTGAAGCTTACTATCCAAGCTTCTTCAGAAAGCTGCAGAAAAACTGTCAGCTTTTGCAGGTATCTTTCATGTTGTCCTGACTTTCTTCAGTGTTTTCAGAATTCAAAACTCAAAGAAAATGTTTCATACTTCTGTGGTGACTTTATGGCTACTGATTGTAGTGGAGTAATTGGCAATGATTTAAACAAGTCCTCTCACAGCCTGTGACTGCTCAAATCCCACATCATGCATGCCCTATAATTTTCACTGATTAAGTTTGATTTTGTGACTGCTTCAGCTTGTCTCCAGCTGTGCTGGCTGCATTCAGCCCGGCTCTGCGGCCGTCAGAGAAGAGCCTTGGCCTCACAGCAGGCTGGGAGGCAGGTCATCAGGTCTTCCCGTGCCAACACCAGCCCTTGCTGTGCCAGGACACTGCTCTGCTGCACCACCAGCTGGAGGACAGCTTCCTTCCACAGGAGCATTGTATTTTGGGGGGGAAAGTTAAACCACCACTGTGGCAACAGTGAAGGCAAAAGCCATTTTCCCAGTGGTGCATTGGGTTATATCTCTCTTCAGACAGTGGTTCTCCTCTGAGCAAACTGGTTCTCCCTCTTACTTTGTGGGATCTTTCAGTGTTTGCATTGGCTGTGAGCATGAGCTGCATAGCCAGCTGGTACTTCATAAAGTGACCTGAAGTGGTTGGTGTGGCCAAGGACCTTGGTAAGTGAATTCACCTCAGGGAGAATGGTCAGCCTGGGTCTTGCATGGGGGAAGGGCTCAGAGCCTTTAATGCTTTGCTTTATTCCCCCTCCTCAGCTTGTCAGTAGCTGACTGTTCTGGATTGCTATTTCTGGTAATAATATGCAACTGTAGAAAAAGCATATGAACTCAAGTCCATCTTTCACCATAGGCCTGCACTTTAAAACATGATACAAGCTATGCGAGAACTTTCATAAAAGAAGAGGGGATGACCTCCTAAAGGCCAACAGTGAGAAACTGAGTGAAGGAGCTGTGTACTGAGGACGGGGTGGATTCCTATATGGCTGTTTCACATGCAAGAATGTCCCAGTCTGGGAAACCTGCCAGTAAAACGTAAAATTAAAGCTCTGTTTTGGAGGCTGATCCATGCAGATAAGAGTCTGTGACTGTTAACTAATAACTACAAGAGGGGCAGTGATAAAGGCAGCATACTTGGGGACAGGAATTCACAGGTTTGTTCATGTTTAACCCCATTTGGAAGTTTTTTCCTGCATTAGAGATTAACAGCTCAGATGTTTTTGTGTTTTCTACTTCCCTGATTTTGAGCAATATGGTAAAACCACTGGAATTCTTAACATGTGTCATGCAGAACTGTGGCATGTTTTTAAATGTGCCTACTTTTAAACAGGAGAGTTTATATGGCAGTGCCTGTAAACCTAGGGACAACCCAGCGACACCTCTTGGGATTTGTAGCAGTCATGCTGGGGTCCCAGGGCCACTGAGGACCTCATATCTCAACTGCGTTTGCTGTCCGAAGGGCTTGATGTTGTGTGCGAAAGGTACCTGAACATCAGTGTCCCTCTCTCCTGGGGATTGTCCGCTCTGACATGCTGCTAGGACTTTGCAGCGGGCTGTGGGCACAATGACAGTGGTGGGCACAGGGACATGCACATGAGAGACCAAGTACTCCCTGGGAATACCCTCAGCAGTAACCAAGGAGCCTTCTCTACTTATGTCTACATCACATGAAATTTTCAGAGGCTCTTCATATTTAGGTTCTAGAAAAACAGATATAAAAATTGCCAATAAAGCCCCAGAACAATGAAGTGGAAGGATGGAAAACTGCAGAATGTGAATAGTCTTGTAGCTGTGGAAAACAAAAGGGAGAGGAGAAAGAGCAAGAAAATGAAATCAGGAAAAGGTAAACGTCTCTCTGAATACATCAGAAGCTAAAAGAGTCCTGAAAGCACAGTCATCTACTGAGGTCTGGAACGGAGAAATGTTGTATGTTTCTTTTCTGGAAGAACTAGAAGATAGTACCAGTTACAGCAGCAGCATAATGCTTTTTGTTGTCGCAGTAGCTTCAGAAATTATCAAATAGCAGCTACTACAGCAGTACATTTTAAAGTTTGCTGTTCTGGCTAACTTGCATCCAGAGATTTTGAAACGGCTGGCTGAGCAGCGCTCTCTGGGCCATAAACACTAATTTTAAAATAATTTAAAAAAAATAAATATGTAATGAGTTAGACTGAAAAAAAGTGGTGTGTGTTACTCATAAGCAAGTAAGCCAATTTCAAATTTAATTGGGCAAAGTAGAACACTGGGCTACCTGCAGTCTGATATTTACTTACGTTAAAATAATGTAATAGCTTGTATGGATTGGATTGGTCATGACTTAAGGAGGTGTTAATTGTATCAGTCTGTACAGATATTTTTAAATAATTCTTTGCTACTATGGCATGGTTTTCTGGTGGTGGTATAATTTTACTTGACAAAGGTTACTGTTGGTATGCCTTGCATGTTTATTGCATTGAAGTTGTGCCACTGGGAGTAAACAGGTAGGATGATTCAGTGTGTCACACACTGTTGGAGTGAGTCCAGAGGAGGGCTGTGAAGACTATCAGAGTGCTGGAGCACCTCTCCCATGAAGACAGGCTGAGAGAGTTGGGGTTGTTTGGCCTGGAGAAGACAAGACTCACTCTGGGGAGAACTTGTTGCTGCCTTTCAGTACTTAAAGGGGGCTTGTAAGAAAGCTGGAGTCAGACATTTTTAGTGGAGCTACTAGCAATAGAACAAAGGGGGATGGCTTTAAAGTGAAAGAATGTAGATTTAGATCAGATATTAGGAAGAATTTCTTTACTATGAGGGTGGTGAGACACCAGAACATGTTGCTCGGAGGTGTGGCTGCCCCATCCCTGGAAATGTTCAAGGCCAGATTGGATGGGGCTTTGAGCAGCCTTGTCTAGTGGAAGGTGTCCCTGCCTATGTGGCAGTGGGATTGGAACTGGATGATTTTTAAGGTCCCTTCCAGTCCAAGCCATTCTATGATTCAACACATAAAGGAAAACAACTAAATAAAAGGTCACATTGGAAAGCCATTGCTGATACTATAGTAGTGTCAGCTGGGAATAGTTTCTTTGGCCTGCTGCTAATCAAGAGTCAGTCTCCTCTACTGTTTAACAATTGATAGGATGAGAGGAAATACTTTTCAAGTTGCACCAGGAGAGGTTTAGATTGGATAATAGGAAAAATTTTCTCACTGAAGGAGTTAGGAAGCATTGGAACAAATTGGCCGGGGAAGTGGTTGAATCTCCATCCCTGGAAGGCATTTAAAAAACATGTAGCTGTGGCACTTAGGAGTGTGGTTTATTGGTGGACTTGGCAATGCTAAGTTTATGGTTGGACTCAATGATTTCAAAGATTGTTTCCAGCCTAAATCATTCTGTGATTTAGTGGTGTACTTGGCAGTGCTAGTTTGACATTGGACTCGATGATCTTAAAGGTTGTTTGCAGCCTAAATGATTCTTTTGGTGTTTGTTGGTGTCCTGGAAAAAGATCCACAAAATGGAATTATGTTTGTAGGCAACATGAAGTCTGGGCAAGTCACAGTAATGAACAGACAGGAGTCAGTGGTAGAGTTGGGATTGTATGTGTGCTGGGTGAGACAAGGAGTTGTGTGAAAGTTAAAGTGGTCAGCTAATCTCCAAGCAGGTGGGAGGGCTGACAGGGTGCATGGTGGCCTGGGAGCTGTTGCAACAGCAAGGGCTCTTACAGTAGCATAGCAGCTCACCAAAAACAGAACCCCAGCTGGGCTTAGTTGGCAGAAGGTAAATGCATTACTTTGACACAAACATGGAAATCCTGAGCAGCGCCAGGGAGGGTGTTATCTCAGTGCAAGGTGCTGCTCCTGCTAGTGCAGGAGTGCTGCGGCCAGTGCTTCACAGGATTGTTGCTGATAAGTTGGAAGGAGTTCAGGGAGGACCGTAAGAGGGGAGGGCTGAAAAATGTGCCATGCAATAAAATGTGGAGCTTCGTGTGTAAAATAAACACTGGGTTTCTTAGGGTTTTTTTTCTTGTTTGGAGGTATGCTATAGTTTAACCACAGGTTCACTGAAGGAAGCAGGGTGACCTGCCTTGGCCAGGAGGTCAGATTATGTCATCACAGGATTTCTCTTGCTCTCTTAAGTCTCCATGAGGCAAGAGTGGGAAAAGAAAAGCCATTTTATCTTCAGAGACAGATGTCTGTATCTCGTCCTACTGAAGCCTTGAGGGATAGGGGTGTTTTAACTCCAGGTGTCCTGTCTTCCAGGCTTCCTATATGGAAGGAGTTGGTTGTTCTGACTGAGAGCATCTGCCCTGCAGTCAGCATCCATGTCTCCTGTGCCACTTATCCTGTAGGCCCCACAGGTAACCAGCTCTGAGGCAGCACCTGTCTTTTTGTCTTTTAACATTTTCCTTCTCCCCAAGCTTTTTGCCTACTGCAGACTTTCCAGGAAAGACTTCTCTGGGAAGGGCAGGTAGACCCTGACTGCAGCAGCAGCATTGATTACAGGACTGGAGAGCTTCCCTCTTACTCCAGACAAGGGACTCAGCCTGCCAAAATAATGAGCTCCTCTTTGCCCTTGGTATCACTTTCCTTCTGAGCAGCTGTGGTCATTCTGAAAGAAAATGTGTCTTGTTTTGGGCATCCTGTAAAGGGTTAAAGTGTATGTGTTTGCCTATGTCTAGTTGTACTTGCACTGAGGCTTTGCTTTCAGACCACTATATGAATATTAAGTAATGCTCCTTAATACAGGCTTGATAACTGTCTTTCAGGCTGCACCTCAGCATGTGAGAACTAGGACTAGAAAAACTAATCATCTGTCCCCTGGCACAAAGAGGAACCAAGAGACTTGGGAATAGTCTTCTTTCTGTAAACAAGGCAGAATTGCAGACCAGACTTCCATGATGTTCAGGTCCATACAAGCATGTGTGGAATAAAAAAAATTCCTGTCTTCAGGGGTTTGTGACCGTAGAAGATGAATTTAGGAATGCCCTGAGCTGAGTCATGATGGGGATTGGCTCTTCCACTAGCTCCCCTGACAGAAGGGATCTGATCAGCTCTGAAGCCCCTCCATCTGCACGGCAAGTATGCAGCAAAACAAAGTGTGCCATGAGGCAGTGGACATGAAAAGGGGGATCCGGGGGAACTTCAGCGGGAGCAGCAGTGAAATCTGTCTGATCTAGTGTGGTAGCTGTGAGCAGCCAATTTGTGTGCCTTGGAGGAAGTCTTAAGACAAATGCAATGAAGCTGAGCAGCACTCAGCTTTTTTCCTCTTCTCAGGCTGGGATGCTCTTAAGCTTAGTGGCCCTTCCAAAAATCTAAATTAAACCCATTCTGAATTGTCTTCACTTGACACATCTGTATATTCTCTTCAGCACCACCCCATGATGGGAGGAGGAGGGGAGTGTTATCATTTTGAAGCTTGCAGCCTTTAGACATCATTAAGTGACTAATGATTCTGTGATTCTGTGAAGTGGGTCCTGACTCTTGTGTTGAGCAGAGGGAGAGGCATTTCCACTATGGCAGCCTTGTGTGCTAGAGGAGTGGCTCAGTTCTGGACCTTGCAAAGGACAGGAAGATTGAGAACATAATTTGTACAATCTTGGTGGAGTCCTGAAGGGCACAGTAGGCACTTACCTGTTTGTTAGAGGTCCATGTCCAGAGCACATGGAAAACTCCATCTGCAGGTGTGTAGTACTTTCCACTCTGTTCCCAGATGGAAACTGGCATCTGTTGTATCCGTAGGCAGGTCCTGGTTCATTGCCAGTTTGTATTTTTGTTTCTTGTCATTTTGTCCCCAAAGACCTGCTCTGAGGTGGAAGTGCGCCATGTTCCCATAACATATCGCACCTATCAATCTTAAATTCTATGTAACATTTTTAATGGACACTGTGAAGCGTACTTCAGATTCTCCATGCCTCAGGTTGCTCCGTGATGTCTCTTGCTCTTCATCTGACCTAGAGCTGAACTGCTCTTCTCTCCCCAGCAAGGGAAGGCTTTTCCATGTACATGCACGTGTAGGTGCTCCAATGTGTGATGGTGGCTCTTGGTGCTGAGAGGGAGTCTGCCCCGCTGGAGAAGGCTGTGGTTCCTGGGGGAGGAAGGTTGTGATTTTTCTGGCTGCTGATACTTGTCTTCCCATCCTTCTTTCTCTTTCAGAACATGAGTGAGAACTTGAAGGACTGTTTGATCCAGACCCAGGCTTCCTTAGGGGAGATGGTGACAATAAAAACAGAGGCCTGCTCTCCGTGCCGGGACCAAGAGTATGGACAGCCTTGGTATGTGGCTGAAATTTGGACTGATACAGTTTAACTCTTTCTCTCCCTTTACCCTCCAGCTTAAAGGTGGTTTTGAGGAATATACTTGAACTTCCTAAAGTTAAAGCCCTTCCTTGTGAGGTCTGCTTGGAGTGTTTGACAGGGGTGGTCACCTACTCTAGCTGAAACCACTACCTGCTGTAGACTTTAGCTTTAAACCATCTCAGGTATCAGCTTGTGGCAGGTTGGGTGGCTAATTGACTTATTTCTCTGCTGCAGCTGTGGGACTAAAGGAGTTTGTCAGGCCCCATTGCCTCAGCTCCTCACTGTGTGCAGTCCCAATGTCTTGATAGGTTAACATCATCTTTCTTTTTTTCCCTCATCAGCTCTGGAAGGCCTGACCCACAGTCCATGGAGATGGAGCCCAAGAAACTGAAAGGGAAACGGGATTTAATCATGACCAAGAGCTTTCAGCAAGTGGATTTCTGGTGTAAGTATCTTGTGAATGAGGGAAAAGCATCACTGCTGCTTGTGTAGACTTTAGTCTTTCCCTGTTGGGGTCCCACTGGTTTGGTTGGAAGGTTTATCTGCTAACTAGGGATGTGCAAGGAGCCCCCAGCTTCTGTTTCTGCAGGCAGTAATGGAGCCTTTCCCTGTGCATGCAGCCATCAGTAGTGAATATGTGTAGAGCACCAGGGTTCATTCAAGTGCAGGTGTTGGTTAGGCAGGTGTGGGTTGGGACAGAGCCCTTGCTAGAGACACGGTGAAACAAGGGAGCAGCCAGTGAAGCATCTGTGTGTGTGTGGAGGCTGAATTTTGGGGAAGGGGCTCCACTGGGCCAGGGGGAGGACAGGGAAATAACCTAAGTATTGTGCATCTTGTGCTCTGTGTGAGCCTGAACAGGCATCGTGTCTACCCAAACTGACCCCTGCTCTCTTTGCATCTGCAGTTTGCGAGTCCTGCCAGGAGTACTTTGTGGATGAGTGTCCAAACCACGGCCCCCCAGTGTTTGTGTCTGACACCCCAGTGCCTGTTGGCATTCCTGACCGGGCAGCGCTGACCATCCCACCTGGAATGGAGGTGGTTAAAGAGCCCACTGGGGAGAATGATGTGCGCTGTATGAATGAGGTGATCCCCAAAGGTCACATCTTCGGGCCGTATGAGGGGCAGATCTCTAGCCAGGACAGGTCTGCAGGATTCTTCTCATGGCTGGTGAGTGGCAGGTTTCCTCAATTAAGTGACACCTCTCGTATGCAGCTCAGAGCTGGGGGAGTCATGGGCATGTGAAGCCAAACCTTAGCCATCTTCCCCCTTCTCTGAAGGTCTTCCACCAACCCACATGGGCACTATGCAAGCACCGATCTGCCATAAATATTAGCAGATTAAGGGTTTAGATATGTGAAAGGAGATGAGGTGGCATGGCACCTGAGTTCAGTTCACAGTTGTAGGAAGCAGAACTTGCTTCTGCTCTCTCTCTTGCCTTGTTCTTCCATCCCCACTCAGTCTCTAGGTGTCCTCTAGTACTTTGATCATCATTTTGAGGGTGGAGGAAGGATTCTATCTGGAGATTGCAAAGTTCTCTCATGGGCCTACAGCACTCCCTCCCAGACTGCCTGAGCAGAGGAGTTGGTGAAGAAGCCAGAAAAGAGATCCAGTCCACCAGGAACTGACCTACAGGCAGACTCCTGTACTAAAACCTGTATTTTTGCCCCTCCTACTACAGGCCTTGGTTAGCATATGAGATAGAGATGTCACTGGATCAACAAATGTTGTTATAAAAAATACAATGGTGGACTTGAGTTATAGGTGAGAAAAAAGTTGAGAGCTGCTGATACTAAATGCTTCTCACACTTTTCCGTTTGTAAAATGAATGTGTGTCTCAGCCCTGTCCTGAATGGGAAGTTAAATCTTTTATGTCTCAGGATTGTTAACAGTTTTTTCAGCTGCATCCATAGATCTGTGGCAGATATTTGTACATAGAAAAATGCCTATTAGTCAGTTCAGAGTAGCCTTCACACACACATCCAGGTCAGCAGCCTGTAGTACCAGAACAGCTGAGATTCATGACACTTTCACATCTTGACTTAAAAGCTGGAACTGAAGCAGTGATCTGAGATTCGTACACCTTCTCCTGTCTAGACCAGTGAGCTGACATGCTGCATCTGTTCTCTTGTTCCATAGATCGTTGATAAGAACAATCGCTACAAATCCATTGATGGGACAGATGAAACCAAAGCAAACTGGATGAGGTGAGTCCAGTTCTCTTCTGCTTTCCCTTTTCCCTCTTCTCTTTGAGAGAGAGGCCATCAAACACTCCTTGTTGTTTTGTGTCAGAAAAACAAACCAAAATACCACCACCCATTTTGTAAATGGTGTGCTTATACTCTTTCAGTATTTATTGCAGGGAGTATCCTTTGGTGTTAGATTCAGTGAAAGGTCTAAAACAAGGCAAGGATGTGTGTATGAAGGATGACTATTTTCTGGAATGAAAATAAATGATAAAGATTATCCTATTTATCCACTCTTAAAAATGCTGATAGGTCTCACTCAATTTTTTAATTATTTTTTTATTTATGTTCAAATATTTGCAAAATGCTTTGCATTATCCCCAAGATAACATTTGATTCAGTTTGGGGTTTTTTGTCCCTTCCCATTTGACAGACACTGAAAGAGGTGCATTTTTGTTTTCTTTCTGGACTTCATTTGAAACAACTGTCTATGGTGGCTGTCATTTGGCAGTGTCTGCTGTCCTGTGCGAGGGGAAAGACAAAGTGAGCAAGCTGCCACAGCGCTGAAGACAGACCTGATGTGTGTGCTTGCGCTCCCTCTGCTGGCCCCGCGCCTCAGCAGAGCCCGGCTAGAATACCAGTCAATACTGAGCCAGGAGTGGGGCTGGCTCTGGTTTGGGAACTGCAGCAGGAAGGGAAAGTGTGTAACCATGATGCAGTGTTTCAAGGATTGGCGTATATCTGCAAAGTGTAGGTCACTGAGACCTCATACGTATGGTGTGTCACCAGAACTGGGCATTGCTCTGTACTGAGGCCCATCCCATGTTCAGACCAGTCCTGTTTCCAGGGGTGAATTTTGGAAGCTGTTATTGTCAAGAAGGCATTTCCCGGAGAGTAAAGCAGCATGGAATGACCTGGTTTGTTGGCCTGAATGTCTAGGATTTTCAACTGTCACTCACTGAGGAAATAAAGAGTATAAAGCACAGGCAGGTTGAAGATTGACCTAATCAGTCGTATCTGGTTGCACTGCTTTTGCTCCATTTGAGTCTTTACATGAATAGCAGCTCTTCTGACATTTATGTTCATTAAGTTCAGCAAAGGATTTAATTTTTCTATAAGAATTTCAGTTGTTCACTACTGGATGAGAGAAAACACTAGACCTGGGCTGAGGCTGGAGTCATCACTCCAAAAAGAAGCAGTGGTACAGTGAGCAGATTGGTAGGCAGACAAAGATGTCTTGAAGTAAAGAAGGGAAGGTTCAAAAATCAGAGTGAGATTTTTCTGCATAGATCTGGATCTTTATGTGATCTGCATGACAGTGAAGCTGGGAAAAAAGTACAGTCTTGGAAAGCAAAAATTCTGTGATGACCGTTTTTTTCTACTGCCATGAACATAAGTTTGATGTCTGGATTTAAATGGACAATACTTGTGGTCTTAGCACCAAAAAACAGAATGTTCTTGCCTAAACTTGTATTTGCCATGACCCAGTCTCGAGATCCGTGTGACCTGGGCTGTCCTGTACAGCCTTGAAAGGCACTTTCAAGAAAGGGTATGTTTGCTATTTTTCTGAAAAGAGTGTACCAAAGGACCTGTGCAGGCTATACCAGTGTTACTGATATTTCTGATTTTACTCTTGAAAATTGCTTCTAATAATAGCATTATGTAGAGTCTGACTGACAGTTCAAGTGGCAATAGAGGTCCTCAAAAAGCCTTGATTTTTTTTGTTAACACCTTTCAAACTCAGGTGTGCTCAGTATTCTGTGTTAGAACGTCACCTGAGACTGAGATTGCCCACAGAAACCATACTTTTAGAATGCTGTGGACAGCGCTCTTTTTGATTTTTAGATGGTGCTCTTTGCCAACACTCACAGAGGGAGTGCTTTGCAAAGTAGATCTACTCACCCTCTGGGGAGGTGGGTATAGTATGGGGAGGGCAGCCTGTGCTGACTCCTCTCTCTTCTTGTAGATCTCTGGATATTTTTGTTGTTTGACTACTACATCTGAGCCCATGTTCATGTTCTCACTGAGGACAATGTATATACACTGCAGCACTTGCTGGTTTAATTTCAAGTGGCTGTTTACCCAGGGCAGTGGATGACCAGGAGGAAGGAGTATGAAGCACAGCAGGTGGCACAACAATGGTAACATGCTCATGCCCTTTCCCTCTGAGTCAGTCAGTCAGTCAAGACAAACTCCTGATGTTGGGAGCATGTTCTCTTAAGCTGGCTGCTGGCAGAAAAGTAATGCACCCTTCAATTCTGTCCAGAGTAAAGGGCTGTTGTTTACAATACCTTATGAAACTGCATGGCTTTGACTTGTACAAACATCTTCCTCTGATTTTCTTTTTCTGGGGGCTGATTACTATGGATTGCAACAAACCTCAAACAAAATTAATGCTTTCTTAGGCACAAACTGTAAAATGCTACTGATTGGAGTTCCTGGGGCTTCTGAAGGGTTGCAGAGAACTATCCATTTTCCTGGTTGCTTCTGAGGAAATTCTGTTATTTACTTGTTGGTGTCTTCTGGAAATAATGGATCTGCGCAAAAAAGTGAAAGTAATTCAGAAAGTCCCAGAAATATTGCTCTGTGTATGACTTGGCCCAGACTGAGATGCAGGATAGGAAATACCAGCAAACTGATGGTGCCTGGCTGAACTGTTGGAGTGCAATGACTCGAGTTTGGGGTTTCCAGGCTGGTTTAGGCATCCCTTCTTACATGTGAGTACCTGAATTCTTAGGTTTTTGGCACAGTTCAAATTAATCCTTTCCCTTAACCCATGTGAAAAGGCTGGTGCAAAACTTCCTCACTTCTTTTTCCTTTGCCTTCCTTTTTGCGACCTTTCCTCTCCCAATCACAGTAACAAGGAAGTCATGGGAATCTGAACTGTTCTGTAAATCTTTATAATGGAGATGTCTGTGATTCAATCTTCATAGATGTCTTAGTTCAAGGAAGAACTGAGATATCTATGTTAGCCAAGAAATAATCCCTCTCCTTTAAATTTAGAAAACAGAACTTTAATTAGGAAAAATATATG
>JAWWMO010000174.1:22638441-22676115 GCA_035047845.1 Dendrocincla fuliginosa
CCTGGACAGCTGCTGCAAATGGTCCATTGTTCTTGGGAAATGAATAGAGGGTGTAGAATACATAGCTTTGATCACCCACACACAGTGATAACTGTGATAACAGTGATAACAGGCCCCTCCTGCTGAACTAGGACAATAGAGTAATAGAACTTGGAAGGTAGCTCTGGTCCAGTGCTACAACAGCCTGCTTAAAGCAGGACCAACTTAGATCAGTAGATCTTTTAAGTACTGAGCTGCTGTTTTAACTTTACAGGACCTTAAGCTTTTTTAACTTTTTTAACTTTACAAGCCCTGGGAAAATTTGTTTCTGAGAGGCCAAGAAAAGTGGAGTTGGTTGATGTCCTTGTGGTGTGATCATTAACTGCCCACTGTTCATGTAATTTACAGTGTAATACATGTTTTTAAAGAAGTAGCTGTACTGTCTTGCACCTTTACATTGACCTGGGCGCAGGTGTGAATTCACAGTCTCACAGCTGGGGCTCCTCTGGAGCTTGCTAAAACCCACATGGCATCCCTGGAGAGGTACTTGAAAATACCAGTGACTTCCTCTAGGAATATACTGCATGCTAGAGGAAATGCATGAGGGAAACAGATCTCTCTGCTAGTAATACTGTCTGCATTTTTATAAGGAGAAGGTTAGTGTGCCTGCTAGGAACCTAACATTGATTGAATTTGTGATTAAAACTGGCCAGAGCTCATTATTCTCTGTGTGGCAAGTTTGCTATTGGAATACGTAAGTTATCTTAGCTTGTTTTGACCCAAGTCATGCTGGAGCAAATGAATGGAAATTCTGAAATCTGAATATTCAGGCATACCACAGACTGTCCTAAGTGCACTTGATGGGATATCCTGTCTGGGAAGAGCAAAAAAGTCCCCATCAGTGTTGCTAGCAACAGCAGCCATGAGTTCAGCAGAGAAGAGGGGGCATCAGGTTTCCTGACCCTGCAGCTCCTGAGAGACTTCTGTTCTGCAAGCTTACTCCTACCCAGGGGCACTTTGCAAAATATTGTTACTCCTTTTCACCAGGGCATCTTGTTTCCACCACACAGAGGTTTGTTTCCACCACGTGGAGGTACTGATGATGCTATGCAGTCATGAGTACCTGCTGAGAATATACATGAAGCCTAATTTAGGTGAATATGATAAAAACCATATTATTCCCTTGCTCAATGTTCCATGGAGCCTTTTCTCTCCTTCCAGTGTTCAGCTGGGAGAACTCCTTTTTCCTTTTAAGTTTGGTGAGGTTTTTTTGTTGGGGTTTTTTGAGGTCAATGTAGGAAGTGCTTTGCTGGCTCTCCATCATTTCATTACCATCTTCTCTAAATGCTCGTTCTTTCCCTCCATAAATGAAGCTCCACCAAAACAGTATCTCAAGGAAGCATTTACGTCTGTTCCAATGAAATGCATCTGTGCACTTAGGTCCCAGCTCTCCCTGTATGTGGCCTGGATTTGAGCAGCTTTTCCTACTGGTTTTCCAGCTCTATGAAGTTTCTGACACTTGCCCTGATGGAGGGCAGCAGTAACCATGAGACTGATTAAACAACAGTGTTAACAGCACTAAGGAGAAAACTGACAAGGCTCAGTGCCTTTTTGTAGGTTTTTTATTATTCTGAAGCCCACAAGCACCTTTCAGATGATGAGTCCCAAACCACGTCTCTTGTGCTGAACCACAGCAGTGCTGAAAGGCACTTGTCTCTGAGGAAGGGCCAGCAGTGCCATCACAAATGTAGGTCCTTTGCTTATACCAATTTTTCAGAAAGTACTGCGGGTGGCTTTAGTGCCTGCACAGAGGGCAGTGAGCCAAGATCTTTTGGCTAAATATATTTATTTGAAAGAATAGGGTCTGAGTTATCCCAGACAAAGTTTATTCACCTAATATTTCAATGATACTAATTATGGATCCAAAATTAAATGAAATTGAAGGTTCTGTCTCCTAGTACTAGCGCCTTTGGTTTCATTTAATTTAGGAGCATAAGCAGAAAGAAACTGAAAGAAACACATTAAATCAATAGATTTTCCCTCCTATGGTGTCACTTCAGAGATACAGTTGATAGATGTCCTAACCATTAAGGTATCTTATTTCTTGTATGCGGCCTCTAATCTCTTCTGCTGTGCTGCATACATGCAGAGAGGTGTCCATTGCCCAGGCTGCAGATTATTCCTCTGTCCATAGTCCCACCTTGTTTATGTGCAAAACTGCATATTCAAACAGTCTGTTTTCTCCTTCCCTATTGAATAGATCTGCCGCCTTCTTTTCTGTCCCCAGTAAAAAAGCATAGCTAGGACTAATGTTTTGTTTATTTTTAAAGTTTCCTTTGACTGTGCCTGGAAAAATTAACACACACCCCCTTCGGACAAAACTGCTTGTTCTCAGGATGGCTGCCTCTTCTTCTCAATGGGCTGAGGTTAAGAGTTGTTCATTTGAAGCACCAGAAACTGGGTTCAGGCTCCTGTCAGTGGCAGTGATGGAAAGCCTAGCCATGAAAAACAAGTGGGTGGCCTCATTCCTTTTGAGAACAATAGGAAACGGCAACCATTTCTTGGTGAAACAAGAGCTTGCTGTGAAGCAAATGCTGGCTGTGTAGTACCCTGATGCTGAAATATAGACCTTTCCGTAGGAAAAGTGAGTTGCAGAAATTGCACGAGTCTAGTCAAAACCTCCCTACCCTAAAAAATAAATGCAATTTGATACAGCCTCTGCATGACATCCTGCAAGTTGTAACAGAAAGGGTGGTGTAAAAGTTTCCACTTCATGTAGTGCCAGGCAGAACAATAAGATATGTTTCAGACCTCTAAATTTTGAGCAATGTCACCTTAGAAGCTAATTCATCTCTGATTGCGCGTTCTGATGCTTTTTTCTGTGCACAAGCTGCGGCAAGTGATACGAGGCTGAACTGAAATTCTCATATGTAAGTCAGGGCACCAGACAAAGTGTAAAATTTCATTTTAACTGTAAAGCTGAGAAGGCTCCTTCACACTAGTGTTGCTTGGTGTTTTTTTTCTTAAGCTTGAAAATTGCCTCTTAAAAACAAAACAGCTGCCTTTTCCTGGTGCGATTGAGGAAAACTGAGAGGTTGTTGCGGGTGGGGGGAGCTGGATCCCACCGAACTCGACTGCCCCAATGCTGCACTGGCCAAGTGGTTGGATGCAGGGGGCTGCTTTGCGCTGATTTCCTTTTACCCAATTATGCTTTGTGGGATGTTCAACCCAAGGAATATGGCTGAACGAAAGAGGAAGCCCAAGTTTTCCAAGGAAGAACTGGACATTCTGGTCACTGAGGTGACCCGAAATGAAGCCATGCTGTTTGGGAGGGAGACCATTCGTCTATCCCATGCTGACAGGGACAAGATCTGGGAAGGCATAGCCAGGCAGATCACATCAGTCAGCCAGGTCCCCAGGTCTGTAAAAGACATTAAACACAGATGGGACGACATGAAAAGAAGGACCAAGGACAAACTGGCATTCATGCAGAGGTCCCTCTCCAGCCCTGGCAGCATGGGGCGGCCCTCAGCCATCGTCCTGACCGCACATGAGAGAGCCATCAAGTCAACGCTGCATTCATCACCCCAGATGCACGGCTTCCGGAGAGCAAATCTGGACGTGGTTGACAGCCTGTCAACAAGCTGTAAGTATCACTGCCTTAACACCTCTTTGTCTTATGCTTGCATACCTCAGTTTGGCACCATGAGAGTGTTGTGTGTTGTGTGAGATGCTGGGCTGCCTGTCTAGACAGGTCCTATGACTCTGGTTTGTTTCAGGACAGGCTGCTCTGGTAGTTGTGGAGTTTTGAGACAAATTGTTTCCAAGTTAAGATCATCTTCTTTATCTGTTTATCTGGTTGTTTTCCATACTGTCTTCTAAGGGTAGATAATGGATGAGAAGTCTGAACTAATCTTACAAGTGAGGGAACCTCTGTAGTTGAAGAGCAACTACCTCTAGTCTGTTGAAAAAGTGCTTGTAAAGAATTAGGATAAAACAGCAACCTTATCAAACTGAGAGTCATCTGCCAGTCACTAATGAATCATTTCCAGGAGGGCTGTTGGGAGTCTCAGTGATCACTGGTGTTCTGTGCTCTGAGGCTGGGCCACTTACGATTTTTCAGGTGTGGTCTGAAGGATCGGCATAAATACTGTGAAAAAGGTAGATGATAACAACTCCTTCACTGGTTTTAAAGGAACTGCTGGCCCTGTTTTCAAAGTTATCTTGCACCACAATTCTCAAGACACCTTCCAGTGCTAAACTACTGGCTGCTTTTTACAGGTTCTCTCCGTAGTTGGGTACACACAGTTTCCTGTGTGGAGGTACAGCTTCTTGGTCTGTGAGCTTTTAGGGGTACAAAGGAGAGAAGGGGTTAACTTTTTCGGGAAGTGAGTCAACTAACACCTTGTGGGTGGCACACATGGCACACTGAGTCTGATCTCATATCTGAAATAATGTTGTTAGTGGGAAAGCAAGAACAAAACTCTTCAAGAACTTACAGAATGGGTTTTGGTCATTCCTTGCATCCATCTTGGAAGCCAGTTGCACTATTTCAGAGGTAAAAGGAATACAGCTTGTGCAAGGAGATATTAGGCAGTTGCAACAAGTGAAGTCTTTGTCTCTTCTTACTCTTGATATGCCTGTACCTGTGAACTGGCACATCACAAGATATTTATCAGACTAATGAGAACTTTCCCCATGTGTTTTACTTCGGTTTTGATTTTGCAGTAAGTATACTTCCCTGATTAACACAGAGTCCTCTTGCTGGGCCTGACTTCCTGATTGTCTTAGTGATGCCAAGCTACATAGTGGCTTTGCAGTACACAGTTTGTGAGCAGCAATTACTACATCTATACTTTTCTCAGTGCAGGGGATGTAAGAAGTTACATGGGACCAGGATTTTTGCTTGAGGAGTCTGTGTCCCCCCCAAAATATTGGAGTGTGCTAGCTGCTTATGGTTTTAGGGAAGGGGAGTCATTGCTACTGTCTGAAATAGATTTATATTCTAGTAATGAACAGTGCTGTTTACAGAATGCCGTAATAGCTTGGGCTCGCTCACTCTTCAAGCATCTTATGGCCAAGCTTGTCACCTAGATGCTAACGTTGCAGCACTTGCATGTAGAGTTACACATTACAAGCTACAGGCTTGTCTGAAATGGCAGACTGAGGGGAGAGGAAAACCCTTTCTCCATGTTCTTTGCGATACCCTGAAACAGAAGCCAGAGTTGTGAGGAATTTACACTAATAATTCATGCTTCCTCTTCTATTTAAGCTGATGAAGATGAAGAGATGCCAAGCACTTCTCATGAACACCACTTCGCTTCGCTGCAGAGGGCTGGTGCAGGAGTCAATCAGCTCTCCGGGCCCTCCTTCCTCTGCACTTCTTCCTCATCAGAGCACTCAGAAGCTGGCAGCCAAAGGCAGGAACTGCACTGTCCATCCCCGCGCACCACCTCGTCCTGCAGACCCCCGCACCCCTGCACAAGGAGCCCACCCCTCGCCAGCTTCGATCGCCAGCTTCTCCATTCCCATGCACAGCAAACAGACCTGTTCAGGCAGTTCTGCCAGGAGCTGGTGGCCATTCATAGGGACATGGCAGACAGCATGCATGCCGTCAGTCAGAGGATGGCTGACCTCACCAACCAGGTTGGCCAGATGTGCCAGACGCTAACAGAAATACGTGATGGGGTCCAAGCTTTCCATAAGATACAAGATCCTAGTGTCATGCAAGAGTCTTGTCAACAAGAAGCTTGCTCTAAACAGTCCCCGGAGCCTAGTGCAGAGTCTAACCAAAACCCTCTAAAACAGACAACTCCTGCACGGACTACCAGGTCACGAAAGAGAAAACATCATTTTTAGTCTGTCATATAAAGTAAAGAAAGATGCCCCTTCCTGAGCTGCTGCATGCTCACATGGCTTCTCTGTGTGTATCAGTATTCTATGGGGAAAGTCAATGGCTGACCCAACCCATCCATCCCCCTGCTAACAGAGCTCTGTGAATTATGGCAGCTAAATAGTAGGATTGTCCCTCTGCAATGGCAAAGAGGAATCTCAAATATTATATAGCTTGGAATGTGCGACATCTCTGTGTATAGAGACTAGGAGTTTTCAGTGACTTCCCCGTGCTTTAACTGCTCTATAAATGAAGAAATGCAATAGGAATTGTTATCTGGATCTCTTCCCATGCCTGTGAAATGTTATTTACAAAGACAATATTGCTCCCTTTGCAATCAGCTAACAAATTTACACTACTACTACTACCTTCCCATCCTCTTCCTGAAAATTAGTATATGCAGTGTGTGCAGAAATACAGCCATATGAATCTACAGGCTCTTACTGCTCATTCTTTTAACATGCATTCAGTGATAGTGAGCAGTCCAGGGCTTACTGTGACTTACACACAGGTTTGGGGAGAGAGGTGTAAGGACTCGTGCAGAGAAGGGAAAAGGGGATGATGCTGAGGGTAGGTCTGAGCACTGTGTGGTTTTGAACTTCTGAGAAAGGCTATGATGCGTAGGCCTGGATCCTGCAGTACCACATGCACTTATATTAAAGAATGTAAATTTTGTTTGCTCCAGTCTGAAACCCCTACCTACCCCTCACAATTGCAGTTCAAATACGATTATTTCATAATATGACATTTAAAGAGAATTGTATTGTATTATTTTCTTGCATGTTGTAATCTTCAGTTTTGAACCACCCTGCCCTTATCAAAATATGAGAGACTGCATGGAAACAACAAACCATACAGGGCCTGCTTCTGACCTCCAGAACAGTTTGATTTTGTTTCAGTGTAATTCTGTCAGCTTCAGTACAGTTACTCTTGCACTTAGTGTTATTTAGAGTGGAATCTGTTCTGTGTTCTCCTATTGTGAAGAGTTTACAGTCTAAATTTACAGCTACAGGTTAAAATTTTAGCCATGTTGGTTTTGTATTGCTTTCTTTTCCCATACAGATGCAAGAAAGAACTGTGTTACAACATTTGAATTGCTTTAGTGCTGTATGAGGTTCCCATGTACAACCCTGATTCTGGAAGCAGGCTTTAATAGTGTCACCTCAGGTGGTGATAATGCAGAACTTGCTCACCTTCCTTTGAGGATGTCCTTTTACTTTTGTTGTAACATTTGTATTCTGCAAAAGTCACAGTCCCTCTTCAGATGAAAGGGGGATTGGGAAATCTGGCAGATGTGGATCTAAAACAGTAGCTTTTTTATAACATGTCTATTTTCTCCTTGATTTGCACATCTGCATCTACCATGCTGCACTCATTTCTGGAAATATCTGGATCATTATCATGATATGTTTCAGCAGGGAAAAGGGCCAAGGTGTTAACCACACGCAGCACACCACTGCTCTTCAGGCTGTCCTATTGTTTTTGGAGGTGGGTTGCAGGAAACTATTCCAGTTAATATGAATGTGCACCATCATGCCATGTCTGGGCTACAAACTTGGCCAAAAATTTACAGAAACTTCAGCGGAAATTGAACACAGGCAGCACGGTATAGCAGAAGGATGGCTTGTTCTGTGTGATCTTCAAGGAACTTCTTTAATCTCTCTGGCCTGACCTTTGAAAGTACAGAGCACTAGCTTCTCTTCTGGGAAGTTCATTGTATGTCTGTGTCAGGAGTTCCTGACGTGCTTTTCCTTTTTTTCCCCAGATGTTCTGTAATTTTAATGCAAGTAATTTATTTTTAGTGGTGCAGTAAAAGGCCCTTGCTCAAGGAGGCAGTGGTCTGGCTAGGCGAAAAGCCTCCTTTCTGAGGAATGACCTGACTGGTTTCATGCAGAGTACATTCCTTATAGTGCTGGTGCCAGACCAGGGCAGAACTTGCTCACCTTCCTCTGAGGGTGTCCTTTTACTTCTGTTGTAACATTTGTATTTTGCAAAAGTCACAGTCTCTCTTCAGATGAAAGGGAGATTTTGAAATCTGGCAGAAGTAGATCTAATTTATGAATCAGAGAGAACTGAAAAAAGGGTAATATGTTTTAAAGGCTTTCTGAGTCAATATAATACTGCTGCTATATATTAAAAGTAGTATTTTATATTTTTATACTGTTTGGTCTCTGCTGATGTTCTCCCATGGATATGCTGATAAGATTAGGTTCTCTGATGTTACCCAGGGGGGATCTCTTCTGGGAACCCTCATGTCTGCAGAGAAGGAGACTCCTGCAGGTGCTGGGCACTGGAGGGAGTTAGCATCATTGCTGTCATCAGTTTGCCCACATGGATGTGTTTAGAGAGAAGATCCTGGCGAAGGATGCACAGCCCTCAATGCAAATCCCCACAGGCTGGGCACTGGTCAGGAGAAAGGACTTTTTACAGTAAACTGCATGATGTCTCCTCCAGTTTCCTCTGTGGACTATTACAGATTGGCCCAGATCTGGGGACGTATCTCCTGCCCTGTGTAGACCCCTCGGTGGAGTGGCTTTTCTGTACTGGCTCGCAAAGGATACTTCCTCCTGCACCCATCATATTAACTGGCTGTTGAAGTAAGTGCCTGTGTCAGTGCAAACTGCTGTGCTCAATCCCAGCATCTCCATGTCTTGTACACGCTGAAAAGATCTTTCCTTAAAAGTATTTTTGTTAAGAATGCAATAAATATATAACACTTTTAACACAGCTGCTCTTGAGTCATTTGTTTCTCCTATACAATTTTTGCCTGAGCTGGTAACAAGCCTGACAAGATGTGGGTCTCCTGGAGACACTTGGCATCAGAGTGATGAGGCAGGGTTTGTGGGTATGGCATCCCATGGCATTAGCCTGTGCTGGTGGCAGCTCTCTTGCATGGGATCTCCTACCCTGGCTCTGTGCCTGGTAATTTGGCCAGTGGCCTGTTTCCTCTGGTGCTCTGTCCTGGCAGGACATCCTTGGAGCACCCCGAAGGCCAAACGAAAGGTGAGCAACGGAGTAGGCAGGAGGGAGACATGAGGCAAGTCCAGGGAGATAGCGGAGGAGAGGAGGGTAGAGGCCTGATCCTCCAGGTGCAGAAGTCTCCTTTGCTGTCTTTTCTGGATGCTCTGTTCACCTGCTGGGAGGAATGATCCCTGCTGCGAAAAAATACTTTGACATTTTTCTGGGCATGTTCACCCAGCGAGCTCAAAACTTTGCAATTTGGTGTACTGAGTGGGCTGTGGCTTAGGAAAAAGAAAGATGATGATGTTTATTTGCTGCTAGCTAGAAAGTCTGTGGGAAAGGGGTCCTGCAGGGCAAGGACCTGTGCCTCCGACAGTGATGGCATTGGTTGAAGCCCTGATAGCTGTAGATGGGTCATAACTGGTCTCCATTGGTACAATGGTTGCTCCTGAGTAGCCTGGGCAGGATCTGTGGTGTTCTTGAGCCTGACCGGTCCCAGGGACTGGACAGGACTTGAAGTGACCTACTTACAGCTGATGGCAATGCCTCTTTGCAGGACCAGGCCCAGCTGAGGGTGGCTCTGGGATCAGTATGTCCCTGCTCTTCTGGGGATCACAGTCCCTTGGAAAACCTGCTATGCAAGCAGGGGTGTGCCCATCTGTGTGCATTGCTTAGGTCAGCCTAACCATGCCTGTCCTGGGCATCCAAACCAAGGTAGACTCCTTGCCGCAATCCAGAATGAGTGTTTGGCATTGGGAGGAGGACTGGGTCCTTTCCAGCCTTCACAGGAAGGGTTAGGTTGTTCAGGATGTGAGCACTTTGGCCACAAGATGTGTCAGTGAAGGCAGATCATGCAGTCTCTCCTCAGCAGGCAGTTTGTGCCCCTGATTCACCAAGCAGGCTGCCCTTTTTTGGAATTACTTTCTCCATGCTAGGAGAGAAGCTGCTTCTCACCTGTGGTGTGCAGCAGCATTAGGTGTCTTAGACCAGTACAAGGTTTATGCAGTCCTTTGTAACCTGTGTCTTTTGAGCCTCTGGGGATACTGAAGCCTGGGGCTGGGCAGCACTTGTTCATTTGCGTGGATGATCTCATCCCATTTACCTTACCTCGGGGAAGTAGCACAGGTGGAAAGCTTCCTCTCCAGGAGGGTAAACCACTTCTTAGCTGGGAACAGCTTTGAAGAATTATATTTGGGACTGGATTATTCCACAACTCTCTTTTAAGGGCTCCTGGTGAAATTAGCAGCACCAATGGCTGCAGGAGACTGGACAGGAGTGAGCAGACAGGCAGCACGCTGCAGGGTTGCAGCAGTGCTGCGGCTTGTGTCCTCCAGCCTGTGCTCTCCTCCCAGCTCTCCATTGCTCCAGGAGGTGGCCAGAGCTGTGGTATGTGGGCAGCAGAAAGACATTCTCAGGCAAAAACTTGGAGGGCTTTAGAGGCTGAAGGAGGGCAGTGAATAGGAAAAGCTCACTCATGCTTAACAAAATACTTCATAATAAAAGTGAACCCTGGTAGGAATAGTTAGCGAGGCTCTCCCTGTTCAAAGTTGTAGTTTAGAGAATTTTCTAAATCTCACTGTCAAAAGCAGTTTTCTGTGACTGCACTGGACCATCCTGGAACTGCCTCATGAATTCCTCAGTGCCGCTGGCTGTGGGGATGCGGGTACTGTATGTTGTATTAAGGATCTCTGAGTGACTTCTGGTTGGTAAGTCTTTGCAGGGAGCCAGGCTTCTTCGCAAGGACAGCCTAATCTTGTCACTGTTTGGTTGTAGACAGTGGGATGCAGAGCAGGGTCTCCTTAGCTGATGCTAGGAAGCCTCCTGACATTTTGTTTGGACTGGGAAGAGTATCATCTAGGATCTCCTGTGCTGCAGGGCATCAGACTGACTTCAGCACATTGGTGTATTTCAAGGGTTGTGTATCTTGTGGCTGTCTGGATGCCTCATACACCTTTTGAGGAGTGGTCTCTAACACCCAGAAGCAACAGCCTAGCAGCTGTGTGCTCTTGCAGGGCCTCCTTTCCACTGTGCTGGTCCAGGTCTCTCTTCCTTTTCAAATACACAAACTGGTAGTTTAAAAGTTCTTTTGTTTTGTGACAAAAAGTAAAGTAAGTGTTAATAAAAGCCGATTTTGGCAGTTCCAGAGTCAACTGTTTAAATAATTACTGAAGATGGCGCAGAATCCTGGGTAGTATGTATTAGGAGAAATAAAACTGCTTGCAAGCACATGCACAGTTGCTTAACATTAAAACCAGAATTGCTGGAGTCTCAGGCAGCTTGAGACACTATAGACTTGTTTTCTGTGTTTTGTGGGAAGTTTCACCAAATTTGTTACCTTATATGTTTGTATTAGTGTGTTCATGTGTAGGTGGTCTTGTGTCTTCATTTGTGCATTCACATGGCTGGAGAAGGGAAGAATGTATAAGGAAAATTTAACAGATTTCTTAGGCCAAAGAAATACCTGTGTATAATGAGGGGACTTGGGCAAGAACTAGTAGCAGCAGATGTCAGAGGAGCCATATGCCACTTGCCTTTGTTAATTTTGCTGCAGCAGGGAGTGCTGAATAACAGAGGTGAATGGCATAAGAAAAGAACAAGCTTTAGCTATAAAGTGTTCAGGTCTGCATTGGGGTCTGTACATGCCATGACACGTCATCCTCCTGGTCCTGGGTAGGTGTTGTGAGCTCATGCTGATGGCAGCTGGAGCCAGTATTACCAAGCCTTTTTCATGTCCTCTAGCAGGAACATGAGTAGTGTGAGAGCAAATAATACGACCCTTGCAATAGATCTCTGTCTTAGCAAGTTGCACAGAGGGCCTGTTGCTTGGAGTGGGGATACGTATGTTTTGCTGAGCTGAAATGTAGCTGTTTTAAATCCCATGGAAAATAAATCCCATGCCCAGAAAGTGATCTTTCTGTCAGCATTGCCAACAGATCCCCACAATGTGGTGCTGGGGTTTCCACTTCCAGAGCTCTTTGTATTTTTATATAACACCTGCTGAACTCTCAAGTGCAAAACCTTCCAATACTGGCATGTCCTTGGACATCCGGCATGTGCCCCCATGCACATTAGGTACCCATGTTTCTGTCCTTAGAATCTCAATTCTGCTTTCCTGAGAGGAGAGAAGCAAGGAAATCCGTTATCTACTTAAAAGGAAAGCAGTGTTTTTGGGGAAATGGGCAGAGGAACCTTACTGTATTCCAGATGTTCCTGAGAACAAGGAATGTGAAGTGATGGTGGGGAGTCCAGAAATCCTTGTTTCCATCACTACGTGAAGATATTTCTGCCCAGGAGAGTGTGTCTCACCCTTAATTGCAGATACCCCTTCAGGGTTGATGTTCATTGTTGTCGTCCCTCCCCCAGCAAGAAAGGGACCCACTGACTTAGTGCTCCCTGGGTGTCCATGTTCATTGTTCTGTATCTCTGGAAATTTGCACACCATTGCTTATAACTCCATGCTTTCAAGACTGGCTGTGTTGATGGCTCTCTCTGAAGGTCATTCTGGCTTCTTCATAGTTGTCATTCTGATGCATGGGGGGGTGGCACAGGAGAGAAGTTTATTCTTCACACCTGCTTTGTCACCTCACCCTCAGGTACGTTATCATCTCCCGGGAGGAGAGGGAGCAGAACCTGATGGCCTTTCAGCACAGTGAGAGGATTTACTTCCGTGCCTGCCGTGACATCCACCCTGGAGAGAAGCTGCGGGTCTGGTACAGTGAGGATTACATGAAGAGGTTGCATAGTATGTCCCAGGAGACCATCAACAGAAATTTCACAAGCGGTGAGTCCCTTCCCTTGTCATCCTCTCTCTCGATCCCATTGGGCTGCCCCACTTGTTGGGCCAAGTGTGGTGGTGAAGTAGGTGGTGCACAGGCTGTGTGAATAGAGTTGCATTTTTAGAAGCAGAGCATCTCTGAGTGAGTGACCCCATCTCTGCTTGGTATGGATGGATGGGTGTTCAAGAAAAATAAGATAAGCACAGTTATGGAGATCATTAAAGAAAGATTTGTGCTGTGGTGTGTCATGTCATGTGTTCTGTTGTGTCATGTCATGTGTGTGCTACAAGGTCCTGATGCAACACTTAGGGACCACAGAGCACTCCTGTCACAAGACTTTCTGGCCTGAAGATTGCCAAGCTGGTGATCCTACAGACAGCATTAAGTTTTTCCTCCGAACGTGCTGCTCCCTCTGGTTCCTTTGAGCAGCCTGTTTGAGGGAGCTCCAGCTGGTTTCATGTGCCTATGAAACATATTTCCTTGGTGTGTTTGTATGTCCATTTTCCTCGTTTAATTTATCTCCTCTTTCTTCAGAAAAATAATTTGGGATCAGCGCGACATCAGCTAGAGACTCCTTAGTCTCACAATCTTAGAGTGTATGTACAACATACAGGAGACTTTGTACTTGTCAGACTGATTCTTCCTTGGATAAAAATTATTATCTTATCGAAAGAGTAGCAATGTTGGAACCCAGTGTTCATTTCGGCCAGCATATTGTCAGCAGTATAGGAAGCTTTAGAGAAAAGCAAAAATTCTTAATATGTCTGTTCATCTATTCAATGCTGATACCTGATGTTAATTAGGATCATTTCTTTCCAGGCTAGCTGCAGAATGACAGGGCTTCAGAGGGGCAGCCACACTAAATATAACTTTGTAATTAAGATTCCCATATATATTATGACACAGATGCTGTTGCTGCCTTGACTTGGTAAAAGGTGTCTCCTCTTCAGTCATGGAGCGGACAAGATGTCCTGAAAAAGCTGGTTATCTTTATCACCTTAGGATTATTATACACTTGCAGTGTTACCGCTTGGTGGCTGTAGTTGGGCAATTCCCACTTCTGAATGAACATCGGTACGAATTTGCTTTTTTATGTTAATGAACATTGCTGAGTGATAAGGTACAGGCTTCAGTGATTTTGCTGCAATAGCATGCACACATGAGTTGTCCAGATGGCTTAGTAGTTTCTGAAAGTAGAGCAAGGCAGTCTGTGCCCTTGGACCAGCTACTCCAGAGGGTCATCAAGGCTACGAGCTATTGCCCTGCCATACAGTCATGCCTTTAGTCATGGTTTGTCATGGTGTCATGATCTGTGTGAGCTGAAATGGTAACTCACATCCTGCTCTGTGCTACAAGTGCAGTAAAGATCTGCCTCTGGACTTGTCAGAACCTGCCACAGCCTAACACATGCTCAGGTAGAAACCCATATGGCTACGGAAACCATTCTGGAAACTCCCTGACGTCTTGGTGAGCTCATCCTGCTGCAGGCTGAGCTCAGCCTGTGTTAACAAAAGAAGCACAGAGATGTTAAAATGGGGCATCACTTGGGCCATTTCTAGACTTGTGAGAGAGACATCAAAACCTCAGCTGGGAGGGCACTGGGAGGTAGTCAGGAAGTAGAACAAAAATTTGTTGAGTCACTTTCTATTTAGAAGATTTCAAATGCCCTGCAGATGAGCCTGTCAAGTGAAGTGAAGTGGCACATTTATTAACTCAGAAAAACAACATGGTTCCTGGGTTTTGTTTCTGTCAGTAGTTTCTGACCTGCCTCATCATTGGAGTTGAGACCAGTAATATGAGGGATTGTCTTGTGACTTTTAGCTTTCCATAGGGCTGAAGCATTCAGCTGGTTGGGGGAAAAATCACCAAGAAAGAAGAATCTGTTCTCTAAATCCCTACCTCTGACAGTAGTTGTTACAGCCCATAAGGGATAAAACTAGGGTAGAGACTCAAAGCTTTGTCTGCAGAAATTCTCATCAATGTGTTGAAAATGAGATCTGTTGTTATGGGATCACTAAAGAAGTGGCTGGGATTCCTAGCCAGCGTCCAAACCCAGTGCAAAATCTTGTCCGTTCTGGCCAGCCCTTTTTACAGTGCCTTTACTCTAACTGTTTTGAGTCTTGCATCTTTTCTGCATTGCTCTCCTTAGAGAGGGAATGGTAGCTTTTGCTCCATAAGTCTTATGAAAGCATGAATACACTTTAAAAGCAAACAAAACCAAAACTCAGCATAAAGCAGCGTCTTGTTTGGGAAGCCACCAATGCTTGAAGTTATTTACAAGATAGAAGAATGATGGAAATTGAGCCAAAGCTATCGTCTTTTGAATTTCCAGGTAAGGAAATCTGGCTATTCCCTTTATTTTAAGCAATTAATAATTTGTATGAGGTTGCTTTTATTATTTTATTTTTTTTTCTGATTATTGAATGGCCATGCTCTCAGACTCCACTGGGACAAGCTACATGTCCCATCCTTGGTGGGCATTCACCCATTGTAGCTCAGTTCACAATGAGTACCTTAGGCTTTAAGAGTGCAAGTTATTTTTACTCCTTTACCTTTGCATTTCTGGAGCAGCCTTCAAACTGAATGAGAGTAAAGGGGCTTGCAAACTTTGTGCCATGGCGTTCACAGACACTGGGGTTGTCATGAAATGGTGTAAATCTCTCACTGCACTGCTGTATACTTGATACCTTTTACCAAGTCAAAACAGGCACAGGATTTCCAGCCAGCCGAAACGGCCCTTAGGCTCTGGGTATTAGGTTCCACCATGATCAGTCATTCACCTTATAGTCCTCTTCCAGCACAGGTTGGTTATACCTTTAGGTTAAACAAGCTGCCTGTAGCTTCTCTTCTCTTTAAAGTGTGTGGGTTCTACTCTGCTGTGGCTACCCAGGACTATCTCTGTTTTAGCAGCCATGCCCATTAGCAGGGCTTCTCTTGCAAGCCTCAGTTTCCACTGAGTTGTGTCAGTTCCCTGGCTTGTAATACAACATGCAGACCTACAGGGCTTGAGTCTGCCTTTTTGTTCTTTTTTGCTTGAGTTTTAGATTGAGGGATGTTGCTCAGTTCCCAGTGATAATCCCCACCCCCCATTTTCCTTTCTAGGAGACAAAAAGTTACAGAGTGAAAAGTCAGAAAAGAATGTAGAAAATCAAGAGGATGCAAGGGGGCCACTCCAGTTCACCACCTTAAAGCAAGGGAAGAGCCCCTACAAGCGCAGCTGTGACGAGGGGGAATGCCACCCCCAAACAAAGAAAAAAAAGATTGACCTTATCTTCAAAGATGTCCTGGAGGCTTCTCTGGAGTCTGCCAAGTTTGATGAGAACCAATTAACAACAAGTACACCACTTCCTATCAGAAGAGCATCTAAATACCAGGCTGAAGACATCTTTGAGCAGTGTGGCAGTGCCATGCAGCATGGCTCCCTGAGCCTCAGCAGAAACCAGAATGAAGGGGAATGGAAGATCCCCCATAGCTCCTCTTTTGTCTCAGCCAAAGATGTGGGCATCCTTGAAGACGAGGAAGACGAGCCCTTGTCAGTCAAAGCAGACAGCCCAACTGAGCTGTCACTGGCCTCTGCACAAGGCAACTCCCATGAAATCCCCACCACATCCTTCTGCCCCAACTGCATCCGGCTGAAGAGGAAAATCCGGGAACTGCAGGCTGAGTTAGACATGCTGAGATCTGGAAAGTTACCTGAGGCACCCGTGTTACCACCCCAGGTATCCGAGCTTCAAGAGTTCTCAGACCCCACAGGTAAGCCTTACCGAGTTAGAGCATTCTCCAAACCCTGCCTAAGGAGAGTAGTGAGATGCCTGTGTGCCGTGTACCCATCTAAAGCATTTTGCTCTGAGTATTCAGGTGAACCTGTGGTTCCATGGAAGGTTTGTTGTCAGGTTTTGTGACTGGGTGGGCTAGGAGCTGATGCTGTGGGTACAGTGGAAAACACTGTCTGGGAAAGACTCTGTATGACAACTTGCTCTATTTGTTGCCATTGTAATCAATAATGCACTGCCAATAAAAAAGACATTCCATTGCAGACACTTTGTTTGCTGTATTTTTGATGCATTCTCTTTCAGCGGAAGCCCCTCCACAATGCCTTACATGCTACCAAGAAAGTCTGAATGACTCTGTGGCAACACTGAAATGTGCTCTCTTTGTGTATGAAATGATGTCCTGCTGTGTCCCTTGTTGGAAATTGCTTTCTGTTTCCTCCAGTTCCTTAACACGACCATGTGTTCCTTTCTGAAGATAGATTTCATTTCTTCCAGGAACATGCTGTCAGGCAGCCAAGAGCCTTCAGTAAAGGGAATATTTGGGTCGCACAATGTATTGTTCAAGTGGCCAGGATGTAGTGTCCTTTCTTCCTGTTCATTGTGTTATGTTGGAGACAAAGTTCATATGCAGAAATATTGATTTCCTTTCAAAGGCATCATTCAAGTTCTATCTGTAAATGTATTGTGGGCAGGAGAGGGGAAGATGTGGCCAGCTCATTGGGCAATGGTCTACTGTCACCATTAGGATGCTTCTCTAGCTCAGCAACTTTGTAAATACCATATCTTTTTTCCTTTTTTTTTTTTTTTGTTGTTGTTTTTGTTACAGCTTCAGAAAGCATCATCTCAGTTCCCACCATCATGGAGGACGATGACCAAGAAGTGGATTCTGCTGACGAATCAGTTTCCAATGACATGATTGCTGCTACAGATGAGCCTTCTAAGATGTCTTCTGCGACAGGCCGGAGAATACGGCGGTTCAAGCAAGAGTGGCTTAAAAAGTTTTGGTTTCTGCGGTACTCCCCGACATTGAATGAAATGTGGTGCCACGTCTGTAGGCAGTACACAGTGCAATCCTCTCGGACTTCAGCCTTCATCATTGGCTCAAAGCAGTTCAAGATACACACAATAAAGCTTCACAGCCAGAGCAACCTCCACAAGAAGTGCCTGCAGCTTTACAAGCTCAGGATGCACCCAGAGAAGACAGAAGAGATGTGCCGAAATATGACCCTGCTCTTCAATACAGCCTACCACTTGGCCCTGGAGGGCAGGCCCTACTATGACTTTCGGCCTTTGGCAGAACTACTGAGAAAGTGTGAACTGAAGGTGGTAGATCAGTACATGAATGAAGGAGATTGCCAAATCTTAATTCATCATATCGCCCGGGCTCTTCGAGAGGACCTGGTCGAACGCATCCGGCAATCTCCCTTCCTCAGCATCATTCTGGATGGGCAGAGCGACGACTTGCTTGCAGACACGGTTGCGGTCTATGTGCAGTACACGAGCAGTGATGGGCCGCCGGCAACTGAATTCCTGTCTCTTCAGGAGCTGGGCTTTTCTACAACAGACAGTTACCTCCAGGCATTAGACCGGGCTTTTTCCAGCCTGGGAATACGATTGCAGGATGAGAAGCCAACTGTTGGCTTGGGAGTTGATGGTGCTAACATTACTGCCAGCCTGAGAGCCAACTTGTTCATGACAATCAGAAAGACGTTGCCCTGGCTTCTATGCCTGCCCTTTATGGTGCATAGGCCCCACTTGGAAATTTTGGATGCCATCAGTGGGAAGGAACTACCGTGTTTGGAGGAGCTAGAAAATAATTTGAAGCAGCTGCTCAGTTTCTACCGTTATTCTCCCCGACTCATGTGTGAGTTGAGGGTCACTGCTGCCACTCTGTGTGAGGAAACCGAGTTCTTGGGGGACATTCGAGCAGTGAAGTGGATCATTGGGGAGCAGAATGTGCTCAATGCTCTCATCAAGGATTACCTTGAGGTTGTGGCCCATCTCAAAGATGTCAGCGGCCAGACCCAAAGGGCAGATGCTTCTGCCATTGCCTTGGCTCTCCTGCAGTTCCTGATGGACTACCAATCAATTAAACTCATCTACTTCCTGCTGGATGTGATTGCTGTGCTTTCACGCCTTGCCTACGTCTTCCAAGGGGAGTACCTTCTTGTGTCACAGGTGGACGATAAAATAGAGGAGGCCATTCAGGAGATCAGCCGTCTAGCAGACTCACCTGGGGAGTACTTGCAGGAGTTTGAGGAAAACTTCCGTGAAAGCTTTAATGGCATTGCTGTGAAAAACCTACGGGTGGCTGAAGCCAAATTCCAGTCAATCAGAGAAAAGATCTGCCAGAAGACCCAGGTGATTCTAGCCCAAAGGTTTGATTCCCGTAGCCGGACATTTGTGAAGGCCTGTCAGGTATTTGACCTTGCAGCTTGGCCCAGAAGTACTGATGAGCTCATGAGCTATGGGAAGGAGGATATGGTACAAATATTTGAACACCTGGAGACAGTCCCATCATTTTCCAGAGAGGTTTGCAGAGAGGGGATGGACACCCGAGGGAGTCTGCTGATGGAGTGGCGAGAACTCAAGGTGGATTATTATACCAAAAACGGTTTTAAAGACTTGCTCAGTCACATTTGTAAATACAAACAGAGATTTCCCCTCCTAAATAAAATAGTTCAGATCCTCAAAGTCCTTCCCACCTCTTCGGCCTGCTGTGAGAAAGGGCGCACTGCCCTGCAGAGAGTGCGCAAAAACAACCGCTCTCGGCTCACGCTGGAGCAGCTCAGTGATCTGTTGACGATTGCTGTTAATGGGCCTCCCATTGCCAACTTTGATTGCAAAAGGGCACTAGATAGTTGGTTTGAGGAGAAGTCTGGCAATAGTTATGCCCTATCAGCAGAAATGCTGAGCAGGATGTCATCTCTTGATCAGAAGCCAGTGTTGCAGAGCATGGACCATGGCTCTGAGTTTTACCCTGATATTTAGGAAGGAATGCCTCAGATCGGAAAACAGTTGAATAATTTTTTTAATCTATACTCTAAACTTTGATATATTATATAAAATATATATATTATCTATATTAAGGAAAAACCCACACTGAAAATTTAAAAGTTAAGACGATGTGCGTCTGATAGAAGCTAAGCAGAATTTTAAAGATTGAGACAATATTTAGACATTTACTGATGTCTCCAACTATGGCAGCTGCAATGTAGGTGGCAACATTTCATTCTTTAGAAGCATGTGCTGGGGCCATACTCTACATGTTCAAATCCTAGAATCTATAAGCTAGACAACGGGTCATTGTCAGCCTCATCCTCCCAGCGATTTCCTTTGTGTGTGTATTGTCAATTTGTTAGGTTGTTTTTTGTTTTGTTTTGGGGTTGTTTGTTTGTTTGCTTGTTTTCCCCTTGGTTTTAATCTCTGCCTCTCTTTCCATTGTTCAGTCCGGTTATTGAGCCATTTGAGTCTTTTGTTAGTGATTGTCAGATTTCTGATTTCCAACAGAGCATCCCATATGTTTATGTTGCTGTCTGCTCCCCAGCTCCACCCAGTTCTCTTCAGCTGAGTGGAAGCTTTCTTCACTCAAGAGATTACTGGCAAGAGGGAAGGGCTGGGGGTATGATTTTGGGGTTTTATTCTTACTTAGAAACAAATGCCTCCACTAAACTGTGATGCCCCTTTTTCAGTTCTCCCTAACTTTGGGCTGTAGAGTAATACTTGGCTTTCAGCTCCTTTTATGATAACCATAGTACTAATCTATCATTCATATATTATAACATGATGTCATGTGCAGACTATAAAATAGCAAAATAGAGAAGGCAGGGGGAAATTTTTGCATTTATATTTTTATATTGTATGAGATAAATATATATATATATATATATACAACTATTCATTCAAAACCAGGGCTGCTGTGGAAGCTAGACAGCCAATGAGTCGAGAGCCATCTCTGGGCAGAGATTCAGAGGCTTAAAAAACTATATTCTAATTTACATTATTTATACTATGTCTTTATAATCCTAGATTGTTGTGGGGTTTCTGTTTTGTTTTGTTTTGTTTTGTTTTATTTGGAATGACTGAAAGAAAAACCTGCTGCAGTTTGGCAGCAGGAGCTATCAATGCAAGATTATCTTGGATTATATTCATGTGATGATGTCCTACAAAGGTTCACGTATTCTCTTGTGACCAAGGTAACATGTTCCACAGCACAGCAGCCTGGTGACAACAGGAAGAAGAGATGCTCTACTTCTTTCTGCAAAATATTTCTTCCTTTCTTGAAGGAATGCAGAGTCCAGCTGAAATGTGAATGGTGGACTTGCACCTTCCATCACAACGAGATTGTTCTGTGGGCTTGAGGCTCTTCTTTGTCTTATTCTTTTAAAGTAAGCAAGCTCCAGGCATCCACATAATATCACTTCAGGTTAGGAAAAAAAAAAAACAAAACCAAAAAAACCCGTAAACCACAAACAAAAAAGGTGCAAAAACTCCACAGATGCTAGTGCCTTGCCCCGCTGATGTGGCATGGACAGCACCAACCTGACCAGACCCATCATGGGAGTGAGACCTATTGGCCAAAAGGTGTCCAAGCCAACATGTTCTCACTTCCCAGAGGGATGAGCTTTGTGCCAAGCTGTGTTGTTTGGAAACATGATGGTGGTATCAGCAACACTGAACCTTTCCTTTCTCCTGTTACCCCCCGCCCTTGGTCTTGGTGCTAAAATATCTCTAGAACCGTTGCTGCTAGTTGATAGCTTTTCATTTATATAAAAATATATATATATATATAATATTATTTTATTTTTTAAACATTTTTGTTTGTTTTCAATGGAGATGTAGCATGTTTGGAATCGATCTCTCTCAGAGTCACTTTCACTGCCAGGGTTCACACACTGTCTTCCCCAGGAAAACACACACTTTATACCTAGGTCTCACTCACCTCCTGCTAACCCCTTTGCCTTCAGCCAGCACTGGGCAGAGGCATGCAGCCAAGCCACTATGGACTGGCTCGGCTTTCAGACCCTACAGGAACAGCTGGATGGTGCTGGTCAGAGCTTTGGAAGTGTTTGCCTCTGTCCCTGTGGGACTGTAGAGGGACTGAGCCCACACAAAGCACTAGCGGTGGTCCATCCTTCTGTCCTGACTCTGCCCCCTTTTCTTTAAAATGGGGTGTTTTGGTCAGACGGTCCGAGTGGAGTAGAGCAGACCCTGCTAATGTAGCAGTGAGGGCTGGCCAGGCAGCACACCTTCTGTAGCACTTACTCCCTCTGCCTTACCTCTGGCAGCATGTGCAGCCTGAGGGTAGCTTGGGCGGGTGGGGGCACCTGCGCCAGGGCCATCCACCTTTTGCCAAACTGCTGTCAGGGGTGTAGGCACTGGATGCTTTTCCCTGTGGTCCTCACGGAAACGTCACAAGCTAGGTCAGGGCATCACACTGTCGCAGCACAGGGACATTGATATGCAACACCTAGGAAGCAAAAAAATGGCATTGTTTGCATTTTTTCCTCGCTTTCTGTATAAATTATGTGATCAAATTGACTCATTAATTCAGAGGAGTAAATATTAAACTGGAAACCCTCTGCCAGCTCTGCAGACTTGGGTGGTTGGTTGCCTGACCATGAAGTAGAGATTTCTCTACAGAAGTTGCTAGTAGCTCTCCAGGCCTGGTGAATTTGCTCTGTTCAGGGTGCTGCCATAAAGCTCATGGAGCCACTGCCTGCTGGGGAGATGGCAGGCTCCCTCCCTTTTTAAATCTTAAGGAGATGTAAAAAGATAAAAAAAAAAAATTAGAAAGATTGCTGCTTCATTAGTTTCTGACCTGGATATGGGCAAGGTGAATATAGGTTGTAGAATCCATAGAACTCCATAGCTATTTGTGGATGGAGTAAAAAAATCACCTGCCTTTTTGTTTGCAGCAGGAAAAGGACCTTGGCACAGAAACCCATCAAAGTGCCTGGCCCAAGAAAGGGATACTTGAGGGCAGACTCCAGACACCTTTGGAGATGGGAGTGTTCCCCCAGAGCTTGTGCTGAACCACCTGAGGGGCCTGTTTACAAGTCCTGATCTGAGCCTCCTAACTTTTTCCACTGGGGAGGAAATGGTACCTTGCCTAGTCAGCAAGAGCTGCCAGAAGCGTGTTCAGAAATTATTCCTCCAATCTGTCAGTCCTTTCCTTTGGTTCACATGCAAATCCTGCTCTCATCAGTGACGCCTTTCATTGGCAGCTCTAATTCCTAATGGCGGAGTGAAATTTGCAGCAAGTGTTTTTTCTCCTGGCAGTCAGCTGACACAGGGAAGGTGCTTGTTTCTTTAGCAAATAACTTTGCTTGAACCTACAAGTGGTGTCAGTCGGAAGTGTGATTCCCTGCCGCTGGATGTTGCGGGTACACATGATGGAAAAGGTTAGTGACCGCTTGCATTGGTGATGGGGAGAGACAAGAGGCTGGCAGAGCAACCAGCCCAGCCCAGGCCAGCTCCGCCAACACAATTCCCTGTTGCCCCCATGTCAGAAAATAAACCTGGTCTTTGTCCTAGGTTAATGCAGGTGCTTTGCAAGCTTTCCCTCCAGGTTTACCCACCTATCTCAGATCTGTAGTTCTTATTTTCATGGACAGTCTGTGGATGGAAATGTGCCAGCATCAGCAAGATAGGGAGGCAGGACAAAGGAATACCGATGTGAAGCTGGCTTCCCTGTATCCCCCAGCCTTTCCCAGGAGCAGGTGCATTTCTGTGCCCTGTTTTCCTGGGCCTGGCCTGGTGGCAGCAAGGCCAGGAGGCAGCAGCAGGCATAGGGAGGGCACAGTGGAGCACAGAGGGAGGCTTCCTTGGCTTTTAGATCACCATGCATCAGTTCTAATGAATGCCTTTCCTGCTGTGCTGAGCAAGTGAGAGGAAGTTGTTTTGAACGTGTTGCTCACAGCATCTTGAACTGGTTCGGCTGCAAAGACTGGGTTCAGTTTTTCTCAAATGAGCTGTTTATTCTCTTTCCCTCTGCGTCTTAGCTATGGCATATGACTGTGGATAATGCACACTTCTCCAGGTCCTTGGGTTTGTATTTCTAGCCCATGGGATTTTTTGGTTGCCAATGTCCCTTCCCCACTTTTTGCTCAGGCTCCTTGCCTCTTTTACCCTGCCATGAAGCAGAAATCTGTGAAGCACATTCAGACATGTCCTTCTGCAGGGGTCGAGGCCCTCCAGCCATGAGACCTCAACAGGGATAATCTTCACAAGAGACCAAAGCTCTTCCCATACCAGCAAAAGCACACAGGAGTTATGGGGGGTTGTGAGGGGACATGGTGGGCAGCGTCCTGGTTTGTTGTCTGCCTTGGGTCTTGAGCTGACTGTGGTGATGTCCCCCATGCTGGCCACGCTTTTGCTGATATGGCTGTTCAGACGTGATTCAGACTTGGTCCATCTCTTTATTACAGCACAAACTTAACTAGGTGGTCCATGGAGTCTTTGGAGGCCCCCTCCTTTCTTAACTCATGAGGATTGCTGTTTGTTTGACCAGTGCATAAGACAGCATAGACAGCTGGCTTGCAAATAAGCAGCAATAGCCTCTGCTTTTGCAGATTCCCCTTTCAGCCCTGTCAAAAGAGATCTTAAAAGCAGAGAAATGGTACGTTGATCCCCCAGCCATTGTATACAATGCAGTAATGCCTATGCAATTCCTGTCTCCCTTGGAGACATGTATGATGTGTGTGCATGTAAGCTAGTGTATGTATACAGTACATATGCATATGGTCTATATATTGTATATACGCACATCCCAGTACATATACACACAATACAAAAGATTAAAATCACATGCTTATATATCTATAAATAGAATCCTATATATTTATATATTTCTATGTTTTCAATAGATATAAAGATATAATATAGAGATAGACTCAACCACCCTTGTGTAAGGCTGGCCCTGTGTTCTAGCACAAGGCACGTAACACTGAAGACTTTGGACTTTGGAATGGTTTTAGCCATACAATGAGGCCTACATTTACGTGTACAGCACTCTACGGAGAGGGGCTTTGCTGTGTTTAGGCAAGGAGTTTCCTTGCTGGCATGTTAACCAAGTGATAAATAAGGTCTGTTTAATAGGGGAATGTCTTGGTAGGGAAAAATGCTCGAGTGTCCTTGTCTTCTCCCAGGTAAGCCTCTTGTTGAGGTCCTATATGTTCACACTCGGACAGATACATATCCCACCCTCATATGCACTTTTGTCTCTCTGCACGGATGTGGTTGACAGCTGCAGGTATTGGTGCTGTGGAAATGTGGTTTTCTGCTGTTCCACCCGGCATTCCTCAGCAGTTGCCAGCACACTTCCAGGGAGACCCTATGCTGGCCAGTGTTCACAGAGCACCTGCTGAGAGCGTGGGTTCACTTGGGGGCACTGGTCAGTGATACAGCCGTGGTGCTGGGATAAGGGCAGCAGCAGAGTGAAGGTGTTACTGAGTGGAGGGAGGGTTAGTGCCACACAGTCAGAGGTGGCAGGGATGGTGTATAGAGCTGGAGCAGCATTAATGAGAGGGAACCATGACTCCGGAGCAATATGGATGGAAGTGTGTGTTCCCCACTGGGGAGGCACCTTCAGCTCTGTTGGATCAGGATGGCTGCTGTTCTGCTGCGGGAGCCACTCTGCTCTCTCAGGTCTCACAGCCACTCCTCAGCTGGTGAGCAGCCTGCCTGGCCGGGGGCCCAGAGAGGTTTTCTGGAGAAAAAGGAATGATGTGATTGTGTGGAAGACACGGTCAGTGACGCATGTGTGCCTTTGGGCACACATGGACCTTGCTAGGCTGAAGCACCGAAGGGTACAGCCCTCTTACCTTGCCCATACAAAGAGTCACTTGTTTTCCTGTGACTGGCACTTCCACGCTGGGAGAGGGGGTGAACCCAGACAGTGGATCATCCTGGTGTCTCCCAATGCCTGTGGGATGGATAGCCACCTCATCCCTTCATCCCTCCCTTCACACAGCTGCTCGTAGGACACTGAGCCCACTTCATCCTGAAGCTTTTGGCTGACCCCTGAGAGGACCTCAGACGTGCCTCTGGCTGGTCTGGCAGCTGGTGTCTGGTCAGTGAGCTGCTTCCCTACAAGGGTCAAAGGAGGAGATTTGCCTTTGCAGCTCCACACCAGGCCTGGCAACCACTGCACTCCTTGCCATTTGTTTTGCTTGTGGGCTTCAGCTGGGAGGAGGGTGAGTTGTATTTTTGATGTCCGGATGACTTGTTACACTGGTATTGCGTGAACAGACACTGTGCAAGCTCTCCCAAGCCCTGTCACACACCTCAGTGCCCTCTCCCAGGCCTCTCTCCTCCACACAACTGGTAATCCACCTCAGCCGCCCCTTGCCTGGCGGCGGCTCCCCACCCTGCCACAGCCCCTCAGCTGTGCAGCACCAGTGGGGAGCTCCTCAGCACCTGTTCCTCACAAACCTCAGAGACAGTTTTCTCACTCCCAGCCCTCTCCTTCCAATGCCACTGACACTCGCATAAGCTCAGCCCGCGGCCTTGCCTCCCACCCGCCTGTGCCAGCGGTGCTGCCGCCCTGCGAGGGGCTCCCATGCACTGCACCTCATGTTGAATAAGCTCGTTGGGCTATGTGGGGGAACCATGTCTCATATGCTGTAACGTCCCAAATGCTATAGGAGGGCTACGGAGTTTTCTGCCAGTCATGGCATCCTCATAGAATCACCCGACAGTTATTTCTACAGCATTTCTACTTCCAGAAAAACAAGAGGTTTTGTCCAAACCTCTCCGTATCCACATCCAAGCACAGCCCTGCTGAACTGTTTTCAAGCAATCTCTCACCCACCCACTCACCCACCACACACACATATGAAATGAGAGAAAAATATCTAGACATCTATTACTACATATGTATTAATATGTTAATATCACTCTTTTGGAGAACATTAAAATGTTATTACTTTACAGACTATGCTTTATAGTACCTGTGTGAAAGAACCTAGGACACTGGATACGAATAGAGCTATGTTGATATATCATAGTATGTACACAAAAACTTTCCTTTTGTCATATTATCCTTGTAATGTAAAATGATTGTTAATAAAAAAAATTTTAAATTTATCCAGTTGGGTTGCTAATTCTTTAAATTGTTCTTGAAGGTTAATGTCACTTTCCCAGACCAAGGGTGTCTAAGCTGATGCATTCTCACTTCCCCGGCGCAGGACTGCAAGGAGCAGGTCCAGTGCTAATTAATTGAGAAGGGTTAATTGCAGCCCCCTGAGGTGCTGGTAGCTCTCCCTCCTAGGTAATGGCTCTCTCACATTCCATGAAATAAGAGTAATCTTGTACATGAAGGGTCTTACATCTGCTAAATCAGGGTGAGCAAGAGACAACCTGTGAAATAAGTACATGTGTCCATGGATTAGCATTGAGCTAATTGTTTTCTGACCAAACAGCTGAAAACATTACCTCCTTGGGCTGACCCTGGCTGCTGCTGGGGATACACCCTGCAGCAAAGGCACAGAGATTCTGGGCCATCCTTCCGTCACTGCAGCTCAGGTTTGCATGGCAGTGCAAGCTGGGACAACCTTGCAAAGGTTTAGGCCACCCCTGCTACAGGGTGGCAATCATAGCTAGAAAGAAACATAGGCAGAAAAAAAACACCTTCCAGCACAAGGAGTTGCTCTCTCAGCTGTAAATGTGTCCATGTCTCAGTGTGGGGAAGCAGAAAACAGAGGAGCAAGCTATGCAGCTGATGCTATGGATCCTGTGTGTGGCACTGCGTACTGCAAGTGGTGATACCAATAGTGGTGCTGAGTTTCAGTATGTAGAGATGAAAGCATCAACAGGACTGGCTCTTTAATCAAATCTGGGTGATCCAAGTTTTCCAGTTGCTCTTGGGAATGGATACCAGTGGATAAGCAAGTGTTAGATGAAGTGAACAAGCAGTTTGCCCCTCTAGCAAGAGTTTATGTAATGGATACATATGGTATAAAAAGGGTTTTCCTCCCAGTCTGAGGCTCCACAGTCATATAGGTGCTCGTAGTCTTGGGCTTTAACCTGATGTCCAGCTGTGTTGCTCTGGTGGCTGTTCTGGTTGCAAGGTGCCAGTGCAGCTTGCTAGTCCTTGCAAAGGAAGGAAAATTCAGATGGAAATTCTGGCCTCGTGGGAGGTTTGGGCTTACAGGGCTCTGGGCCCAGGAGTAGCATGCCTGTGAACCCGTCAGTCCCCATAGGTAATGGTCTCTGCAAAAGCTTTGGTTTCATAGCAAGTGCCTCTAAATTTTAACAATGGAGAGCAGCCACAGGAGCTGGAAGTGAATGGCAGTTTTTAGGCTAAGAAGTGAAAATACCCCCAAATGAGTGATCCAAAAGAAAGGGTTGTTTTACTGACTTCCCCAAAGTCATCCAGCAGTCCACATATTACACAGTTTGCCATTTCCTGGCAACTTTCGCTGTAGTGATTTCAAATGGTTTATTTTTGAGCAGTAAGAAAGCCCAGCAAAATCCTGGTGGTTTGTCAGCTCTTTGCTCCAGTTTAACAGGCACTGGGTTCACTGGACACTGGGCAGTCAGCAGTTGAAACCTCATCTCTGGGGTTTTGCCTTCGCCAGTCAATTGGCAGCACACAAAGCTGGACAATGCTTCACTTTCAGCAGCTCAACCATATGTAAAGAGTCAGAACTGCTTGTGAAATGCATTGCTGGGTTGTAATTCATTTCCTGTAGGCAGTTTTGGGCGTGGACTCCTGTTCATCACCATTGGCAGTGATCAGCCTCCTTGCTGATAACTTTAAACCAAGGACTTAAAAGCAAGATTCCCTTAAGCAAAGTGCACAGTGTGAGCTTTTGTCAAGAAGGGAATCTTGGACAAATTCATCTGATCTAGGGCTAAAGGTTCCCTTCCTTTTTAGGACCACTGATTCTCATGTCAGTATGAGTGAAAAGGAAATTGAAAAATTCCTCTGTGATGGTTGTCATGGCACTAAAGCCTGGCGCCCTCTTCCCCAGCTCTGCTGGTGTCCTAGACGTGCTCCATGGAGATGGCTGTTGTCAGCAGCTGGCACTTGAAATTTGATTTAGCAAAAAAACCAAATGTGTTGTTTCTTCCTGAAAACAGAAGGGCAGGTGCCTGTGATGCTAAGAGCTTGCAGGCATAACCAGAGGGGTTTTGCAGCTCTTCCTGGGGACTGTCTTCCCTATCTGACTCCTGAGATGGAAGGGAAAGCATGGGCAGCTGAGTACATATGTGGGTTTAAACAGGTAGCCTCCAGGATGTTTAAATCAGAGAGCAGGGACAGGTGTTTGGGCAGTGCCAGGTCCAGCTCTGCGGTGGCGCAGAGAAATGGGCACACAGGACCAGAGGCTATTTATGTCAGAGCTGTTGCCACATGAATAGAGCTGCAGCTTGTTTAAAAGGGACTCTAAAAATATCTGCAGGATAATCAAAGCCTCCCACAGAGCAGCATATGCACTAACTAGACTTTTTGACTCTCTGAAGTCTCTGTTTGAAATTGTTATGATCAAGGGGAAAAGCAAATGTGGTGTCTGCATGGCTGTCAGCCCTGTTTCTGGGGACTCTGGTGCTACCCCTGGAGGCACACGGGTGGGAGAGCCTTGCGGAGGTCCCAGCGCTGCAATGGGCAGCCATGTGCAGCAGGGGGTCAGGGTTTGCAGAGCTGCTCTCTGGGCCACCATTGTACTTTATGGTGCTCAGGAGTGTTCTCTGGACAACTGGGTATTCTGTAGGTTTCAGGTCTGACCTGTCTTCTCAGGGGTGTCTTGGTGCCCCATCCTCACTGATCGCTAGGAGCTCAGGGAAGTGGAGGAACTGGCTGCCCACCTCCAGGACTAGCACTGGCAAAGGCTGTGATACAGCTGCTGGATTAGGTTACGCTCAGTCCTGGCAAACAGAGGATTACGGAACAGTCCCATTTTAATTTTTAAATACCGTAGGGGGAAAAAGCTTTTAATAAATCTGAAGTGACAATGAACTGCAGGGTTAAGAGAAGAATGGCTCTGTGGCAGCTATTGCTGCCTTTCAATATGCTGGGCTGGGAATTACTGAGTAAGCCTGCATGAATCCCTCCAGGCTGGGAGGATTGTCCCTGGCAAACCCACCACTTGCATTCCACTACCCATGCAGCAAAAATACAGCTCCTTTCCCTTCACCTCTACAGAAAATTCTTCAGTGGCATCAGGCTTGCTGTGCAACTGACAGGCTGGTGGCACCCCTCTCTGTGAAGCCAGTAGCAGCCTGGGGCTCTGGCAGACTGCCTTTGTTTATTCTCCTTGTGCTTTTAACTCTGACTGTGATGGGTGAGAGTGCCCCCAAACTGTCAATGAAGTAAATACTTCCCACTTCTGCTCCAAAAATCTGTTTTCTCTTACTTTTATGTGCACTCTTTGATCTTTGTGTTTGTTAGGAACCAGCTAATTCCAGTGATAGTATTAGGTCAGCTACGTATATATATTCCTCCTTACGGATGCATGGTTTACAGTATCATCGACATCATCAGTACTGAAATTGGCCAAAAAAAAAAAAAAAAAAAGAGGATCTAAATGAATTTCTTAGTTTTGTTTCAGAGATGGAGCCAGTATCTGGGAGAACCTTCTTCTCAGATCCTGTTCCCTAACCTCCTTGCAGCTGCTGGAAAGCCTTTGCAGCGTTGTTTAGCTTCCACTCTCCTGCAGAAGTCAATAGATTTCCTATGCTTGCCCAGGATAGGAGTCTATTGCTGACTGCTCCCCTTCTCATCACACACCCATCCCTTGATGACACCCTTCAGAGGATCTTCTGTTAACTCATCCCAGCACTCAGTACCTCTGACATGAGCTGCAAACAGAGGGGACTTACCCTGGAGTAAACAATGCAGACACAGCGTTGGTACAGCTTGGAATTATTTACTTGCAGTGTTTTACATGTTGTGCTGTAATATTAGACACAATGGCTGAGCATCATGCTCTGTTTCTGTGCTTTGGATTGTGAGAACAATATAAAGTCTTGACAAACAATATCTGGCTCTGTACAATAAACACACTGGGACAATAAAGGACCAAGTAAGCAGAAAAGCCTCCTCATGCTGGAAGGCCACACATCACTATTTCACTTTGCTACTATTCTTGTGCATTTTGAAAACAGAAGAAATAATGTTGTCGAGTGTTATTATTTACTCATCACATTTATCCTTCAGCAAATGAACCAAATACATGTTAATACCTAGTTAAATTCTGAAACAAAAAAAAAAGGCTATCAAAGCTCTGTCCTTCAATTCAATCAAACTTCAAACTGATCTTAAAAAGAGTTAAAGAAGCATGGTCCAAGCCACTTAGCTTCTAGCTCGTATTAAGTCGTTGTGACATTAGGAAAATTTGGGCAAGACTTGGGCTGTATTTCTGGAGCCCAAATTACAACCTACTTCGTTCTGAACAAAAATTAAAAAATTAGTGGTTGTGGATGCTGCTGATGACAGATGCTATCAAAACGCAAGGTACTATTCTTCAACAAGGTACTGAAAGCACAGTAGCATCTGAGAGAATAACAGAGCCTGAAAATTTTCACATGGAAAATGGTTGAAGGGCATTTTCTATTACTTTCTGATTATTACCTCTTTACAATACAAACATGGTTCCTATCACCATGCAAGAATATTTGGGATAACAATTGAGGAAAAAATTCTCCGCTTACAGGGGAGCAGCTGTCCCCTTACAGCTGGGGAAGGGTGCTGAGAGTAGTAATGAGTCTAAAACATCCCAGAGATGTTGTAGTGACTATCCATGATTTGTGCTTATTAATCTTTCTACTCTAGCACAAATTGCCCAAAATCAAACTAGATAATTTCTCTGGGAAGATCCATCTCCGAGGGCAGGTTGAGGCAAAGCAAAATATGGCTACAATCTATATTTTAACCAAGGAACTCCTTAATGTAGCCACAGGTCCTCTGGCCTCTCAGACCCTTCCTCTGAGCAGAGGACACATCAGAAGACCACCTCTCCCAGACGAAGCTGGATACAATATGGGAGCTGCATTTCTCATTCTGTTTTACAGTAGGCATGTTGTTTGAGTTTTGTCACTGGATGAGGAATTGTGGATCTCTGTTCTTAAACTCACAGTCCCAGTCCTCGGTGTAAAGGTGATCAGGTAGACCGCCCCATACCTTTGGGATTTTCTTTGTGGGTTTTTGGGATTTTTTATTTACTTCCTCCCTACAGTCTCTTGGCTCCCAGCTTCTTCAGGCTAATGGTTATAGCAGGCAGAATAATCAGTCTAACCATGCACTAACCACTGGGCACTCAAATGGCTGCTTTTGGTCACACATATAGCTTAGGAACTTTTTTATTTTTCATTTTCTCATTTGATGCAATTTATAAGCAGCACCCTTTAATTTAATAGGAAGTAGTGTTTGCTGATCCTCTATTTTCAGCTACAGGATTTGAAATCCACTGGGCTGTCTGGTGCTGTCCTCTGGCCTTATTGTGCTTGGTGATACTTGGACAGCTTGTGTTGCTGAAGCTGCTTGATACAATGGCATTTCCAAATACTTCGCATTTATAGGCATGGCGTTGTCATCTACCAAAACCACTCCCGGCGTTTGTCTGCTGACAGGCACAGTTTAGCCCCTACGACCCTTCGGGTGCTGGGGCTTAGGAGCACACAGGTATTGCTACACAGGCGGTTCGGAGGGGTGAGGGCAGAGCCCTGGGCAGACGCTGGAATGCGATGACAAACAGCTCCTATTAGCAGAGTTCAAAAGAGCCGGGCTGGGCGTCCCTGCCCCTCCGGTACCACACGTAGGCAGCATTCCTGGCACCCCCTACGTGTCCGCTGTCAGCCCCGGAGGGTGGCTTTGTTCAGGCTGCACTGACGGCGAAGAGTATTCTTTCCAGGCTAAAATGCCAGACAACAAGAATGATACAGCCGGGAAAGATGCATGCATTTTCATTCTTTCTCTCTTTCCCGTTAAATCTCATTTCAGCAAAGGAGGGAACAATGCAGTTCGCTAACATGGATGGCACCACTTTGCTCCTAAGACAGATTTGTGGTTAAGTAGTGTGTATACACGTATTTTTCTGCTGTAAAAGAGGTAATTGTTTTGTCACAACTAAGTCAGATTCTGAAGAGCTGTGCTTTTAAATGCTATAGGACTGCTCTCTATTACAGGGTGTGCCAAAGTCACCAGGGCAGAGGCAGATAATGTTGTTTACATCAGTCATCAAGATTTTTTAAAAGGCTCAGTAAAACAAGCAGGATGCACAACTAGAGGAATCTCTTGGCAGCAAGGCAAATAATTGGCCCTTCGGGCTTTCCAGCACCAGCCAATTAGCATTATACCATGAAGTTATCCTTCTTGTCATTATCCTCAAGAGAATTGCAGTGCTGCCAGGAACCTATATGTAGAGTAGGCAAACATTCCAATGAATTTTGCACTTAAATGGAAATAGTTATTCCAAATGTGTAGGTATATCTACAAGGGAATCACAATGACAGAAACTATTGAGAATTCACTATCAACTAGACCCCTGTGTCTAGTTTACTCACAGTATCCTACAACTTTTTGTTAATAAACAAAACCCCATAGAGCAAAACAAGAAGCCAATTTTCTTTTGTGTTTACATCTCCTCTAGCCAGCAGGTCAACATCAGAGATTAAAACATTGGGTATAAGATTCATAAGATACTTAGCTTTTCTGTTTGACTGGGTGGTTAAAGCTGGTTTTATCATCTCTTCAAAATGATCCTGTAACTCCTGGCTACACCACCCATAAAGGGAATAACAGTGTAAAGATAACAGTTTTCAGTGTGTATCCAGATTGTTAATCTCTTCACAAAATCATAGCATTACTGAGGATAGAAAGGGCCTCTAGAATTCATATTGTCCAAAGTCACTCCTGCTTAAAGTGGGATAAATTAGAGCAGGTTCTTCATGCTCTATCCCATCAAATTTTGCATGTTTCCAAGTGCAGGGACTCCCAACAACCTCTCTTGGCAACTTGTTCCAGTGTTTGACTATCCTTAGTAAAAAATGGGGTTTTTTCTTTAATTTTTTTAATGCATCCAAATGGAATTTATTATATTGCAGTTTGTGCCCTTGCCTCTTGTCCTGTCACTGGACACCATTGAAGAGGTTCCATCTTCTTTTGTCCTCTCCCAGATCAGGTATCTATACATATTGATTTTAACAGTTCCTGCTCTCTCAGCCTCTCCTCTTACAGAAGATGCTCCAGTCCCTTAAACATCTTCATAGCCATTTGCTGCACTCTTTCCAGAAACTCCATATCTTTTTTGAGCTGGGGAGTCCAGAACTAGACACAGCAGTCCAAACATGCCCTCACCAGTACTGAATAGAGAGGGAGTATCATCCCCCTTGACCTGCTGGCAATTTTTGTCCTAATGCAGCACAAGACACTGTTGGCCTTCTTTGCTGCAAGACCACACTGCTGGCTTATTTTCTGCTTGGTGTCTACCAGGACATCCAGGTCCTTTTATGAAAAGCTGTTTTCCAGATGGTCAGCCCCCAGCCCTTTACTGGTGCATGAGGTTGTTCTTCCCCAGGTACAGGACTTTGCACATCTCCTTGTTGAATTTCTGGGGGTTCCAGTTAGCCCATTTCTCCAGCCTCTTATCATCCTGCTGAACATCAGCATAATTGCCTCGTGTATCAACCAATACTCCCAATTTTGCATCGTTTACAAACTTGCTGAGGGCATGCTCTGCTGTGTTGTCTAGGTCATTCATGAAGATGTTAAACAGTGTCAGTCTCACTACCAGCCTCAGTCACCATTAGTTACTGACTTCCAGCTGAACTTCATTCCCCTGGTCATAACCCTTTGTACCTGGTTCTTCAGCCAGTTTTCAGACACTGCTTCTGGGGTTTTCCCTTTGCCAACAGGATGGCAGCCTTCACTTGACAATCCGCTAGACTTATTTGATTGTACCATCAAAATGGGATGGGTACTAGATAAAGCTTAGCTTAATATTTTGCTTTAAAACAGGGTCAAACTGACCCTAAAAATATGAAGTTCTCTGAGATTTTCATTGCTGCAAACTATATGGTTCTGTTTTCAGATTTTTGGATGCCTTGTTCCCATGGAAGTCCCTTAAAGTTGTGTCTACTACTTGAAAAAAAGTAGTAGGACAAGCAGTGTGCTTATGGGTCATGATATCATCACTGCTGATGCCAGACTTTCAGTCCATCTACACACACAAAAAAAGGCAGTAAAAAGTAACATTTAAGCCACATCAAATCTTGAAAGTTCACACAAAAAGAATCTGTCTGGTCAGTGAATTCCTTCTGTCTGGATGTGATGAAATACATGGCAGTTTTTAACGTTGTCTTCTAGTAATGCTGGTATGAGTGTTTGAGTGCAATAGTAACTGTCAAACTAAAACCATCTATCAGCTTCTAAGGTATGACATGATCCCACTTCTGTCTTCTAGTTTTAGATGTTGCATGGAATACATTTAGAGTATTTGAAGTTTTCTAGCTCAGAAAAACCCAAAGAGAAAAGATGGCAGTAAATAGATTTTGTCCAAGTGTTTGGAGGTAACCAACAATCACTTTTTTTCCCCATGTTTAGGGTCTTCCTGGGTGACACTGTAGAAAGATAGAAGTATATAGGCATTCTGCTAAAGGGTCCTGAAACATTCATGTTTCCAGCAGTTTTCATGAATCCTGAATACATCAAACTTTCCAGGAAACAAAAGTAAAGAAAGGTATTTGACTTATTTGGCAGTGTTTGCTTCAAAGGCTGCACAGAACTATGGTGTTGACTCTCTCACCCTTTCTTCTTCCTCTGTTCTCTCCTGTAGTTCTGTGTGTGTCTTTTTCTAGGTATCCCTTTACTGCACGTTGGCTTCACTTTCTCTTTCATATCGATACTTTATGTCTGCCGTGACAGTTCTGTGCTCTTCATTTCTCTCAGTCTTGTCAGGTATTATGAAAAGCAGAGACCAGTGGAACTGTTGCTTGGTTTTGATTATGGAGCCAGCACTCATCAAGGAACTTGGGGACAGTGCCAGATGCCAAAGAGTGGCTTACATTTCCATGATAACTTTGCTCCCCTCTGCTCCTCTACAGAAACAGGGACCTCACAGAAATGACAGTGGGCAGGCTAATAATGTTAATTCATGTCATTCAGGCAGCCGAACTTCTTGTTTGAGACAACCACTTGATTAAGTGAGAGGTAATTCTCTAAATACATTTCCCAGACAGTTTCCCTGGCCAGGATGGGCAGGAAAACTAGAGAAGTGTGGTGTAATAAGAGTGCTGTGCTGAGAAACTTTGAGGAACGTGAAATGCAGCTTATTTTCTCAGGCTCAGAGGCCTGGTGTAAATCTTGTCAGTAATCATGATAAGCTTACATGTGGAGCTGGTGCCACATGGCTATCTGTCTCCTGGGATTCCTCAGCATTTCTTCCCAGTGGTTCCTCTCTGTGCCTGTGACATGTAAGCCCAGACTGCACTTGCCAAGCACGTGGCTCTGGCCAGCACCATCCTGGCTAAGCATTTCCAGCTCCACGCTGGAGGCATGCAGGAGCTCATGAGGCACCTCAAACATGATCATCTCATTCCACACAGGGTTGATCTTGTGTTTTGCACGTTTGGTCTGCTTCTTCTTCAGCTTCAAGGACTGATGCTTCAGTGTCACCTTGACAGAAACGTCTGTATAGGAAGTGGAAAGAGACACCATATTAATGAGCATGCAACAAAGAAAAGAGAATCAAAGCCAAAAGAAAGTTGGAAAGGACCCATCAAGTCCAACTTCTGCCCCTCCTCAGGACACCCCAAGAATAATCACACAATGTGCTTTAAAGCATTGTCCCAACATTTCTTGAACTCAGACAGGCTTAGTGCTGTGACCATTTCTCTGAGAAGCCTGTTCCAGTGCTCAACCACCCCCTGAGTGAAAAACTTTTTCCTGATACCCATCTGAAACTTCCCCTGACTCAGCATCATGCCATTCCTTCAGGTCCTGTCACTGATCACAAGAGTGAAGAGATCAGTGCCTGTCCCTCCATTTCCCCTCCGGAGGAAGCTGTAACTGCAATGAGGTGTCCCCTCAGTCTCCTCTCCTCCAGGCTGAACAAACCAAGTGATCTCAGTTGCTCCTCATAAGGCTTCCCCTCCAGACCTTTCACTATCCTTGTGGCCCTCCTCTGAACACTCTCTAACAGCTTAATGGCTTTCTTATATCGTGGTGCCCAAAACTGCACCCAATGCAAGAGAATTTACACCACTGGTGACATCAGACTGAGAGAGAGCACATAAGAAATATTGATTTATGGTGCATTTGGTTTTCACTTTTTAGAAATTACTCAAATCTCTTTGGCTTTCTAATCCAAACATCAATTTACCTTTTTTTCCTGCCAAACATCACCCTTCCCACTCTCTTTCTAGATTTACATAATAGCAGAAACAACAGTCTCTCTTTCCCTGCTATTATACTCACCACTGCCAAGTAGATCTTTCAGCTGTTTGGAATGGAGATTTTTAGCCTTAATGATCACCACCAGAAGGCGGTTAGCTGCTGGCAGGTAGCTAATAGAGAGCAGAACCTCCCCATGGCCTGTGGATGGCTCCTGGAAATGGAGACACAAAAAGGGTTAATTTTTTATTATAATCGTGGTCATAACATTAGAAAAACTAGATATGGTAAGAATGGTGGAAGGCCATGGACCAACCAAGTTGTCTCTCTGTCTTTGTACGGGAGATCTTTCCAGTTACTGGATGACAATAAACCTGCCAAAGATGTCTGAAAGTCTCCTCCGCTCACAAGGCCCCAGTCAAGTGAGTTATTGAATTCTTATATTGCTGGAAAGTAACTGCTTTCTGACATCAACTCTTAGTGGAATATTTAGTCAGAAGAAGATTTGGGTCTGGAATACAATGCAAGTAGTCAGCTACTCCTATTTTGAGAGACCATCTTGCTGCCATATGTTTATGCCCACCACTTCCATTACTGCTTTTCATAATTCACTTTTTTTTCTACTGCTTCATTTCCCAGGGGACTGACAGGACACAGCCCCCAGCCCACACTGCCCAGCGTGAGCGTAGGGCTCCCTGGGAAAGCACAGGTGATGCCTGGGGCTGAGTCAGACCTGTAGTTGGAGCTACACCTTTTCTGACACACTATTTGGTATGGGAAAAAAACCAGCCAAGATAAAATCCTCTGTGAGCTCGGCACAGTACTTTACTCTCCTTTCCCACCTGCCTTCCATCAGGAATGTGAGCAGGTCTCCCTGCTCCCCCTGCAGGAGACTCCCTTTTCCCTTTTCCCTTTTCCCTTTTCCCTTTTCCCTTTTCCCTTTTCCCTTTAGATCGGAAG
>JAWWMO010000174.1:22679322-22745484 GCA_035047845.1 Dendrocincla fuliginosa
AATTCTCAGAAACTCACGTACCTTTTCCTAGGCATGGCTTTTGAATTACTGATGTTAGTGTCAGATTGTCATGGAATTGGGGAGGAGCTGAGGGAGTTGTGACATATGTTAGCTACTGGGAACGACAGAAGGAAGGGCTGGGTTGATGGGCCTCTGCTTCTAAAATTGTTATCTACAGACCATCACAGAGCAGTGCTGAGTGACCTCTGCAGTCCCACATCACTTCTCTAAACGTGTTCCAAACAAATAAAGTCATTCACCCACATGGAGCCATCTGGGAAAAGGGCTTCTCTTGTCCAAACAATTAATCATTAGAGTTTTTGGACTACCAACACAGACTGAGTCCATACCTTCTCTGGGCTCTTTAGCCTTTCCCACTGGGCCTTCCCAAAGGATTCCTCCATCTCAGCAAGGTTCAGTTTTAGTTCCCCCACAATGCTGTGTCTGGAGAACTTGTCACAGTTTCTCAGGGTGAGAGTCAGTGTCCCTTCTGGCCTTTCCTCCGTTAATGGGAATCGCAGGACCTCCTCCCAAAGGGTGTGAAGTACCTTCTTCTTCAGCTCTGTCTGGGCCTCAGCAATACCAGACTTGCTCACCAGTGTGCCCAGTATGTAGCAATGGCAGCCAGCATCTTGGTCCGCACTCATTCTACCATGCATAGCTGGAAAAGATTGATCATAAGGACCTCACACAAAAGACAGCCTTGAAATATCTGGGGCTAAATTGCTTATTTTGTGAGAGCCATAAAATAAAACAGCTGCATAGGCATTGACCCCAGTTCCTACTTCCATGTGGCAGAGTAAGCCATGAGCCCATGCTGTGATGTTTTCCTCATGCTGCGCAATGTCCCTGTCCTTCTGCCACTGCAGAAGAATGCTGCTAATGTTTGGCAGAGCAACAGCTGAGTTCAAGGGAACATGCTCTATTGAAAGATGCAAAACAGTGATGAGATGAGACAGTGTGGCACAGGAATTGGGAGCTCTCATTTACTTCTACCTTGGCAGAAAAAAGAGCTTCTTACAAAGACTAAAAGCAGCAAGGTCAGTCACAGATATCAGAGATGGGACAGACTTCCCCCTTGGCAGACATCCACCCCTCCAGGCCAGTGGGGGATAAGTCTAGGGGTTATTGCATTCAGTTTGTCCAGCCTCTGGTAAATCAATCCATCAGAAGCTATCCCACAGCCCAAAAGATCTGTGTCAAGAGACATTCATCTCTAATTTTATATCGCTTTTATGTTGAAAAGCCTAGAGTGAGAATGGCATTTCACACTTCTTTTCAGCTGCATCAACAGAATCGCACTGCCTTCTCCACAGCAAGAAGAACACACCCTCCTCCAAGGGGTCATGGAGCATCAGGGCTTTGTGGGCAAAATTGCTGTCCTTGCTGCTGCCAATCCCAGGGCAGCTGCTCCTGAGCTGTCTGGACCACAGGGCATGGTTCACAGGGCTCTCCTGCCTTCTCAGGGGAGCCGAACTAGGGAGCAGACCCTGGTCCTAGTGGCAGTGGGGCACATGCAGGGGTGCTGGGATGGCAGCCAGCAGGCATGGGTGTCTACACTGGAGGGAAACTCTGGGCTTGCTGCTGGCAGAAGGCCCACAGCAGTGGCTGCCATTCAACACCTTTTCAAATTCTCACTTCAGAGGGTGTGATTTGATTAGGTTTCCACAGAGATCTGCTCTGTGCATGAATTATTCAGTCAGCTTATTTTACTTTCCCAGAGGAACTGATGATGCTTCAGCCATTAGTGGAGAAGCTGTTATAGTTGTCAGTTCCCACTTCAGAGAGTGACACAGAACCTGGCTGCCTGGCCAAGCACAGCCAGAGGGACCTTCCTTAAAATAAGTCTGGCATCTCCAGCTCAGCCTTTGACTTGACTTGAGGAAGAGGCAGTAGGGAGTGGGTCAAGTTGAAGAATGAAAGGTAGAAAGAGGAATGAGATAGTAGCCCTCTTTCTCCACCCCCAAAGGGAAAAATAAAAAGAAGAGGTTTCTTTCTACCATGTCTGGATTTGGAGGAGCTGGTTCCTGACTTCTGCTTTTGAGCAGTGCAAACAATTGTTCCCAAGCCATGCCCTGCACACTCACTTTGAGCAGTGACATTGCCAGGTGTTCGTGTTCTGCAAGCTCAGAACCAGTGAAACATGCAGTGGTCTTGGGGACATAGATTGGTTTAAAGGTACAAGGGGAACTTTCTTTAAATGTAATCAAAGGTGTCTTGTACCATTCAAATCACAAGAACTCTGCCTCTTACCTTCCAGAAGGGCCACACGCAGCTCAGCCTTTTGTTGATCATACACAAGGGAGTAGTGCAGCTCAGGGGCCTGGTTACAGCTGGCTGCTCTCTCGGGGTTCAAGTGTTCTGTGACACACACATCCTTTACCACACCTGGAACTGAAATAGCCCCTTTAGCAAGCAGGTCTTCACCTTCCCAAGACAGGAAATCCACCCTGTCTTGACTCAGGTTTTCTGAATGTCTTACTATTCCTGCACCTTGTATGCAGGAATATAATTTATTTTCCTCCTTCCTTCATCATCATATCTCATTTTTGCTCTGTTCACTCACACTTTCAGCTCTTTCTACGGAACCTGGACAAGCATTTTGCAGTCCATCTCCTTGTGCTCTATGATAGTTCGCACACTTCCTCTTTTACCTTGTGTCTAGGCCAAGGTGTCTAAATCATACTAATTACTTGTTATACTGTTTTAAGTTGTTTTAACTTACATTTTTAAATTAAATCTTATGCTCTCTCTAATGAGAATATGAGTCTGCTTTTGAGCTGCTATGCAACTCACATTCAGTCAGACCTCTCTAAAACGTTTTTTTTTTTAAAGATTTTAACAAAGCCTTTGTCATGCAAAAAACATCTAATTCCATAGCACCTGATCAGGTTGAAGACAATGAACTTGGTAATCTATGACTCAGTTTTATCATGTGCAGTTTTGAAGCTGAGTGTGTATTTCACATTAAATAAAATAAGTTGCAAGACTAAAAGAGAAGTCAGAGATTTTCTCATCAAAAGGTGTTACCTGCCAGGTCAGTTCTGATTCACGTGGATAACAATAGGGGGACCAGCTTATTTCCTCCTAAAAATCTCAGACGCAATTCAGACCAATTCATTGTGGCATCAAAAGGAGACTGCAACAATTCTTGCTGAATTTTAGCACCACTTGAGCTATGAAATCAGTGACAGCAGGAAGGAAACTTGCTTGTGCCATTAGCAGTGCAGAGAAGCTCTTACACCAACACACTTACATAAAAGTTTAGCCTAAATGCAGTGATCATTCTTCATCCTCTCCACCCTATAATCTTCTCCCTGACACCTAAGGATGTGGCTCAGACAGTCTCTTCCTCCAGTGCAGCTGTTTCCCATAGTACTTTCTTTTCCATACTCACAAGTCTCAGGGTGGAGGAGTGAATGTAGCAATCATCCTTCCAGAAAGGCAAAAATATAATCTCAAGCAATTAAAAAACCTAAAAAGAGTATTCAATAAAAATCATGACAGATGGCATTGGCTTTCTGGCACATCTTCTGGAAGGTTTTATTAATGTGGTAGCCAGAAGAGTCAATTATCCTCTTAAAAGATAGCTGTGAAGTTAAAAATCAGTATGAAAGCAACACAGACATGCTGCCAGAGGTATATAATTGACACTGCATTTTCTCTCAGGCTCCAGAAATTTTATGTTTCATGTTTTGGAACATTACCCCTTGAGCTGGGTAGGAAACAGGAATTCTGTGTGGCAAAAATGTTTGAGGTGTTTGCCTTCAGTTTCACTGCACATTACAACAAGCCAAGACCATCTTACTAAACTAGTGGAATAAAAGGAGCAGAGAAAATTAGAAGCTTCAATCCCCACTGTTCCTGACAAGGACAACTAGCATTTGTCCTGGAGGAGATATTCTGCCTAATTTTTACCAGGTATTTTACACATACTCTGATGACTGTTCTTGGTAAAACTACACTAAATGCGCTTTTCTATAGACTGTTTGCTACCAGTGAGCCAGATTCTTCAAAGCAAAAGATGTTTAGGTACAAAAAAAACATTGCAACAAGACACAACTACAGCTTTGTTATCTGAATGTCCTGATGAACTTCATAACTACCTTCTATTAAACAAACGTACTGAAGACAGAACTCAGTGTTCATGACAGGAGAGCAAAAATCATCCCATGTCTTCATTTTCATGTTTATTTCTCTAACAAAAATCACATTATGCTCAGAAGTATCACAGATCTACACCCAGAAAAGCAATTGTTAGACTGAAGCTCCTACCGTTTTGAGGGAGAACAAACAGCTCTTCACTGACTTGTATCTTCATCCTGTTCTCATCCAAACCAGTATGTTTTCCAGTATCTGGTTCTTCTGTTGTCTTCAGAGAGTACTGTGTGTAGTTAACAATTTCAGGTGAAGTTACTTCTGGTTTGGGGCCATAAATGTTGGGAAACTTCAGGAGTGCTCGAGGCTGGACTGGCTCTGTGGTTTTCTTAACGTTGAACTGAAAATTAAAACCTTGTTTATTACTTTGAACTAATTAGATTAATTCTTCCAATTCTCTCAACGTTAAATGAGCTGCAATAAAGAGAGAAAAGAGGTGCCTCTGGCTTGGTCTACTATAATTTTTATTAGTTTCTACTACTATTATTTTTAGTAGTTTCTGCAACCTACTGCCTGTATGTCCATAGACTTTCTTGCCAAAGCTGATACCTTTCTACTTGGTGTATGTCTTTTCAGATTTATTCCTCAAGAGATGTTTGGTTGCAACAAGAAAAGGATATGTTCTTATCATTTGCTTTTTCTTCTTTTTCTGTACCAGTTAATCCTTTCGTAAGTCTACGTTTCCTCTTCACCATTAAGTTAATTTTTCTATGATTGACACATGGCAATTTTTACCTTGATGTTTGAAGTCAAATCCAAGAGCAAGGGGCTACAGCCACCCACAGATTTCAGAATATTTTATGTGAGTGTGTAGTAAGCATTAGGAAGGGAGACAGGTCATACAGTCACATGGAGCAAGTAGAACCCTGGTACAGTAAGAAAAAGGAGAACTTGTTGAACAAATGAACCCTACAATGGAATACCAAGAGTAGTTGCTTCAATGGTCATCTCAGCCTCTTGGACTATCCCTTGGCTCTGTAGACACACCCTCAGACATGCACTTCCCCTCCATTATACTGGGATTGAAAATTGTACTTTTGTCTGAGTTTGTTAACACTTCAATTCCATGCTGAATCATGAACATTAAATGAGCAGAAGAATCTGAAAGACAGTGCAGTGCTCAGGGAATTCAAGCAAAGGTTGACACAAAGGCATTATTATTCTCCCTAAACAAAGAAAAATATTTTAGTGGAATAGAATAGTCCTCTTTTCCTTGTGTCCCAAGAAAGAATCTAGACTGCTTACAACTGAAATAATTCCTGAATCATTTGTTTGGATTCATCAATGGGGAAGAACAAAAGCTGACTAGCAAATTACTCCAAACCTTGCAACAGATTTTATTACTATTTCCAAAACATAAGGGACAAAAAGCAGAAGTAAACCAGCCATTTAGTTTGATTATTGTGCAGTGGGATTATCTCCAACCTTGCTGCCTGCCTAACTATGTTGTACCATGATTGAGGGTGAGACAGAAAAGGTTCAGAATTGTAATTAAAGTTTTTCTTTAGTCTTACTGTTTCCTATTAATAATGAATGTAGATGATGACCTGAAGGACTTGTCTGTGTTAGGACTTCAAGGTCCTAGCTTGTATGCCCAGAGGAAGCATACCTATTTCTCAAGAAGCAGAGTTTGAAGAAAGAGAGAAGTCTTGGATGTTGGCTGTTTAGTCATATTATGCTTATGGAGATCTTAGTGCCATGGTTACATACACATGGCAGTGGTAGAGAACTAAGTGGACCAGTGACCCCATCTTCTCAAGGCAGCCAGTGCATCAGTTCAGGAAGTCTACAATGTAACATAGCTTTTTGTCGTATCTAATTTTAAGGGCTCTGAACAAGAAGTGGGTTGAGAAAGAAAGACATCACTGTGTGACATCCTCACCTAGCATTCAGCTGAGTTTAGATATTATGTAAGTCATATGGTGGGGGTCTGTAAGTGAAGTTCCTCTTTCAGAGGCATGAGCCTCATCAATCCTCTAGGAAATGTGAAGTTACTCATCCAAACCTTAAATGCAGTTTTCCATTCTTCTAAAGTTAAAGCAAACGAACCAAGCAAAATATGTGAGGAATCACTGGATAACAGCTTGAAAAGCCAGGATGCTTTTGTTGTGCAGAGGCATTATATCTAGCACACTTACAGTGCCTGACACGGTGGTCGGTCTCTGCTGTTCTCTCTCCTGAAGCTGTTGCATAAGGCTGCTGTCCTATTAGGCACTGGTCATCATACCAGAGCCACATGCCTGCATTGCTCTGTGTTGCTAGCACATGAAGCACTTTGTGATCCTTTGGGATGAAAAAAAACATACAAATCTGAGGTATTACTAGTACAATCTTTTCTTCCTCTGGCTAAAAGCTGAGCATTTAGTCAGGAAATCCATCAGCACACAGCAACTAAGAGCTCCACTGGGTCTAAATATTCCTCTTGTCTGTCTGCTCTGCAGAATTAGAGATGAGAGACATATGCAAGCACAGTGGGACTAGCCCACCCCCTTTTCCAACTGCATCTGCCTCTGTTTATTATTTTGCTGCCAGCTCTTTTCCCAAGTGCTGTCTACTAATCCTGTTACATAGCAGTGCTCTATGGAAGTTTTCTTTGCAAATCAGCAACAGTGTCTAAAATAGAGATGAGTAGGACAAATCAGACAGTTTTGCAAAAATGCATGAAAGCAAATACACCAAAAGGAGCAAGGAGGCTGCAACTGATCTTTCTGGATCCCTGCCCAGTGTCACTCAAACAGTGCCAGATTGTTGCTATTGTTGCCTGTGTTTAGGAATCTTCATTCTGCAGGCTTTGCTGAGACTTTGCATATTTACAGCAGTTTTTCATTGTTCTGTAGATGTATCTTTGTGTTTGAACTCTTCCTCCTCACATATGCAGGGCATGTCCATAGGGAGGCCCTGTCTATACCAGATACAAGCATCAATGTCATGGGAGACATGCCAAGTGAATAAAATGCAGACTTCTTTCATCTTTCTTTTGTCATTTCTGTTTATCAGAATCAGTGGCCCTGACAGGCTTCAATAATTAAGTATGTCAAACACTGACTAGGACATAGTGTGTACTAATGTAGTCAGAAAAAAAGTCTTGACAGAACAATTTATAAACATAGACAGGAATGATAAAATTTCACAAGCTCTGAACTCAAATTGAGATTAATTCCTTGAAGGCATGTAGACTGATTCTGAATCAGTGACAGCACGGGAAAATGCATGTTCCTGGCAAGAAAACTATTTTAATTGGAAATAATTGCTAAACATACAGAATATGCAAACTAAGAACATTTTGCGCTTTCTGTGACAGAATGTTCACTCGGCTGCTATAATTTGGCCAGATTTCTTTAAAAAAAACCCAAAGCCAGTAACACTAGAAATAATACTTCAAGTTAAAAAGTCTACAATACTAAAAGAATGCAATCACTCAGGTAATAATGATACATTGAGGGCAGGTTGAATAGTTTGATCCCCTGTTTGTCATATACTGGACTAAGTCATGGCAAAACTTGAATGTAGAAATATTGTGAATAGCTGCTGGGTACTGGAGGCCTAATTAGACAATATGGAGACTGAGTGCTTATTTCAGTCATGCAAATAGGGTAACACCCCAGTGGACAAGGCCCAGGATGGATTAACATTTTCCCAAGACATTTCCCAAAAGGCATATAAAAGAAAATAAGTCCAGTCCAAGGATGGATTTAAAATAAGGATTTGAGATGTTTCTGAACTGGCAGATTACAACAAAAAGTCTGTCATAAAAAGAGCCTGATGGTAAAGTTATCTGTGGGTAGTGTTGTTCAAGACAACAGCTAGAAAAATTGTTATCCAAAGTGATATGGCTGTCAAACTTGCACATTTCTCATTCATGTTAACAGTAAACTTAGAAAATCTCAACATCATTGTACATTCTTACATAGAGGTTTTGGCAAATCTCCTGTATAGGGTAGAAAAGACAAGAAAGAAGCCTGAAAGGGACATGACTAAGCTATCAAACACAATAACAGGTGAAATTTATCCTAGGAAAATGCAAACTGGTCCTAGGAGTTATTCACCATGCTCATGGATGATGGTTCAGAAATAGCAGTGATCTCTTAAGAAGTCCTAAATTCCATGCAGGTGTTTATCTATAGTCAGCAGAGCCATCCTCCCTTCTTCCCTTACCTCCCTTACACCCTTCAGCAATCACAAGTTCTGGTAATGCCATTCTGTGTATCTGCACCAGTTCTTACAATAGTTTATAGATTTGGTTATCTTTCCTCAGAATAAACTCTAACAGGAGCATGAGGATGCCAGGCTTCTTTCTTACTGAGATCCTAAGAGTGAAAACCAGAGAGAGATTGAATATTTAATTACAGACATTACAGAGAAGTTCAATTAGGACTCCTGCTACACTCTTTAAGAATACAAAAATAATAGGCAGCTCACATAATTAAAAGGCGAACAAAGACTTATACAATGGATCACTGGCCTTTGGAATTGGCTTGTATGGCATAACACTTCATTGAATGGTTAAGTGAAAGTGAAAAGGATACAGGCACATAAAAATATCAGGAGCAACAGCCAATTGGTAATACTTTTGGAGACTGACCATAGCTTGTGCTAAAGATCATAGTCAACCAAGGAAATCATCTAATATTTCCCTTTGAAGAAGAGATTCCCATTAATAAGTACATTAGAAGTGTACTATCATTTCCCTTGCTCTCTCTTGCACTGGGGTCAGGAGTAAATCACGGTATTTGGATTCTAACAAGAGTAAATGAACACACAAGGATGCCTGACACACTTCAGTAAGTGAAAAAGAAATTCACAGTGTGATGAGATTGTTCTGTCATCACAGTCTAGATTCTCAGCTGTTTTTTATTATAATTTCAATGCGTTGTTTTACCTTCACACATAATGAATCCCCTCAGTTAGAGGGGCAGAGGGAGGAGAAGGGAAGGTTTTCACAAGAAACCAGCTGTTGACGAGAAACTATCCTGCAGGAACTGTAAGATATTGTGAAGAGTTAAATAGCTGCTATATGTGATCTCAGCAGGAGTCATCTCTTCTTCACAATGCTGCCTGTCACCTGGTACAGTCCAGTCTTCTCTCTCAGGAAATTATATCTCTTGTGATCTTGACAGCTAAACATCATTTCCAGTCCTTCTCTCCTATTTTTGCTATTAGCAGCTTTCTCTTTAGCAATGTGGTAGCTGTCTTCTGCTCCGGTAATTCTATGTGTTACCCCAGCTCATCTCTGTTTTTCCCTCAGTCCTCCTCCCACTAGCATGTTGTTACATCCTGAACACAGTAAGCAGATAAACAAGCAGCACAAATCCCATGCTGAGTAGCCTAACAGGGAAGTTGCATTCCCATTCGCTGCATTTAAAGCAAAATCACAGAATAAATAAGAGACGGTGTCTTACTTGCTGGACTGGCTGAAGCACGCTGGGCTTAGTATTTTCGGTCTCCTCCTCTTGGTCCTTTTCTGAGAGTCCTTTCCCAGGTTGCTTGCATTTGCAGAAGCAGGTGAGACCGCAGAGGGCAAGGATGCTAGTTGCAGTCCCTAAGGTAGCCCCCAGGGCTATAACTGGAGCAGACAAAACCATTGTCCTGCACTGCACAGGAATAGAAAGCACAGAAACCCTGTGACTCTCCTACTCCCTGCAAGAGCAGCTCTCCCACATTCACTCTGATTCTAGCCTGGCTTCATTCTCCTTGGAAGTCTGAAAGCGATTCTGTTGTGCAGCAAAGAAAAGGGACCAATCTAGAGACACAGATAAATCATCCCACCTTTGCTAGGCAACAAGGCTACCTTTCTATCCTGATGATGGAGGTTCTGCTCCAGGTCAGGTAAAGGAAATAGTGATTGTGGCGCCTGCAATCTCCATATAGCCGCAAACAGGCAGTTTTCATTGAAGCCTGTTTTCCAGCTCCACTGGGAAAAGTCTGATGTGTGATAGAGAGGAAAGACGTCAGCAGAAGGGGCTGGCCTTGCTAGCTAACTCACAGAAAGTGCATCAAAATATTTGATCAGCTCTCTAGCAAAATTTCTCAGGCATGGCTTGCTGATATGCTCAAGAGGTTTAATTTTTCTCTTTTAAGGTAAAGATAGTAACTGCTAAAAGCTGCTGGCCTGAGAAGCCCTGTTATGATAACGTTGTACGAAAGCTCTATAGTCAGAGTAAAGCCTGCGTGTAAGTCAGGCAAAACTTGCTCTTTCTTCAAAGATGCTGGAAAACAAACACAGGCAAGAATTAAGCACTGTCCCATGCCTCACAACCTTCCCATTAAAGCACAGGGTCTGAACCCTTAGGAGCTGCTTTCAATAGGATCAGTGCAAAGCAGAACCTCTATTTAAAAAGACAACAGAAAATCCTACCAAAGAAGACACACTAGTGCATATGCTTCTTCCTCTGGAGGCAATGAGAAAGCGAACAGCATATGCTAGATATTAGTCATACTGCTTGCCATGCTGGTGTCAGGCAGTGGGCTGGTGAGCACAGGAGAGGAACCTACATGAATAGACCTGAAGGGCTAGGTGTCTGTGCCAATTTTCTCTTGAGATGATAGAGTGATTATCTTTCTCTGACTCAGTTATTTTTGCCTTATTTCTCAGAATGCCCATCTTGGGGGAGAGCATAATAAATGCTATCATTTGATATGTTTCTTGGGGCATGTACAACACTTTCTTGGGTACCTCACAAGGAAGTTGCCAGAAAGTGATTATAATTCTGGCCACTATATATGTGGGCCAGAGTGGAACTAGTAAGCAAGATGCCAAATATCCCTTATAAGGCTCTGGAAAAAAAACACCCATTTCTACAGGGAGTTTCTTTGTCTTTCTATTTTGGATTACAGTTGATGCCCATGGATCAGGAAAAAGTGAATTATGTACAGAGAAATGTTTAGAAATTCAGTTTTTTTGATCTTTCTGGAGCTCAGGTTTTGCAAAGATTTTTCTTAACCTTTTTTTTTCCTTTTTTTTTTTTTTTTTTTTTTTTTAATGTTTCACATCTTACTTATGACAACTCACTCAGGTTTGTTCCATTATAGATGACATGTTCACCTCCCTGGCACCAAACTTGCCTTAAACATCTGACTGTCATTTTTATTGTTAAAGATATCTCTGTAACACTGCAACATCCTAATGGATGCAATGCGCATTCTGTCATTTTGCCTTCTCCTCATTCTACCAAGCTTGTTAGACACATCTCACCGCACACTTCCAACCCTCCTGAGACCCCTATCAAGAACCAAATCGCAATAGATTCCTTAAGCAGAGGCAATAAATTCCTGAGGCCACTGAAACTGGTCATTCAGCTCATCCCACATAAGGAAAACTTTGAGGTTTGCCTCCTATCTTTATAAGAACAAAAGATGGGCACACCAACCTGAGCCAGTGGCACAACTCTTGCTGTGCTCACTAGTGGGAAGAACATCACATAGAGGGGATTGATAAACCTGACTGAATGATCCCTTTACTTCTTGCTTTTTGTGGCTAAGGACATTCCAAAGCCTTGAGCAGCACGCTTGTCCTTTCCTCTTCTGATTTGAATTTTCTCTGCCACAGACAGACTGTTCCAACAGTTTTCTGACTTAACTAACAACTACTTAATTTACCCCATATTGAACAGATAACATTGTAATCATAGTGCCAGGAGTTCTTACCTTGAATTTGAAAAATGAACCATATTTTTATGGAATTCTACCACCACTCAAGAGAAGCAGATGTGAGGAGAGTCTGAAAGATGACAAGAAGAATGGACACAGTCTTTAGATGCCTTTGGTTTCCTCCACAGGATGGGTTCTTCCTAAAAGTGCTAATGAAAAAAACACAGCTAGATCAGAGACCCCTGAGATGTGGAAATCGTATGAAAAGGAAGAAGGTTCTGTTAAGGGTAGAATACAGTGAGAGAGATTTGGAGTGGAGAAGGCATTCAGTGCATTCATGAGATGCAATCTTCATGTGTTTTCTACACACTGTTCTGAGAATTACATAAAGGTTGCTTGCGACATGCCTTAGAAGGAAGGTCACATCAAAATTTCTCTGTAAGACAGTAGTTTAATAGCATACTTTCCAAGATGCTTTCTACCTGTTTATGTATGAAGATTAAGTTTTCCTTGACAGAAATTGTATTTGCTGTGAAATGTAAGACGTACAGTATAATTTTCAGATATCATATTTTAATAATAATAGCCAGGCATCAGCCTTTGCTGCTATTGCTAGGAAAGCAAAACAGCTCTTGCTAGACATTGAATATTAGTAGTATGTGAGCTTCTACAAGTGATAGGACAAAGGCTTCAGAATTTTATGTGTGCACTGATACATAAAACTGGTGCAGATACATAATTTAACTGTAGCTTTGGCATGTTTGGCTGTTTCTCTGTTTCAGAAGGCTGCCATGTACCCCCTATCACCAGTAACCATTGTAAACCTTACTGTGGTACATCTTTTGCTTTCCTTGAGGCCACATATAGAAAGTATAGAAGTATATTGGAAGTATAGATACTTCCAGAGTGTGGGAGACTCAATACTAAAAAGTAAGGAGAAGGGCCAAAAAAGCAAAAATAGTCAGGAAGGATAGTGTGACCTACAGAAAGGTAAGAGAAAAAACCATTGAGAAGGAATAGAAAGAGTCCGTAACATGAGAATTGGGCACTGGTGTGACCACTGTAGAAGGATGCTGCACCCTGCTCTCTTCAAGAGTACTAATGCACTAGGAAAATAGAGGGAGTTCAGGAAAGCACTACATGAGTGAATAAAAGGGTGAAAGGCAGTGGATCAGTGTTATTCAAAAAGGTCAGTCTATTTATTGATGAAAAGGCAAATGGGTATCTTGATCAAAATCCTTAAGCACCCAGTTGTGAAATAAACCTTTGATGATAGAGGTCCTCTTCTGTTGAGCAATTAGCAGAAGCTAATGGCCAGACACTGATGCTAGATAAACTCAGAGCAGAAACATGTTGCAGATTTTCAACAACAGGCATAGTATTGGTGGGAGCAATATCTCAGGGATTATGGAGGGTTATCCATCATGGGTAGTTTTGAAATCAAGACTACTGTTGTGCAGCTTGTTTTTATGGGACTATTTTCATTCAGTTATGAGCTACACTGATGTTGAACCACCAGTGACATCACCAGTGTGGTGTCCTCTGTTGTTCCATGTTTATACAGGGCTTGCTTGGGATGTGAAGAGAGTATTAATGTATGAGGCAAGTTTTTTAAAAAATCACAGTACCTCTGAGAGCATCAAAGGTCCAGCAGCTGCAAAGAGAAAAGCACCTGTGCTTTAGATGATCACATCATACCACAAAGCCCAGCAGAAAAGAGTCTGTGCTTTACCAGGTGAACTGCTTTAGTATGAGGTCTCAGCACCTCAGTAATGAAGATTCAGAAAGAAAATGTCAGCTCCAGCTCAGGACAGACCTGGGTGAAAGAAAGAAAAATAAATCACTGTAAATGCAACTGAGAGTGTTGTTCAGTGAAGTGGCAGGCAAAAGGTGAAGTGTGAGCCCAGTTGGCAGATGAAGTTAAGGAGAAGTTAAGGAAAAGAGCAAATGCTTTCCTAAATGGGGGAGGGTATCTGTGTGATAACAGATAACAACTCAGATACTCTGCTTCTCTATCAGACTCTGCTAATTTTCTATGGAAAATCCAGAGGGAAAAGAAACTCATTTAATGCCTTACTGTATCAATTTCATCTGAGAATTGCCTCTTGCTGACTGGAGAAGCAGAGTTTATTTTTGTGCAGGTAGTTCAACTGCAAATATATGTTTATTTCTACTAGATTTTTTTTTTAATAATCACAGGAGATGTGAGAAACTTCAAAACCTTCTAAAACGCCAGACTCCAGATTACACATTATGTATTTACTATAAACTGCTGCCTCCTAGAGGCGACAATGTTTTTCTTACAGTTTCTGCTGAGAGTTCTCTAAGATACTATGAGTTTCAACTTTTTCAACACCAATGGTGTAAAGGTTCCTTTTGCAGAGAAAAACATTGGGATCTCGTACTTATAGTTAAAATTGTAACAGCCATGTTAAGGCTGCAAGACCAGGAAATTCAAGAATTTTGGTTGCCTGTAAGGCATTAGTTCTATCCACTTCCATGTCAGCCTTGTCTTTAAACCTTTCGGTACAGGATAACAACATTTTATTTCCAACTGAATTGTAAAGAGTTTGGTAAGATGCACTCTGGTAATGAATCAGGTTTATATATTGAAAGCAACTAGGTTTTATGTGTGTCCCCCTCCAATGAAGAATAGGTAAAGAAAGATATGATTCCAGATTACTGGCTGATATTACAGCTTAAGCAGCTGGAAATATACACAATAATTACATGGGGCTTTGTTCTGATTTACTCTATATTCAATCTGGCACTTTGTGGTCTGACTTACACAAGAACTGAGTGCCCACTTCAGGAGCAAAATTCCATGGGACTCATGCTGGAACATGTGCAGCAGTGTGGTACTAAGCATTCTGAAAAGAAAAACATACAGCAGTTCTTTAGGAGATACTGTTGTGTGAGAAAGCCCAAGGAGGCAAGCAGTCCCCTATCTAGTTGCCCGATGTGTTTATTGGGGTCTTTTGCTGAGTACCTCAACCAGTAAAAGCTGCAAACAGTGGCAATTCTTAGTGTCTAATGGTGAATCACTTTCATTCCTTTTAATATCAAGAACACTACAGGAACGTTTTTCTTTAAGATGAGATTTCTTGATCTTGTTCCTTGACATAGAGACAGATAACAAAGAGGAGGAAATAATTGGAGATAAGAAATATTCACAGTTTCTAGTTCTGAACTTGAGAAATTATATTCTCTTCATATACACCTCTAGCCATTCCTTGTGACCCAGAAGATTCTGTCTGGCTTTGGAATATTTTTTATGACACTGATATATGAATTTCAGCCAAGACTGTGATAAAATGAGTTGGTACATATGATCATGTAGCCAGCCATTCCAGTCAAGAGAAAAAACACCCTCTAAAAAACCAGCCTTTTCAGAAAACAGCCTCCGGCTATCAGGATAGGTGCCTTCTGAGTTTATTGAGACTGGGTTAAGTGCAAAGAGTGGCATGGGTCCATGCTTATGGTATCTTGCTCCTCTGCTGCTGTGATCTGCCTGTCCTTATGCCTTCATTTGAAATAGCTGAGACTGGGAATTGGTTTTGTTTTCTGCAGAAATATATGCTGTGTTTAGCTTTTCAGACTAAGATCACAGTGAGATCTGACCTCATGCTGATCAAGTCTAGCAGGAAATTACAACTCAGAATCAATGTTGTTCAGTACAAAATAGAACAAAGAGTCTTTTACACTTTACTGCCAGCCCCTTTATTGACAGCTTTGCAGTCAGCCCTAATCTAAATGATCCTGAGATAGCCAACACCTTCAGGATTTAGGCTCTTCTGTATTGGAAAACACAGGGGCACTGCCTGTGTTTGCCCCAGAGGACCGTACTTGCTTTGTACACAACTTTCAATCTCCAAAGTAGTTGAGGCAGAACCTTTCCCTAACAGAAGACTGAAAAAGCTACATCCAAATTTGATAGGAGCCCTCCTATGTGTGCTCCTTTCAGTAGCTCTAGGGAATTGTTTCTTCATTTTCATAGCTGCCTAAATTACAATTCAGAGGACTATCATCTCGCCAGTGGGTTCCTTGACTTGAAGCTCTATGTCCTCACCTGTTTCCTAGCAACTCTCAAAGCTCCAGAGTAAACTGTCTTCTAGCTGCAAAATTGCAAAGGGGGGTCAGAGGCTCTTCCCCGGGTAAAGTAGAAGGAAACCTAACACAGTTATGGTGAAAAGTAAAACCCTAAGTGCAAATTCCCTTACTTGACTCTACTCTGGTTGTTTCTGCTCTGGTTTCCACAGCCTCTACTTCACTGCTGTGCTTACACTGACCAGCTCACTGTCCTTTTCTTCCTGGATACATTTGTGACTTTTGAAACAGTTATATCTTCCCTCTGTTTTCATAAACCTTTCCCTCCTCTTTCTCTTCTTACTGTTCATTTTGTAGGTCTTCTTCTCTTTCCCTCATGATATAAAAATCCATTAGCTATTGAGAGGATAGATGATTCTTCTTTTTCTATACCTTATCTTCATTTAATCTTTTCCAGATCCATTCCCACTGTCATATTTCATAAATAGATTACAGATCCCATAACAAACCCCTGACCAATCTCTTGCCATATGAAAGCTCAAGTTGACATTGATGACTTCTCCCAAGGGACTTCAAATGAGCTTAAATCTAACATGGTCACAGTAAAACTCATGATTTTCCCATGCCAGGTGCCTTCACCGTCCAGCATCGTCTGCCACACCACTAGTTACATATCAAAAGACCTCATCACTCAAGCCCTACATCTTGGATGTCCCTAGCATCATTAGCAGCAATTTGTGCTTTCTTGGTTTCTGTCAGGCTCTTCTTACTGTCTGTACAGCTTAACTCCTCTGAAGTACAAATTCCATTGAAGGTGTTTCATGGCATTATCAGATAAACATATATGATAAAGTTTTAATCACACCAAAGCTATGTTTTAGGAGGGAAAGAGTTTTTGTTCCAACAAAGTTTAAACTTTGCATTTCACCTAAATCGTGGTGAAATACATTAATCTTGTGTTAAAAATTCTGTTCAAAGTTGAGACACACTGGGTACCAGACAGTAGGAGGGAAAGGTCAGCCCCTGTCTCTGGAACAGGAACAGTTGTGTAATCTTCAGCAGTTGCATGGCAAGGTGTGTAGGAGAAATGTCTGCCTACAACTTTCCCAGTTTGGCTTGCTCTGCACATATCAGGGCACAGAAATGATCAAGGCACAGAAATGATCAAGACACAGAAACCACACTATGAATCAGACTTTACTGATTCATTATTTTTTTTTATAACAAGCATGTAGATGGTCTAAATATCCTAAAAATCGTGGTAAGGTTGTTCCAGACACAGTGGAATGCACAGCACCCACTGGGTCATATTAATGACCCTGAGAGGAAGCACCCAAACCTCCTTCATCTCATGTCACAGCTGGAGAAAAGACAAGGCACAAGATATGAGTCTCTTTAAAATGTGGTGCCACATGCAGACACTTTGTAATGCTGTACTCTGCAGCAATGCCCAGGTAGACTAAGTAAGAAGGAGCTCAGATGGACTCTCTTCACCCAAAGCTGCAAAATTTGTAGCTTGACCTTCCAAACCAAATCTCTGGCATGTCATGAGAAAGGAGAAAAACTTTTGCCTCTCTTGCCAGAAGAAGAGGAACACTTCCAGTCATGATAATTATCCTAGTCTCTGACAAAATCAGAAATTCAGCTGCTAAAGTGATCAGCAGACTAAATGAAGCTGCAGTTACCAGACAGCAAATGTTGCCAGTCCTTTCCCATGTATGCATAACCAGCACATGGAGACCTGTCACCACAGCCTCTGCCCAGTGATGCTACTCATGGACAGGACCTCAGTTAGGAGTAAGTCTCCCCTTCCTCTGCCCTGCAATGGAAGGAAAGATGAGGGGCACAGAATGCAGTTGAGAAGGAGCTACTCATAAGCAGAAGTTAAGGGTGGCAGCATCCCATTTTCTCCCCTGCTTTTCTGTCACTTCCTTTTAATCTGACCAGGTGAGCACATTCAAACATGAGTGGAGGACTGGAAACCCAGAGAGTATTTGGCAAAAGGATCAGCCTGGTGTTTGCCATGCCTCACCAGTTTTGCTTAACAGAGGGACACACAACCAACACATGGGTTCCAAATACATTCAGACTTTCATTCTCAGATGCTCTTCCTGCTACCAGGAAGAAGAACTGCAAGTCCTTGACAGTTTCAATGGCATAGGGCAGGAGAAACCCTGGAGAGCAGAGGAGAAGCAAGGGAGTCCCTTGAGCACCTGCAGGAACCTGGGCTGGAACAGGCTTGGGGGAAAAGACACGTGATCTGAGTGAAAACTCATGATCAAAGTGTGATAGTGTCTGTCTATCACTCTGGAGAAGTGTTGGAAGGAGTGGAGAAGTGAAGAAGTGCTTCCCTTTTCCTAGGCTTGATTTGTTAATCCTAGCAAGTGGCTGATAGCAAAGATATATGTACATGCAGCAGAGTGTGAAGAATTCAGGTGGAACTTCTACTTAATGTAAGGCTACTCTAGATCACCCTAGGATAGCAGTCAAAGGATGCACTGCAGTAGCCATACACTGGAGTATAAAAAAATAGCATTGTCTCATAGCAGCTCCTAATATAGGATAAGTCCTCATTGACAGCAAAGATCATCCCCTAGAGTTTCAATCCAGTGACTGTTTTAATCAAGTACACCCATGAGCAGAGATGCATGTGGTCCTGCTTCTGTGAGGACCAGTAGGTCGGCAAGTCTGCTGCCCAATTTGTTGCATGACTTAGCAAAAAAACAACAGTTTTTCTGGTTAATTGAGTAAAGAGGTTCACTTGGCCATTTGATACATATACCTTTTTTTTCCTACTTGCATTTTGCCTTTCTCTTTAGTTGTGATAAACCAGCACCTTAGTCCTCATTTCTTCAACAGATCTTAAGATACCAGAATTTCAATGGTCCGAGGCTACAGCCATAATTCCCATAATGGCAGGCCACACAGACTGCCTATATGGCCCTCATAAATTCTTGGAGAGACAAACTCTACATTCTTTTCTCCTTTTTATGATGGTCCAAAATGAGTATCATGTGGGCCTCTCTTCTAGATCAGAAGAGATTATCAAATTAAAGTAATAAATACTCTACTCTTCTCTCATTTGCAGAGACTAACCACTTTGAATATTCCATATCACACATTTCTTTGATTTCCTACAAAAAATTACTTATTTAAAGAAGAAATACAAATACCTTCACAGATACTGTTTATGACATTTCTTATCAGAGATAGAAGGCAGATACTTGTGTAAAGGATAGACCTCTAAATAAAAGCTTTCTCAGAGTGCTTGACTTTGATTTGTTGCTGAACTCACACTGTATCATTTGCAGATACAAAACAGAACCATCCCTGTAAAAAAACCAGAGCTGCAGTTCAAGTCTCCCAGTAAAAATAAATGGTTTTCCTGCATACAAACCTGTGAAATGAGAGCCAAAGCTGAATTCACTAAGTAGAATTGAATCTATTAGCACAGATGAATCTAAAGTCAAGGGCTAGACTTGAAAGCCTTCAGATTAAAGTTTGGCCATGCATGCTTCTATCAGCTAGTTAGATAAATCTAAAATAAATTAAATATGAAAACATAGATATGGTTTTTGCTTCAGCAGAAGATCCTAAGGCAGCTTCTCTAATGTATTTCAACTGCACGTTGTCTAAGGATAGAGGTGTATTCCTTGAGCAACAAAGGGAACACTGGTAAGGGCTTGAGAAATGGTAATTGTAGTAATATGTCAATGTTCCTTTAATGTGTTCAAAAACTAATAACATAATCACTGCAGATGAGCAGAAAAGAAACGTCCCTGAGGAAGCTTTTTCCTTAATATAATCACAGCTGCAAGGTAAGGTTAATGTAGCCACAGCTACCCTGGGAAACATCATGGATAGGTAGGTCGTGGTTTGGGTAGCAGCCATCCCATGCTCCCTGTTATATCTGCTCTTCTCCAAAGGAATGGTGAAGTCACCAGGCTGGCACCCTCCTCCTCCAGGATCCTACCAGGCCCCATGGTGTAAGGCCCTGAAACTCCTAGTGACCTGAGGAAAAGTGGTAGTGAGGGTGGAGGGAGGCACAGGGATATGTGTACACATTCAGCTTCTCCTGCTACAAAATGAGGAAAAAAAAAAATATTTCCTTTTCAGATGTAAATGGTAAATCCATAATGGTGCATTTTTTGTATGTGCTGCTAGTGGGAGCCCTAGCGTGGCACAAAGAAAGAGGCGATCTTCTGCTCCTTGAAGAATGGGCAGCCTCAGAAACAGAGAGGATGAAGGGTGGTTTTCCTGTGTGACAGGTGACATGGTTAAATCTTGAGTTGCAGTTGTAGATTTTAAAATGTTAATTATTTCCTTGTACAAGCTAAACCACAGAAATGAGAGGTGGTTAGTCCAGGCTGAGGATGTGCTGTGCATAGTCCCCCAGTGACAATCTGACAACACAGAGCAGGAAAGCCTTTGCTCTCCCACCCTTCCTCTCCTACCCACTGCAGCTCTGCTAGTGCTCCTCCGGCCCTCCTTGCATCAAACCTGCTCATCCTGTCACTCCCCCTGCTGCCCCCAGCTCTGCTGCAGCACCCCTGTCTGACCTGGTGGGTGGCAGACCCTGCTGGTTCAGCCTGGATCCGAGGCCCCCGGGCCAGATCATGCCCCTTAGTCTGTCTGTCTGTCCAAGACTCACCAGGCTGTGCTTAGATGCTCATAACAGACCCCTAGGAAAACAGACTGGCATCCATGCTGTGTTGGTTATGGTGGTCAAAGCTGTCAGAGATAAAGTGCTTCTTCTTTGGAGGCAATTGCTCTCTGGCAAAAGATTCTAGGAACAGCAAGCTGATTCTTTGTTTTAATAACTTAGAATTTATTGTCAGGTAATCTTTCCAATGTCAATTTTTAGTCACAAGTCTCTGCCCAGATATCAGCTCTTAAAACGAGACAGGAGTTGTAACAGCTATGCTTTTACTTTTCCTAAAATACTTTTCGGTGCATCCAGATAAAATCAGAAGTAGCAAGGGAAGGTATCCAAACTCACCTGCCCAGGAGGCACGAGAGGAGCTACAAATTATCCTCCCAGAAGAGGAAGCAAAGCCTGGTGAATGGGTGTATTTCACAGTGAGGCTCACATTGTGCAGGGAACTGGCATTCAGAAAAGCACAGTAAGACTGAAACCTTCTCAAGACTTCCATTGAAATATTAAAAAATCCTGCCAAGAGGGCAGTTGGGAAGTCATAAAGGGACTAAAGGTATTGAGACAGAGCACAAACAACATTTCTGATGAGGTATAAAGGGGAAAAAAATTCAGTGAAGTGCAGCTGATGGTATTTGAGCGAGAGACATCAACCAATCACCAAAGAACTCTTTATCAGGCAGATCTGTGTACTGTAGAGGCAGAGATGTGCTTTTCCCTTACAGCACACACAGTCAGTTCCCATGCACTCAGCTGAGAGGCAGACATGAGACAACATTTCGTTTCCTTTAATTAAACTGCCAAGGAAGCACTTGCAAGGGCAGCTTTTGTGTCACGGTTTATGTAGCCAAAAGCTACCCGTTGGTAAAAGGACGCCTTTGCTCACAGGAGATGAAACCAAGCAGGGGAGCTGGCTGGCATTGCACAATCCGTCACAGGGAGACCTGCCCCGTGCTATAGCTGGGCAGCTGGGGCAGCACTGGGGGATGGCATGTCTCCCTTCAGAGGGCAGACAGACCAGGGATAACCCCAGGCACTGCTCAAACAGCTTGCACCTTACCCCATCACATGGATTCCTTTGCAATCAGAGTAACATTGTTCTGCGGGCTGAAAACATCATGTAAAACCTTTGATCTATCCTTTCTTCACCTAAGGGCAGCAGACAAATCATATGGCTTCTCCCGATAAAAGAGAGGAATTTTTTTGGGTTTTTTTCCCAAGGCAATCATAAGTTCATTACTAGAGTTGTCCAAATTAAAGTTCCAGGTTCATCACTTCCATTCCCCTTCCTCAGCCCAAATAGTCATTGGATTATACATCATTATAAATGCTAGTTTAATTGCTGAATTATGCTTTGCTAAAATTGGCCTTGAAATCTGATTTTGAAATTAAAATCAACTTGTTTTCAACTTCTGTTTTAGAAATTACAATGGTGTCACTATTCCAAATTGTTTCTTTACTATTTTGATTTTTTTCCTAGGTGCTTATTTTTCTTTTGTAAAGAAGAATCCACTGCAAAACAAAAATATTTTTCTTCATTGCCCTTTTTCTTCTGATGACAGACTGAAGTTCAAAGTGTCTAGGTTTGGCTCTTTGAATAGGAACATGACTAATCAATAGCAAGCCAATGTTCATCATTTAGGTTTGAGTTCTCTTATCAAACACTGTCAGGACTTGGACTGCAGCTGGAGCTAGTCATTAATATCATGGAGGATGTGTCAGTGTTCTGCTAAAGAGTCTGCAGACCATTCAGATTCATTGCTACAGATGGTGTTAGCAAAGACATGTAAATCCCACAGGAGGCCCTTGAAAACTGAAAACTTAACAGGAATCATGTTGAGCTACTCCAGGTCTTCTCTGGGAGGTAGGATCCAAGGAAGTGTGGAGAGGGAAATGAAGAACAAGTAAATCTATGTATACAGTAAGTGTGATTTGGGCATTGGAGAACAGCTTCTAAACTGCAGTCTGCCTTGTCTAGAGCTGTCTTTTATGACAAGTGTCAGTCTTCTATATAGGGACTCAAAGTCTGTGCTGGTTATTAGTGAAACCCTCAGAAGCTGCCAGCACTTCAATAATAGTCTGCAAAGTGCAGTACTGGCTGACATGAATTCCACTGAAATTATCCACTCTTAATCATTGCACTACCAAAAAGGTACAGACAATTTGACAGGAATTGAAATGTAATTGTAGAACCAAGAAGACCTGAATTATCAGACTAAAGGGCAAAAGGTCTTTTAAACCAGCACAGAGAAATCTTGTGTGAAGACTGATTTAAATCTGAAAAGTATCTGATCATAAAGACACCACAGAAAAGGAAGTGATTTCTGTGTGATAAGGACATTTGGAATTAGCGAGAGGGAGACAAAAAGCACCGAGCTGGAAGCATTGCACAGGAGCAAACTTCCTGACCAGAAGATTAGGATTCAGAATGAATGAGCCTAGAGCTCAGTGGAAACCAGAATTCCTTTTCCAGATGAAAGTGAGCCAAAATACTGAAATGCTGCACAAGCAGACATTCCTGAGAAAGGATACTAAGTAATTCTATCTAAAAGAATATATTCCTGGTTCAGATTTGTCAATAACTCCAGACTGTATATGTAACTGTGTAGTGTTTATTTATGTGATGGCAATCCACTGCAATTTCACTTATGTGTTGTGGCCCATACCATTGCTTCAATGGTTGGTTTTGGCAAAGCCAGATGATCTTAAACTTTTAAAATTAGTTAGTATCTTACCATGAATCAGTTATGATGACTATCACATAACTTCCATAAGCTGTTTGACATAAATATTTCTATTTTCTTAGTTACTGGAATTATTTTTCCCCCCACATTTTACAACACAGCAATTAGTAGCAATTACTACATTTTTTTTAATTAGATCTGGAAAGTTTACATTATATTTTGGGAGCTGCTTACAGTGAAAGAATCCAAAGAAATAACTGCATTACAGATATGACTAAATGACACACGACTGATGAAAATCTGAAAGATTTCTACTGAAGTGTTGTACCTTTTATACATCTGCTGTTTTGATTTTGACTGTATACTTTGTGGTGAACTCCCATATGCAACAGAAAATACATTTTTTCATTGGTATGTCTTTGTATTATGTTCTTGGTTATGCCTACAGATTTCTGCAAACCAGCCTATGTTCTCCAAGTTTTGTAGTGGCCATTCAGGATCAGTGCTCTTTTTGCTGAGAGACTTCTTGCAGACTAGACACCGTCCGAGTAATTATTGACATTTTGTTGTTGATTTTGGACATCTGCTAATCATTGTTCACGTCTTCAAAATCTATGTCATCCGCCTCCTGTTCAGCAGAAACTGGGATATACTGACAGGAAAACTCGGGTCTGACAAAATTTCCCACATGCTTTTCTTCTACACATGCAAAAACAGCTTCTCACTGCTAAGCCCTAGTTTGGTTCCTAAAGGTTCAAAACAATTTTTGTGTCACCCTTTCTACTGGAGATACCAGCTTCGCTGTATCTAATAGACAATAAAACAGGTCTGCTGACAACTCCTCCCCTGTGGGAGGAAACGCTGAGGAAAATAGCAAAATATTGAATAAAAATATCAGTCACAAACCAAAGCTGATAAGATCTTCAGAACTGGCAGCAGCCAGGAGTGCCAGCACTCCTCCTCGCTCTCTTGTGTGTACTTTGCCAGCTGCAGCATTTACAGCGGCATTCTTGATCAGAACAGCAATCTCCCCCATCAGCACTAGTTGTTAGCTTACTGAAAATGTGGCATGAAGCAATTTATTTGATGAACTGCTTGGTATGTCAGCATATTAACATGTCCAGGGTAAAATGTGCAGCATCCTTTTTGCCAGCCCAGTTACCTCACTTTTTCCTGAGCACATGCAGCTAATCAGTCATTCAGGAGGCTGTGGTATTTTCCCAATAACATGTTACAAAGATGCTATGGTTACCAACCTTCCTAAATTACTTTTTAAGTCTATGTTATGCCCTCACTACCTCTGATCCTTGCTTTTGTTCCTGGACCGGTTTCCCCTGACAGTGGTCTGGTCTTTTCTTTTTTCCCCCTAAACTCTAATGGAAGCAGATCATATGCAAACCCCATTTTACAGTGTGGTTTTGGTATGGTTTTGGCATGGTTTTGGCATACCGAGGTGTCTGACATCAGGGACTTTTGTTTTGCCCTTGTGTTGAGTGAGAAACCTGGAGAACCATTCTAGCCCTGCAAACCAGAGCTGCACAACTTTGCTTCAACTCAAGGAAGATTTTCATCCCTCTGAAACAAAAATATATACATAAAAAAAAAGCACTTAGCATTACTTAGTGAAAATATTTATGTGCACAAAGGACATACAAGCTGCTTGTATCAGCAGAATTAGCATGCTGTCAATGGCTGCTTGATCTTTGCTCTTTGATAGTCACAAGGACCATGTGCTACCCTGCTGTTTACTACACAGTGCCTAGGGCATACCTTCCTTCAGCCAGGGTGCTAGGACAGAAAGCGAAAAGTAGCATCCCCTTATGCTGCCTCCCTGTGGGGTGATAAAAATTTATCCCGGACTTTGTTCATCCAGACTTTCTTAAAATAGTCAGCAGTGTATACTATGAGCTTTACTCCACTAAAATAAAGACTAATCACCTCCAAAAAAATTCAGATTGCATTTCCATGGAGCTCCTACCCATGACTGGATATGATTTGGAGACAAATAGATGGAAAGCCTTCCACTACTTCTTGATTCATTCACCAACATGGATAACTTCTAGAACATCTTATTCAATACAGAAGTAATGAATAACAATGTGAGTGGGTTTAAAATTTACTCTGAGTGTATCTGAGTACTAACGTGGTCTAGAGACAGAATCAGTGCATTTTATAATTCAGTTTCCTTCTCTGTGCATGGAATATGTACTCTGACACAAAACAAGTGTGTATCAGAGATCAGACTGTTCCTCAGTCACGGCACTTTCATCAAATGGTTCACTAAGCAGAGCTTTGCTCTGAGAAGAGGTTGTTGCAAGAAGAGGTTTCTGTGACAAGAAGCTCAGTCGTTGCTGGTTTGCCTCCTACAAGCATTTCTTGCTAGGTCTACTCACTGCTTCCTACATCCACTTCTGGACAAGTGCACTCCACCAGGCAGAAAACCTGTTGATTGTTCTCAAAATGAGTAAGTGCTGCTTACACTGCTGATGCTTTCCCCCCTCTCTGACTGTTGGCCAAAAAGCTCATAAGGGCACCTGTAACTGTCAGACTGACAGAAATAATGGAACACAGGAAATGTTCCTGTGTTTCATCAAGAAACACAGAAGGAAACAAAAAATTCTATTTATAGAACCATAAGCTGAGAAGATGAAGGGTATTTGCTCAGGGAAGACACAGTCATGAACTCACCAAGTAGCCACGTGTCGTTGCTCCAAACCATGGAGCATGGCCTTCTGTGTTTTCAGTAACATCAAGAAAAAAGTCACCTACCCTCTGAAATCCTAACAACACAGTACTCTGGAAAGTTATCCAGGAGCAAGGGCTTCCTATGTGGTAACAGTCAAACTGAACACTTCAGGTAAGATCTTCCAAGAAGCAGAGGAAGCACAAGCATGAGGCTAATCCAGCTCTAGAGAGCAGCATGAATGACAGTGTGAAGACTAGGGATGCTATAGATCACAGTGACAACAATAGCACAGCACCGGGGGATGCCCGGAGGCTAAACTGGCTTCTGAGGCTGCAAAAGAAGTTTGCTTCCTGCTGAGGTTCCCATTGGCTGGGGCAGGATTTTTCAGCCCCGGCAGAGCAGGCTCTGCTGGTATATCTAGCGGCAGCACTCCTGAGTGGGCAGACAAAAGGACTCGAGCTGGTGGTCTGTCAGGATTTCAGAATGGATCTGAAGATGTTCCTGGTCTTCACTGCATTTCTGCTACACACTTCCCTGGGCTTCCCCATTCAGGTGAGAGCAGCTCCATGCAATTGTGCTCTGTCTTTTAGCTGGAGGTGAAGCTGTGAAGACCTGTTTTGATAAATTCCCTGCAAGAAAATATTAGTAATATAATAATATATAAAGGTAATTTAATAACTTAGTTTCTCTCTTCAATCTGATTTTGATGCTATTGTTGCCGCTTTTGTGAGCTATGGAAGAATAATGACATTTATCTGTTGGTTTTGCAGGAGAAGTACAACAGTAACAGCACAACAAGTAAGTAGGATTTACACTGTATTTTAAAGATAACTGCTATTTCTTAACTGTGTGTCACACGCTTTGTTTTGACTTGGCTTTAGAGCATGTGAAAGCACTGACACAGGCCTTTTGAATTAGGCCATGTTTCATAATTTGTTATGGAGCTGAGTGCAGATGTGTTTTCATGAAGACACGCTTTACAAAGAATTTTGGGGTATGATTTGTTGTGTTAATTTGGATGTGCTTTCACAGGCTTGAAAATAAAATTTCAGTAGGACATTTTGATACCTTTTCATTAAGCTGAGTGTTATAATAACTCTGCTAGTAATTTTTGTCCTTGCCTACCTTGGTGTAGCAGTAAAAGAAAAGGATGTCAGGCATCAAAGAAAGCTTTGCTTTGTTCTGGGATGGAAAACAAATATTACAGGCTTAGCTGAACAGTTTCTGGCAACTTGCAAAATATAAGGATATAACTGCAGATCTTCAGAGGTCAGTGGGAAGGAACCTGTAGGTAGACTTTAACTACATCAAGAAACTGGGGGTAATGTGTGTGAGAGAATGACACCGTGGAAAAATTTGCTTGACACAGTCAGAGCAAGTAAGCAATAAAATAATTGACAAATTCTTCTTTTGAAGTGTCATTTATGGCATGAAAACAAAAGGATGCTGTAAAATTACTGCTCAGTGTATTTAGAAGGGACCAAGGGACATGCTTGAGTTCAAAGTAATCAGCTACTGGGACTCAAAGTTACTGGGACAAATGCATACAATGAGTTTTAATTTACCATTATTACTGCTATTTGTGCCTTTTGAGACATCTTTCTGTATTTACAGTGCAGGGAAAACATGAGCTGTATAATTTTGAAAGTCATATCACACCAGATGTTCATTTCATCAAGAAGTTGGCAGATGCTTTCTCTGGTGTCTCATTTGGGTTTTAAAAAGAAGTTACGGGCTTTATGTGCCTACGAATCTGTAGCCTAGTTTCTACTGACTTTGACTACTCAATTAATCTAGTGCCTTTTGGGAGCATAAATTCTGAAGCCAGGCAACCCTTCTCAAAATTGTGCTTCCCTGCAGAATGTTTTTAGATGCCATGGATCTCTCTGATGCAGCTGGTGGGAACTGACTGAACTTTTCTGTAATAAACTACCATCATTACAGTAGGTTTCCTTTGCCGTGAAACTGAAGTAACAGCCTGGAAAGACAGACTGAAGTCCTGTTGAAAACAGATAAGCTTAGAAATAAGAACCATTTACATGAATGCTCTCTGTATCAGTGTCAAATAAAAAAAGAAAGAAATTGCTTTATATATTGACAAGGAAGGGCACAATTATTGACAAACTGGAAGAGATTGTCAGGCAGGATTGCAGCATATCCATCATACTTAAGAACAGGCCAAACAAACTGTGGTCAGGAATAATATAGATAAAACTGTTTCTGCCTGAGGGAAAACAGACAAATTGATGACCTCTGGAGGCCCTTGCAACTTCTAAACTTTTATGATATTATAACAATGAAGTTAGAAATTTACACATCAGGTCAGATTTTAATGTTCAGTTTGTATCTAGAAACTGATATTTGGTAAAAATCAAAAAAAGACACCTTAGGACTCAGAATGGTGCCAAGCTGCTGTCAGGTACATACTGAAGCTAAGATTATTTTCCCCATGCCGTGCTAAATTATAACCTTCATCCCATGTTATAACTTTGCTCTTCAACACTGTGAAACCAGAGGGTATTGTTGAGCTAGTTAGTCTGCACCTGTTGCAAAGAAATCTGGGGATATAGAGGTTTTCCGTTCCTGGTTTCTTCTGTAATTTTCCATGCTGAAGTTGATAAAATGCTTTGCTGATTCTTATGTGGTAAGTGACCAGCATTCTGTCCCTCAGCACAATCTACTAGGAATTTTCATAGCCTTTTGTCTACATATCAATTTGATTTCTGGCCCTGTGCATCAGTTAGTGTACTCCATTCGCCTCCAAGCAAAGGGATCTGCCAAAGGCATTTTCATGGCCAAGGAGTTCCATGCTATTGAACACTGTGAAGTTGTATTCAGAATCTAATTTGTCCTTCTTCCTTGTTTTTCTTTCTTGCTTTTTGCAGCAACAGAACCTACTGAGGTAAGGACAGTAAATCAGCTCTTCTGATCACTTTGGGGTCCAATAGTGTGAAAAGTAAGGTTAAGATTCTTGTATTCCCCCTGTATCTCCACCAGTGCAATAATGTCTTCTCAGATCAACAGTGTTTCAGAATGTGTCTGAAACTTATTCCACATTCAGATTGCATTTCCCTTTATGATATCCATATTTGCCAAGATATCAGGTAGAATATCTACCACACTGTGGTACTTCTTTACACATGGTACAGTATATAAAAGCTCAAGACTCCACTGGTGAAAGATCATTCAATGGATCTGGACACTTTTGATACTTTATATGTTACATTATTTAATTTAACATTGTATTATAAAGTGTGAAATAATACTAATGTATCATTCTTGCAGGTTACTACACAAGAGGATATATATGGTATGTATTACCCCATCTACAAGTACATATTTGAGAGGATATACTGATTGTTAGCTACTCAGTTACTCCAGAAAATAATACATGCCTAACAAAAATTAACCTTAGGGAAGGAATTTTAAATTAATGTACTCACCACAATAATTCATGCAAAGCAAAGTCTCTTGTTTTTGACAATTGCTTGGCCTTGCTAAAAACCTCAGCTGTTACTTTTGCTAAAAATAGTTTTGCTTAAATAATGTCCTAATTTAAGTCACTTCCAAGGTTAGAGAGAGGATAGAGGTCATGTGTTTCTTCTTTTTATTGATGTCAAGACTTGTTGCATAATGCTCAAAGTTGGCTGATTTTGTTTGCAAGGAGTCCCTGATGTTGGGCTCAGCTGGGGACATCAGTACGACTCATGGAATAGGAATGCAGTTCCAATTTCTTTGGTTCCAAGGGTTTTTCAAGAGATCAGCATATCCAGCAGGAAGCAGCAGGACTGTTCTCCATCTGTTTTTGCTTCTGGTGTCTTATATTGGGGGGTTGAATGTTAGTTGTGTATGTTGAAGTAAAACCACAGTGTGAGGCATTAAAATGTGATGACTATGGGGAAAAAAAAAAAAGGAGAGAGGGAAATAATTGAAAAAGAATGATTCTTGGGACTGGATGACTGGATTAATGCCAAAATAACCACAGCTAAGTGTGTCTCAAGATTGTGTCACTGAACAAATATCTACATGAGTATACACCCTGCCAGTCCCTAAATAGGCTGTGTAAGTCTTTCATGCATCACTGGAAACTCATCAGGTTAAAAATCAGGATTCATATGTTTCTTGGGAATGAGAAAGTGATACTCTTGTATTTCTGTACAGAATCTCCATTGACTACAGAGACTGATCTTGAGGATGAAGTTATTTTTAACAAAATTCTGAAAGTTAACCAAGGTAATGCCACCAAAGCCCTGTTTATAATGGGTCTTTGTTGCTTTTTAGGGGTGATGTGGGAGGTACAATGTCTTACTACAATCTGTGAGAATATTTTCCTTCTTACACACCACCATGTCAGAGATGCCCAGAGACAGGCCACTGGGACTACTGCTGAAGCCCTATAGTATCTCTAACCTACAGTGTTAATAATTCAGATATATACTACCAAGTGTAGAGGCAACTGAACTGCCCAGTTTCTTCAGCTTTAGCTTTCATCATCTTTGTCATTCTTTGGACATAAAGAGAGAATGTGGATATTTGGATGCTTTGTTATTTAACTGCCTTTTACTTGAACTCAAGCATTGCTTGTGTTCAGTCATCATAGGGTTTTGCAGTACAGACTCCTAGATGAGCTACGTGCAGTTCCATGCTCCCCGCTCCAGACTTCCTGTTCTTTGATGCATCCAAGCATTTCTTGATCAATCAGCTTTTCTTTCTCACATTTTCCCCTTCACTCATTCAAGTAGCTTTACTACTGTCTGTAGAAATAGACACCAAATATTCCTACAGTTTTCTCCTGACTCATTTCTCTTTTTAGTTTGCTCACCTTGTTGGGTTTCCTTATAGGAACCTTCTGCTTTTTCCCAGCACCCTTTCTGTGGAGGTATTTGATGCCATTCATTCAGTGTCACATGGTGGATCATTAAATAGTACCAAAGTACACCATCCCTCTCTCTATTGCGATTGCTTTCAGTCATTCCATGTCCTGCCTCAACACCATCCAACAAAATTGGAGCTTCACAAATTTCCTCTTAGCTAAGGAGACAGCAGCAAAATTAGAGAGGCAGATAACGTACATCTAGCCAAATAGCCTGTTTCTCATGCTGGCCAGGAGCAGGTACTTAGGGAAAAATAAGGAAGGAGGATTAGTACAGAGTGACAGAGTTTCAACCACAGTTTCCAAGTATGCTTAGCAAGCATCCGGCAACCTATGGCTCAGATGTTTCCACCCCTTCTCTGTCCCCACAGACAGCTCCCAGCTCTTGCAAGAAGGAGACATAGTTCCACGAAGGAGCCGTAGTGCCATCAACTGTCGCCATTGCAATTGGCCCCAGTCCAGTGACGGGATTGTTCGTGTTCCCTATGTCTTGGATCCTGCTTATGGTGGGTTAAAATTTCAAAAAATAAAAAAGGAATTTTATCCAATAAGCTTCAGGCAGAAACCTAAAACTTACTTCTAGTGACAACACAAACAGTTGAATAAATGATTTCTAAGGATTTACTTGTGCTGTGCAAGCACAAATGAATTTTAAGTTACAAAGACCTGAACCAGAAAAAGATCAAATGTCTTTGAGAGGTTTGCATTCATAATGTTTTGGGTCTGGTCTCTTGGAGACAAGAATGGTCATTCCTTCTCATGGTACTTTCCAGAATACCTGCCTTTATAAGGTTCATGCCTATTACAATGTGGCTACAATGACTTGCTCTTCTTTAGCAAGACAGCTTCCCATAGTAGTCTCCAAGTGTCCAATAAGAAGATACATCAACAATTGTCATTATAATTAAAGACAAGAGGTTGAAAAAAAGGCACCTGAATCCATTTGGACAAATATCTGGATAAAAAGGATTTTGTGTCAGGCTGTTAATATCTTAAATGGAATTTGGTACCGAGCAAAATGCAAGGAAGAGCCTAGGCTAATGTTTCTGTTTCTCATTTACCCTGTTTTTAGAACATGGGAGATTTTAATGGCACTTGCCATTGTTCTCTTGTGATGCCTAAAATTAACCCTTTCTTCTCCAGAGGAGAACCACATAAAAGGGATTCATGATGCCATGGCAGAATTTGAAGCACTGACTTGTATCAATTTTGTGAAGCGCAAGACAGAACGTGATTACCTTAACATTAAATCTGCTGATGGGTGAGTTGAATGATAAATTAACAAGTGATTTCTACATTGTTTTTCAGTTTTTTGCTGCAATTATTTTGTGTGACCTTAGAGGGGCTCTTGTTTTATCACGATGCCAAGGTATCCTCTTTGGATAGCTTACTAGTGCAAGGACTTGGCAGGTACATCAAGAACTCACTGCAGACACTGAAGTAATGCAAATCATGGAAGAGCTCCATTAGGGTGGAAAGAATATCTAAGCTCATGTTTTCTGTGTGGTATAATGCACACGAGCACAACATATATCAATTACTGTAGGTCTTATTTACACAGGTAAACCCAGTGTCAACTTATGAAATAAAGTTTTCTGAATCACACATTTGGCTCTCAAGCTCAGAATTGGAGCCTATGAGAAAATTGTTCAACATCTGTTGGCTTAAAAGTGTTATTCACCTTAGCCCTAACTCTGATACAGTGTTCAGTATTTTGCAAAAAAAAAATGTTATTTCAAGGGAGTTAAAGTCACTGTAAAGTCAGAAATAAGGAGTCTTTGTGCTAACGAAAGTCTTCCAGGAAGATTTAGGAATGATCGTACTGCTTGTTCTTTTCTACACCATGGTTGGTTTTGCCTCTGTAGACTCTGACTATCACAGTGGAGAGGAAGGAATCCTCCCACTCCCACAAGATGTGTGTGAAGCAAAGTTCTCTGTTCTGCCCCTTTTCCTGCCTGACAATAAAAATCGCATAATCCAATGCCTCTCACAGTTGCTGGTCCAACTATGGGAGAGTAGGAGGTGGACAGACTGTCTCTGTGATGAAAGGAGGCTGCTTGTGGAAAGGAGTAATTCAGCATGAACTGGAGCATGCTCTGGGCTTTTTACACGAACACTCTCGAAGTGACAGGGACAAACATGTAAAGATCATGTGGGAGTACATCAGTCCACGTAAGTACTTTGAACTCCTCCATGTAGAAAGTGGTGTAGATATATCCTGTTGGTCCCAGCACTCCCTTCTTCACCAAAGGGAGTAAGTTGGAAGCATCCTCTAAGTACAATATCATATGTTACAGCTGACAGACCAGACTTCAAGAAATTTGAAAACTCCAATAATCTGGGTCTTCCGTATGACTATTCCTCAGTAATGCACTATGGCCCGTAAGTAGCAGAGTGGCATTCCTCTTGTTGGAACTCAAATCTTACATGAGAATTAGTTTCTATGATAACTCTCTCCTAACTACCAGTTTCCCCAATTCCCCTTCTAAGAAAAGCACTGTGAGTCAGTTCAGACAAACCATTTCCTAGTATTACTTCAATATCTGTTATATCCCTTAGCTTTCCATTAGGAAGCCTTTCACTGCTGAGCTTGGGAGCAAAGAAGGGCATCTGAACATTGACTCTGCTTACTGCTGGACATCTCAATGAAACCCATTTAAACAGCACTATTGGTCACAGCAACAGCTTATGTACAATTCTTGTTCTCCCCCAAAGAATGCCATTGAATCCTGAAAGTTATGTTACTTAGAGAACATAATTTCTCTTTTTTTTTCAGATACACATTCACTAATACCACTGGAAAAGCAACTATTGTACCAATTCCTGATGGATCAGTACATATTGGACAGAGGCAGGGGATGAGTAACTTGGACGTGGCCAAAATCAACAAACTTTACAACTGCAGTAAGTTTCTCAAAGCCACCCTTTCATCTTCAGCTCAGATCTGGGCATGTTGCAGAGGCAGCATTTTTTCATCAAAGACTGTGAGACTATTCTCATAAATTTGTGGTACCCATTAGGGTTACTCTGGGAGAGAACACAAAAGTGAAGTGGAGGCATGTTGTGATTAGTGAGAAAAAGCTTTCTGCATCTAAATTAAATCAGACATACTCACTATTGGTGTAAGTGGCTGCTGTGCAACTGGACAAACTACGTACCGCATTGCATACTTCAATGGGGTAATTTGGCTTCTTACAGTTCAGCAGACAGCTATTAATCCCAAAAGAGGCAGACATCACTGTTCTTCATGGCGGTCAGTATTTAAGACCTGAGCTAAACCAAAACAGTTGTAGGTTCCTTTGACTGGAACAATTTCCTGTTGCCTTGTTCAGTTTTCAAATGCTTAAGCTGTCATTCAAAATTTGTATAATTTAACTCTTTAAATTTAACCTCTGCTAAACTAAAGAGATAATCAATAAAAATTAATGCTTTTTTCCAAGCACTACTTTACTTACCTCTTTATGCATTATGTGAAAATTAAGACAAGATGATTATTCATTTTAATCAAGATATATACCAGTACTCTGAAATGAATATTGACAGATTAGACAACTGAGACCAGTCTATTCTGAATAGATTGCAGTAGTAAATGGGTGAAAGCCTCTGCAATCCTGGTGCTGAAGCAAACGTTTTCTTCTCAGGTCGTTGCAGCACTATCCTTGATGGAGCTTCTGGGTCACTGAGGTCTGCCAACCACCCAAGAAATTACTCAGATAATACCAACTGCGTCTGGCTCATCCGAACTCGAACCAGAAAGGTAACCACAGGTTAATAGTGGTCTTGAAATACAGCTGAACTTCTTTCTATGTTAAGCATCTTGCTCTTTGTCTGCAGAGCAGCTGCCAGATGAGATCTTCTCCATAAGAGAAATATCAGACTAGTCTCTACTTCTTATGTTCTTAAGCCAGGTATAGGCAAAGACAGCTGTGATTTTGAAAAACCTCCTTAGGTTGGGCTTCAAGTTTGCAAAATCAAGACAAAGCACTCTGAACATAGGAGCTTTCAGGAATTAGATTTGAAGCCCACAACCTCAGGGAACGAGAGACAAAGCTGCATAAGCAGTTTATCCTTGGCTACAGCTTAGGGTCTGTCTGCTTTAAAGGACACTTTACAAAAGAAGTATACATGTATATTAAAGGCTGATTTTCTCTTCCCTTCCAGGTTTCTCTGCACTTTCAAGCCTTTGAGCTGCAGAAAACCAGAGGCTGTCAGCGTGATTATGTTAAAGTTTATGATGGATCCAGCAAGTCTTCTGCAGTTCTAATGGACAAGACCTGTGGATCAAAGATACCCAATGACATAGTTGCTTCTAGTAATCTTATGCTCGTAGAGTTCGTCACAGATGGTTCTGGTACAGCTTCTGGTTTCCAAGCCACATTTACAGCTGGTAAGTCTGAGGATAAAAAGAAAGGCAAAAGAAAACAGTCTATGTCAAATCAATCTCTCTGTTCACTCAGAAAAATATTGAGGAACATGAGGGCCATCACTTCCTCCTTTGCTTTTTTAATGGATCAGTTGTACACTGATACCACTTGTTCCTTCATGCAGATGTGCCCACAGTCAGGATAGGTGGTTGAGTTGTGTTAGTCAGGTGATTTACTGTTCACCTTGCCTCTCAAATAGATGCCATTCCAAAACATTACAGTAAGGGTGATCCATTTAATGTTACTGCTACTAGCACTGTAGGAATAGAATAAATCACAACGCAGCCTTTAAATACAATGTTCCTCTGAAAAAGATGCAGGTTTTAATCACAGAGTTCAGAGAGTGAGACAGATCTATGGTGAATAAGGCCACCCAGCCCCATGGCTAGAAGAGAGGCAACACTTCTATGGTCAGGATCCCTGGAAGGTATCCAGCTAAAACACATTTTCTTCAGTCCCATTTAATAAAGAACTAAGGCCACAACTGTACACTTGGGCTACCACAGGCTTGCAAGTTAACATGTTACAGCTGGAATAAAGAAAGGCCTGCCTGAATAACAGTAGCCTTTAGCAAACTGTACATGGCGTTGCTTGCATTAAGATGAAGGAAAACTCAGCTATGTCATACAACCTTGTATTTACCATGGAATAAGAATAAACATGTAGAGTTTGCATAAATCCACTGAAATGCAGTACACAAATATGAAACAATCTTAGCTGTCACATAAAATGTGATTTAGCATGTATGTATTTTAGTGATGCTATCGTTTGTTCAGAGATCTCTGAAAGCTAAATATTCTCTCATTTTCACTTACAGTGAGTATGCAAAGAAGATCTAGCATCCACAACTGACTTAATGAAGAAGAACCTATTCTGTGAATATTGAAATTATGTGTTTCATACATTGCTCCTATCCTGGCTTGGATCATATGAAATTTAATTCTATTAAGAATCAAAGTTTTCATCTTCCTGGGAAAGTTTATTTCCCAAGCCATATAAAAGTACAAATTCTATACATCTGGTGTGTTTCTCCTTTTGTCTGAACAGTTAAGTTATTACCTCTTTCTATTTAATAATTGAATAAAAATCTTAGTTTAAAAAAAAAAGTTTTCATTTCTGTTTTCTACCAGGCACTTCCAGCTAAACACGTTAGCAATGCAGTCTGACTTCTTAGTCCCCCTCTTTCAGCGACAGGGATGCCTTTTAAGTATAGTCATCATCATGGGTTTAGTTAGTTGGCTGAAAAGCCCAGTTCCAAACTTGAAAAAACCATTTTATGGTCTTCACAGTCTTGAGCACAAAAAGGTCTTAGACACAAACTCTTATCCCAGCCTCACATTTAAGCTTCAAAAAATGACATCTCTTTTCACAATTCCATTGCATCCTTAAAACATTAGAAAGATGGACAAGCCAAATCTTTTGCCAATAAAGGACTGGTGCTTTCTATTGAGTTTTCCTTGTACAGTTCTGGTAGACAGGGGACAGCTAAGGGTGCTTCTTTAGCCACAAGCCATTTTTGGTCCACAGAAATGATTAAGCTTATCACAGGACAAGAGGTGAACCAGATAAGGTTGCTGGAGTTCATGCACATGTTAAGGGAAGAAATTTTTTGCCAGGAAAGAAGCTAAGCTCTCTCTTCATATCTCATAAGGAGGACAGAGAACTGCAAGAGTGTCAGAATAGCTGGAGAGTTCATTTCATATCCTTTGCCTGCAATCACACTTGTAAAATTACATTCTCTTGACCGAGACAAGCCTGTAATAGATCTAAGCAAAATAGGCTGTGATTTTAATCTGTAGCATAGACAGATAGTTAAACATGTGACTAAGCTGGGTATTTAATACTTGTATTTTTAAGACTGAAAAAAGCAAATACCTTTCCTGTTCCTATCCTGTAACACTAGAAACTTTGGAATTTTTCTCATAGAAATTCATTTCTAGAAAAGAATGGTGGAAAATTAATTTGAATCTCCGAGTTAAATTTACGTAGGAAATGAAAAGTTATTAATTTCTTTTATTTTGCTAAAGAAGGCACCAAGAAGACTTAATCTAAAAGAAATTGTTTAAAGCCATGCCTATACTTATACTACATGATGTATTTATACTACAGTTCTTGAGGGTAGAAAAATTTTAATTCCATTGAAGATTGCTTCCTTATCCACAATGGCTGTGCAAATGCCTCTGAACACAGCAAGTTTGAGGCCGCTTTAGAAGAGACATTTCTCCTGTTCTTCGGACATTGCAAGACGAGTTCAGTGTCTTATACATTGTTCTAGTCACTCTGAGCAATCAAGTGTTGCTATCAGCACATCATAAAAGGAGTAGCCTTTCTAAAATGCTGTTAAAAATACAGTTCTAGAAAAAAAGTTGGCCACTTGTGATTCCTAAGCCCCTAAAAAACAAAATGGAGGAAGCAATACTGCAAAGCCATTCAGTGAGGATCAAGATCCTAGCCCTTTTTGTTTTGAGTGGAATTTCTGATGTGATTAAGGTGGTGAAGAAAAGGAAGTCTCTTCAGGGTGATTTAGGTACTTACCCTTGAAGGAGGAATAATGATTTCAGTAAGAGTTCTGAAATATTGTTGGCAATGGCTGAGAAATTAATAAAGCTGTGGTCATCTGTGTATTGCTAAAACTGATAAAATAATTAAGAGGTTTTCTTTTTAACTGAAACTAAACAATCTGTGTCAAGAAAAAATTAAAGCCAGTGGACATTAGGAGTCTGCAGTTTTCTCTTCCAATTCCACTGAAAGAAGAGCCACTTCCTTGACAAGAGGCAGTCAACAAAGACTGGGTTTGTGTGGAGTTGTTTTGATCCTTATTGCACAAAACAGGGCTAAAGCTGGCCACAGAGACAGAGCCAAGGTTCATTCTGAGGGTGTGACTCCTCAGTTGCCCAGGACAACACTCCACAGATACCTGCAGCTCAGGATGTTGTGAGCAGCCCAGGACAATCACTGATTCCACCTCACCCGAATTCTCAGACATCAGCTGGAGTGTACAGGGCCAGCAGTACTAGGCAGCCTGTCTGTCTGTGTCTGAAAACCATTTTCTAGCTCGAGGACTTTACCATCCCCTTGCTGTGACCATGTATGCCCCTCACCCCAACTTCAACCTGAAGGTAGAAGCCACTCTGTTCAACAGGATCACATCTCTACTTATTGCCCTAAAGCACAAATGTAACCTTTCTCTCATACAGGTGGGGGTTTCTCTCTAGCTCTAAGGACATGCACTACACCACAGTCAGGGCTGCAGGGCTACCACTGAGTGTCAGCCTAGGGATGGCTGCAAAAGGCTACCACTGAGTGGGTTGCCACACTGTCACAGACGCACAAATATAGTCATGTCTGCATCCTCTTCCTCATCTTTGATTACCTCCAGAAGAAATATCAGATAATGCAGAAACATTACCTTCAGAGACACAGTCTTGATGAATAAAATGCCTACTGAGCAAGAGAGTACTTCAGCAGGGAGAGCAGCATCACAAATCACATCTGGGATTGTCACACACCCATGTGCACATGCACAGTCTTCTCTGTGACAGTAGCAGACACCTCCCTCAGGCAGTCCTAGTCTGGAAGTTATAGTGGCAGGGCAGAGCACCAGGCATATTGTGAGGCTCCTGTGCAGGTTTATTGTCCCAGGTACAATGCTGGGACTTCTGGATCAAATCTACTTTGGGCATGTGGAAACCTTCACATATGCAAAGCCTCCCAGGGATGTAGCAGAACACCTTTTCTTAGGACACCATCTCTTTCCCCAAACTACATCCATAGCAATCCTGCCAAGCCAGTCCTTGTGGAATGAAATAAGAAGATTGCCAGGAATGCTGTGGAGATGGAAATGTGCACGTGCAAGAAATCACTGGAAGAAGCAGCTAAACGAGGGTTACAAGAACAGCCTGTATTGATAACAAAGGACATAATTCCCATGACACTGCTCCCACAACACTGCTCCCACGACACTGCACCCAGGAGGATCTTGGAGGAATGTAGTGCTTATGGCATGACCACAGGGTCTATACTCCATTCAGGCAGCAGCACAGATGACTTGTCAGTGGAAGATCCTGCACTCATGTGCCAGCAAGCTTGCAGATAATAAGTGTGCCATTCCTTTTCCCCCTTACCTCAGTAGGATTAAAGATGTATCCTTTCAGCAATAACAAACAGATTTTTTGAACACAGGAGGCTTTTCTACAGGGAGGCAGAAGGCTGTAGTTCTCATGGTTATTTCAGTATGTTTCCCCATCGTCATCTGAACTCTTTTTCACTAGGCACTATGCAGACTTGGAGCAATTATACTGTCACCTTGAACCCCAGCTCCTGCACAGGGGTTTGTGTGTTCAGAGTTCTGAGGCAGATTCAGGCTGACTGGGCTGTGCACCATCCTGATGCACTGTCCATGCTGTCAGCGACAATGCAGAGAGTGTGGGACCCCACACAGACACTCTGCTCCTTTCTGTCCTGGAGCTCTTTGCCCACCCCACTGCCTGTCCTTGTTCACATGACGGTGTCTTCACAGAGCAGGCAGATGCATGCGGAGAGGTTCTGGCTCCCCTGTGCTACACTTGGGAGGCAGAGACACCTACATAGGCTCAGGCAGGGGAGCTAAGGTGCCGAGGCAGCATACAGACACAGCTGGGGCTGAACAAGTTGCAGGCTGGACTGGGGACAAGGCCTGACAGTAAGAGCACAGGTTCCCTTGAGCTCCCACAGCCACTGGATGCAGGGCTGCATTCAGGTCCTGCACAGCATCAACCTCAGTCAGATTCTCTCTGTGTCTCCCCAGGGACAAGCTGGGCAATCCCAGCAGTGGGGGAACATCAGCAGCACTACTTGCAGTTTCAGTCCATTCAGTTGTTTAAGTTCACTAAATAATGAAACGTTTTTCTTCATACAAGCAGTTTCTGTAGAAAACCTCACCTTACCTCTCTTAAAAAGCTATTTTAAAAAAAAAGTAAATTCTATATTATAGATCAAATGCTAACCTTTCAATAAACCAAACTAGAAAAAAACAAACTATTCCAAATCTATCTAACTGTCCAAAGGATGAAAAAAGTTCTGAAAACAGCTCTGCTAGGGAGTGCTAAATAAAAAGAGACTTGAAACAATCTGGATTTCATAGTAAAACTGAAAATAATTTATATAGAGACGATATTTTCATTTGAGGTTATACTCTTCCTCTTCTTCTTCTTCAGCAGAAACTCATGCATACATTGGTGATATATCTGACAGAATTTTAGCTTGGTTGAGCAGAAGTTCTTCTATTGACTCACAGGGTTTCTGTGTTGACATGGAAAATTTCTTTACAAATATCGTTTATATTATTATTTTATTACAGGGATAACTTTTTTGTTTTTTTTATAGGAAAGCAGTAACTTTTAGTCTGCCTTTTTTGACTCCTTTGGATGCTCAAAAGAAAAAAATGGTACCAACAACCACAACCTTCCACTTCCCCCTTCAACTGTAGCACAAACAATCATTCATAACAACTATTCTGTATCTCATTCTAGCTTCAAAGAAATTAGTGCCATCCCAGACCAGGAGAATTTAGGAAAATGGTTACAGGTCAAAGTATATTCAGAAGTTCATGAAACAGTAAGGCCATTCTGTATCTTCAATGAGTACTTGTCCTTTTAAATAAAGTGATGAACATAAGAGAGAAATACCTGACAATGGAAATTAAAATAAAGTACTTTTATTTGGCATTAATGGGCAAAAATGAATGTTGCCTGAACTTGTCTGTCTTATATATCTTTCAGAAAAATGATATAGCCAGTATCAGAAGGAATACTCAGACAGAGACCAGTGATCACCAGGAAAGTTTGTAGTGATGATATAGGTTAAAGGTCAAGCCAGGAAACTGGTCCAGGATAAATGGGCTAATGGCCAAGTAGAGGCACTGTTGTGACAGCCCTGGAGAAGGATACACCTACTGTGTAGCTTAACTAGAGAATTAATGTGTTGGTCTGAGCTTAAATGAGGCTCCTGTGTGCTTGGGTGGAAGGTTTGAAGAGAGTTTCCAGGTGGGTCTGACCAGGTTAATTAAGGTCTCAGTGCTCTCAGGGATCTGAGAGCAGGAAATAAACGGTGTCGTGGTGCTTGCTGTTTCTTAAGTAGCAGGTGATTTAGGACAGGCTTAGGATGGTTCTGAGGTGGGTCCCAAGGTCACCAGACAGTAAGTACCACAGAGACTAATGAACACAGAACCACTAAACTATCTGTAAAATAAAAGCTCTTAAATCTTAAGAGAATGCTTAGGTAGCTGTTTGATTAATTATAAAATTTTTATCTTTCTTAATCTTCAGTCTGAATTACAGGTCAGAGCTATAAGTCTTCCTTTCAGGTAGTAACTATATCACAGGAGTTATTTTTATGACAGCTGAGTGCTCTACCTAAGTAAGAGGTTAAGAGTTAATATGTGACCATCAACAGGCTATGTCTGTTTCTACTATGCTCTGCTGCTGCCTTGTCCTGATGGCATTTTGTACCCCTGTCAATCTGATTTGGTTTGACTCTTTTCTGTCAAACTACTTGATGTCAGAATTTTTTGCTTTTTTTCCCAATCCTCTGTCTTGGTGTATCTGTATAATGTGTGCTTCCATTACACAGCTGTTTTCTAGAGCATCTTTTCTGATGTTTTTAATCTATAGCTATTTCCTTTTACATGATTGTGTTATGGGGTTGTAATGATTGAATCTAGTCACAATGCCTGTGCATAATCTATTTAAATTGAAGGGAATATAATCAGAGAGAACATTCACAAAAGGAGATATGTGTTTATAATTATTTTCAGTTGACTTTTAATCTTCCATTTGTTATATACTTAATTGTTCTTGTATATGGCAATCTCACATGAGTTTTCTATTGGGTTTAAAAAAATTAAGAATCTTATGCATTTTAGGAATATGCATGATCACCTCATTATGGAAATTCAGAAGTAATTTTTTAGGAGTAAACAATCCAAAACCTACTCAAAGCCCTCAGCTTCTAAATCTCAATGGTTCTTCATTGTCTTATATTTTGCCTTCACTAGCTTGTACAGATCCACCTGTCAAATGCACACGAGTGTTGCTAATTATATTTCCTAATATATTTAGATGTAATTTATCACATTTGTAAATTACCACTTATAGTAAAATGGGATAAGGACATAGGCCTGTGGAGTAGAAGTATTAAGTTAGGGGTAGCTGATGGACCTGGCTTGTGTAAACCCACATTCAGCATTACATTTTGACTGCAAACTCAGGATTATATTATGTGAGAGGAGTGTAAGGATGTAAAAAGACAAGTTGTTACAGGAACATACAAAGTTATATGAGCCCTAAAACATGATTCATATCAGGCATTACAGGTTAGGCTTGAGATGTACTATTAGAATCTGAAATATGACTCTTTCACAGGAAGTGCAATGTTGAATGCCCCAAAGGGAGAAAGAATGGATTCTGTGCTTACGTTTAAACTCCCAAAAGTAATCCTTTTAATCTCTTGGAACTAAAACAACTGTTCACAGGAATATATCTGTGCAAGAGAGCATAAAACAGTCCTTTCTGGATGAAACCTAGTTTAGTTTTTAAGGGCAGTAAAATCACTGATATATTTTAGAAGCAAAAAAAGTAGCCCATTAATCTGATCTGGTTTTAATCCTGCCTCTTTCCACAGTAGCTGGCAAGATATTTTGACAGATATAGTGCTTGGCATATATGATACAATAGGATTCAGACTCCTCTTTGTCTTGGTTCCAAAAGAAGGCATCATTATTATTTTTAGCCAAAAAATGTGCAATTTTCAAAAGAAATCTTGTTTTTTGTACCGAAGCAATGCTAAGATCTCAGCTGATGGACAATACTCCAGTTCAAAGTGTTCAACAGTCTAACTGCTAGTAATGTTTCTTTTTACCATCTATGTGTGTTTGATATGTGCGTGATACAACAGACATATGGGAAATGGATACATTGTTTGGTTTGAGAATAAATATTTATAAAATATAATGTGAACAAAAGAGGAGTAACAGTCTGTTGAAACTTACCCCCAAAACCTTTGGTATTGCCCCAATATCTTTTCTGTTATATTCTGCATATTAAAATGGAGCTACCAATAAATATCTTTTCAAAACTAAATGTATTCTAAGTTTGCTTGCTTTGGTCTGAAGTCTCTTATTTGATGCTGTTTCTACCAATTTCTGTTAGGCCTACACTTAGGTTTCACACAATGTCGTACCCCAACTGAACGTGAGAAAAACTATTCCAATAGTTATAATAGCATTCAAATGGTTTTCAAAACAAAAAAACCTCCTCCTTCCTGCAGGTTATATAGTTCTTCTCTCCCTTGAAGACTATTTAAGACAGGACTATCCCAGTGTGGTAGCAATATGTCCTCATCAGCTGCGTAAAATGAGATAGACTTGCAAGTTACAGCAGTTTTGAAATCCTTAAATGTCCCTATTCAAATAAATTATACAATGAAATGTTAATACTCAGTTCCACTTAAGGTTTTGTTACTCTTGCTAATCTAGTCAGTAATAACAAAATAAGAGGCTATTTCTTGTGGATAATTCAAGAAGTACATTTTTTTTCCTTCTGTTCACAAAATGTTCAGAAAATTCTCATGTAAATTTATTGCCTGAGTTGGCAAATATATTTGGAAAATATTTCCCCCCCATGAATATTTTATGAACATTTTGTTGTGGATATTCATGATTCAAATTATAGCATGAATTCAGTGCCTAAGTAATACAATGCCTAAGTAATATGGTTTCTTCATTGTAATTGTCCGTTGTGCAGCTTACCCACATATTTACCATTTAGAATATAAAGTGTGAATAGTCACATTCAAACATCTATTTTGAGGCTATTTAAGCTTTCACATTTATTTTTGCACTTTAAAGTAAGCCTTTTTTTTCCTCTCTAATGAATATTAGTGTATTTTTTCCCATTACCCAGCTCTAGTAATTGGATTTTGCTGACCTAGATTTTCCCTGCAGTTTCAGCAGTTTCAGTTGAGTGCAGCCTTCTCCCTTCACTACATCTTCTAGACTTTTGAAAAGTTCCTGTAAGATAGGAGGGATTTGTCCCTGTATACTGCACAGATCTTCATTCCATTGAAGGCCTTGAGGACTGTGTGATGAAAGGTATCCTAAGAAGTAGGATTTTTTCCGTATATTTTCTAAAGATGACAGCCAACCTCCCTTTAACCTAAGAATGTATTGTTTAAAATTAGCATTTACGTATTTCTATGGTAAAATACAAGTACTTTTTAAAAGCTCTATAAATTGTGGGGTTTGGTTCATTTAAGGCCACTGACAGTTAGTTAGATAGATATTTAACACTTATTAAATTAAATCAAATCCAAATTCAAGTTGTGATATTTAGGCATTTAGTTCTAGCATGACTGTGTCTTTTTACTCCTATCTGTGAATTCTACATTTCCTTTATTACAAGGTTCTGTGAGGTTTAAGGAGCTGTTCATAAAGTGCTTTGAGATAATCAAGACAAAGGTAACTACACAAGTGTAAAACATTCCATAAATATTGACCATGGACAGATGTCATTCAATGTATAATAATAAATGTTCACAGGTTTTAATAAGCTTCAATGAAATCTACAGATTGCTGATGTCTGAAAGCACTTTTGTTCTTGATGGTTATAGATGAGAAATACAGAATATCAGGGAAGGTTTCCACTGAAGATATGTCTTCCTAGGTGATTGAATTCCTCATTGCTGGCCAGCATTGTTAATTTAGTCTGTTCCTGTGCAATTCAGAAATCCACCTCCTTAGTGTGGGAATCTGATATTAGCAATGTCCTGAAGTTCTCATGGCAGTGCTGAAAGAATCACTGGAGAAGGGAGGAGAAAGAATTTGAAGTTACTCAGTAACTCAGGACTTACTCAGTAACTAATTTTTTGTGAGGATGATTGAACACAGGTTGCACAAAGAGACTGTGGAGTCACTGACCTTGGAGATATTTAAAAACTGTCTGGACACAGTCCTGGGAAAGCAGCTGTAGGTTGCCCTGATTGAGCAGAGGGATTGGCCCTGATGATCCCTAGAGGTCCCTTTCAACTTGAACCCTTCTGTGATTCTGTGGGATAGGAGATGAAGGCGCTTGCTGAAATGGGGATAGAATCTGGTGGCTGTACTTCAAATGAAAGGTGTAGTGAAAGCACAGTTGAGAGGGAGAAAGATTTGGGGACTTGAGAATGCCTAAAGTATCTCAGGATATGGAATAGCGTCCAGGAACCGAAAATTAATTTTCTTCCTGTATAATATGATTTGGAGATATTGATTACTTCACATTGGAAAGTTTGACAGCAAAAGCATCAGAGAGTAACATCAACACTGTTGTAGAGTAGCTAAAGGGTTTTTTTTTATCCTTGATCAATATCTCCTCTTCTTCTAACATCTCAATTGACTTATTAACTGTCTTTTCTAGTCCTTTGGAGGGATTATGTCAGTCTAATGAAGGAACTATTTATGGATCTCACATATATACAGCAGACCTGAGTGTGTTGCCAAGCTTTTTTCTTTTTTTCTCCATAAAAATGTGCAATTTCACTTCTTTAAATTGGCTTGTTATTTATTCCATGACTGCAGGAGCAATTTCTCTCTGGAACACATTCTGTAAGTTCAGAAGTTGCATATTCTTCTCCTGGACATGTAGGAATATACCAGTTTTTGCTGAAGAGATCCACTTCTTCTTTTTCCAGAGACAGAACCCATCTTACTGGAAAGATTCTGCAATGTCTGAAACGGGTGAGTTCTGGGAGGATGAGCAGCTATCTCAAACTCCATGTGAGCAAAATTGAAGTGGCACTATCCAACATATTAATTTTCTACAGAAAACACTTTCTTTTCCACCTAGTCTAAAAGTCTGTCCTCTGAGAATTTTCTCAAACAACAGCCAACTTTAAAGAGCAGAATATTGGCATAATGATTGAATTGCAAAATTCATCATAGGTGTACCATCTGTACCCAGAGGAGGAACTATGGAAGCCACAACAGCATATTATGCTCCCATATGCAGAAGGGAGATATTTTTGTGAGGAAATCCATAGCTTTTTAATGAAACTATTTAGTTGTGTTTTCAGAATGATATGGCAGAATGTTTCATTGTCATTTTTGAGGGTTAGGATGGGCATTATGAGCCATTCTGTGACAATCATTTGTGCACAGCTTCTCCATAGATGATTGTCAAAATCCCTGACTGAGTCTTATGCTCTTTATAGGAGTATTGTAAGGAAGTCGCTACATCTGTGACTCAGTTATTCAGGACTGGATACCTCTTTTCATCACAGTTTATGCAACATTGGTCCGAGGTTAATGTTCTCCAGCACTGGCTCAAATCTGCTTTTGTGCTCCACAATTTAACACACTTCACTACTTTTAAGCATGAATTCCACAAGGTGGTAACTTTCAGTATTTTGAGGGGTTTTTTTGGTTGTTTCAGTCCTGTGATTTTCTTTTTGTGATTTCGCATTATTTTATACATATTAGACTTCTCCTGCATTTTTGTTTCTCTGTGTGTAAAACCCGCAAAAGCAGAAATGAGAACTCCAGCAGTTTCCTAGGTCTTTGTCCAGAGCAATCTCATCCAAATAGTCATGTCTGGGCAGTTTATTTTGCTGCTTGGAAGAACAATTCTTATATATTTGGAGGAAATGAGAGGATACTCCAGACATTTTCATCATGCTCTATATGAGAGACAAACAGGTCAGAAAGATTGAATCTGGCAGCTGTATTAACTTGTGTCATATTAACAGTTATACTACAGGAATTGGCAAACTTCATCTAGTGAATAAAGACAAGATACCAAATAAGTCAAATTTACAAAAGAATGCAACTAAAAGATAAGGAAGTATTTAATTAGTTAAGTTTAACCTCCTAACTCTGCCATTTCTTTTTTCAGTCTAGTATATTCGGAACAACATTCTGCAGGTTTTTTTAGTCAATTATTTATACATTTTGTGTTTTGATAGTGTTTCCATTGACTGAAGATATTATTAAGAGAAGAAAGTAATTATTGAGATTACAAGAAACAATGCAAAAAACTGCAAGTAGCAGAAACAATACAAGTAGCAAAAGGCGGAGTAAGAAACCTAAAAGAAAAGTGAAAATTAAAATAAAAAGATACATGTGCTACCTACCTCTTTGCATCTATTTTGTTTAACTGATTATTTTTGTTTATTTGTGTGTAAAATACCAGTCCACTTGGGAGAATTACATCTTATCCTTTAGTGTCTGATGTAATAGAAACAAGTCAGTCCAGAAAAATTTGTATTTTAAAAATTTAATACAGCTCTTGTTTGCACAACTTACAGCTTAAAATGTCGACATTTTTACTAAAATCCATGTAGACTATTTTGCAGTGTTTTACCATCAGTAATTCTCTTTCAAATAAGAGCTCATATGGTTATTGATACTTGGCATGGCATGATCTTTAGAGAAGTCATGCAAATTTTTCTTGTTCACAGAAGGAAATTATAGAACATCAGCAAATGGAAATTTAAAAAAACCCAAACCAACACTCTTCTTAGGTTATTGATTTGACAGTTTGCACGCATTCACTTCCTGTACCTTAATTTTATCTGCTGTGCTCATAGCACCACGTGTCCAGCAAAGGGCAAATCCACCCTTATTTCATGCTCTGGAAGTTGCATAGCTGCTCCAAAGAAGGAAGGCTCTGCTTCATGTCACCATAGGTGGGAGCTCTGAGAACCAAGTTGATGGAAAGAAATAGACAGCAGGGACAGATTAATAAAGTGCTGCTGTGTGTTCATTTTGGTTTTGCTGTGAAGGTGGCTGGTGGAATTGGCTTGAAACCTGCTGAAAAACTATGGCTTGTACCAAGTACGAGTATCAGAATGTTAGTATCTGTGTGTGGGAAACCATCCTAAACTCATTAATCCAGACCTAGGATTGAAAAAACCATTGCATTTCCTGGAAAGCACGCTTGCTTTAATTGACTGGGAAGTGGTAATTGATTTCACATCTGGAATCACTTTTCAGCTGGATACATTGTCATTTAAATTTGAAAAGAATGTAAATAACACTGTACTTTATGAGCCAATATGTGATATTATTTCAGCAATTGAAAATTTGGGATATCTGCCTAATATCTTCAAGCAAGCTACTCCTGCTTAAAATAGAGAAGTCTTGTTTCCAGAGCAATAGTGAGATACCTAATCCTGAACTTTAAATTCTCAGTGTTGTCCAAGAGGAGGTGTGCACGAGGTTGAACAAGTAGCTTTTATTTGCTAATTTATATATGGAAGTAGAAAATTTGGGGCCAAGGTGAGGCATTTAGGGAGAAATATATGTGTGTATGTGGGGAGGTTGGGATGCAGGAGAGAGAGTGCACCAAAAAAAGAAGGTTCTGGGAAAAGAGACATGGATATGGGAACAAGCTGAGCATCCTTGGACTAGAAGTGTAGTAGTTAATTATGTATGGATGATTTATCTGGGTTGCAGATTAACAATGCTGAGAATACAGAGACACTACTTCAGACTTTGTGAGGAGCCAGCTCAGTTCTGTGGAGCCTGTTACATTTGATGCAATGTGGTGCAGAGCTGTGGAGTGGCCAGCTCAACAGTGCATGCACTTCCAGTCTGCACTAAAAAGCTCAGGTAGACCTCAGCTAGCAATTATCTGAGCTCACACTGTGTAAATGCTCTCAGGATTATGCCATGCTCCTTATTATCTCCTGTCATATCTAGAATACCTAGCTTGTTCTAAGCATCTGCCTCTGTGGTTAAAGATATGACTGTGTACTCCTTCAGTTAATTTGTTAGCTTTCTTGGAGGTAAAATATCTCCCTAGCTTAGAGAACTCGGTAATTTTATTTTTTTTTATTATTTTATAACTGCTAAGTGCTGTTTCTTAATTTTATGGCAAAGATTGGGATTAAATCTGTTTCTCCAGAGTGCAGTTTTATTGCTGTGGCAGTACCCTGACCCTGTCCTTAGGCCACATTGTGATCTCAGGAATGCTCATTAGGCCTTGGCCTTGATGTAGCACCTGGGCTAAGCTCCTCCAGAGCTTATCAGAAACACTGTCTGTGCCCAGGAACTTGGGAGTTCTCTAATGAGCTCCTGTTTTTCAATGAACAGCCCTGGAAACCTATTTTATTTCCCTGAATAACAACCTAACTGGAATAACATTTTTGTTGTCAAACTTTCAGAGAAAGTTACTGACCTGAATTGCAGTCAGGATGGAAAATCACTATGACTGAAGCCAATTGTCTTGTGACCCTATAAACAGTGGTCCTTAGGGAGGCTCTTTGAGCTCTCCTGGACTGCGGTGACCTGTGCTTAGCAACCTCCCTCTGAGTGGGACACCTCTCAGAGCCAGCAAACTCTGACCTTTGCTGTACTTGGAGGACTGCTGCTGAACACCTGGGATGGAGCCTGGGCTCAACCCTTTGCCCATGCAGAAGATGCAAAGGCATCCAAAGTGAGTGCTTTACTGAACTGAAGGGGAATTTTTCACACACTTATACCTTGTACATATTCCTTTAAGCCTGTGTGTGCGGTTTGAACATGCTGTAGCAAATGTCCTATGAATGTTGCTCTCTTAGATCCTTAAGTACTTTAGATTTATAAGTAACTAGGGCATATAAGTGAGTTACAGTTGTGCAATAGTAAATTCTATGTGAATCTTGCTAAATTGTGTAAATTGAGCTATCAATTAAGTGCTGTTAAACCCTTTAGCCCTAAATCATTGGTCAAGTCCAAGGTTAAGTTTGGCAAGGGTGTCCACTCTAAATCTTGTGACTGAGTGGAAGATTCTCTCTGATTCCTTTTTGTCCTTAAGCTTTTTTATCCTTGCCCCTTTCTACCTTTAGCCTCCATGTAGAAATTTTTCTGTTGATTTTAGGTTTAAATTGATAGATTTTAGATTTTAGTCCAATTTTTTTCTGTGTACTTTAACCATCTAGGAAGTAGTAGAGTGAACCTTGCCAGTTAACTTTGTAATGCTTTCACTTTAGTATTAAACCTTCTTTTGCTGATACCATTGCTGGTGATTCTTCGAACAGCGTAAAACATTCATTTGTGATAACTGAACAAATCATGACTATTTTTTATCTTTTATTTTTTTTTCAGCCCTCTATTTCCAGCACTGTCTGCCTGCCATTTTCTCTGACAGGTGTCATAGAATGCCCCACACACAGTCAGTCCTCCACTGTATAACCTTAGTCTGTCACAAGAGAGAAAAGCATGGGAACAGAAAGTATATGAGCTGAACGTAATTTTACGTCATTTATAATGTCAGTTTATATTGGATGTAAGTAGCAAGGTTTGGGTAGTAGGGCAGAGGAAAGCTGCAGTGGTGATCTCTGTGGGAAGAGGTCAGGGTTTGCCTCATGCTGGACACAGACAGCTGTAGAGAGCTGCACCACAGACCCACTGGAGGACACAGCTGAGCCTGGCAGCCAAGCTGTGGAAAAGTATTTAAGGAAGAGTATAAAACATTAAATGGAGAGAGAAGAAAGGAGTAAAAAGAGTGAGGAACTACAGAGGGGATCAGATTAGGAAGATTCTTCTCCCTGTCAGAGAAGAATAGTCACTGCTGTCCATGGAGGACCCACACCATCGCAGATGGATATTCTTGAAGCAACTGCAGGGTGTGGAGATCACATGTCAGAGCACATGCTCACTTTTAACTAATAGAAAAAATATGGCACAACTTTGCTTCAGTCCCAGTTAACAATTTATGGAGAAACTCACGTATTCTTAGGACTGAGGGCTCCAGAGCCGAACATTGATGCATTTAGACTTATTTCATTCACTTAGGAGTTCTAGATTATGAGATCTGCTGTGATTCCAGGTTGGGGTTTTTGTTTTTTGGTTTGTTTGGTTTTGTTTTCTTTTGTTGTTTTTTTTTTTGACAGCAGATTCATGGCTGCGGTGTTGAATGATTGTATCACAAGAACATAAATCTGGAAATAAAATTTCAGTGCTAGTTTCTAACACTTTTAACCTCAAATACTTTAAAGCTGAAGTTTGTCAGCCACAAGGAGCTGTTGCTGCTGTTCACAAAACTAGGAATTTTGAGAAGTTTTCAAATAAACCAAATCTGAAGGTGAGGGTTACTTAACTTTATCTTCAATTCACATAAAGAAATTTTTTTTCTGTCTAGCCTAAATATTTAATTATGTCTGTTATTAAAGTGATCTTGTGCTGAATGTAGTGTAGAGAACCCTGTCAAAAAAAAAAAACCAACCAAGAGGAAACAGAAAATTACTTGAAACTGAACTCTCTAAGTGAGAAAAAAATCAATCTGTTAGATTCCAACAGTAACTCAGAACTTGGATGGAATCAGCAATAAATCTATTTATCTTCAGTGCTCTTCTGCAGGCTAGGACAAATGGTACCTCAGGAGCCAGTATTTTCAGGTGAAAAGACAGGTAAAAATTTCCTTAATCTCTAAAAGCAGGAGTGTGCTCACTCTGCCTCATTTTCTTTGCTCTTAGAACTGAGATGCAGAGGGATCACACCTGAAACATCCTCATCCTTATACTTGAACTCTTTATTTTAGTTTCTAGTATTAAATCCTTAGAACATGTGGTTCAGAGCTGTGGTTTGCATATGCAGGGCGAAGACATAAAAAGACAAAGCTCAATGAGAGTTGAAATTGGCCAGTGTTGTGTCAGATAAGAAGAGCTTTTATATAGCAGAAGTTCAAATAAATTAATTTTTTATCAGGTTTTCAGACTCTCTTAATAAATTAGTAGTCCATTTTGTGATACTATAAATCAGCTCACAGGAAGAAAATAATTAAAAAAACCACAACTGTAGTGAAATTGCAAGTATAGACCAAATTTATCTTTGACTTCTTTGAAGTTTAACCTTGGATGCATTTGGCCTTTTTGAGTCCAAGTGAGGGTGGTATAAACAAAGGAACAATCATAATGGAGTTTGACACGTTGACCACAGTGTGATTTTGGACAGGGAAGTTTCCAGATAATATTCACAAAGTTTAAAATGACATGAAGGATAAACCCCTGCAGATGGCAGCAGAGCTTTAAACTTCAGCACTACAAGCACAGTGCTTGACATGATCGGAGGCAGAACCCCCTAATGAAGACACTGATTTCCATAGACTATTACAGTGACATGTTTTGCTAGCAGTCAGCATGTTACTGATGCCTTTGTTGTTGTTGTTGTTGGCTTTTTTCAGCCTAAAGAGGAAAGTTTTAGTAACTGTCAAATAGCAGAAGGATATGGAATCCCTCCAAGTTCCCAATGCAGACACCTCCTACCCCTCTGTTTCAAATATTGCAGGTGGGTTTTTTTTTCCCCAAATATTTTTCATCCTTTAGATTTGCAGCAAGAATTTGACCTAGATGACTTGGACTAGCATAACACACTAATACTTCTATAATGACCAGTTCAGTTGTAGGAAAATGTAAGTGACCACTAAAAAAATCCTTCTGGTCAAAAATACTTAGTTCTAAAGATATCACATCAGAAACAGAATAAACAGATAAGCTCAACCACTTGAAAAGATATTTCTGATGACCTATTTGGATATGAACTATTGTTTTCCTTACTTTTATTAGGTCTTTCCTTAGACGATTTCTTGAGCCTGTCATGCTGCATAGGCTCTTTCTTCCTTGCTCTAATGTCTTTACCTCCTTTCCCCCACCCCCTTTTCTCACCAATGGTAATTCATCTTGTAATTTATGTCACCCATCTTTACATCTTCATCATGTCTTTGGAATTTCTAACATTCAGTTTTAATAAGACATAAACAATCCAGGAGGATAATGATCAAATGGAGCCCTGTGCTGGTAAATTAATCTTTTTATTGTCTTTATTTTGTGTTAGTCCCTCTACACTTAACAAATAGTTTAGTACTCTTTATGTTTTTGCTGCATTTAAATATTTTGACTTTTCCTTCTCTGTCTTCAAGGAAGAAGGTACTATTTTCACTCTCATTTCTTTACCTCTGTGCTTACATTGTAATTTATTCAGAACAATGACAGTGTCTTCTTACTTTACATACAAAGTATCTGCATATCATGCTTGATCGAATGACTGATTGTTAGCAAATGGTTGTCTATTTTGACACAGTTTCCTGTCTGGGTTCATCAAAAAGATGAAGTATGAAATAGTTTACTGGCAGGCTAAGTAAGCATAGTATAATAGGGCTGAATAAGTTTTTTCTGCCAAAGTGTAGATGCCTCAAGAGCAATTTTGAAGCAGATGGACGGAATAGCTCTCTTGGGTTGTTCAGAAGATTTATTCCTTCAAGACAGTAAACTTTTACCCTCTGCTAAAATATGCTGAGTGTAAATACCTGCAAACCTAGTCTGGTCATGGAGTTTTTGTTAGTGTTCCACTTCCCATCCTGTAATTTTGTATAGTGTTACTGGATTCTAAAGACTCTTGGTTTTTACCAGTAGGGGAAATTGATCTCTGTAAAGGCTTTGGAATACTTCTAGATGAAAGGTGTTATGTAAATTGTTGCCAGTTTTACTGTTTCATACACTGTGAACTGAAGAAAGACAGGAAGGAAATGGCAGTTACGTCTCAATATAATATAAAACTTGCCTTAGGTAGGATCACTCTGTTTACTGAACACTTCATTCAGTCCCAGTGGAAAAGCAATGGTGGCATCTGCTGTTTTCATAACCACCCAAAGGAGATGCCATGTCTCATGGGTTGGCTATCCCCGATGGCAAAACAGCAAAGCAGTAATGTGAGAAACAGCTCTGCTGAAAATAACTTCAGTTATCATCACTGAAGCGCATGGATTCATTCCTGCTATAGGTCTGTTTTCCCTACAGCAAATCCCTTCTCCCATAGTGGTGGATTGCTGCCATGACTCTCTTGGGCATTCCCACTTTCTTTTTTTTCTTTTTTTTTTTTGCAGCTTACAGAGCAAAAGAGGACATGATAAAGGGGAAGGGAGAAGATGTTAAAAGAAATATGCCATTATGTGAAAAAAACTATTGAGTAAATAGGAACAACAACAACAATAATGAAAGTAGATCAGTTTCTTACTTTTACTGGAATCTTTTAATTAAGACACTTAAAAAAATTGTTTCCACTTTATTTCTGTTTACTTCACTGAGAGAGAGTGAGGGAGAGAAAATATAACACTGCACTGTATCATAGCCACTTTGCTGGAAATTCTGTGGTTGGAAAAGCAAGGGAGAAATGAATAAAAGCAAGAGTAACAGTAACTGTGGCTGAAAATCTACACAGGACTAAAATTGTGGCCCAACACAAGGCATCCCTAACACCTCTGAGCAACAGCTAACCTGCGGGTAAACCTGAATACTCACCCACTAATCAGTTGATTAGTACAAAAGTAGATGAACCGTAGAATTTGAAACCCCTGCAAAATAAAAATGTACTGTGACCAAGAAATGAAAAAACAGCTGCCCAAGCTGGAAACTGGACACAGTTTATAGCAGAAATAAAAACTGTTTTCAACTGACAAGGGTGGAAACAGCAGAAAAGGAGCCTAGATAGACTGGGTAGTTCTACACTGTGGAGGTGTGTAGACCAAGAAGGAGTGATGCATCAAGGCAACTTTCAACAGAAAGCCAAATTAGCTTTCACTGTCTATAAACAAAGTGTTTCACCTAATCCTGAGGAAAGGAAACACCTTGCAAGCAATTCAAGGTCTGAAAATGTTAAACTGAAACTACCTGTCAGTGTGGGCAAAAGTAATTAAGCACAGAAAGACAACTCTGAAAAGTCTTAACAATCAAATTTTTCAGCCAGGTGTTTGTGTATAGATGTATGCTTTTACACATATAAGCATACATATATGTATACACACATATATATATATTTGTGTATATACTTACACAAAAAGTATATAGACTGGTCTTATCCTCACTGGATAATTTGTAGAAAAATTGGGAGAAGCCTCAAGTAGCATCACACTCAAAGCGGAGATCAAGAAATGAAGAAGCAGAACAGGAGTATAATATCAAGGTGTCACTTTCAAAATTATGGAAAGAGCCTCCCAAATTGCAATGGTTACTTGTTAAACAGGTGCACCAACTAAGAAGCACAAATTCATGTGCACAGCAACAGATATTTTGAAAATTATTTGTGGGCAGGGAAGCAACACTTTTGGTAGATTGGTGGCTTGGCGATTCTTTTAAATGGGTGTGAATATTCAAAATTTATTTTTGGGCAACTGTGTGGAAAACTATTTGTTTTTGGTGAGGTAGGCAAGGAACTGATTTCATAGCCAGGGGATAGTCTGTCTAAATAATAAGAAAGAAAATCCATTGAGAAAGTGGTTTTCAGTGTACATTTCCAAGCCAAGAGACACAAGTGACCCTGATAGGGGCCATATGGAATGCTACAAAAGCTCTAATGTAACTACTGTTAAAAGGAGTGCTGGGTCCAGAGGATGGTTATGCTTTCTGAAAGGGCATATGGTTACTCACCAAGGACATATGGCTTCTCACTGAATACAGAATTACAAAGAAATTACTGGACGATTGGCCTGATGTGCACTTCTCAAAGCTCATGAGTTTGTGTTTCCAGGGTTTTGATGAGTTCACTATTGGGGTAGAAGCAGCTGAATCCAAAGAAGGACCTGTATCCAAGTGCTGTCCAAGTTCAGTAATGTTCAGATTTAGAAAATCAGTTTAGACCCAAACTCCTATTTTGAGAGCTGTTATCTGTTGAGTAGAAGAGAGTAAGATTTTTCTGAACCACATACTTGAAATGCTGCTCTGGTACAACACTGAGCACTTGCATTGCCTGACTTTCATTAACATCATTAGAATACTTAAATATTTAATGGAAAGGACATATTATGCCACACTTTTTGACAAAAAACCCTGTTGGTATAGAAGGAAAAGTGGACAGGCTGAAAAACTATTTAAATAAAATGAGTGACTATGGGCAAAAATAAATTTTGAAAAAAGTATTCATCATGCCAAAGTGATACCAGGTTAAATTGGAAATTATTTAAAAGGTATCTGGTGGAAGGGAAACTGCTGCAGGTCTTGGAATGCCAAGCCTGATACAGAAATGAGCTGGTACTGAGGATCCCTCAGGAAGAAGCCACTTTGTAACTGGGGAAGTGATGCACTTCTGCTTTGTAAATTCTGCCAGCAGGCTTGCTGCTGCAGGCATGTGCAGAAGGTTTCCAAATCTGAAAAGATTGAGTCTTGCAGCAACATTTCGCAAAAAGCAAAAAATGGATAATATGGCCTGGAAGGGAGAAGGAAAGGCACAGCCATGAATTTATAGAGCCACTGAGAAAGAAGCAGGGAACAAGGTCCTGTAAGCAACCAGATGTAAAATGTGGTATTTTTTAATTCCTAAAGTGCCATTCTCAGTGTAGTTGAGTATATTGAGCAGTGCCTGATCATTCACAAACAGCAGAGACACAGTGTGTCTGCCTCCTTCCTTCTCCATTGATCAGCCAAAAGAAATAAAAAAAGAGAAAGAGGACAGGTCCATCTCAAACATTTCTGGAGGCTGACAGTATATATTGAGGCTTTCCTGATGGGGTTCATATCAATCTTCTAGTGAATGAGATTTTAGTGAAAAGTTTCACATAACTTTTTCTTGCGCAGAGGAAAACTTGAGATTTAGTTTTGGTGAAAACACGTGTATTACTGTGTAGAACTGAGAAATGTTGGCATCTTGTCACTCACCTGAAGTGATTTTGGCTATCCTGAAGGCAGATAATAACATTAAATAAAATGTTATATTACATTATAATAAATATTATGTTGAATCCTTAAACAAACCTGTCTGTTTCCCTGCTGTCCTATCACCTTCTCACTGATGTATTCTTACAGTTCTGCCCTGGGAAGTACTGGGTTTCATTATGATCCTAGTAGGAAAAGCACTCAGACTCTGTAAATTACCTCTTGAAAGACTTTTTTATTTGAGCTAACACTATAAAGAAAGAGAGGATGGTATAGATAATTTTACATCTCTTCAGATGCTGGGAACCCTAAGTTGCACAGCACTGACAGGCCTCCAATCAGGACTCAGCACACTGTGCAGATGCCATCCGTGGAAAGATTGTACAGCATTTTGGCTTTCAAGCCCTTGCAGGGTTTTCTTAAAAGAAAACAACTCTATTCATCATTTCCAATGTCACACAGAAAGTTCTCATGAGAACTTGTTGCTGCACTTTATAGGTAAAGGTAAGGACAGGCAGGTGGTGCAGTTAATGTTGAGTGGGAGCTGCCCGCAGGCCCTGTTGCCATTAGCTGGATGACTTTTTCCTGTGGCACAGGGACATGCACAGCATGATACTGTTCTGAAGGCCAAGCTATAAGTGGTACATAGCACAACACAGCCCTGTGCCTACTCAGGTTAACTGTGAAGTGCTGCACAATAATCTTCCGGTTCCAATTGTTCCTCTTAGGATAATTCAGAGAACAGCTAATTGCATAGTGCCCTCCCTCTCTCATACATCTCATCTCTTTCTATTATTTCCAGGGGTTTAGCTATCATTTGGCACATGTACTTTTTTTTTTTATTCCTTTGTTAAACGAGGCTTTAGAACAATTGCATTAGGCAGACTCTTGAAGAATTAATTCCAGGTTTTACAATGTATGTGGTGCAAGTCTGGGAAAAATATTCAGAATTTTAGTCAGTCTAGGAAAGTTCCAGTATGGCTGAATTTAGCAGATCTAACTTAATGCTGAACCTTAGTGATTCATCTTAGTCAAGGGTGTGATATGGCCTCAGACAAACTGACACCCAATACTGTTTCACACAGGTACTACAGAATTTCTTTTCTTTATTATAGAAGCTTTGTATCTTTTGTATTTCGAGTTTTGCTTGTTTGTTTGTGTTTTTTTGACATCACCTGTGTCAATGAAAACTGAGCTGTTGTCTCATTCCTTACCAGATGGCAAAGATTTTATTATGCCTTTTCAGTGCCAAGATGCACAAAATCAGCCCTTCGTATTGTTCTAGTTCTGTCTTTTTGTCTTTTTCTGAAGTAAATTTTTCTCCTTCAGCCCTTCAAATCTTTCCAAGGAATAGTAGATTGACATTGTGGAATTGTTGTTGAGGTTTATACTATTCTGTTTCCTATCAGCATGTTGTTTACTTAAATACTTGGTGTTTTTTTCATTTCAGATGGTGGCGTGTTAGTACCAAGGAATTAAATCTGATTTCATGTGAAAATGTACAGGATAAGACAAACAGTTATGAAATTGAAAAGGAGCATTTCTAAAACAAAGTTTGTTTACGTTTTTTAGTTTTGTCACCTTGACCAGTTTTAATAGAAAATGTGAAGATGTAACAAAACCCCAAAATTGATCATTAAACATTCAATTTCTTACAGACCAGCCCCTAAACACTCTAAATCATGATGCCATTGAGATTTTTCTCCCCTTTAATTACCAATTTCTGGGATGTCTTTTTTATTAAGCATCTGAGATGCTAATTGTCCAGCCATATATTTTTTTTTCTTAGTTAACTCCTCTCTTACAGCAGTGCTTAAATGAGTTGTTTGCTGAAAACTAGGCACACCTATTGCAATTCTGTGTTGTAACAGTATATATAAAATATATGGTTAGCTACACAAGCAATGGTTCTTAGTTATTTTAGGTTACTTACTTTCCTCAAACATAACTTGGTAATGTTCATCCTTCCTGTTTAACAAAATCTTCCTCAGCAAGAAGATTCCAAGAAATGAGAACACTAGAGAGACTGTGTTTCTCTTATGAATTGTTTGGTAAACTTTCCTAGCCGTTCTAGAAGCTTGCCTACAAGCTTCAGCTTACCACACTGAGGTCCTAGAATAACTCTTATTGAGAATCTGGGTTTATGATAGCACATACTGGAACTAATCCCAGTTATAATAACTTAATCACTAATCCCCTTTTAAATAATTTTAAGTTTAGGCAAACCCGTACAGTAACTCAGCCAGAAACATCAGAGATATGTGGTATAATAAACAGAGTGCTGACAGTTGCTGATGTTTTACATAGGGGGTCACTTATTCTCATTTTGAACTACTTTGCTTTAAATGTTAATTACTGCTTGCAGCACTGCTTACAGTCACGCTCTCTTCTTTCAGATTAACTGCTGTTAGCAACAATGCAAAATTTTAGTTGAAAAAAAGTATCATTAGAGACAGAGAGAAGAAAAACACTTTAAATGAATTACAGTAATGCTTCCTACTTCATTGAAAATGTCATAATTTGGCAGTCAGGTTTCTACAGAGCACCAAGTATATAAATTCACAGTTCCTGTGTAACCTCAATTTCTGCTTAGAAGGAAAGAGAAGAATTCTCTGAGGCCACCCTGTCTATGAGATACTTTCAATATAAATACTTTATTCAACTGATATCCCTCAATGTACCCTCTGATCACTCTGACCTGTGATAAAATTTCTTCCTAAACCTCCATTTGCGGAGGAGTGAAACCTCAAGTTTGTGAGCTAGACATCAAACATCAGAGAAACTACAACTAGTAGAAATGTCAGTTTACAACTGTCAGTGCTTCAGGAAATGTAAAAAAAGACATTACTTTGAGGAGCTGAATTCTCCAACCAGCCAGATATTCACCATTCAGGGGGTATCCATCTAGGGCCACAAGAATGATCAAGAGTATCCTTTTATGATGAACGTAGCTGGGATTGGTTTAGCCTGAAGAAGAGAAGGCTCAAATGTATAAATATCTGATGGGATGGTGTCAAAAGGATGGACCCAGACTCTTGTTAGTATCATAGCGAACAAGAAACAATGAGCACAAACTAAGACACTGAAAGAAAACATTGTTTTTAATATCATTGAACACTGGAGCATGTTTCCTGGAAAGTCTGTGAAGTCTTCATCCTTTGAAATAGTCAAAACTCAACTCAGTGCAGTCTTGGGCAACGTGCTGTAGTTCACCCAGCCTGATCAAGTAGACTGGACTAGACAGGCGTGGAAGTTCTCTCCCATTCTCAGTTATTCTGTAAAAAGTAAGCACTGAGTCCTCAACTTCCATCTTCCTGTCAGATCCTACTTGTTATAGTGGGAGTATTTTTGGTCCTTAGGGTCCTTCCTAACAACTTGCATTCTGAGTCCAGAACGTGCTCTGCCCTCCCTTCCAGTGTTCCTTAACCACTGAATCTACCAACAGACTATTGTATAGAATTTGGCAAGGGAAGTGTCACACATTTGTTACTGGAATCAAAAAAGAGATTTTTCTCTCCAAATGACGCAGCCTTCAGTAGACCACAAGTAGAGAACTCAGCCTTTAGAAGGGTATGGTTCAGGCAAGAGGGCAGCTTCACTGGGCATTTCTGTCAATTTTGTCCCCTTTCTAACCTGAACATTTTCTACCAGGAGATTTTTGCCTTCTTAGGGACATGCACCTTCTAGCCTGAAGATGAAATTCTATGACTTCCTTGAAACCTTGTCACATCTTCCTGAATTCTTCTAGTTCAACAAAAGTAGGCTTAGGGGACAATAATTTGCCACTGAGTCCCTTAAGCTGTCTGTGTTGTTTACGCCACTTGCCAATGGAGCAAGTTATGATATATGCAGTGTTAAAAGATTTTGTCACTCTGTCAGGAGGTGATCACTAAGAATCCGATAATGTTTTCCATTCACTGATGAAGTTGTAGTCCAGATGAACTTCTCTTCGTCTTTTCATGCCTAAATTTTTTCAGGTCCTCATGCTGGACAGCAGTTTTGCTTGCTCAAGATTCCCCATAGGATTGCTGTGGATCCCATTGTACCATGTACACTGTGGAGAATGAATATTTGTTAAAAATACAGTGCAGCAAATCTATCTAGATCAAAATTAGAATTAATAAATATTTAATTTCAAAGCCTCATAATTTCAGTTAGGCTTTGAATAGTTTGCTTAAAGTAAACTTGAGAAAAAAGGTGAGAATTTTTGGTATTAATAAGAGTGGGAGCATACTAAAAACTAGGAATAGGATGGAGAGTTGTTTTTCTTAGAGGGCCATGAAACAAACTCCTGGATTCACTAGAAGAATTTGTCCTATGGAAGCATTCCCAAATTGCATTCTGATACAGCTGGAGAGCCATTAAAAGCCCTAAGAAACAGGAACAACTGACTGTGCTACCTTGTGTATACAAGGAACTTCATGGTGAAGTTAACTTCCCTAAATGATTCACTACTAGGTAGCAGTAGGACAAATTTGTCAAGAGAAATTAGTCCCTGCTTAAAAAATAGCCTGTAACTTGAAATAGTGTCAGCTGGAAAGTCTGTACTCATGATAAGTTTACTAGTGTTTTAATGGGTCTTGTGCCAATAATGAGCTTATAAAATATATGACTTGTACTTTGTAATGTAATGTGTTACCCAAGTGCATTGATTTCCTTTCAGTTTCAAGGAGTCAAGAATTTTTAATGTAATGGGCTTGTTTGCAGGCTGTGCAAGTCTTCTGAGAGAGGAAAAGGTTGGGTCTGCACCAATTGTGAATTATTCAGTGTAAACACATCTTTGCGGAAAGGAAACCAAAGTAGTCACTTTGCCACTCAGTGTTTTATTCTTCCTGTATTTTAAGGTTCTTCAAAGGATAACACTTATCTCCTTCATTATTGCCCTTTAATGATGCTAAGGTTATTCTGGAAGACAGAAGCAATAAGGTCTCTAATTGCTTGCTCAGACATCTATCTCACATTTCCATCCCACTCAAAGCTGTCAGGAAAGAAATCTTTTTAGCAACTTGTATGAACATCCTACCATTTAAAAATGTCCAGCACATAGCCCAGAAGCTAGACAATTGGCTTTAATGAGACTTATGATTGGAAGGCATCTCCATGCAGGTTTTCCCTTGACATATTTTGCTTACCTCTCCTCACAAGAGGATTATCCATTCAGTTGTTGAGTTTTGTCATGTTTCTACAGACAAATGGTGAGATGCAGAAACAGCTGAAGGAGGAAAAATTGAAGGAGTCTGCTATCAGAGAATCACAGAATACACTGAGTTGGAAGGGATCCACAAAGATCATCAAGTCTAGCTTTTAGCCCTGCACAGGACCAACTCCAAGAGTCACACCATGTGGCTGAGATTATTGTCCAAATTATTCTTGAACTCAGACAGGCGTGGTGCTCTGACCACTTCCCTGGGGAGCCTCTTCCAGTGCCCAACCACCCTCTGGGTGAACAACTTTTTTCTAATATCCAACATAATCCCCCCTGACAGAACTTCAGGCCATTCCCTTGGGTCCTGTCACTGGTCACCACAAGTTGATCAGTGCCTGCCCCTCCTCTTCCCCTCATGAGGAAGTTGTAACTGCAGTGAGTTGTAACTGCCCTCAGTCTCCTCCAGGCTGAACAGACCAAGTAACCTCAGCCACTCCTCATACAGCTTCCCCTCAAGGCCCTTCACCATCTTCATTGCTCTCCTTTGGACACTCTCTAACAGCTTAGCAACTTTCTTATATTGCAGTGCCCAAAACTGCACACAATATTCAAGGTGAGGCCGCGCCAGTGCAGAGCAGAGCAGGGACAATCCCCTTCCTTGACTGGCTTGCAATGCCCTCAGGACACAGTTGGCCCTCCTGATTCATATTCAACTTTCCATTGGCCAGGACTTCCAGGCCCCTTTCTGTGACACTGTTTTCCAGCATCTCATTCTCCAGTCTGTCTGTACATCCAGGTTTGCCCCATACAAGAAGATTACACCAACTGGCTTCCCTTAATCAGCTAGGTGGGTTACCTTGTCATAAAATGATATCAGATTTGATAAGTAGGATTTTTCTCTCATGAAGTTCTGCTGGCTGTGACCAATGACTGCATTATCTTTAAGGTCTTTTTCAATACTTCCCTGTCTGAATTCCCAAGATTGCTCAAAAATCATCAAGAGAGGTTTTCTGATGACATCAGCTAGCATTTTGAGGACTCTGGGATGAATCCCATGAGGCCCCATAGATTTGTAGAGATCCAGCTGGAGCAACAGATCCCACACAATTTCAGGGTCAAGTAGGAGTTAATAATTCTTGTAGCCATGATTCTCCAGCTCAGGGCACTGAGAACCCCTTGGTTCATCTTCAGTGTTGAAAACAGGGACAACGAAAGCATTAAATACCTCTGCCTTGTCTCTGTGAGGTGACCATCCTCATTCTGTAGTGGGCCTATGATATTTCTATATTGCCTATTACTGTTAATATATTTGAAAAACCTCTTTTTATTTTCCCCACATTTCTGGTCAGCTTCAAATCCAGCTGCAGTTTTGGCTGCAGAATTTTCTCCCTAGAGCGGCAAGCAGCATCTCTGAATTTTCCTGTGTCACTTGACCTTGCTTCCACTATGTTCTTTGCTCAGCAGCTCATCCAGAGTTACTAGTGAAAAATGCACTGTTATACTGTTATTTTGGATCTCATAATTTTATGGTCTTAGATGAAGAAGGAGAGAAAAAGGGAGAAGAAGAAAAGAGACAATGAACAAACTGAAGAAAGATCTTGATGATCCCTACACTACATTAAAGGAGAAAGACAACCACTGTAAAACAGGCCATTCTGTACCATAGGAAATCCTACTGAAAGAAATCACAGGGGATAGCTAAATGGGAAGAAACGAAATCTCTGAAGTCTGGAAGATGAAGAATGCAAAGTCCCTCTGCCCAGTCTCTAGGTGAGCTCCTCAGATGACCTTTGTGGAGATTCTGCCCCGGGATACCTTCATAGCTCAATACAAAGTGCAATCTTTATAAAAAAAAATTAGGGAAAAGTGAGATTTAGCCAATTACTCAGTTCTGACCCTGATTAATGAAGAATTATTCCTATCATAATTTCCACCTTTTTTATTTTTTTTTGTCATCTTGTACATTTTGAACAATTCTAAAATTCCTATTCCTATTTTATTTCTGAATGAATATTCCATTTCCACTAATTAGAACACAAAGACATTTCTCCAAACGGTAAACCTAATTATTTCTGCTGTTAATTTTATTTCGATACCTCTCAGTACTCAGAAATATTAGACAAAAATTCTAGAACATAAAACCTGATAACTGCAGAATTAATTGCTAATTTCAACCTGTTTCTCGTCACAGCTGAAGTAAATTCAAGGACAGAACTGTATACTCACAGCAAGAGAATTTGTCTAATAGATAAATTCACTATTCCCCACTCTTATATGGTTGATAAATGTAATAAATATTCACTTAAGAGAGTTTCTTATTCCTAACCAATGTCACAAAAAATTAATTAGCAATATAAATTAGCTCCATAGAAACAAAATGTAAAGCTGGAATATTCACCGTTGAGCAAGAGACATTCCTACCATACAAATTATGGACTAATGTACAGGAAACCTACATGTAGCTTACTTAGGCTTTGGCACAGAAAAGGTGTCAGTTTCTCTTTTGTTATTGAATTATAAAAGTGTGGAAATAACATTTGCGTGGCAGCATAAGATCTGAAGTTGTCCATTAACCCTGGTTCTTGCACAGAACTGAGCTATCTGGCAGTATAAATTTAACTTCTTAGAGAGCTACCTGATCTATTCTGGCACTTCCTGGAGTAAAGTCCTCTCTATGAGTACGATGACCAAATCTAACCCAGCAGAATGAGATGGTGTAACCTAGCTGCAGTGAACCAAGCTGGGAGCCATAAGGTGAGGCAGCTGCAGCCCGTTGTTGCCTGCAGCTCCCTTCCCCCTTGCTACAGCAGCCTGGTCTCACTTCACAGCACAACCACTTGGGTATTTGCACCCTAACCTAGTTCAGTTTGCGGCATCCAATGTTAAACATGTTTATGCTAGCCTGGACCACTACAGCAGAAATAGGTCAGGGAAACAGTAATATGGCAGCTCTCAGAGGATGGCAATCTAAACAAGAATATATGCAGAACAGTGTAGTATTTATTGTTATTACTGAGAACTAATAGGATGTTGTATAGAAAAGGATGTGTTGTAAAAGAATCAGAAAGAACAGAACCCTAAGAAATCTCTGTAATAAATCACAGTGCCTCAGTAAGCTGTGCTGCACTGTGGCAGAGGAAGATTTATTTAATGAGACTAATTTCTATCTACTTGTATTTTTAAAATTGATTGATTCTTTGCATCTTAGCTATGGAGGCCCTAAGATAAAAGTTAGAAATACAAGTTGCTGCCACAGCAAGTTACTGATGACAAGAATAGATTGTGACATACTAAGTTATAGTAATTCTACAGTTTTCTGAATGTCCTGATAAACAGAGTCCTCTTGAGTTCAGAATTTAATACACCATAATAGGAGACAGTAATTCTTGGAGTCAAGAATGCAGGACAAACTACTAGACTGAGAAGTACTCTTTTGGAAAACTGTGAATGACATGATATAGAATTATCCAGTGTAACCCAAAGGAGGCAAAAATCCATTTTACAACATATCTACAGTTGAATAGCTAGCACAAATATAGTGCTGTTAGTATCACAAAAAGTGACAAAGGAAAATGAATACATTTTCTGAGTGGCTTGAGTGGGTTGTATAAGTATGATCTCAGAATAAGAGGGCTCTTCAATCTAACAGACAAAGCTATACCGTAGACAGCAATTAGAATAAAATTTTTACTAAAAATGTTCATTAACTTCTGGAAAAACTTCTTTATGAATAGGATAAAATCTCCCTCAAGTCTTTATATATGGAAAAGATCTTTAAGTAGAAGATATATCCAGCTCTACTGGAGATTTAAAGGAATCCCTTGATAAAATTCGGTGGTCTATGAGAGGCACAGTTCGGTAAGATTATTGCAAGAGTCTTTTGGCATGAAAAGCTACAGCACTTCTTAAGGGATTTTATCTACAGAGCCACAGAAAATCCATGTTTATGTGAAGAATTCTAAATGAGAAAGATATATGTATTTCACTTGCTGTGATACACATGCATAAGATAGGTGAGTTATTCACAATCGTTTCAGAAACAAAACTAAATGTGTGGATTGAATCGTTGTTTACACAATACTTGCTTTTGCTTTCAATCAAAAAATGTGCCTTCATTGCAGTCTAGCTTCTAACACAAGTTGCTCAGTGGAGGTTTGCAGGGTAGTATACAACATATTTTATCACTGGAGAAGGTTTTCTGAATATACATGCAGATACCAAATACCATTTTCTAAAATATACTTAGTTCAGCAATATGTTATGTATACCT
>JAWWMO010000174.1:22745584-22800045 GCA_035047845.1 Dendrocincla fuliginosa
GTTTTCTGAATATACATGCAGATACCAAATACCATTTTCTAAAATATACTTAGTTCAGCAATATGTTATGTATACCTATCACATTACACATTAAGGAAAACTTACTAAGGAGAGTAATTCTTAACATAGCTTCATTAATTCAGTTTTGTCAGAAATTTCAGACTTTTTTCTTTTGTGAAGAACATGTGCCTTGCATTACAACAGAAGACAACTTGTGTGTCAAAAGTAAAAATAAAAAAAGTAGAAATCTTTTGATAAAGTAAAACTGAAACAAACAGAAGTATCTGCTCCTGTTGTTATTTAATTTCATGCAGTGAAGATACATGAATGGAGAAAAGCTGTTGAACCTGAATTCAGTAGCATCAAAGTCTGTTGAGTACAGGATTGTATTCAGCGTTTTAAAAACGAATTACTAGGACTGAAAATTTTATGTCAGTTTTCACACTGCATATCAGAAAAACAACAAAACTCCTCCTGAACTTTAGTTTTGTACATTCATGTCAATGAATATATGATGCTTTCTACTCTGGAATTAACCAACCAGTGTCAGAAAAATGAAAAATCCTTGCAGTATCAGAGGAGGAATAAGAAATAGGATGCAAACTACTTAGCAAAGGTTGAAAGGGTACATCCTACTGAATAGGTTTAAGAAAAGGAATTTTTTTTGGTATTCACATAAGCAGATACCATCATAATATGAAAACAACTGAACAGATCAGAATAACTAACACAAAATTAGAAATTTTTTACTCTAGGTTTGTGACTAAAACCTCTGTCAGGGGAATGGAAAGATAAATCTTTACCTGTCACTTATCTGGTTTCATGATAGCTTTTTGTAACATAAGAGGGATTACATTGTTAGGTGCATAATGGTAAAATTATTGAGATGCATTTTGTTTTTTGTGTATTGACAAATAAAGCAGAACATATGTGGCTTCCAGACACCATTAAGTGTTCCTTCGTCCCAGACACCATTAATAATCCTCATCTTCTAAAGGAACAAATGTAAGACACCTTCTTTCTCCAGTTCATTTTGAATTGCAAATGCTACTAAGTGTGCCATTGTGTTCCGTCTTATGCAACTTCGCTTCTTTCACTGCTCTTGAGAATCGCTGAGCCTTAAATGCCCATTTTTTAGTCTTTGCACAATATTAAATTCATCCACTTACAGTCAGATATTAGCATGAAACAGGTGTTTTTTTCAGCAAGGAGATCAAGCACCAAAAGGAGAAAAAGCTTACATTTCTTTCCATCACAGACATAGCACATGCTCATTTTGGTGTGAGATTCAGCTTGTTGATGGAGCAGCAGGAACAGCCAAGCCAGAAGCCCAGGGTGGCTGAAAGGGACGCAGACCACATGGCCACTATGCCAAAGGGAGAAGGGCAGATCAGCTCAGCTGCTCGGCTAAGAGCCCAGTGATCTCCAGTCTATAGTGCCAGGGCAGGAAGGCACAGCACGAGGCACAGCATGCCTGCAGTGTTGCTCAGATGTGGCCAAAAGCAGGGCCAGAGCTCACATTCAGCTCCCAAGCTAACAAGTAGAGTTTGTATGTCTGAGGTGTGGTTCACAGACAGGGCCATTATAGGCTTTGGTGTAGTCACTGCCCTGGGAAAACCAAGAATCAATGCTACCTGCATCATGGAAGTCTGAAAGTGGCATGTTCTGGCCTAATTCCTAATTCAGAAAATCAAGGAACCAGGAGCCTGGGGGCTCATGATTCATTTCTTTTCAACTTCTTAGCCATGACCACATTTTTTGACATATCTCTATAAAATCCTTACCTTCTGTTGGATGTTTTTGCTGCACTGAACTTCAAGAATGAGAAAGTTAAGAAATGAATATTAAGAAAGGATGGAAATATTTAGGCCTCTTTTTTTTCTACTATTGACTGTGTTTTTCACATACAGTTCTCTCTGGTCTGGGTTGCAGTCTGCCACAGAAACACAAAATAAAGAAAAAAGCTGATCTCTGTAGGCATGCACTTTGGTTCTCAGATGTGAGAAAAAGATGGGTTGCTATTTGCCTGTATTTTATTGGAGTCTCTGGATTTTTCAAAAGCCATCTGTCTACGTGAAAAAAAAAGTTGATGCATATACAGCAACTATTTGTTAATGATTTGGTGTGAAATGAAAAAAATCAGACTTACTTATGACCTTTTTCATCTGTTTAGTCTTAACTTATGGTTTAAAGAAAATTGACTCTTGGAAATGAGAATATTGTGCAATGTACTGTGTTGATTTTTCTTATTCAGACTTTAATAACCAAGAACTCTTATTAGCTAAAATGTTGCAGCTCTCAGAAAACTTCACTTGAAGCATGCTGTGTCTATCTCAGTAATCATGGTGAAATTTACCACAGTTTGTAGCTTGACCTGTCTATGCTCACTGCTTGGAATCATGGTGTGAACCATCTTTGAGGTAGCTGCTCTTTAGTAGTCTTAAATGGGATACTCTGTAGCACAGCAATTAGTTTAGAAAATTTGAATCCCTTTTAAAATTAATTAATTTTCTGTTGTCTAGACTTTAAGGAAAGAGTTAGGATTTATCCACTTTTGTCTTCTACTGATATTGTTTACACTACCAAGTCCACAGCCTATCATATTCTGCCAGTCTCACTAATCCTTACATTTGATTTGTACACTGAGTAGGAAACATAAGAATCTATTGGGTGATAGATTTTATAGATTTTATTATGTGCTACAACTTTAGTCCTTGGAACTATGATTACTGTATTACCAAATGTCTGAAAAGGAATGTTGCATCCCACTATTTCAGCAATTCTCCCTTGGGCAATTGCACTCCTGTCCTACATAATTTGAAAATCTTCTAAAAATTCATAAAAATGTAATACTTTTAAAGGTTTATTTTACCAAGTAAGATGTTTTGATTTAGTTTCTGTCTTGCTGTGTCTTTGTTAGGTTTGTATCTGTTACTCTAGTTGAGGACCTAACACTAACTGCTAGACAATAATGAAATATAATAATTAAGCCTTAAAAGATTTCCTGTAGAAATTACCATGGCCTCACTATCACTGGATTATCAGAAACGATTTGCAGTGAAAATGTATAGAGATTCAGAACTATAACTGCATTGTTGGAGAAAAGCATATGAAGTCTGAACATGTCAAATGTCTCTGGCATTTTGTTTGCAAAGGAAGTAAGAAATTATCAGACTTATCATTAAAACTGTGAAGAGATTTAGTGTTGCCACTGACTGTCAGGGAAGGCATGCTTCCATTTCTTGGATGCACCAGAAATATCTTCTAAGTCACTGATCTTATTTCAGGTATTGTCCATGTGCTGGTTTAAAAGTAAACCAGTGGGAGAAATGAACCCAGCTCAAGAGAGATACAAATCAGAGTTACAATTTACTAAAAAGATTACAATAAATATAATTATGCAGAGAAAACTGGTTTTAACCCACAAAAACAGCTGTATAACTCTGAATCCTGGGACAAGAACAGAGTGATCTTCATTAGCCCCTGTGCTGAGCACCACATAGTCACCCTGGGTGCAAAGTAGAAGGAAAGGAAACTTGTTGATCAGGAAGATGGACACAGTCCTGTCGAAGTAATTGCTTCAGTCTTGTTGAGAGTGGCAGTCACCATCCCATTGAAGTTCTGGTCCTTCTCTGGATCTGACAAGTGGTACTCAAAGTCCCAAAACCTGAAGATTATTTATGCTTAGGTTCAGGTGGGAATGCTGAGTACCTCCCCCAGAGCAAGGAGTTTCACACTGGGTTATTCAACTCTGTGAGTCATGGGATATTTTTCGAATCTTTGATGGTCTAGGTCATTGCAACTGCCTATTGTGCAGTCCCTAATGGCCCATTAGCAGACATGACCACTCAGTCTGGGTGTGAAGGTGCTAATGCCTCCCTGGCGGTGAGTTATTACAGCTGAGTCATTGGTGTGAAGACAAAGAAAAGCTCCCCTGTCTCACAGGGTTCTTTAACACCCAGCTTGTAGCCTGAGGGGTCAGGTGTACCCTGGGCAGCTGCTGCAAACAATCCATTATTAACAGTTAATCAGAAATTACATAGAGGGTGTAGAATACACAGTTTTGGTTACACCCACACAGTGATAAATTGGTCCCAGCTAGGACCGTGTAACTAGGACATTCTGTTAGAAGGGGAAGTGGTTTTTCATAGCTTTCTTTCATCTGAGCATAGGATGACTTGTACTGTAACAAAGCAAAGGCTTCTTTCTAAATGACCATTCAGGATGCTGGCTGAGAAACCTGAAATGCCTTTGTGTAAGCAATGAAAGAATCATCCAGAGCAGCTACAGCTCTTTGAACAAAGGTTCAGCCTTTGAAGGGAGTTATATATAGTGATATATTTCAGAATCTGAAATGTTGTTTTTCAGATTTAGTAGGCAGGTGAGCATTCCTGACAAGAATTTTCCTAAAGAGCTAAGCACAATACAAGGAAAGATATAAGGCAAACTGCACAGACAGTAAGTTCCTGTATGTTTTTGGATATTCATAGAGCAGTAGCTCAAAGAAACCTGAGTTAAGAGCAGAACAATGTTTTTTTAGATATTCATGCATGGTCCCAAAATTTAAGATCTGAATTAGAGATATCAAATGTTTGGGTTCATAGTTTGTATGTTGTGTGCTTGAAGTGTTTAAATAGCCCACATGGCATATTGAGTGTGTCTGTTGGCTAAAGGAGAGATTTTTAAGACTGGTCATTGAAAGGGTAACATTTTGGCTATAAATGTATTGTGAAGTGGCACACTGTTCTCTTTCTAAGGATGGAAACTAGTTCCAATACTGACTGAAAAATGTGAATCTCTTGTTCCTTATTTTGATGAATAGGTTGTATCTCTTTATATTTTTGTATACATCTATATTTCTAACTTTCTGGTATTAATTTTTTTTTTTAAATAATGTTAAACTAACCTTACAGTTTCAAAAACAAGTCCTCAAATGTTAGGAAACTTGTTAGTTCAAGTTCTATATGAAAGTTTGATTTATTATGAGTATATATATTGTAATACAGATGGCATGATATATGCCGTCAAGCATAGGTTTAGTGACATGATTATGCATTTGTTTATTTCTTTGTTTGTTTGTTTTTCACATAGAGGGCTTGTATCTTTTAAGTGATGGAAAATAAAGGACAATAAAAAGCAGGAAAAAAAAAAAAGAGACAGATAATGGGCCTGATGATAGAAGAAGGAACATAGAAAAGAATATGCAGACTGAAAAGAAATGGAAAACTACAGCTGATCCTAAAGGTAACTTGTTTTTTCTACTGGATAATGCTGAATAACAGTATGCTAAAAACTACTGAAAAGCTTTATTAGTAAAGGAAAGTTAGTTTAATTTTTATTTCTCCTTGATTCTGAGTGAAATACACAAACATAGAGTTGCCGCTGAAACTTGCAACTTCCCTAATTAATATCAGATAGAACAACCATTACCCTCTGGATTAAATCCCTATCCTGAGAGAGAAATTCAGAAGATATCATTAGCAAGAAGCAGTTAACCATGCACCTCTGATGAGCTTTAGTAACCGACCCCTAGAGCTATGAAGGTCTAGTATTACATCTACAAGGAGTCAGAAGAGAATCTCTCTGCCCACCCTTATTCTTTTTTTAAATGAGTTTACAAATACACTCATAAGCTGCCCCAATTTTACTTCTACATGTTAGAGTGTATGATGTGCCTTATTTGCAAAACTGTAACTCCTATTGCTCTCAACAGTAGTGGCATTACAGCACCAAACCCCACCTTCTGTATTGTTGTGGCAAAGGGACTACACAGTGTAATATGTTCCTTACTATAATAATAACAGATCTTCCGACAGACTGAGGGAAGAAACTGCCTTTTGACAAAAGGAACAGTACAAAAGTACTGGGTACGAGATGCAGAGCTCCTATAATTTATTCTAATCAAGCAGGGGTCACAGCAAAATTGAAACCTAAATATTCTATTCTGTAAAATTGGATTAAAGAGTCTAAAGACACAATAATCAACAGTAATAATACATACCTAATTGTTTCTTTCATTCAGATTTTGCACTGGACAAGCATGTTGTACATTAATTGAATTGCTGACTGGCTTGAAAAATTGATGAGATTTCACCCAATGTATTTTTATTACCATTCAGTGATGGAGTAATATTTTTTTTTTTTTCAAAATAACCTTAGTGGGCCACATAACCCAAAATATCTGAAGGAACCAACTGTGACCATGTTAACAGCACTGGAAGTATTTAATTTTGCATATGCACTCTTCTAAAACTGCACCTACTATAGCAGCTGTGTAAGTGTGGGCAGTCTTAGTAGCTGCAGCTCTGATGCCACAGCATTACTAAATGCTCTCATATTTTCCAAGCATTTTTTTTTTTATAGTCCCCACTTAGATATATGATCAGAGCTAGACTGTTATCAGTGCTCCACCCAACTTACTTAAGATTAAGTGAAGAACATCTTCACTTTATTGCAGCGGTGACTGCAGGTAAGTGCTCTCTAGCATTTTACTGTTCTATTTTTCTTTGTAGACTTGTTTCCATATCATCTATTCACTATTAAAATGGCATGCACCCTACTTACAACACACAAGAAATTTCCTGTTATGTTGAAAAAAACTGCTGACTGGATCACGCAACCTGAAAAAGTGAGATGATTTAAGCAGGAATGTAAACTATTAAACAATCAAATGCGGGAAACTATTAGTAAACTATTTTTCCGAAGTTAAGGACATGACAAAAAGAATCAGTTTTGTAAGTGGCTTTATCTCTCTTTATACTATATTCTCTTTGTTACTGGAGTGGCCAGATATCATTAAAAACTTCACTTGCTATTGTTGTGAGTCAGAATCTTGAACTGAGATTTGTAGGAATTTGGCATAGCTCCTGCTTGAGGAAATTGTTATGTATTGATACATGATGACTTCCATTGATAGACTTGGTGAATAAATGTTCTCCTCCTTCAAACTACTTTCATGTTTGAATATCTCAGAAAACACTTTAGAACTGTAGCACACTTCAGTCTTTTTTATCTTAGGCAGACCTCTACTTTAAAAAAGACCCCATGTCAGTCATTTTATTTCAGAAGCCTATTCACCAATGCAATTTCACTTGAGAATATGTTATTGCTAATGTTGCTGTTCTTGAAGGTTTGTTGCATTTGATCTTTGCAGTTATGACTGCACAGTAACCCAGAGATGATTAGCCTTGTCCAATTAACATCAATGGTGCATTGCTTACACAGACCGGGTGCAGCCTCTGAACACCATAGAAATAAGGATTCTTCCTGATTTTTACTGGATTTCATAGACCACAGAAAATTGGAAAATTATTTTTAATGGAAATCCCAGGCAAAATGTTGAGGAATATTGTAAAATAATAATTTCTTTTGTCAAAGAGTCAGAAAGCTGGTAGTGATGGAAATTATTAAGACAGATTATCTGTTATTAGCATTTTACATGAGGAGTCCAACAAACTGGGTAGAATGTTGTAGCACCTAATGAATACATTTGTGAGTCTTCATAAAGTCTTACCTCTTAGTGATTGGAATATTATCTTATTTTATAATATTAATAAAAATAAAGATAATAATGATACAGTTTATAAGTCTTGAGCATCTAGACTTTCTAAAGGAAATAGAAAGGACAATATTATATAGACATCCTGAAGATTTGTGAAAGCCTGTTTGCTAAAAAATGTGTGTAGAAAGAAGTAATTTTAGTTGTAATTTTTTTAAAAGCATAAACCTACTTTAAAAAGTAGGTTTTGGGATATAGTTCTTAAAGATTCCACCTTGGTTTTTGGTATATTTCAATGAAATATTGTTTTACTTTGTGGAAAAGATACAGTGCAAAATGTATTGGCAAACTGCACCAATTATATCAGTCAGTAGTCACTAGTAACTTTAGTCACAGAGATAAAAGAATACCTTGGAAATTACTGCAATAATTACGTACAAGGAAAATAATTTCTATTGAGAATGGATGGATTTTCTCACACTAAATAGAACTGACCTGAATATTTCTTTCCACTCAAACCAGAACCAAACTCCTGAAACTGGTACAAATGTAGATAAATTCTGGTAAAAATATTCTACGTTTATTTCTGTGGTTAGTTCTGTAGTTCCAAAACATGGAAGAATGGAATTTACCAAAATGTCGAAGTGAGGCAAGATCTGATAGCATTTCTGTCTGGACTGTGAGGAGGGAAGACTGGTCACGTTGTGAGCTTGCCTTCTGAAGACTGATGTTGCCTTGTTCCCTTGAGTGTTGTAAGAACGGTTTAAAGGGAAGGCTCTGACACTTTCTATGGGACAATATTTCACAAGCCAGTAAATATCACTGCCAGGTTTTTTTCTGGTGGTACCCTTACTTCAGCTTTACCTACATCAAATAGTTGGAAAAGGATGGAAATTAAACTTCAGATGGTCAGAGTACCATGTTCTTCTGCACTGCATTAAGAAAAAGAAAGAGCTAAAACAAAGAGATCAGAAGGACTTGCAGCTATGTCACAATTGCTAAGCACCTTGCTGGTTTTTTCCCCCCAATGTCTTTTTTATGCAATAAAATCTTACTAATTTTTCTTCACAAAAAATTTCCTTTGAGCCCTTCTCCTCCCTTCTCTGTCAGCTACTCTTACGTTCTTTTCAAAAGAGTTTTGGCAATGGCTTTTTCTTTTTGTAACATTTTATTGAAATCAAGAGTTTATGCCTGGCTGCTGGAGTTTAGAAAGACTGAAAGGAAATATTTATCTTTTCCTTTCCCTTCACATGCCTTACCTTTTTTTTCTTCTTTTTTTTTTTTTTTTCAGAATCCCTCTCACCTGGTGTTTAGTTCGCCCAACAATCAAAATCTGAAAATGTTAGTGTATATTGGTATGTGATAACTTTGCAACCCACAGTGATCTTGAGGAACAGTGGAAATAAAAATATATCTGGAACTCAATATTAGAAGTATGTTCTAGTTAATTTAAGAGAGATTCTTCTTTCTCTTGGAATTGTGGTAGGACTCCTCTTGCTTTCTGAGGACTTTAACCACAAAAGAACTATGAATAATCCTACAAACTTTGGGAAATTGGACTGACATCATGTACTTGCTTGTAGCGTTGCCCATGTCAGGTGATGTGTTCAGGGCAAGTTGTTCTACCCGGGGTTTAGTTTGCAAACCTACACACTACCTGCAAGCCCCTCTGCTGGCACCGTGATCCCCAGCTCAGGGATTATAGAAGAGCCTTCATGTCATAACCAAACACGAGAATAAAAGCTGTCCGTCTCTGCTCTCCCTCCACAAAGGGAAGATACATAGCAAAAAAGCACATCATGTTGATTACTGGTGTGCACTCTGAAGCTGCAGTGTAATTTAGTATCTCTTTTCACTGAATATTTCTCGATGGTTAGGATTAAAGTGTTCCAAGTGAGCATTTTATTTGGTTCTAATGAGGCTGTTTCAGAACGTTAATTTCCCATTCACTGGACTCTTCAAAGAGCTCAGCATGGCTGCAGAGTACTGAAGACATAGCTCAAGCTGCTGCAGAATTAGCTTAGGAATTATAAAAGCAGTAAGTGCATGATTACTATTTTTCTTAATACATGAAAAAAGAGATGTGTAATTGGCACTTTAACAAGCTGGCAGCAGCAAATTAAAACTTAGCATGATTATGAAATGACAATTACTGTTAGTAATTAATTGGTATCACCTTTCCATAGCCCCACTCAGTACTCTTTGTGCAAAGCTTATATCAATGAGGAAATAATTAGGTAATTAGGTGAAAAATTGGGAGAGTACAAGCTTATAAAATACTGTAAAATATCTCTTTCTTTTCTGTGGGATCTATGTAATTTGAGATTGTTAGCAAGCAGCACTTGCATCTCATAAATTTTCATCCTAAGGGATTAAAAAGCTTTGGAACTGCATGACATTGCAGATATTACCGTACTCATAAGTAAAGTTAACTGCATTTGTACTAAACTGGGGAATATTGTTAAGACAGTATCCCTAAACTGAAGTTCTTAGTAAAAGGTAGTGTAGATAGTATTGTAAACACTCAAAATCACAGAATTGTATTTCTGGCTTGCAGAGAAGGATAGGAAAGTATTGAAACTGTCACGATGACCTTTATTTTTAATTACTATAATTAGTCAGAAACTGGTTTTACATGTGACGCACAGCACTTGCAGCAGAGAATTTCTCTGCTAGATGTAGAGGACCTTGGTGGGACAATGGTTCAGCACAGAAAAGTGTAATATCTTGAATAATTTTTGTTTGGAATCCCAAACATCACCACTCTGGACCACATGATTTGGGGTTTTGTCATGGTTTAACCCCAGATGTCAGCTAAGCCCCACACAGCCACTTTCTCACTCCTTCCCAGTGGGATGGGGGAGAGAACCTGAAGAGTCAAAGTGAGAAAACAGGTGGGTTGAGATAAAGACAGTGTAAGAGGTAAAGCAAGAGCTGTGCATGCAGGCAAAGTGCCTCCAGTGATGCTTTTGTAAAGAAGCCAAGGATTTCCAGAACTGGACTCATACATTGCAGGCAGAACAGCTTCTTCTTTTAATTGCAGTATAAACACTTGTCAGCATGTGTGGGACTTAAGATACGTGTTTCAGGTATGGAACAGAGGAGACTGTATATGGGCACAGAGGTTCGCATGAAGCGGGTAATACTGCTGACTCCAATATTAAAATATTGTACGTAGACCCTCATTAATTCTTAAAAACAGAACAAATATTCAAGATTTCTTTTTCTGTAAAATCATCATCAAGAAGCTTATTTCTTCTTTCATTGTGTTATCAACATCTGGATTCTGAAATAATGATTGACTTTCAGAATGTGAGCTTCTGAATATGATATACAAAAATCAGATGTGTGGAATTGCTATGGTGGGTTGACCCAAGCCAGCAACTAAGCACCACACAGCTGCTTGTTCATTTTCTCTACACAGCAGGGAGGAGAGAAAATAAGAGAAAAAGCAAGAAACTCATGCATCGGAATTGGGGTAGTTTAATAAGTGAAGGAAAGAGGAGTAAAAATAAAAAAAGTGATGCAAAGGCCATCAGTCAGGACCTTCCACAAGCAGAGTGATGCCCAGTCAGTCTTTGAGCAATGTCTATCTACCAAATATCCCTCTCCTCAGTTTTTAGTGTTGAACTTAATGCTATATGGCATGGAATATTTATTTGCCCAGTTTGTGTCATCTGTCCTAAGTTCACTCCCAACTTCCTGTCCACCCCAGCTTACTCACTGCAGGGGGAAGAGTGGGAAAAAAGAGAAAGCCTTGACATAGTGCAAGCACTGTTCAGCAATACCTAAAGCACTGGTGTGGTATCAGCACCAGGTTAGTCCCAAACCCAAAACACATATGGGCTGTTGTGAAGAAAGCTAACTCCATCACAGACAGACTCAGTACAGTTGTCAATATTGTGAGGGAAAATGGGAGTGAAAGGGGAGGTACACATGGGCATGCAGGCAATGTGACCAGAAAATGAAGCCCAAAACCAAAGAAGAGACTAAAAACATTGTATAGAATGAAGAGACTTAAGTGCATCTGACAAAGAGAAAGTTGGAAACTGAAAGAATATAATAAGAAAGGTGAGTAAAAAGACTCAGAAAACCGGCAAGTGAAAAAAGAAAAGAAGGAAAGATTGGGGAATCTGTACAAGATGGGGGAAAAGACCTCAACAAACCAATGTAAGAACTTGAGAATAAAGACACAGAGGTATGCATAGAAAGAAAAAAAAAAAAACAAGATATGGGATAATAAAAAAAAAGGAAAGTAAAAAGCAGCAGTGGAAATATGAAAAAGAGTATTTGTTTTATGACTATTGCCTCTTAATCATATGTTTCCTGTTGGAGGGAAATGACAGGGGGCAGCAAGAGGCAGCGGCTTTGCAAGGAATGGTGAACCAGAAAGAGAAGGCAATAGCAGGAGCTGATGCAGTGGCAAGGGCTCAGTGCTCCTCTAAGTGAGCAGAGCAGGGCACCTCCAGTGGCAATAGCCAGGACCAGCCTCAGTCCTGTGGTTGCCAGAAAAGACCACAGTAACAAAGCAGGACAAGATTTAAGGCAGGAATTCAAGCAGGCAGATCAGAATTCAGATCATTGAGGTAAGCTGTCAGGCACAGCCACAGCTGTTGTGTGAGTCACCCAAGGACCTCAGCTTAAAAGAGTGTCCCAAGCAAAGTGGGAGGAGATGCCCTTGATGAAGCTTCTCATGACTCTTCTGCACAGCTTTTTCCACAGTAGCTTCATCACACATTACAAGTGTAGAGAGCTGGCTGTGAGCATAGGCAGCCAAACCATGTCTATGAGAAGCAGAAAAGGCCTCTTGCTAGGGGAAAACTCAGACCTTTCCAGGGAAGAAAGAAAGACACTTTGAGACACAAATATCTAACTGTTTTAACATAGAATTTGTGCACAGAAAAACACTACTTGCCTTGAGCAAGTACACAGAATACCTGGTACTGCCCAGAAACACCAGTCTCATGTCATATTCATTACATAAATATCTATCATGCATATACAAAAAATGGAGAGTTTCTGACAAGAAGTGAGTCCTGTACTACAAGTATTGGAGTTGGTGTGCAAAATTCTTCTCATACCCAGAGGGATGCAGAGAAGGAAGACAGCAGCTGGGACTAGGTTGCTGTCCACCATAAAAACTGATGAAGTTTCCTAAGCTGCTCCTCCTCACAAGGCAAAACTGCTCTGGTTCATGAGCATTCCTGCTTCAGCGGAAGAGGGAAGCATAGCAGGGCATGGTACAGCTCCTACATGATCTAAGCATCTATGTTGCACTGTTTAGTACCAGCTGGGTTTAGCATCCATAGGTCTTCTAGTAAATCTGCACCTGGCTGAGAGAGGAAGTCAAGAAAACCTGGGAAACTCAGTGATGGTCAGTATCAGCATGACCCAGATACACAGGAAAAGCCCAGTGGCACGTAAGATGAAAATTAAACTAGTCAACTGCTATTGTACTTCCAGGCAACATTGCATGCCTTTGGTACAGAGCCCAGGAATTTTGAACGTGGTTTTGAATCTGGATGTTTGATTTGGATAGGCTAGATTTGTCCTGCCTCCTTCAATTCTCAGTTTTATCATGTAGCAATTGTGTGAATCTTCATTCATCATATTTGAGAACACTAGCCCCCATACCTATTCTAATCTTTGATTGCTTTAGTTTGCTACCCTTCAGTTTACTTTCATAACACTCTCTACTTAACCAGAAAAGAGGGAAGGCCTTTCAGAGAGTGAAACAATGTATGCTCCAGATATTTCATTTTTTTATACCCAGTATGTTACTTCTAACTCTTGTGATTATTTTTTATTGTTATTCTGCAGAACAAATATCAGGCTCATGCTCTTTATTTCTAACACTTTAGACAACTAAGATGAAAAAGTACAGTTATTTATCTGGACAAAGGTCTTTTTGAAGATGATATATCAAGTAGCAAGTAAAATTTTTACCATAGAAAACTGCTGTTGGAACCTCATTAGCTACAAATAAAGAAATGGAAATAAAGATTTTTAGTTAAGATACCACAAAGAACTTACCTATAACCATGGCTATTTACCAGCAGTCTTGTTATTTTTAACAAGAAATGAAGCTGAAATGTGGATAAAAAACTTATCTAAATGGACTATTGCTGTGAGAACATGATCTAAGTTTTCCACACAGCACAAAACAACACAGACATTGGTGAGGGAGAAGGAAGAAGGTAGGGCTGGTAAATCCCACTTTCTCTTGCATGGATAAAGGCTGAGCTCAGGTGGTTAAACAAAAATCATTTATTCATATGCTCCAATGTTTTCCAGTTACTAAGAGCTTCTCTTTTTGTTTTGGATAATAGGAGAAAACTGCTGAGTATCTACAATTTTGTCAAGACAAATGAAGTTTTGAATTCCTTTGAAATAGAACTTTTTATTCTGTTAAAAGATAGGTATTTTCTTATTGGAAAGGATTTGAAATTTAAAATCTAAACTTGGGTCATACAGGAAAGGGGCAATGTTTGGGCCACTTTTGAGGGGAACTGATTAAATCAATATCAACATATGGTTTTTGCCATTTTCTCGTAGTTGTTCTATGCAAGATGCCTCAGTGAAACAGCATTCACCTCCTGAATTGCCCTTCAACTACAGTTATCCTTTAACTATAGATTAATCATCCTACGCCTTCATTTTAGATAATGCTAGAAGACAGTTATGTACATCTTTTGCTCTAAACAAAGACAAGTGAAAGCTTGCTTAAAACTGCACTGCCATGGCAGAAGTTCTTTAGTTGGGTGCTGCAGGAAAAGGAGGAGTGTATTTGGGGATAAGGGAACAGCCACAGAGACAAACAAGCTAGCTGGACCTAAGAGCACTTCTGTGTTCTGAAGACAAATACAAGGACAAAGTTTTCAAGTACAGTTTGTGACGGGATTTATAAAGTGTCAACAAGAACTTTAGTATTTATTTGTTAATTTTTAGTACCTGCTGGGTACAGGACTTTGTATATTCTCACATATGAATAGAATTGCATCTTGACTTAGTCACTTATTTCTCTTAGGCTTGCATCTAGAAGTCCAAATTCCAGAGAGCAGCTCGCATCAAAAATGATGACAATAATTAATACAATAATTTAAATAGGGCTTGCATGTATAGTTAATTGGAAATGGAAGCTACAAAGCCTAGAAAAGTGTGAAATTTGACAGGTGTCTGCTAAATTAGAGAAGGCTTGAAAGAAAGTTTGATATCAATCTATTTAATGCATTATTTTGAAAGAATATAAACACCCTTTATAACTCACAGAAGAATATAAACCCTATATTAGGAGATTATCATATTTTGTAAATATAAAAGCCATGAAGGAAAGTTTATTTTCAATAAATATTAATTTATTTATATTAACATGATATTAATCTAAAATATTGATTTCTAGTTTATTTGGTAGTGACATTTATTTTCTGTACTTATTACAGTAAGTCTGCTATTAATTGGTGAAAATAAATGCATTTTCTAAAACCCTTTTAAATTTTGCATATTGATAGTGTTGTGGGATAAAAAACACATACAGATTTTCTGTCAAAATGCATCACATTAAAACATCAGAGGAATGCATGCCATATTCTGAAAATCTCTAAGTATGCTGACTGACAATACAATTAAAGTTGTATTAATAAGCATCCTCTCATCTGAGAAAAAATAAATTATATCACACTGAAAAGTAAGGAAGCATTCATCCTTTCAGATTGAGTAAAGTGCTCTGTAAAAACCCATAGAGACTGTTTTGAAGTTAAAGTTGTCTTGAATTGGAAAAGGAAAAGGTTTTATTTAGAAAATGAGTTTTCAAATTTTCTAGATTTTTGAACTTTTTATTTGTTTTCAGGAAAACAAGAAGCCAAAAATAAATAATAAATTTTTTACTCTAAATCTTTAGCTTTGTTACTACAAAGTGAAACAACATCTATAATCTATAAAATTCCACAATCCATAAGAAGAGGTGTGGGCTTCAGCTGGGACAAACAGTAGTGTTGTACATCTGTTAGCTGTATTAACAACTTCAGGATTATATTGGCCTGTTAGTTATCTGGTCTGAGTTTTTAGATAGGATGATAATAATTTAGTTCCCTACTTCTAATGTTCTTGGTTTGCTTACCTAGAAGGTGTATGGAAGGTATGTAATGACATTATATTCATGACTGTGTGTATTCAAACAGTAGCACTGAGCAAATTGCCAGCTAATAGTTTAGGAAAAGAGGCAGTGACAAGGGTCAGATTAGCTGTAATTTGTGCAGCATAGAGGATTTGCACCCTTTTAATGTCAATTTCATAGGTATAAAGATAATATTAAATAAAACATCAACTAGAAATGTGTTTTTTGTTTGAATTCATCTAGATGCGCAGCAAGACCCAAGGCCTTTGCACTTCCGTACTTGACGTGTGTAACAAAACACCCTTCACTTGGAGGCTAAATTACTGTTCAGCACAGCCATATAAAAAAAGGCATATGGCACCTGTGTTCTAAGATTTACACTTGTACCCTACAGTCCCTTGAGAAATGATCCTGCTTTTCTTCTTACTGCTTTAATGTTCTGAAAATATGCCTAAAACCACAGCCTGAATTCCAGCACGCCTCTGTAAGCACCTTAGGTCCTCATTTGTGGATCTTCTGACAAGTAATGTGGTCTAAATGCCTTTTGGCTTCCAAGCCTTATAGTTGCTTCACCATACCCCGCTCATCTTTCCTAGTACTTCCTACAGCAGACTTCAAATTGGAGTTCTTAGCTGCAAATTCTATGGGTTTCATTCAAAATACTTTGCTGTTCCCACTGTTAGGGCTGTGCTCTAGGGTTGCGTTCCATTGTCAGAACTATTTCTGAAAGACGCAAGAGATCAGTATATCTATTGCTGTCTCCTTCCTCACACTAGAACTCATTCTCTCTAGCAGATCTGCAAGTTCTGGTAGTTAGAAAATAATTCAGTCCATCAAATGATCCCCATCAGTATAGTGTAGTCATAACAATGTGTGTCTGGCAAGTTTAATGTTGCTCTTTGGTCCACTTTTACATTCTAGCCTAAGGCATGGTGAACAAATTCATGCAAAATTTGTGTCAAAAATCTGAAGGAACAGCAGAAGGCTCTGGAAGGAAGGTGGTGATCAGTAGCTGAAGTTCACAGATTTGAAACATAGTTTAGCTGCATTCAGAAAGTCATATCTGACTGCAGTCTGATTCTTGTCAGACACTACTATTCCACTATGCTTTGGGAACCTCCTTCTGTGTGTGATCCCTTCCCCATCCACCAGGCCTTGTCCCTGACAATCAGCCTAGATGCAGCTGCCACGAAAACCCAGCTGACAAAGAACCTAATGTTTACGGAGTTGTCTAATGCACCTATAAGGAAAATCCCTTCGGAGATTTGTAGCACATCTTACTTCTGTCTGAGTTTCATTGAAAAATATAAAGAAATTCTGTCTTCAACAAAAGTTGTCATGTGAAATCTTCTGATTTTTGCAGAACAAGTGGTGACAGCCAGAGCATAGCACAGCTCTTGGATTTCAAAGTATCTGCATTACAATTAATTACTTACCATGCTGTTCACTTTGCATGAAACTCATCTTAGTAATTTGACACGTCACTGGGGTAGACAAAGATGTAATTGGGTGCTGCTGGCTGTATTTGGTTGTGCATAGTCTGCAAAACTGATTCTCTCTGTCTTTTGAATCTTGTTTGGTTTATTTTGCACAGAACTTTTTTTGCAATTTCTGCTTTTCTCAGCATCAGAGGCCCATGTTTTTCACCCTGTATTCTTAACTCTTAACAGGACTTTGCTCTTGTTCAGTGGTTCCATTGCCTTTCTGAATAATTCTGAATAATTCTCTTCCCAAAGTTCAGAGAGAGATTTGTGATGGTTACCAATATGGGACCTAATTGTTTCTTTATTTTTAGAATACAACCCATATTACATCAGTAACAAAAATATATTTACATTTGCATAGCACCTTTTATCCAAAAGGGTCCCTTTTCATGTTAGTATAGGAAGGACAACAGCTTGATTCAAGGAAATGTGTGTAAACAAAGATATCTCTTGCAAAAAAAAAAAAAAAAAGCCATGTGGATTGTTATGATAAACCATAATTCTAAACCTTGTACTTCTCTTTTTTGACAGTACAAAGCTTGAATTACTATTTTTAGTATCACAGCTTTGACAGGAGTAGTGGAGAGGGTCCTTGCCCAGTATGGCAGCTGGCAAATTCTCCCACCCATTGAGAAATGAATCAAAACCTCCCACTACCTGTGTAAGTCCATTAACCACATGGATATTGCACGAGGCAGGAATGATCTCTTTTGTCTATGTTTTAAAAAGAAGTTGCTACTGTGTTTTGTGAAAGGAAGAGTTTCTGTATGTTGACGTAATCTGGATCTGCTACCACAGATACTAAAGGACACTAAAGGACAAAGGAAAAATATAGGCTTGAACAGCTGCTCTTGCTGGGGCACTCCAGGACACACATAGTCACACAGATTTCTAAGGGCTTGGAAAACTTTAAGGTTAAACAGGGAGATAGCTAGTTAGTTTAGGTGACTCCAAACTTGAACAGCAGCTATCTGTGGGTATTTTGGATTGTAGTTTTAGATTTAGGAGCCTCACTTCTGTTCAAGTCTTGCCGTAGGCACTGAAGTCCTTAGTTGGAGCCAGCCCCAGAACCCCAGCTGGTACACATCAGTAGAGATCAGTTATACTCGTAGGGATCACAGCACATGATTCAACTTGCTGCAGGCAGAAATAATTACACTTGTTGAGATGAGCTGCTCTAGAACAAGTAGATGAAGAAAGTGCCTGACACAAAGTAGTATTATGGTGACATTTGGGTATGGGAATATTTTCTAAGTGCACTGAAATGTGCACTTGCAACCCAGAAATCCAACCATATCCTGAGCTGCGTCAAAAACAGTGTGGCCAGCGGGCTGAGGGAAGTGATTCTGTCCCTCTACTCCACTCTCCTGAGACCCAATATGGAGTATTGCATCCAGCTCTGAGGTCTCCAACATAAAAAGGACCTGGACCTGCCATAGAAGGTCCAGAGGAGGACCACAAAGATGACCTCTCCTATGAAGTCAGGCTGAAAGAGTTGGGTTTGCTCAGCCTGGAGAAGAGACGGATCTGGGAAGACCTTACTGCAGCCTTTCAGAACTTAAAGAGAGCTTATAAGAAAGACTCCTTAAGTAAGAGGGTAGGACAAGGTAGGACAAGGGATGATTGTTTAAAATTAAATGATGGTAGATTTAGCCTAGATATAAGGAAGAAATTATTTTCTTTGGGGATGGTGAGAGAGTGAAACAGGTTGCCCAGAGAAGGTGTGTATGCCACATTCCCTGGAAGCGTTCAAGGCCAGGTTGGATGGAGTTCTGAGTAACCTGGTCCAGTGGAGTGTACCTCTGCCCATGGTAGGGGGATTGAAACTAGATCATCTTTCAGGCCCCTTCTTACCCAAACTGCTCTATGACTCCAAAACAGCAAAAATCTGGAAAAAAAAAATGGTTGGGTTATGTCTCTGATTTTTGAAATTTATCTCAAGAGGTTTCTAAGAATTGTTACAGGTTGCAACGTTAACAAAAATTTTTACCAATAGCATCACTCTTGCCCATGCTTCTTACCTTGGCTTTTTATATTTACCTTTATATTCCTATATTTATAACAAACACCACTGCAATCATTAGCTTAGGCTGGTAGCAGCTGTAACAAAGTGACAGAATGGTTTGAAAGGAATGGAATAGTATACTGAGGAAAGATTCTTTGGGGCTCTTACAGTTACTACTCCTCTTGAAACAGTCCATTATAAGGCAGGCAAGTGCATCTGTCTGGGTGCCCATGACACACTTGCTGTGGGAGTTCAATTCTCCTAGACTGACCACCAAGCACTTCCTCCAGCAGGAATATTTATTGAGAAATTAAAGTAATAAGAATTCTGTTTTATTTCCCTTTTTGGAATAATCAAGTGACTTCATATATTACAGAGTTAATCCAAACCTGTTAGTCCTTTAAGAAGCCCTTCTTGGATGACAGCCCAGGATAACACTATTTTCCAGGGCCAGGAAATAAAGCTTGAATAATTTAAAGTGTGAAGGATAGAAAAAAAGTGTTCACATACTGCACTATAAATACAGAAAATATCATCAGGCTTTCAGCCAAATGCCACGGTACACTAGGAATGCTTATGCCACATATGCATAATAATTCTTGTTAATGCTAAATGGAACTGTTGTTACTGATCATATTTACTTTGGAAGAGATCAGCAGTGAGTAACCATTATCTGAAAAATGCCCAGAGCTTGGTCGTAGGATTTCTTTTTTGAAGTTCAAATGGCAGTTCAAGTTTATCAGGTGGGATTGTTTATGAGTGTGACTTTTTTTTTTTTTTTTGGTAAAAGCAGTTGGTTAAAACAGTCAATTTTACTTTTATCAAGTCCTTCTCTTCGAACTCATGTGGTTTATATACACAGTTAAATATTCTCTAGCTCAGGGTAATTTAATAGCCTGCTGCTAGAAATCAGGGACTAGGTTAATTACATGGAAGATGAAGACCACACGTTCAAATCTTTTGTAGTAATTGATGTGACTTATGTTCCATGCAGGTTCCATAACCACCCCATTTTCTGAAACCTATTTTTTCTGGCAGCTTCTGTTGGTAGTGACTCCTCCTATCAAGAGGAAATTCTTCAGAACCCTTACCCTCTACTTTTGCAGTACTGGTTTCTGACCTTGAATTGTAATAGGTGTTCTGTGCCCAGTGGACTAGAATAGGGAAGATGTTCCATTTGAGATATTTGCATGAAACAAAAGTGTAATAAATGTGCTTAAATGAAGTACAACGGTAAGTGTCTAGGGACCAGGACAGAATTTACTGCTGTTAACTACAGCATGTTAAATGACAGATGAGATAAAAGACACTAGTTTGGCCTTTTCATAGTTTTCATACTGCTCTGTGATAATTTGTGTAGCCTGCGTCTCCATAACCCAAGCCCTTGCACTCTAAGCTCTGGTAAACACAGTAATGGTTTCACCAGGATGAATCCTATTCACAAATCCTCTACCCTTTCTCCCCACCGGGGCTTTCTGTGAATTTGACTTGTGCCACCCCTAAATCCTTGTGTTCTTTTCACTCCCACTCTTTTCACCATTGGCAAATCCTGCACCTGACTGTGTCAACAGCATAACCTCAGTGGAGTTGTCTCTTTGCCTGCAGCCTGGACCCATAACAGCTTTCCCAGAAGTAAGGGATCCTTCTTTTTTATGAGGATGAGTTGAGTCTTGCTATGGTGCTGATACCATCATATATCATGTAGCCATTTGCATCTTGTCTTGTCATTCCTGAAAATGAGGGGAAACAGGAAAGGCAGAAAAATCCACACCTAGCCTTCTAGATGATAGCTGCTGCTGTGTCCATGGCTGCACTGCCTTTTTTAATCCCACTTTCCTTTTGTTCTTTTGCCCCCAATGGCCTCATCTGAAGGTTGTGCTATTCATGACTGCTGGAAAGGAGGCAGCTTTTATAAGAGGTGAGAGGGGAAAGAAAGAGAAGAGGAAGAGATAACAATGGATGGCTATATTTGTCTTCTTTCTTCCATACTGATAGCTTCAGATTTGAGGAATATTGTTCAGTTCATTGAAAGATGGCTACTGGGCAACTGAGGAGGTGGTAGACTTGATTTTTCATATGTATTAAGCATGTTATTTCCAGCAGAGGAAGGAAAGAACTTATTCCATTGTACAAGGCTCTGCTGACCACTCCTCAATAGAGTACAGCCATGGTCACCCATGTTGAAAAGAGGTAATCCAAGCTGGAAGAGGTGCAAGGAAGAAATTGTTGTATGGTCATGAAGGATATTGTACAGGAGAATTAAGAGTATGTGTACACTGTGCACTGCAGTACTGTGCAGAGACCTGAGTAGCTATAATATAGTTCTAAATTTAAAAGCAGTAGATTGATGTCAGCAATTTTTTTTTGCAGCCAGCTTAGCTGTGCTGAGTGGCAGCACTAATTAGCACAGGAACACTGCTGTGCTAATGCAAATATGCAGGACTAAGCAAGTATGGATGAGCTGAGCCAGGTGAATGCAGTGCTCTGCTTCAGGCTAGCCCTGTTGCATAGTTTATACCCTGAAAGAGTTTGGCTTGCAGAGGCTACCAGGCACTGTAGGGAGAATTGTTTACTCTTCATACTTAGGTGGGAAAGCATTAGAAAAGGAGAGAGGCTGAGTGAGCTAAAGAGCAGGTTTGGCGCAAAAACAAATTGGGAAGGATTTTTATTTTTTTTAGTTTAATTTTGTATTTTAATAGGTGATTAAGGACCTCCGGATGGTTGCATTGGTAATTCTTTCAGAATTAATACAAATATAAGTACTTCTAGGTGGGGGGGAAATTCTAAAAAAATCTAAAACTGAAAGAACAGAACACTTCAGCAATGCCAATGATTCTGTTCACTTGAAAGGTGCCTAATGAAGTCTAAAACAGCTGTGTCAGGTGCCCTGATAGCAGCCTGAATCCTGCTCAATCAAAGGTTTTGCTTCTGTTCCCCCCTCTTCCCCACCTTTAAGTGATTTTTAGTTCATCTAGTTCCACAGATAACTTTCCTAAAAGGAACTGACAGCAGACTTTTGACGTTCTGGTGATTTCTGCAGTAAGCATCTAATTGGAACCAATTTTGAAATATGAAGGCAGTGGTTGCATATTTGTCTCTTTTGGAAGTAATGCTAATAAAAATTTAAACTTGAACATTTAATGGCTAATTATTAAAGATATGAATGGGAAAAAAAATACTGTGTTTGAAACCCAGGCAGGAAATTTCTGCAGGCAAGAAAATGAAAAGGCTAAAAATAGGAACACTCAGGGAGAAGGGAAGAGGGGAAGGGACCATGTAGCACTGTTCATGGTCCTAAAGGCCATGTTATTTTAGACCGGATCTTGAATGCTGTAATAAGGCACTTAAGACATTGGAAATAAAATGAACTTCCACAATGAAACATTAGAAATAAAATGAAATTATCTAGTTCTGTATGAATGAGTGTAATTTACCTTTGTGCCAGCTGTTGTAGTCTGTTGCCCTAGTTTTATATCAAAACCAGCAGAAAATAATTGAAAGATTTGGGATTCTCTGCTGGGTGAGTTTGACACTGAGAGTGGACATTCTCTGCTCTGTTTCAAAAGCTGAAGTTTGCTGCTCCTTTCCAAGTGGTTTTCCACTGGTGCCAAATAGCAAAGGTTCTGGTATTTCACTTGATCTGAAGTTTTAATTACAGTCATGAGGCTGAAAGGTGCCTTAACCACCTAAGGATATAAATGCCCAGAATAAATACAGCCTACAGTATTTGCACTGCAAATTCTAGAGCAGCTCTCATTTGTTGGTACTGATAATCAGAAATAAAACAATTTGCTTAGTTATTAAAATCCATACAAAAACTTTTATGCATTGTAGTATTTAAAGTGTGGCTATAAAAAAAAGTGAAAATCCTTCTGAGATAAAATTTTCTACAGACTACCATGACCTCGTTTTGATGCAGATTTGATTAGGGTTTTAAATCTTTGTGCAATGATGATCTATTTCAGATACTGTGTAAACCAAGACTTGATTATTATCTGCACATCATTTGAGAGAGGTCAGAGGCCAGAAAAAAGAAATTGTTATTTTAAAAAAAAAATAAAAAATCTTACCTTCACTGTTATTGAATATCTATTTAAAAAAGAAAAGAAAACCAGCCACATGACCAAACAATTAGCTTTTCATAATCAAAGATTACCACAAAGGTGCTAAATTCTGCAACTGTTTTCTCTGGCAAAAGTAGTAGTTGGAAGATATGCTTCCTAAAACACAGAGAAAGTGATCTAAAGAGACTTGCAAGAACAGTGCTGATAGAGGCATGCTTTAAAGACAAAACAGAAGCAAATCTAGAAGAAAAAAACAGAAGAAAATCTAGAGTTCAGGTCTTATTTGCATACTTCTCTGCCACAGGCAAGTTTGGTTTCTGGTTTTTTTTTCCTCAGTAATTGTCATTTTTTTTACCAAAACTATGGTAAGAATACCCATGAAAATCAAAGTGGAAGTGGTGTTGTGGTACCTGGTTCTCTGTCTGAAGGCTTAAATTGAATTGACAGGATCTCAGTCAATAAACAGGTGAAAGTGACTTGAAAGCTGCACATTACATCTATGAGAGAAATGGCTGGTTGGTAAATAATTGTTTGTATGTTATGAACCATCAGCGGTGTTGTTAAAACTCTGTCCTTGATGAGTCTGGCAACCCTCCTTTGTAAGTGGGAAAATGATTAGGCTCATTTAAAGTAAACTGCTGGGAAATTAAGATCCAGAACCTAGAAAATACTAAATAGGAAATCCAGATGACATAGACATGTAGTCTGGGTATGCATGTTCTGTTTTTCAAAGTGGGAGGGTAAAACAAACTGAGATCCGTTCACTACCAACTACAGTCAGGAGAAACTAAAAGACTGTACCCAGATTAGGTTTTCTGGATAGCAAGGGTGGGAACAAAGATAATATTTCTCTGTCAAACTGCGTTCACAGATTATCATCATCTAAAAAACCCCAAAGTAGTTCACTAGCTCAAATATCCAAATGAATATTTTCTGGTCACTGAATGCAATTCTCCTTCCCCAACAAAACAGGTCTTAAACAACTATGTTCTTAATATTTCACATGGATACTTCCTACAGTTTGACTGAATAGCCTACTTTGTTTCCAAGAGGAAAATGCTTAAAAATAGATAGTAAAAAGTTTCAGTAAAAGACATCTGAAGTTGTTTGCAATATTCCTCTCTGATTTTCAGTATATAATAATTTCCTTCTTGCTTGGAAAGTCTGAATTTCAAATGCATTCCATATAGTGATGGACATTGTATGATAGTGTTTTATTCTCTTTCTTCATGAAGAGGGCAAATAGAAGGTGGTAAGGACTTTAATTTCACTGACTTTCTTCAGAAACCCCAGCCTTTTGAAATAATCCAGTTGTTTCGCACCAAAAGTCCATTCAATCCTGTAATTCCTCCACATAAGAATAGGCTTTGGAGTTCTCACAGTGTCTGAGTGCCATTATGTTTGCAGAGAGGTAAAAATTGACTAGTTCCTTGGAAGAGACCCTTTGATTCCCAGTGTGGCTGAAGATGTGAAACAATGACATGGCACTTATACAAGATTATTGCATACCTGATCCATAAGTCCCTGGGCCTCTGTCTTGCAATGTAATTTGAAGTAACACCAATACTCTGAAGAATGGAATTGACTCATTTAATCAATATTTTTCTGCTCAGATGCATCCTGTATCTTTATGTACAAGTGCAGTATGAGATGAGAAAGTGCTTTTCCAGGCAGAGAAATAATTTTTAGATCAAAAATATGCTAGCCACCTGTACCAGAAATTGGTATTCTAGGTAGCCTGCATCTCCAGATTACTTTACCTAATATGACTACAGAAGAACATGAGATTGTGAAATGATGATTGAATTAAACATACATAGACACCCTTGCATGATGATTATTACAGCAGGGAGAAAGTCCTGCTCCCTAGGAGACTTGTCATTAAATTACCACAGCTTTACAGCATGTATCTGTCTCCAGCCTACCTTGTTCTGCAGGAACATCGCCTTCTGACTTAAAGTCTTCTAAAGGTGTGGAGGTTAAGACAAGATAATAAAAGCAAGAATGAGCAAAAGCCATACAAGTCCTTGTGGACTACACAATGTCCATGTTTTCTCCCTTTCCTAAGTGTTTTGTAAGCTCCTACAACTTCTTTATTGTCTTTTTCTGTGATTCCTCTTGTGTTTCAGAACTAGTTTGTATCCCTGGCTTGACTTATCTCCAGAACTCTGTGTGCTTGGGCACTCATTACTGTGCTATTAAAATCTTATATGTTCGCTGCACTTCTGGTGGCAGATGTATACTTGCAGCAACATGATTTTTGTATCCATAACTCGGAACCAAAGTGAATACAATAATTTCAAAATGCAAACTCAGATTAATAAAAAGCCAGCAATAGAACATCTTGCCAGTACTATAGGAAAAGTGTTCCCAACATGTCTATGCAACAAGCAGGGTACTAAAAATAATTTCTTTAAATCAAAATCACCTAAATCAGTATATACTGATCAGACCTACACATGGAAAACTGTTGGTTACATATTTTGTATTCTAAGAAATTTTCTACCGCTTCTGAAGCAATGAATGGGAGTCAGCAATACACAGTGTAATAATTGTAGAAATGTGCAATATAAAGTACAATCCACATTAATAGACACCAGAGATATTGTAGAATGAATTACATTAGTCTTGTGCCTTCTGTGTGAAGCCTTGTGAAGGCTATTCCCAGCTGTACATGGTATTGCCTCGTCTAGCTGTGTCTCAGTTGCTTGTCAAGCTCAAAGCCTATTCACCCCAGACACAGAAGGAAGGGCTGAAGCTGGAAGGAAGTTGTCCTCCTGTCCTTCCTTGCTGGCAGTGCTGCCCTTCCTGCCTAACAGGATGCTGGCATAGCTGTGAGTGCTTGCGCTCTGTCGGTCTGAGGGAAATGCAATATATGCACACCACCTCAGACACAGAGAACTGAAGCAAGGGAGTGCTGCAACGAAGGGTCACTGCACACTTTCCTTGGGTTTCTACTACTCCCATGACAAATGCCACTGTGCTTGGCAGGCCAGAGGATGAGGATACTAGGCCAAATGGAACTCTGGTCTGATCCACTATGACCACTCTGAAATAACAGCTTATACACAAGGCAGCACGAGAGGTGCCTGAACTCAGTCATGCCAAATACATAAGAACATATCTTGATCTAGGAGTAAGGAATTGTGACATTCTGCCTTGAGACATGAAAATCCACAAGGGCCAACACCTGAGTTGGCACATTCAGAGTCAGCACAAGAGAGAGAGAGGTGCTACTAGTCCCTTTGTGATGCAACTTTGTCTCCCCAGGCTGGGTGTGACCTGTACGTGTCTAGATGCTGAGATGTTGAAGGTGAATCAGAACAGAGTTCACTGTAGTCTCTAGGTGTGCAGTGCAGGTGTAGTCTCTCTTCATGGTTCTTCACTGCCTAACTCATATTAGCTGACAGTCGCTATAATTGCTACAGTATCAGTTCTACCATAAGGGACTCCAGAATATTCAGAAGAGAGGAAGATCTAACCTTGTTCCACCAGTATCAGCAGAAAAAATTTGAGTGTATTAACAGAGGGGAAAATACTGTCCCTCACACAACATGCTCAACCTCTTCCAGACACTAAATTTCATGAGTGTTTCTATTGACCTCCCCTCCTGGGTGGATTAACTTTAATTCTTTGTGATTTTTCTGTTGCCTGTTGGATCTTGCCAGCTACAGGGTTTTCCTCTTGCACTGCTTGAAGCATGTGATGTCCTGTTAGGCCACACTTCCTGCCACACTTTCACTCCTCAGAGTCTTAACAGTGTCAGGTTGTCACAATGAATAAAGCTTTTGCAACACCTTGCTGAAGTGGTGTTTCTGGGCTTGTTTTTTTTTTTTTTTTTTTTTTTTTTTTTTTTGCATTTGGAGAAGGTTAAATCAGGTAACAGCTACAATAGGAGACCAATTAGAAACTATCAGCTGTTATCTATCTTGGTTGCAGGATGTCAGTGGGCTCCACACTGTCCTTTAAATTGATCTCAAGATGCACAGCCACCCACTGAGCAGCTGGGAAAGATACTTACTTATCATTTGGTTATATAATTTTTGGCCTGTAAGTAGTGCCACTAGGATTGAAAATGCATCTAACATATTTTCTGAGGTATTTTTATCCTTTTTTCTTTAAGGAAGGTTCAGCTGAAAATGAGGTTAGGGTTTTATTAAGTTAAACCCTGGCTCTTCAAATAATTCCCTTTTGAAAAGGTTATCAATTCCATTCCATCATCCCCCATGTTAAAAGGTAAACCTCTGCCTGAGCATTCTCACTGTAACACCCAGTTTGTGCCAGTTGGACAATGCATCCACTAAAAATCAGGTGTAGGCTTTCCTTTTATTTTCACTTCATCTTACAATAATTGGATGCCTGACCTAATGTGTGGATTTTTTGATCATTTTTGCTTTTTTTGAACTGGCTTATGAAACTACTTCCAGTACCATCGTCTAAGGAAAGAAGCTTTCACCTCACCCAGAACAGTCAGATACCGACTTCTCGCTCTAAGCTGCTTAACCTCCTCCTATGTCTTAGTAACCTCCAAGGACAACACAAGTGTCATGAAAGTGAGATCACATTCTCCTTTTGATTCCCACTGTGTACCTCTGCCCATTCCAAGTTTTCCTCTGAAGCAGAGGACTCCTGTAGCATGGAGGCTGATTACCTGAGCCTAGTAGGAGGGCATAAGGCAATTGTCAAGATGAAAGTTGTATTGCTGCACTTTGATAAACGTATTTTATTTAAAACTGAGAAAAAACATTATTTACGTAACTATAATTTAGCTAGTGTACCTCAATCGTGTGCCTGGAGATAATGCCTAAGAATGAGATATCACAGCTGTGGTTCTTCTCTCTTCTCACCTCGGATGCTCACCTACAGCTTCATGTCTGGCTTAGGAAACCTTGCAGCAATTTACAAGCAGCTGAGCCAAGAGATGTGCAAGGGAACGCAGAAATACTGGAAATGAGAAGCTGGGATGCATGTAGTGCAGCTAACTGTGTAGTGGACTATATTATTCCAACACGTACATGAACATCTGTGATTATCTGATGACACTAGTCAGGCTAAAACATAGATTTTACATTTACAGATTTTATTTTTTTTTTAAATAAAATAATACCCTGTGTACATAAAAATTGTAATTGTCACAGCCAAAGCTAGAACCATCTCATTGCTAACAAACAGACACACACAAAAACTGACTTGTGAAATCACCCACTTTCTAAAATAAGTTTATGAATGGCTGAGTGTTTATGTGTGTTAGCCCTTGAAAATTTCTTCTTGAGACCAATGGGCATTTCTGATGCATTCTCCTATGGCCCATTGATTCTCAGGAGCATATTTAAAGACCTTAGTAAATTTCTCTTTTGGGTATGCTCCAGAGACAATTCTCAAATGCTCTCAGCTTCTCAAATACTCAAAATAATCTTAGCTCATTTTCTGTGCCTTGGTGATGATTATTTTCATGCCGTTTTTAAGTCTGACCTACATTTGTCTTCAGCCTTTCAGCCTCCTTTTTTAGGCATAGAACTTTTTTTATTAAATGGAAAAAATGTGACTTTTTTTACTGTTTTTTTCACTCAGATACCTGCAACTTTTGCTTAGTTAGAAAAACATATTTCTAAAATGCCTATGAAATAAATGCTTTAGACAGTGTTATTCAAACAGTTTGATCAGTTGAACCTGTTAGGAGAAAAACCATCAACTGTATTTAGAATCCATTATTTTCCTGCACTGTGATTAGACTGAATGAGACAGAATCACATGGGAGAGTCCCACAGCCAGTGACTGGGACTTGGCAAGTACCTGGAACACAAATGGAACATAGGAAATTCAAAAGACTTCCCATGGTACATGCCACGAGTGAGATCTGATTGGCTTTAAAGCAGTGGTTTGGATAGAATTTTTAGTTCACACTGGTCTGGTTTTAGATTATGCTTTCTTGGTTTACCCTTTATTTGAACTGAATTAGCCTCTCCCAACAATACTCTTTCCTAGTATCACCTAAGGTTGAAAAGTCAGTTGCAATAGGAAGTATCATTGGAAGAAAAAAACATGTAAAAATACTAAATTAAGTTTTCTTGCACTAATACCAATGATTCCCTTTCTGTATTTTATGTTATTTACAAAATTTGTTAAGAGTGTACATTTAATTCCATCATCAGTGATGTGTAAAATTTGCTGCTATCACTCACATTACTAGGCAATTTTACTGCAGAAAATGGAAGATAATTGGTACTTCAGGCAGGCCACAAATCTTTCTTGGCAGCAGTGTACCACTCACACTATATTGATTGCAAAAAATTAGTTAATTCAAGAGGAATATTATATTCCTTGAGTCCTGGCATAAATCTCTCCAAATTCTGCAGGCATTACTGCCATCAAATTAAAAGATAGATTTCCATCAGCCTACTTGATTCTTTGAGCTTCTCCTGATTTAGATGCTATTCATTCCAACACCTTTTCTAAAACTGATATATATTGCCTGTTAAGTCCACCAGAGGCGACTTTAAATGTCAGAATTCAGTAATATTGGGCTAATCTGTTGCTTTTATTTACCGGTCTTCTTAGGGCTGTAAATCCCCAGCTGCATAGTGTTTTCTACTTCATTACCTTTGCAACTGAAAACTACTGAGAGTGCAGTGTTTATGCATTGTTAAGAATCAGTCTTTTTGTGCATTTACAGTGCTCTTCATTTTTAGTATTAAGGAAATGAGGTTAGAAATTTCTCTAACAAACCTAAGAAATTCTTTCAATGTTCACTCAATGAGAGTTCATCTGGATTTGATATAATGATTACCCAACTTTCTGTTTATAAACATTTACCAAATTTTACTCTTCACACATCATTGTAAACATCCATCATTTTTCTGATATACCTGATCTTCAAGAAGATAATACAAGATGCACAGGTATTTGCAGACCAGTTAAAATCTCTTTAATGTACAACATGGTTCCTCAGATGAGGGAGTTTCAGAGAAAAAAAATCAATGTTTTGCTGTGGCTCACCTGCATGTGGAACTTTGGGTCTGCCTAGGTCACTCAAAAGTCTGCCAATTCTTGTGGACCAGGATTTAAACTGAAGCTGGTGCCTGCAGATGAAATAATTTTGGTCATGTATATATTTTTGGTCTACTCTGAGCACAAGCAAATAGGTACAGTGTATTTTGAGGGGTCAGGCTAAATTGATTCAATAGTGCTAACAGAACAACTGCATGAGGGAGGAAGATTTTCTGGTGCTCTGAAAAAGCTCATCCTATCTGCTTATTTTGTGGAAGGTGACTGAACTGATTTGCTACTAATTAAAAGGGGAAAAAATCTGTTGGTCAAATGGCGCCACTGTTGTAATAGGGGCAACCATCAATGAATGTTTTCAAATTCTTTTCATTTCAAAAAAATAATGTGCCAGAGATGATGATTGCTGAGTGAAGTAATGTTTGAAGAGAGGAGGCATAATCACCGTCACACCTAAAACCTGCAGATCCAGGGAGAATAACTTGAAAAGAATTGTGCATATTACTCTTGTAAAAAAGGAAATTAATGGGCAGTCTGAAAATAGTATTGATAACAGTTGTTTTGGAAGTGCATGATTTTTCCATTAGTTTTCCATTAATTCTTGAAAAATATGTCTTCATGAGACTGTGTTTTTAAACTGCACAGAGTAGTGCATGCTTTACAAAGATGTATAAGTGATGCATATGAAATAATATAAAAAGAAGTTGAAAACATATGTGAATATGCAAATTCTTACAGCTGGTGAGACATTCTGGTCAGTTTAGGGAGGTAACTGAGGCACAGATCAGTCAAGGAGTTGCAAGACCCGAAGCTAACAGGAAAAGAAAAGCTGAAGATAAAAATCAGCCCAGTAAATTGTGCTTCTTGTGGCAAATACCAAAAGATGAAGAGTTGCATCATACAGGAAAAAATCAAGTCAAATGGATTAACAGGTTTTAGTAAGTTGTGGCACTTTATGCTCATAGCATGAACAAAGAATGACAACAGTATCACTGCATATAAGTAATCTCCAGGGTGTAATGGATAGTTTTGGACAAAGTTGTAGATCAGGACTCAAGTCATAACAATCCCAGAAAATATTAGTATTGTAGGAGAAACAGTGATAGTGACAGATAAGTGGGGAAAACTGAAGATTTTTCTTACATTCAGGCTTGCTACAGTTAGCCCCACTGAGTAAGCATATGAAATAAATGCATGGGTAAATAACAAATGTCTGAAGTGGTAGCTCCTAAGACTGCATAAAATAAAATTCATTAAAATATGCAACTTTTTGGAAAGTAGAAAATCAGACTACAGAAGAAAGTATCAGAAATGTGTTCCAGGATGTGAGGAAGCTTTCTATAGAGAACAGAAGAGAAGAAGCCTATTTCCAAGACTGTTGAAAAATTCTAGACTCTCAAAAACAAAGGCAAATGAAAATAAGAAGTGAGGCCACTTCCCTCAATTCACAGAATAAGAAAGAGAACCAAGAGAGATGACATTACATATCAGTCACGACAGATGAAAGAATTGATACTACTTCCCTATCTATTCATTCCAAATAACAAACTAAATATATACAGATGTGACTATTTTAGACCAGTTAAACACAGACATTCTTAAATGTCTGGTGGATGCATCAACCTTGGTAAAATATTTGGTTTCAGCAGATTTTGTCCAGTAGCCTTAAGAGATAGATCAGACTTTCTTGTTAGGAAATGCTGTTTCTACACACTAGTTTCAGGGATTTGTTTGGCACCTGACTTTTTCCAAGAGTAAATAAAGAACACCTTTGACAGCATAGAGGGTAAGTCTTGACAGGTGATGTTTTGATCTGTGGACATGCTGTGGAAGACCATGACTGCAGGCTTCACGCAGCTTTGAAAAGCAGGCAAAGCATAAACAGAAATGTAAATTATACAATAACATCCCTAGAAGCAAGGTGCTCAAGCAGGCTATATAAGGCTAAGGATTCTACCAGCTTTAGCCTACTTGTATATAAAATATGACTCCTATGATTTTTTTCTAATGATTCCCAGGATAGGGAAATTAGTACATATTTTAGATGCTCATAGGCCTTTGAGTTTTCTGGTGAAACTGTGAAACAGGATGCAAATGTGAATAGACCTGAATGAAATCAAGGTATTAAAGAAATTATAAATTTGATGTCCTTAGGAAGTGTAAGACCAAGCTAGTTATGACACCGATGATAGCATGATCAGAACTGGAGACTAGCAGTGTAATTTCTGAGTGTCTTGTGCTTAATCCATGAGTATGAGAAATTTTGTGTCAATTCACAGAGGTCCATGTTAGCTGAAGCTGCCCATAAACCACTTATTGCCATTAACAGAAAGATGCCTGAAAACAACAGAGATAGTTTTAAACACATATATGTATGTTTCCAGAATAGAATATAACCATAGCATATTATAGCTAAAGTATAGGACATGAGAAAACTTCCAACCTAGATTGTAGGTGTATCAATCTTCCTTTCAAAGAACCCTAATCTCTGTGGGACGAAGTGTGAAATAAGACTTCCAATACTAATGATGAGAACAGAGAGACTGACAGATATATCCAAAATTCTTAGCAGTGTGAGATTTGGAAAACACTCTGGGCCTTCTTTACTTGTTTAGGGGGGAATTTTCAAGACTTGGATGTGATAATTAAAATGTTACACAGCACTATCGAAAAAAAAATTACACAAAGTTCATCTGAGGACCAAAAAGTGAATGGAAGAACAGCAACACTTAGGACGTTTGAGACATTGTACCTACCAAACCCACAACCAGAATCCAGCCAAATGTCCATATTTATAGCATAACAAAAACAGGATTCTGAAGGGCATTTTAATTTCTGTGATGTAGCCTTTGCAGTATGTGCTATGGTTAAACAGGTGCCTATTCATATCCCTTTTCTCTAGAGATGATATACCTCAATTTTTGAGTGATAATTTGTGTGGCAGTGAAGTATTACTGCTAATCTGTATTGTGTAAAGTCCAATGATTTGATGAAAAACAGTGTCAAAATATTAAGTATACGCACAAGGGATTGCCAAGTCAAGATGTCTGAACTGCAGGATGTGCCTCTGTCACACTGGATCAGTTAGCTATTGTCTGACTGCAGCCACCATTTAGAAATCTGCAGAATCACAGAGGATGCAATACCCAAAATACTGTTTGAACTTTGTTATTTACAAGTTTTTTTAATAGATTAAGACTTCAATGTTGGTTAATATTGTTAATATTATGATTGACTGAGTTGGACAGATGACCTGAGAAAGCCAAGCCTAGGGAGTGGCAAACATGTTGTGCAGAAGGTTATAACAAACATTTTAAACCAAGAACTCCCAAACACCATGCACATTATCAATAACAAACATAACATGAAAAAATATTATTTTTTGCCATTTTTTGTCTTCATATAACTGAAGTGTCCTTACATGGCAGCAAATAGTAAGGCTCTTAATCATAGCAAGTATGTGCTAGGAAGCCTCTTGCTTTATACTGTCGGTCTATACAGGGACAAGTGAATTCTTGTCTGACAGTGTTATTGTGTGCCAACTTCAATTTTCACTGGTTTTCAAGTTTTGTCCTACTAGTTCCAGCACTCCAAGTGACTTACTGATCCCTAGATGAAATTCTAGCTGCTTAATTCCAGTTTCATCATTGTGCACTATCCCAGTGTTTAGATTCCTAAAATCTGCAGAGGTACTTTCCACTTCCTTACTGTAACTTGCTTAGATGCTGCTAGTCCTGAACACAAATCCTGCAAGAAATAGCAGCCTCTGTGCTACTTTAGACAGACTGTGTGTTTTAGTTTCCTCAGGGCAGAAGAGGAATGGTTGATTGCAATTGCCTTGGCAGATGCCTTTCTTTCTCTGCTTTGAGGCCTTTCTTGTGGCTGTGGCTCAGTGAAGTGAGAGGAATGCCTTCTCCAACATGCACAGTTTTCCAGTGGCTCAGATAAAGCCAATGAGCAAACATGCACTTCAGGGTAACTAGTGTCTTCACAAATATATGTCAGGTTTTGTTCCCTTTCATGTGCAGAAACTAAAGATGAAGTGACAGATTGACTAGACATTCAAAATGTGCTGATTTTCTCTGCAACCTGAAACAGCAGAGCCAGGCAGGAGGAAGGCTGCAATCACTTGTAACAGGAGCACTACAGAGCTAGTGCACAGCATGTTTATTCATACATCCTTCTTTAATGTACTGCAGCATAAAATATACTGAATTTTGCAAGTTGTTTTCTTCTCTAAGGGTCAAAAAGTCTTTTACATTCATTAGGTACTGCAACAAACTAAAAGGCAGCTTTCTCTGGAGTAGGAAATTAAAGCTAAATAAGGCAGGTAGCAAAGAAAAATGCTGTACTCAGATGAAGCTGAAGAGTCCTTCAGGACTTAAAAACTTCTCTTGAGTAGTGTGTTCATGTGCAGTAGGAAACTCAACAGAGACACATTTTATGTTAAAAACCCCTATTGATCAAGGGCAAAAGAAATTATTAGGGGATTCCTAAAGCATCACTAGATTCTGCTAAGGAGTTCTTCTTGGTGTGTAACTGGCAAGTTAGTTCTCTAATCCCTTTTACAATCAAGGTTAGTAAAGGCACACCTCATTAACCTAAATAAACTATTAAGAAGCAGCAGAAAAGAAAGAGCCCTAAGGCTGATTCTCCTTCAATTATTACAGCTTTCCTGCTAAGAGTAAAATTAGAAAGATGAAAATGCAATTAAAGCCCTACACATGATAGAAAGTTGAATGCTTTACTTCGAATTTTCCATTAACTTTGTTATTCAATCACTACAGTTCATATCAACTCAAATTAACCCTGGGGACACTACTTATTCTCTGACTGAAGACTGGAAAATCTTCCATTATCTGAATTTCCAGTTTCTCTTTTTGTATTTCACTTCCCACCTGTTGTGGACAGTAGTAACGGGCAATACATTCTAAGGTGGGACCAAGGAAGGTTCAGGAAATACAGTGGTAATTATAGAGGAGCTGGGTCTGTGTTCTTATAGTGACAGAAGAGGTGTAATCACGCAGTAACAGCCCTCAAGTAGAGCTCTTTATGAAAACATTTCAGAAGTTGCTACAAAGTGTGGTGAAACAGTTTTTTGATGTCAGGGAACTGGTTTTTGTTTGAAACTTATGTTTACATTGATTGATCCTCTTGATATAATGAAGCATGTTATTGGGTGAGTTTTCTCTTTGGCTGTTTGTGCAGTTTAGGCTGTGACCACTTCCCTGGGGAGCCTGGTCCAGTGCTCAACCACCATCTGGATGAAAAACTTTTTATATCCAGCCTGTTTAGCATCATGAGAACAAAATTTTAAAGGGAGTATTTGTATATCATGCAGTGGTTGAGGGTTTGGGGTTTGTTGGTTGGTTGTTTTTTTTCCTTCAAGTAAGTTATTTTGACATTTCTAGCAAGTATTTTGCATCCAGGAAGACTTTGTTAAACACCTAGGAGGGCTTTTTTTTTTTTTTTTTTGACTCTGAAATAAATATCTCCAAGTTTAAAAAAAATCAGAATTTATTTGACATATTTATATGATGCAGAAGAGAGTTTAAATGTTTTTTTCTGCATGAGTTTAGCTTAATAAACCACCAAATTAGCAATAATCTGTTGTAGCAGAATTTACCTGATAAAAAAACAAGGAAATAATTATAAAAGCAAATCCTTCATGTTCATCTGTCTAGAAATCAGACTATTACATGAATTAAATTTGGAAAATTATTAAAAACAACTACTCAGATTGTTTAATGTATCATCCAGTTCTTTCTTAAGCAATCCTAATGTTTAGCGGTGTCTTTTCTCTGGAGTTTCACTGTCAGGAAGTATTCTTTCGCTGTTTAATCTCAGTTTTTCTTTACCTTAATGAAGATGTTTTTGCACACACTTCTAATCTGGAGAAAAACAGCTCAAAATAGTAGCTTGATCCTATCTCATTTGCTAATTTGACTAACCTTTAAGGAGACTGCTTGTTTGTTTTCAGTTTTCATCTACCATTTTTGTCCCTACTTGTGGAGTTGTAATTCAGTACCCAATAATAAATTGTGGAAAGTACATAAATTTTATTGAGACTGAAATAACAGTTAATCATATTTTCCTCGTAGCATGTATTACTGAGTCATTGTGGTGCTGCCAATCATATTCGCTTTCCAAAGTTCTGTTTGCAGTACAGAGCAGCACGTGGCTGAAATGGTTTAATTAGTCAAAGATATGCAAGGTAAAGCTTATAAAGGATCTAACTGTGCTCTGCTGGAAGAAAAACAAAAAGGAGGAATAGGAAACTGTTAGCTTCACTGCTGTTATTTGGCATATTTCATTTTGTCTCTGCAATTCTATCACACTCTGCCCAGCTGCTGAGCTTGTTTCAGTCATTGTTGAGAAGAATGCAACATGTTTTTTAGCATTTGGTATAAAGAACATAATTCAGGCAGTGCCTCACATAAATGTTTATAGAGATCTCAAAAAGCCTGGTACACCAACTGGTAATCTGGCATATTTTTAATTTCAAGCAGATGAAGTTAACTCTATGTCTACAGAAGCATTCCAGAGGCCTGTACAATGAAGTATGAGTGTTTCTGCTGCAATCAGTTGAATATGCTGTTGTGATATTTTATTAATTATTTTTCCAAACCTAAGAAAGTGACATGTCATATGTTGAACAGCAAGTTTTAGGTGATGTGTTTAAAACCAAAAACAAAGGTGATGTTTACTAATTTCTAATGCTTTATTTAGAAGAAAATTTCTGATCAGTACTTCTCAACTTTTCCACAGCCATATGCTCTAGTTCTGATTACAGTCTAGGACATGACAAATTTATTTACTAGATAGAAAGACTTCGCAGATTATGTGGTCTAAGTGACCCAAGAACCCTGATTTCCTCCTATTGTCTTTATAGTGCTACCAGTATTTCTAAAGTTTTGAGAAACCTAAACCAAACTGTGTAAGCCTGAGATGTGCTGCCGTATAAGATTAAAAGCATAGGAATTTAATTCTGAGCCACTGATCTTAATAAGCCTTGAATGCTGCAGTACTGCAGGACTTGAGTCTGCGGCTTTGGTTCTTCTCCCTGTACCATGTGAGCGCATTTTTTGAAAATCTCTGCAGGCAAGAAATTTGAGTTGATTTGGAGTTACCCAATGCCCTCTCCTGGGTGATGCATTCCCTCTGAGGGCTGTTTGGCATCAATATGTTTCCTCCTTATGAAATATACTTTCAGATCACTTTTTACCTCCACATGTTGACAGACTCTGAATAGAGATGACAGGATGTTGACCAATGGATTAAAGAGAAGTGAAGAGTGAGTCTCTCTCACATCTCATGACTATTTTTCAATTTTTTGTTTTGTTAAGCTGCAGGGTGATGTCTTTATGGGCATAAAATTTTGATTGTTGCCAGCATCTTGCATAGTTATTTTTTCATTAAATCTGTAAGAATAAATACCTGTAATTAGCAAGGAGTAGTGCTCTAATACACATGTTCATAATGTGTGTCAGTCATCACAAGAAGTTTTGTCAAACAAAACAACAAGAACAGAATCTATATTACAAAATGAGGAATAATTTTGTCTATCTAATTAGAGGCAATATGATGACCCCATACAGAGAAGAATGGTATCTGATTACATCCATAAATGTCAGATGTATCATGGTAGGATATTAATTTTTTGACAGATTTTCTTTACTCAGGTGGTTGACTGATACTGCAAGATTATTTAGGTGAGAAATCCTTATGTCTATCCATCCAACAGTTCAGGTATTCCTCAAATGTTTTAAAAAAATCTGATTTACTCTGGACTAGAAGGTGCCATTCTTCTGTAGCTCAACAATTCCATGCAGTATTTATAAACATAATTCATTTTTCTATACCAATTCATTTTGTAATTTGAATTGATAAATTTATCCAGAGTTTACAGAGCACTGTCATTAGTGTTTAGAATGGTCTTATGTATATTGACTAATTCCAAAGCCTCTGGTTACAGTCTTGCACATCAATGATTCACAAGATTGTAAACAAAGGTTTAAAGAGCAACTACTAATATTGTTCTGAAACTTAAGTGCTTGCTAGAACTCTCTTCCTCGACATTTAATGCTTATTCTGCTTGTGTGCAATTTATTCTTGGAAATGGCCATCAAATGTGCATGTTGCAAATGTCATTCTGAAGAAACCTAGGCATTTGGAATTCTGGATTGAGTGAAAAAGCCTTTGGACAATGTTTGGCTATAGCAGTATTCTATCTGTATGAGTTGGCAATAAGTAACAGGTGATGTGCTAAACTTGCTGAACTTTTCTACATAAAACATCAAAGATTTTGCAATTAAACACAGTAGCAAAGCAAATGGTCTTTAGTGCTATATACTGGTGAGTGCTGGTAACTACTAGGGGCTTGTGGACAATTGCTGTCAGTAATTATTAATGAATAGCAAATAGCAATTAATTTCTCATGACATTTAAGGATGATTCATCCATGACTTATTGCTGATCTGTGGTCAGTAATTGCTCATTCACAAATGATCAGGTTTTGGAAACATTCTGGAGTGTGTTTCAGGGATAGTTGTTTGTTGCCATACAACAACAAATTACCAGTGAGTGTCATCATACCTTTGCAAAATAACGGCTAATAAGCATAAGTAAAGAGCTGGGTAGAAGACCAAACATCAGAAGGGCAAAAAACTAGCCATGGCTCAGCTCTCTACTTTGTGGAGGCCTCTGGTAAGCAAGGACAGGCTTTCTGCTGATTACATTCAGAGGAGGAATCAGGACTGATGGGGACATATTAACTGCTGGGGAGCGAAAGGGGAGCATCTTTGCCAAAAGCAAAACAGAAAACCCAATAAAAATTGTTCACCCTAAACATCCTCCTTACTGACAGTAAAAGCTGTGAGTCCTCTCTTGCCAGAGACCAGTTCATGTCTCCTTCTTTTGCCCTTTTCATGTGCTCATTTCAGGGTGACACACTTCAAATTTTTCTGTGCTGCTAAGAGGTCTTGAGCTGGATCTGCATGATATAATTTCACAGAATCATGGAATAGTTTGGGTTGAAATGCCACCTACTCCAACCCCCCTGCAACGAACAACAACATCTTTAACCACACCAGGTTGCTCAGAGCCCTGTCCCAACATGACCTAGAATGTTTCTGGGTATGGGGAATCCACCCCCTCTCTGGATAACCTGTTGAAGTGTTTCACCACCCTCATTATAAAAAAAATTCTTCCTTATATCTAATATAAATCTATCCTCTTTTAAAACCTTTACCCCCTGTCCTGGTGCAACAGGCCCTATTAAAAGCCTGTCCCTGTTTTTCTCAGAAATCCTTTTAAGTACTGAAAGGCTACAATAATTTCTCCCTGGAGCCTTCTTGAACTCTGGCAGGCTTCTCCTCTCCAGGGTGAACAAGTGTCTCAGCCTGTCTTTACAGGAGGCGCTCTAGCCCTCTGATAATTTCTGTGGCCCTCCTCTGGACTCACTTCCACAAGTCCAAGTCTTTCCTGTGCTGAGGATCCCAGATCTGGATGCAGTACTCCAGCTGGAATCTCACAAAAGGAGGATAGAAGGGGAGAATCACCCCCCTTGACCTGCTGGCAACATTTCTTTTGATGCAACCCAGGATATGGTTGTATCTCTGGGCAGTAAGTGCGTGTTGTTGGTTCACATCCAGCCTCTCATTCACAAGTACTCCAAGTCCTTCTCAGCAGGGCTGCTCACAATTAGTTCATCTCCCAGCCTACATTTACACTGAGGGTTTGTCCCAATCCAGAGCAATTGGCCTTATTGAATCTCATGAGGTTCCCATGGTCCCACTTATCTATCTTTTCCATGTCCCTCTGGATGGCATCCTGTCCCTCAGGTGTGTCAACAGCACCACTCAGCTTGGTGTCATCTGGAAACTGCTGAGGATGCACTTGAACCCGCCATCTATGTTGTTGATGATGATATTAAATTGTGCTGCTCTCAATATGGATCCCTTAGGGACACAGCCATCACTGATGTCCATCCAGATAGCAAGCTGGACTACAACTCTCTGGATGCAACCATCCATCCAATTCCTTATCCACCAAAGAATCCACCCATCAAACCTATATCTCTACAATTTAGAGAGAAAGATGTTATAGGGGATCATGTCAAAGATCTTACAGAATTCCAAATAGATGGCATCTGTAACTCTTCCCTTGTCCACTGCTGTAGTTTCTCCAACATGGAAGGGCCAAGGACTTGCCCTTGGTGCAGCTGTGATGGTTGTTTAGAATCACATTTCTGTTCTCCATGTGCCTCCCTTTAGTTAATTGAAGGTAATTAGTGGGGTTAACTAACCATGATGAAACCACTGGTTGTCTTTCCATTTACGGAGTTGACCCAGTTACTCTTAGATTTTTGGGAAAGCTCACAAAAAAAAAAAAAAAAAAAAAACAACAAAAAAAAAAACAAAAAAACAAAAAAAAAAAAAAAAAAAAAAAAGGGACAGATTTAAGGAAGGCTTTTGGAACCAGTTCTTTATTCTTCCTACTTAGACTATTAGTACTCCTTGCAGCATGGTGCTGCCTGCTTGATGGAGCTTTGTGCATGCATATTATTTGGTGCCCTAATTACAATCATGATGTAGGAAAGGGGTGGGGTAAGGAGGGCTGAAATCTGACACCAGTGTGAGTTCAAATGAAAACTCACTATTCGGGCCTTACTGGGGTTTGCAGATGCAAAGCCATGAGAAAAAGAGCAAGAGAAGTGCAGGATAAGAACAACAGGGGGAACAGTGCCACAGAGGCTTTGGGAAAACACTGTCACAGCAGCTGAGGTGAAAGGTTTCGAAGCTGTAAGTCAGAGGCAAACTGCAGATAAATGACCCTTACCATTTCAAAGGCTGAGACATCTAAGGTACAGTGAAAAAAAAGGTAAGTTTTATCTTTTAAGATCATCTCTTCACTGTGACTTCTTACTACCTCTGTCTGAGCAGCCAATATATGCTTGACTGACCAGCTTTTAAGGACAAAGCACCATTCCAGTTACTGTTTCTGTCCTTGTTTCCTGAGTGCATATCCCATAGTTCTCTGAGAATTTCTTTTTTTTCCTGCCAGGTGTTGTGAACTTGCTTGTCAGCAGGGAAAATATTCAGAAAGGCATTGAAAGTATATCAGAATTTCAAGGGTATTTTGCATACTCCTTTATTCCAGAGCAGGTAGATAACAGCTAAAGTTAAAAATAAACACAACAAAGACCAACCCTTTAATCCTTGTGCATATCTGACAAGCCATCTACAGATTAAAGTACTTTCAAGCTTGAATACTTGGATGGCTTGGGCTGAAATGCAGGAAGAGCTGAAAATAAGATCGCAAAGATATACCTTGAATCTCTTCTTAAATTGAACATGGTATATGAAAGTCTTGAAATCAAAATAGAATTTAGATAGAATTTAGGCATCTAAATCCAAGATCCTGATTCCACAGACCGTGCCTAACAGCTTTAATGTCCAAGAACTTGTTGATTTCTGAGTTTGCACTGGGAAAGATGATTTTTCAAATGGTTTCAGTAAAAAAAAAAATAATAAGAAAAAAAACCACAAGTATGGTGGCTCAGGGAAACTATTTTCAGTCTGCAATTGAGAACATGTTGTTCTGATATGCTTCCTTTGGAGGGTAGGGAGCCCTTCACAGAGTTCGAGGTGCATTACTTTGACACGTCTGCTGAGACGTACACAAACAGCAGCAGAATCAGAATCTGAACTTTGCATTTGTAAGGATTCAATCACCAAGACAAGAAAAAGGTTGGATCATTCACAGCCCATAATCTACTGCTTGATGACTTAGGACAGAATGGGGCTATCTGACTTCTATAGATATTTTTCTTCCTAGTGAATCCATTAGTGTTCAGAACATTAAAATGTAGACAATAACTTTGCTTTCATTCTGTTGTCTGGGGAGAAATAATCACTAGTGACAGGTTGCTTGCAATTTATGAATTCAGAACTTTTGAGATACAGTTTCAAGCATCTCAGTCTTTTCAATTAGCATATGTAGAATTATGTTGATACATTCCAAAGCTGTATTTGTATGCAAATATTCATGGTTCTTAGTTTGAAGAAACAACAAGATTTCTTTGCAGGGTCTAAAAAATCTGAAATGCCACATGATCATATCTATCAAAATGGTTATGCTATTTGTTTGATAAAGGAAATTATCCTTTAAGGAGTTCTGGAATAGCGCATATGTTTGTTTTGAGGATATCATCATCTGAAGGTCTTACCTGGAAGAGTTCTCCAGACTTAAAGAGGAAAATCAGATGTAGATGGGAATTATGTTAAAAATATTTATATAAAACTGTTAGTATATCTACAGTTGATGTCAAGCCAGATGTGGGAGCTGAAAAGTTTCCAAGCTGGTTACACTGCAGAGCGGAGATAGAGAGTAACTTAGGAATAATTTAAAAATCTTTGTTTTAATAAGGACCTTATTTTCAGATTTAGAGAATGTTTAATTTCAACTTTTCTTATCCTTGCCAAGTATCTCCTCTCATTTTGTCATTTTCGTTCTAACAAACATTTTCACACTGTGCCTGCGCCTTTTGCTGAATTGCATATGGAAAAAATGGCTAGGAGAAGGAAGGTAAATTCCAAAGAGGAATTCACAGATAAGAATCCTTGCAGGAAATTGGTCTTTTGCAGAATCAAAGTGAAGAGAAGATTGTGAAACCCTCTGTTTCTGGAGGGAGAGGAAGCAGCTCGCTAACACAGTTGTAACAGTTGGACTGAAACCCAAGTAGGGACAGCAGCTTTATCTACCTGTCTCGTTTGCCTGAGTAGTTTTAGACCTCCGTTGGATTACATGTCATTTCTGGTTGCAATTCTCTCACTCTGGAGACTGAATCCCACAAAAAACAGAGCTAAAAGGCAATGGGGATTTTTCCTTTCTCTGACCCTTCAACTGCCTTAATACTCTAGCATCTAATTGGAATTTATAATCTGATAAATATCAGTAATATCAATGGGTATTTTCATCTTTTACCAGCCATCTTCCCGAGCTACTTTCCTCGGTTGCTTTAACTCAATTTTAGCTATTGTTTTGGAGAAACTTCTGGTTCTCCTTCAGTATAATATAGTTGGTGACTGTCTTCATTGATGAAGATCCATTGCACACCAGTGGTAACAGGAGCCTGAACACCAAGCAAAACAAAAGCTTTGCTTTTTCCCTCTTTGCACTTTAATATTATGCCCACTTTGGAAGACTCCATTGTTTCATTCCTGAGGATAAAGAGGTTATAGCAAAAAACTTCTCTAATGCATCATTGCTCCTTTAGTTAACAACTCTTTCTTCTTTCCTGCTCTACCTCCAAATAATTAAGTTATTTTTACAGCTTGATTTGTGAGAATTTTATGTTTTACAGCATCTGGATTTTATTGTTATCTTGATTGAAAAATATTTTGCCTCTAATGTTTTCCTGAAAATTGTTGTTTTTAAGGATTTTTTTACTCACATTTTATGCCCTTATCTGGGGACATCTCTGATGACTGGATCTCTTTCTGATCATTTTAATCTGTTCAACTTTGGTATGATTTTTAAAATGCACCAGTTAGGTCCTGTAAGCAGTGTTGCTGCCTATCTATTTAAAATGGTAAACCCATAGGAAAACACATATAAGCATTTTGATTTAATACAAATTTAATATATCCAAGCAGGATAATTTACAAAACAATCTCTGGAGGTGCATAAGCAAAACTTAATCATAACCACATCAGGGTACAAAACTGCAGTACAAATATTTGCACTTCTGTCACAGCCACTTATCTGTGCCAAATGCTGACAGATTTTAAAGACAATCACATTAAGCATTAATCAAGCTTGAAAGATGCAGTTGAGTAACAGCATACTAAAGAGACATCCATCTCTGAAGACAACTGCACACTCCATATATTCAGCCTCTTATTGCCTGAAAAATGTTTAAAATCTTCTTCAGTCTCATGCTGTTTCCTTGAATCTTTTTCTCATCTCTTTCTGATGTATTTTCCCAAAGCTTCAAATATCCCACTCCCTATGAAATGATTAAATACCCAGAACAGGGCTTCTGTCTCGATGGTTTCACTCCACTTAAGAACAGTAGCAGAATAAACCAGCTGGACGTGTTTTATTTAAACATTTCTCTGCTCCTGTGTACAACACTGATCATATCTACGCCTACACAGTCTCCCATGATAACATACTTTTTTTTTAATCTTCGTGCTTCCATAGCCTCTCTTCTCCATTCTTAATGTTCTATTTCCATAGCATCTATTAGACGTGGAACAACTCTGCTGATACGCAAACTCTTCAAGTCCCTGTTTAATATTTTTCTGTGATGCCTTCTCACATTATTTCCAGAAATTTCACCCCAACTCAAGTTATGTCTGTAATATTGCTTGAATTTCTATTTCTCTCAGATCAGTTCTGTTTACCAAGCAATTGGCAGGTGCTACTTTATTCCATTACCAGCTGTATTATCTCAATTACTGCATGTGTTCTGCTATATCAGAGCACTGTTACTGAAGACTGCACTGGGGGCAGCCTTCTGTGCTGCTCCCTCAGGCTCTTTCTGGGCCTGGATTGCACAAAGATCTGTTGCTATTATCCATCCTGACGGTCTTAACCAGTTTGAATGCCTTCATGGTGCAGGATGGCTCTTCTGCTTTTCAAACGTTGAGGCTTCAGTGCATGGATGTACTTTTTGCCACTATTTCCCCACAGCTAATTGAAGGTCCAGATGCTACTTTCTTTTAAATCATAGTCATTGAAAGACCCAGCACAGGCCGCTAGTTAGGATTTTGTGTGTGACTGTAGGTGGAACAGAATTTAAAAATCATAGAATCATTTGGGTTGGAAAATGCCTTGAAGGTCATCCAGTTCAACCATTAGCACTGCTGTGTTCACCACTAAACCATGTTCCTAAGTACTGCAACTACACATCTTTTAAGTATCTACAGGAATGGTGGTATTTACTCAACTACTTTTCCTGGGCAGCCCGTTCCAATGCTTGGTGACCCTTTAGGTGAAAATTTTTTTCTTGATATCCAATCTAAACCTGCCCATGCACAACTTGAGGCCACTTCTCTGATCTTGTCACTTGTTACCTAGGAGAGGAGACTGACCCCCACCTCACTACAACCTCCTTTTCCAATAGTTATAGAGAACAATAAAGTCCCCCATGAGCCTCCTTTTCTCCAGGCTAAGCAACCCAGGTCCCTCAGCAACTCCTTATAAGACCTGTGCTCCAGACCCTTCCCCAGCTTTGTTGCCCTTCCCTGGACACACTCCAGCTCCTCAATGTCTTTCTTTTAATGAAGGGCCCAAAACTGAACACAGTACTTGAGATGTGGCCTCACCAATGTATTCATACAGGGGGGAAATCACTGTCCTAATCCTGCTGGGTATACATTTAGGAGACAAAATATATTATAAAGCTTGATCACGGAAAGAACTCAAATTTGATGCTGTTGTAAAAATACCTTTCCTCAGCCTCAGATTCACATCATCTGTAGATCCTGAACAGGTCTTTACAGTTCCCAGAGAACTCTTTCTTGGCCATACAGGGCACAAGGCAGGGGAATTCATTCTGTGTTTTTTTCCTTTATGAGAGGACCTGGTCATTCACTAACAGGGCTCTATACAAAGGAAAACATATGCAAAATTCAGAGAGGTGTCTCCAGTCACAATCACCTAGAGAATTCCCTAGTTTAATTGTGAAAATATGCCAATAGCATTGGGTTGTAAACCTATATCCAACCTCATAAAACAAAGAGAAGTAAGTCTGCATCCTTCTGGACTGGCCTGGAAATCAAGTTGTGAATGCTATCAGATGTGAATGGGCAAGCATCTCAGTCAGGGTAGGATATGGACGGAGGTGTGTCCCCAAGATATTCAAGACAGCCTATTCCTGGCTCATCCAGCTTTCTAGATGTGCTTTGGATCCTAGTCTGACAAGTCATGCTTTGCTATGAAAGACTGGCCTAGATGACTAATCGACTCACAGGCAGAAGCTCAGCCAGGTTTTGTTTCTGAAATATTTCTGTGCCATCCTTGGGTAATTCAATCTGTTCTGATTTGTATTTGTGCATGTACTAGACTCCGTCCTGAACATAAAATTTCCTCTCTATGAGTCTGTGCTGCATCTTGTTGCTCAGCAAGGTGTCGACCTTGCAAATGTCACGGGGTGAGAACACAGAGCAGGGAGCAGATGGGCAGAGGATGGATGGGATGGAGCACTATGGAGGAACATCCATGTGTCAAAAGCAATGATTCCTAGCCAAAGGCTGGCTCCTGTTCGCAGTTCTTTTTCTACCTATGTGCCTGTGCAGATCTTCAACTGGCTTGTAACCTTTCCCAGCTGGTGGAAGAGGGAAGCCAAATTTGCAGACAGCCTAAGGAAAAAATGGCATCAGATTCAAGTCACTGTGCTAGAGGAAGAACATGGGTGCTGGAGCTCTGCTGGCATCTGATCTGGTTGACTTATTATTTGGTTTTTGTACAGTGACACGGGGTGGGGGGATGTGATTGTGGAACTGCTGGGCATGAGGTATACCTATTCAGGTGAATGTCTTGTGGAACAAGGCTGAACTGGAACTGTACTGTGTAGGACACTTCTGAAGGTGGATTCTTCAGAGTGCCCTGTAGTTAGAGGTTTAGCCAAATCTAAGATTCTGGATTTCTGGTTCTGATATGCCTGTTGGGACTATACTAGGAGCAAAGTATTGTATAAAGTGAATAAGGCTGGCTGCCTGCCTCACTGATTTCAGGAATTAAATTATGTAGGGACACGAGAAGTAAGCCATTTGTTATATACTTGTCACACTTCTTACAAATCCTTAAAGTAATATATAAACAGTGAAGAGTACACAATTACTAATTCTATAATCTGCAGAGGACAGGCAGTTGGGGATTATAGTACCTGACAAAGAAAAGAGATTGGACTATCTGATTTAAAAATTTGCAACAGAGGCTTGGACAACAAAGGCCAAAATGAGAAATAGGTACACTGGATTCTAACACAAAATACATGTTATAAGAACAAGAAGGACAGTGCTTATTCCAGGTGGGTTACTGTGTTCATGCATTTAATCATCCTGAAGCTGTCTTTCTCTTACCTCTCTCTTGCTTGTGTTCCTCTGCTGTATTTCACTGGTGCCATTTTGATGCTGGATGAATACAGGTTTATGTCAGAGATAAAATACCAGTATTTGTTTTCTGATCTGATGGTCCTACTGTCAGTGTTGTTGAACACTTTCTACGATAACACTTTATTTTAATTTATGATCACTCTAGTTCAAACTGAAAGCTTTTGTATTAGACTCTATCTCATACTGATATTAGGTTTATAAAGTTGAAGTTGAAATTATTACAACTGATTTTTAAAAACAAGACTTGTTGGAAAGATCCAGGTTAGTTCTGTGAAAGGTTTTAAGAAAGGAGTTTCTTAAATCTGTCTGGTTTTCTATGCTTTTTTCAGGACTGCTATTTATATACCATTTTGCTGTCTATTTGTCATGGTTGGTTTATAGAGGATAACAGCTTACTAAATTTGAACCCAGTGGAATTGTTTCAAAATGGATCTCTTCAGACCATCAGAGGAAAAATGGTCTGTTCTAGTAATAATCAGTATTACTTTCTAGCAAAATACGATTTTTCTACCCTAGAAACATAGCTGCATTGTAAAGCTAGCAAAATTATATTTTTCCTGAAAGCAGAGTTGAGTTAATAATAGGCTTATCATGTAAACATAATCCATAGAAAACATTTTCTACTGCTAGTTCATATGAAAAAACATAAAGGCAGTATTCAAATCACTGAAAACAAAGAGAAAGTTCTTTAACATATGCATGTGAGGTGTTACTAGTTTGTTTTAACAGAATTAAAGAGTTTTTAAATTTCACTTAAGTCTTTCCCAAGGAAAAAAAATGTGATATGTTAGTCTTAGAATAAAAAAATAGCCAATCTCATCCCATTTCCTCTCATACGTACTCTGGAAAGGGGTTTAATTACCACCATCAAAATAATTACTCCATTTGACAAGGTCGATCAAAAATAATTTAATAACACCGCCCCCTATTAGACTGGGGAAATAGCACATAAAGCAGCACCTTTAAACGATTCACCAGTCTCAGTCTGTTTCAGATGGTAGGCCCTAATTATAGGCCAGTCTACAGATTTATTAGTTTGAATGTATTTGATAGGAAAATCGATATAGACAGAATAAGTAAAAGAGTGAGTTAGACACTTGAAGCGAATTTCCTTAATTTTTGGATCTGCTCCTGAATTTATTCATTTATTCTTTAAATCCAAAATGTCTTGTTTAGTTGGATTCTCCCCATTAAGAAAGATCTCTTAAGAGGCAGCTAAAGCAAGCTCTCAAGGGACCTGCTGCTGTGCTTCCATGCATGCTAAAATTGTCCACATTCTGAGCACCTATTTTTCTGTAACTCTTGCTGAGATCCAAAATATGAAGCAGAGAAGGAATGTCTCTGCAGTGGGCCCAATGCAATAGGTGAGATTGACTCCCTCAGCCTCAGCCAGCCTAAAACTTAGGATTTCAGAAAGTGCCCTACCTGATGTGCCAAAGACTACTCATGGGGCTGAAGGCAGGCTGCACTCCTCCTCCTTCAAGTCATGTCTTGGTGCAGAGCTTCATTTTAAATTACAGGGAGTGGAAGGAGAGAACAAGAGGATGTGTGGTCAGCCTAGTCTGTATTATGCTCATTCACCTAGATGGGGTAGGGTTGTTGAGTTCTCGCGGCCAAACTTCTTTATTTATGTATTTTATTATCATCCAGTCAGGGAATAAATGCGTAAATAGTGCTTGAGCAGTGAACCAGAACACTCACTCTCCTGGAATGTATCCCAGCTACTGGTCTCCAACATGATGAATTTCTGGTACAGCAATCTTGAATTCTGTTATACTCTGTGACAGCTTCCCAAAGGAGGGCAGCAGGCACTACTACCATGAGCAGTTGTGAGTCTGCTGATCAATTATTGCATTACAAGATAGGACAAATGGATATTAACCTCCTCTAAAGACAAAAAACTCTGCACCTGCCAACTTGTGCTGAGTGCCAGGCTGTTACATGAAGTGCAGCTGCCACCTCCTTCGTTTGACAGATTTTAGAAGATAGCAAGCCGTGGTTACAAAATATAGTTGCCATGAGCCTGATCTTATCTATGTAAAACAGCTGTCCTGGGGACATTCACTGTAATTAGGCAGAGAAACACCTAGTTTCCTTTTGCTTAATTGGCTGTAGTTGTGTCCTAGACAGCAAGCTGATCAGTTTTGTGTGCAAAATATCGGCAAGGCTAAAGCTGAGCCAGACATAGATGTTGTGATTATCTGTGCTCATCATTATCCACTTTTCTTGCTCATGACAATAATCTACTCAACTTAGCTGCCATTAATCTATTTGCTTGTCAGTCTAGTTCTGTGAAAATAACTGATTAATTTATACACCTCTAATGACAAAAGTTTACAATGGGCCCTTTTGCTTTGCCAGAAGCAGTTTAAGTAGCAATCACCCACACATATCTGAGAAGCTACAGGCACAGGGAGTTTAGGTGTCTCTAGAATTAAGTCACAGCAGATTGGAAGTTTCCACCAGTGGATTTTTCAACATAAGCAGCTGAAATCAGTAAGTTAAGTATTATAATTTAAGCATATGCTGGGTTTCACAGTTTTTTAAAAGTGAAGCGAAGATATGGCTGATTACTTAACTCCATTCCAACAGCAGGGAAATTACTTGGGCACTGCATTTGTAGCCCACAAATGGAGACAAGAAGAATGTTGTTTTGATCTACCACTTCTAAAAAGCTGAAAGCAAAGAAACAGTGTTTGCTCTGCTACTGATGAACACTCCAGCAGACGAAGTTTTTGCATATTACAGTACATGGACATTTCAGGGACCTCTGACATCAGGGCTACATACTAAAGCATAATTTCTACTGGCTGCATTTCATTTGCATCTAATGATATTTGCTTGGGTTTCTCTGACTTTCTCCATTTAAATCTTGTCTTTCAGGAACTTCCATATTAAGGCGCTGCAACATAGATCAGATGCTTCTTAAACTGACTTAAGCACCTCTGTGCTTTTGACTTTGGATAGGTGTATTTCTGTCCCTCCTCATAAAGTAAAAATTGAGCACAGTGTCCAGCTGAAGGAAGGGTATTTACCATTTATTTTCATTAGGGTGATTTGACTCAAGGGGAGACATCCAAAGGAATGTGATTATCTCACTTATGTACCACAGCCTTGAAAATGAACGGAATATGTATTTTAACAAGTCTAGTTTTTATATTTATCAACTTCTGTTCTCTTTCTTAATTTCAATAGCATTTTGAACCTAATTGCCTGTTATATTGCAAGATATCTACACAAGGGGAGGCTGTTACACATGAACTGAGGTTCCTCATGGAGACTCTCCTGGACAAATCTATTACAATAAATGCCACAAATGGGCAGCAGATGTCAGCTCTCCAGCTCTGATCAAAAGAAGATCCTTAAAATTCCATCTTGCCTGAGAGATTCTCTACAGTTTCAATAGTGCTGTTCTAAACCAATCATTTAATTTTGTTTTCCTGAGTATCTTCAGGAATAAAATTCATAATGGTGAGATAACAGCCATGGGTTTTATTTATTTATACACAAAGAGCAGCTGTTCTAGGTGAAGGCTACTAGCAGTAGAGATAAGCACAATGTGCAGAGGGAAAAAAACTCCACAGAAAAAGAGGCAGAGTGGCAGGACAGACATGAAATAGGGCACACAATTTGGAGTAAAAACTTTGTGTCTGGTTCCATAGGTCATTAGCTGACTGATACAAATCACTCTTTTGCTTAGTTTCTATAGAGAGGATAGTGATATTTGCTTTGTTTTGCAGAGCTTTTAATAATCTTCTAAATTCTTAAGTCTTATTTTTTTTACATGGAAGTGAACCTTCTGATGCTTTAGAAACACATGTTAAAGAACTAGAAATGCACGGAAAAATGGGAACACATTTTATCATGCGCAGATCAAAACAGCTGTCTTCCCCTTTTCCTCCCTTCACACACCCTCATGTTCCTCAAAAAGGAAAGAAGTCACAAGACACATAATCCTCAGTCCAGGCTTGTCTCTATTTCAGTAATCATCAGAAAGTTCTGTAGCTCCAGGAACCTCACCTTTCCCAGGAAAAAGAATGTGGAACTAGTGGCTTTCCCGTTACATAATAAAAAAATCCCTGAAGGAAAATAATGAGAATGCAATTCTGAGAAGCACTTAAAAGTTAGGGTGATCAAAACAGTCACATTTTCGTGAGAGAAAATTTGTGCTTTGATCATTAGGCAGAGTTGTATTAGGGAGCCTTGTGCCTGACACATACTTTGATGGCCTGTAATATTCACCTGGAACTCTGATAACAAACATCTGTTGTACCCCAGAAGTGCTGTTCAGGAAAACAATGACACTTAGTGAACAAACACCTCTGGTCAATGGTTACCACACTGGTCTTAACATTCTCAAAACAAGTGTTTTGATCCTCAATCCCACGAGGACAACTTTTTGCTTAACTTCTGTAGGAACATACAAAAACTCAGTGGCACAGACAGGAACAGAGTTTTGAAATCTTGGTTTTCAGTCTTTTGGTGGAACCGTCTCATCCTGTCCATACATACTCTATCTACAGAAGTCTCCTGCTGCGCTGATGAAGAGAATTGTATACGGTCTTATTTCTGTGGGGGATTACACCGTTTATGTGTATGAGTGTTGAATAGTGGAGAAATGTTACTTCATATAATTAATTGGTTGAGAAACTAAAGAAATCCCCTGAAGTCTGGGCTTTTTCTGTCTAAATCCAAACTGAATAGAGGTTAGGAAATTATAAGTATGTCCCCTTTTAGTCACTGCCTTAATCCTCCCTTTAAGAAGTGAGCAATTACAACGTCACAGTGCAATCCTGTGGCAGTAACACATAGAGTTCATGTTATTCAAACAGTATAGCTAACAAACGCTGCCACTGGCGACCCAGAAAAGATTTTATGTGCATTAATTGGGTGCTTGTACAAAACAATCTGCAGTTTTTCAGAAGCAAAGCTATGAAATTTCTATTGTTATCAACAGAGGGAAGAAGTGTAGATTTAAGAAAACTTAGCCCCATGCTCTCTTCCCTCATCTCTGAAAAGAATCCCCTAATCAATCCACAAAATAGGAAATACCCTATGGAATTAATTTGAATTAAGAACTACACTGTGTCCTCATTTTAATCCAGGCAATCAAGTTAAAATCACATCAACACAGAGAAAAAATTAGGGCCCAAATGTTCTTTGAGTGTTTTTTTAATTAACTCTGTTTTCATTATTTTTTGCAGCTGCTTCTATACCTTCAGGTTCTGAGTAGAACTGGAGGCAAAGAACTGAAAAAAACCAAGTTGCTCTAATGTAAGATATAGGAAACCTGTACATTTATTTCTACTAGAACTTAAGAGTTTCTAATACATATTCTGATGGAGGGTGAGGGGCAAGGGGAGACAGGGGAGAGGAAGGTTGAATACCTCTTTAGAATTTGACATACTTTTCAGAGTTTAACACTTTATAACTCAGTCATAAATCTGTGTAGAAGCTTCATGCAGAAGGCTATTTTTTCCCCTATTACTGTTTTTCATTTTTAAGTGGGTTCCAACTCACACTATAACTATTCAATATGAGAATTACAGCGCAAGTTTGAACTCTTAGTTGGCAATAGCATGGGAATGTCAGATGTTCTTATATCCGTTGGAAATTTTTGGCTTATGAAGCAGCCTAGAAAGAGAATTTCTTCATTGAGAATTTCTTTTCAAAGCTTTCCATCATTCTGAAGATCTGCAGAGAATCGAATATTTTATTTTATGCTTTGGGTAAATATTAGAGAGAACTACTTCTAGTTAAATCAGTTCAGTCATTTCTCATTTCAATTACTAGCTTGAATAATTCTCCTTATTTCTAGCGTAAACTTCTGTATTTCCATCTTTGCAGAAATTCCAAGCTCGGATAGAAAAGGTCTTGAGCAGCCTGCTCTAATGTGCCCTGCTGTGACTGGTAGGACAGAGTGAACAACCTCCAGAGTAATGTACTGATGTTCATTACTCTATGGTTCTCACTGAAGCTCTTTTTAGATGCTGTTCTTCATATTTGCCTGGAAGTCTGCTTATGGGCAGAATACACAGCAAGTGCTAATGATGTTATTTATTCAAAATGAATTCTACCATTTTCCCTAACTTGGGCAGATTCATCACAAGACAATTAAAAGGTTTTTTCCATGGAAGCAGGAGGAATTTAGCTTAGAACTTGGTTAAATGGCTGCAGGACTCTAACTCTTCTGTTCTAGCATGCTGTGCTGTAACTCCACCCCATCCTGCCCTGATTCAGTCATGCAGTGTTCGTAAAGGCTCTATTTATTAATCACCTCTACTGCTTTTGGAACTTGGAGTCTTCCCAGTGGTGTGTAGGTGGAGTCTTGACATGTCAAGAATACATCAAGGAATTACTGGCCAAATGTCATGGCTAAGGACGCTCCATGATTTGTGGATGTGTCCAGCACGTGCTTCTGTGATCTCAATGTGGTCTCTCTTAAAAACAAGCTAGCAGAGCAGTGTAGATGTGACCTGGAATTGTTCATTCTCCTGCAGACAAGAGGTAAACCCAGTAGAACTCACATTCTGTTCCAGAAAAATTGAAGTGTGGTAGGAGATACACAAATGCTTAGCTTTATGTATAATTAGCAATCTCATTAATTGCAACAAGACTAATAAACGTAGACAAATTTAATCTGACGTAGAATTAACGATGAAGTAAGACATTAGATGTTATGCTTTCTTGATGAATACTCCATTTATCTGACAGTTTTGGGAATAATAGATTGAAAACATCTCCAGTAATGATACTACCTTACTGTGATGTACTTGTCCTCACAGTTTTTCTAGGAGGTTGTCTTCATTGTTCCTTTGTTAAAAGCAAAAAAAATTAGGCATGGAAATTGTCTTGCTCACAATAGAAAATAAATGAGAAAATTTTGTCTTCTAATGTACTTAGAAAAATACTGTAGGTCTCAGGCTGCACTTAAAATCTACCACTAAAGCGATGATCAATATTTATTAACTAGAGGGATTAAATAAAAGTGTAGCTGATCTTCCTCATTTGGAGGTTATTTGGAGAGCTCTTATCTATCCTCCTTATGCTGACTGTTCTCCCACTGTCCCAACTCTGAGAACTTGAACATATGACCTTTTAATATGACAAAATGTTCATTATTTCATTTTTAGGCTGACAAGTTATTTATCATTCCTGTTATTTCTTCC
>JAWWMO010000174.1:22800197-22812933 GCA_035047845.1 Dendrocincla fuliginosa
GCTGTGTACTTAGAGTGAGCAGACTCATATATGATGTCAGCCCTGTTGGCTGCCTAACTCAGGACTGGAACCCTGGCTTAGCAATTTTATTACTGGCAAGACAAGAAAACAAATGGTAACATCGTGAGTAAAAACTGACTTACCCAGCCATCCTGTCTGAAAAATTATTACATTTGAAAGTGAAATGAAGGACAGCGTTTGCTAAAAGGAAGAATTTTGCTGAAGAAGGAAGGAGGCGGAAGGAGTTCCTTTCTTCCCCTGTTCATTTTAAGAACTTTAAAATTGCAGTATTTCTTAACAAAAGAGCAATACTTATGCATCCCAGAAAAGTCCTAGGTATTGGTCCCATCCAGCCCTTCTGCAGTCTTGAACTGGTCCCACTGTGACCCCTGCACCTCATTCGTTTCCATTTTTCTTTCTGCTTAGTTCACCTTACCCCACCCATCTTTAATTTTAAAATATAGAAAAATGTGGATTTGTTTCTAATACTTCTCTCCAATCTTAGGTTGGTTGGTTTGTTTGTTTGTTTGTTTTTAATAGCTCTGTAATTTCTCTTTACCTCCCTGTATTTTCTTACCATCTGGCTGAATGATAAATACAATTCCTTTATGTATCCTCTGTGAAGGACTGCAGATCTACTACCTCTCTGGGTTTATCTTCTGCATAGAGGAAAAGGGGCGAACAATATTATTCTGTCTTGCAATACATTTATTCCATCCAAGAACAAGGAGAGGGAAGAGAGTCTTCGAAGTTCAGCCCAGGAGCAGAGAGTTTGTACGAATTCAGGTACACAGGATATTTTTCCTTAGTTAAAATAGTCAAGTCTCATTTGTCCCTTTAAGTGCAAGAAAGATATATTTTTATTAGGAGTTTGGACATGTTTTCAGTGTATCAAGAAGAAAGAAACCCTTTTCCTCCATTATTCCAAGTATCCCACTGTCCTTATTTTCTTCTCAATAATAATGGAACGGTTAGGGAACAACCCCACTTTTTTTTTTAAAAAAAAAAAAAAAAAAAAAAAGGCAATTTTCTGTTCCAGCATGGAGTATAAATGCAATTTCACTGTCTGGTTTTTTGATTGTAACGACCTCCTCAGGCTAAATTGAAGCATTTCTTGCTGGGGAACAAGTATTGAAGAGAAAATCCCCTTCTCTTGCAGATACAGAACTCTTTCTTAGATACACAACAGAGAAAAAATTGCTATAAGGCCAGACATTGGTGGTTAGACTGTAGGAGGACAACTATTTGGCAAATGTTTTTCCTATAGCAAATTCAAGATTTATCAAAATCTATTGTGTTGTCTGTTCTTCTTCACCTGCAATTCTAAGATGTCAGTTAATGTATTAGAAAAAACAGCAGATGTGTGATTTGTGCAGTTAATGTGGCTGCTTTTCTATCTACAGCTGATGGTGCTAAGGTAAGGTCCGTGGTGTCTTAGTGCTTAGTCAGTGGAAGGCTCTTGAAACTTTTAAAATAGCACTAAACTCCCTCATTAGATGTGCCAGGCAGAAATTTAACAGTTCGGTGCTTCTGTTGAGTGTGTATATCATTTGGGTTATGGGTATTTATGGTGGAATTAGGACATCAGGAGTCCACAGAGTCTAGGGTCCTAATATTTGACTGTGGCTAATATGAAGTGATTCAGAAATTGGTAGAAGAAATTCTATAATAATTATTCAGTTAAAAAGTAAGCTGTGCTTCTCACAGATTTTTCATTGTCCCCATCTTCATTATCTAGCACCCTAAACCAGAAGCAAACAAAAAGCAAACCAAAATAACCCCCAACCCTGTAAATTTTGAACCAGCATCAAATGGTTTGACAGAAGTATCTTCTCTCAGAAGACAAACTGCCAACATAGAGAGATCAATTAATGCTTTTCCTGGCAAAATTAGCAAACTGTGCTGATTTGGTATGGGTTTCACACACTGTTTCTCTGTGGGGAATCTCTGTGATTCCTCAGAATCAGGGGTGTATTGAATAGCTATGAAGAGTCTGTGCTCTTGTTCATTGAGGCTTAAAAATTTTGGGAAAACACTGTTAGGTAACTCCAGGCTGGCTGCCTATTTTGTCACATAACAGATGGCACACCCTGGGACCTGTGTGTAAAACTTGTTTTTTTCAAAAGTACAGAGAAAATTTCATTCCTTTTTCACAGTGACAGTGTCAGTCCAATGCAATTTCAATTTTGCTTTTAAATTAAGCTAAAGTAATTAAACTAAGCATATTCATTAAAAAAAAAAAAAAAAAAAAGAAAAAGTTTTGATGTGGCAACAAGTCACACAAGAACGCACCCAGTACACTTTACATGGTGTGTTCAACTGTCATACTACAACGAGTTGACCAGGTTGAAACTCATATTCTTATTTTAATTTTCACAATTCTGACATTCAGCTGAACAAACCTTTAGGAAGGCTTTCATGTTCTTAGCTGTTCACTCTCTCATATGGCTGTCATTTCTTGTCACTTAGAAGTCTCAGATTTTTCTTTCCGACTTGGATTTCAAATTAGTTGTCTGATATTTTTCCTATTAGCAGTGCTGTCTTAAATACTGGATGTCAGTGGTCTTTGCACATATTAATTTGTCATACAACTTGCTCAAGAGAATAGTGTACCATGTTAGATTTCATCTTTACAGAAACCTTCTTTTAATTCTGTCTGTCATCTATATCATTCAGTGAACTCCCAGATTTTGCCTGGTGCTTGCATTTTCAACCTCAGGATATATGGAATCAGTCATTTAATAGTCACTAGAAGACTTAATCTCACTACCACTTCCCAAAATACTTTGATTAGCTCATCGCTTATGTCAAGATTTAATCCAGGATTGGTCTTTGTAGAGTTGCTGCAGATGATTTCACAGCACTCTTTTCTTTCCTTGACCCCTTCTAGTGCCTGCCTCTTCTCTGATGGTTCATACTTGTCTAATCCAGCTGTTATTCAGCTATGCACCACATGATATTTCACCTCTCTTTTTACATTTCACCTCTCTTTTTACAGCTCTCCATTTTCACTCCCTTATTTCAAACTTTCATCTTAAAACAGAGTTCTATTTCTTTCCCTCTGGTGTTATTGAGCTCCATGAATGAATATCTGTATGTGATTTGCTGATTTTTCTATATCACTGATTTCTGTAATTTAAATTCAATTACATTTCACTTCTTTTAACTCTGAACTCTTTACAATAGCTGTTCTATTTAAAGCTCTTAGAGTATTATTGTTTGATAACACTGTACATCTTGCTACTAATTCATAAAAATATGCCTTCAATCTTTTTCTTTCTCTTTCATTTCTTCACAGCAAAGTGAATCTGCTTCAAGAGTATTTATATTCAAATATCACAGTATCTCTTTAAGCTGACAGCTTTCTCTTGGAAGAAGTCTTCATCTGTTCTGAATGCCATTTGTGACAGGGCTCTGACGTTTTAGACAAAAGGGGAGAACTATTGCAGTGGTCTGTGGTTTTGATCTCCCACTGCAAGCCCCTTATTTTATAACTGGATGACTTGTCTATTCTATTGCTCTGTATGGCTCATTTTATTTGTCATACCTAGTGCTGGAAGCCACCATCTCTAAGTAATTAATGACTACTCACCAAAACCATTTTATCTTTTATTACTTATTGCTCCCTTCTGTGGCTGTGTTCATATCCTTTTTAAGTACAGATTAACAAAAATCCCACCCCCCAAACCAGAAAAGCTTTCTACTATTTGCACATCATTACACTCATGTGAACCAAGACTGTATTTGAATCAGGCTTCCAGCAGCAAAGATCAAACACTTTTTTTCTGATAGCCAGCTTGTATCTTCCTCCAAATTATTACTCTCAGTAAGTACTTTAGGTTTCAGCTAATGGTAGTCCATGGCTTCTTGTGATCATCTGAGTGATTGCTTTTGTAGTCCATCTGTGAAGATAGAATGAGGTAAACTTTATCTTAGCATTTTAGCTAAGTCTTCTGGTGAAAATTAAAGAAATGGAAAAAAAGGGAAAAAGTGGAACAGATTTCCACTTTAAAAAGCCACCATTATTTAGTAGATCTATCAATGTCAGCAGACTGAAATATTGGTTGACTCTAGCTATAAACAACTCTGAGCCTAGTAGCATCCTTCATCTCTCCTCCTCTAAGTATTATAAATTGTATCAAAGGCACTGAAATCCTAAATAATTTTTCTCACAATTGGAAAATAAAATAAATGGACATTGATAATGATCAGTATTTGTGTATGTACTTGCAATATAGGGAATGTAGAGCATGCAGGGAACTTAGGCAGTCCTCCACCTTCAGAGTTAGTGGAAGCCATTCTTTCAGTACCTTGTACCGCAGTCTCCCACGTAATCACAGCTTAGTGTTGCAGTCTCTGTTGTGAATTTGTCAGCCTTGCTGAAGGCTGGGAACCAGAGATATGTGTGAAGTAGTCAAACTGTGATGTGGACAAGGAATCACAGAATTATAGGGTCATAGAATACTTGGTTAGACGGGACCTCAAGGATCCTCTGGTCAAACCTTTCTTGGCAAAAGCACAATCTAGATAAGATAGCCCAGCACTGTGCCCCTGAATCTTAACACTGGTCAATGTTGGGGAACCCACCACTTCCCTGGGGAGATTATTCCAATGACTCATTGTCCTAATAGTGAAAACTTTTTCTCTTATGTCCAGTCAGAATCTCCACAGGAGTAATTTGTACCCATTACTCCTTATCTATTCCATGTGACTCCATGTAAAAAGGGAATCTCTAGTCTCTCTGTATCCACCCTTTAAATGTTGGAACATGGTGATGAGAACATGGTGAAGAGCTCCCCTAAGTCTTATTTTCTCAAGGCTGAACAAACCTAGTTTTCCTAGCCTTTCCTCAGGCTTTCCAGTCCTTTGATCATCTTTATAGCCCTTCTCTGGAGCCTGTCTAGCCTGTCCACCACTTTTTTGGTATAGTGGGGGCCAAAACTGAACACAGTATCCCAGTGTAGCCAAGCACTGAGGAAAACGGGATAATGACTTTTATCTCTGCTGGTAATTCAGCCCATTGGTTTCTCTGCTGTAGCATCACATTGTTCACCCATACTGAGCTTGTTGCCCATCAGAATCCTCCAGGCCCCTTTCTGCATAGGTTCTACCCAGCCAGGTAGATCCCAACCTGTGCTGCTCTCCTGGATTATGTTTTCCCAGGTTCACAACCTTACATTTGTCTTTGCGGAATGTCATAAGGCTCTTGTTAGCCCATTCTTGCAGCCTATCCATGTCTTTCTGCAGCCAGTCTCTCTCATCCAAAGTGTCCACTTCTCCACTCAGTTTAATATAATCAAACTTCATCAGGGCACATTTGATCCCATCATCCAGATCACTTATGAAGATGTTATACAGCACTGGGCTCAGTATCGATCCCTGGGGATCCCACTTGTCACAGGATTCTAGTTTGAAAAGTTGCTCTTTACTATCACCCTCTGGGTTCTACCTGTCAGCCCATTCCCCACCGATTGCACAGATCTCTTGTCTAGACTGTAACATATCTGCTTCTCTAGGAGGAGGCAGTGGGAAACCATATTGAAAAACCTGGAGAAATCCAGGCACACAATGTCCACCACTCATCCCACATCATCTGAGCTGATTTTGTTGTTGCAGGCAAGAGGGTTTATCAAGCATGAGATGTGCCCTTGGTGAATCCATGCTGACTTTTCCCAGTCACATGCCTTATCTGACTTGTGATAGCCCTCAGTAGGATTCCACAATTTTCCCAGGGACTGAAGTAAGACTGAAGGGTCTATAATTTCCTGGATCCTCCTTTAAGGCTTTCTTGTACATGGGGATTACATTAGCCTTCTTCCCAGGATCTTCCCCTGGTCTCCACAACTTAAAGTTTATGGAAAGCAGCCTCACAATGATGTCAGCCAGCTCTCTTAACACCTGTGGGTGGATATATATTATCAGGGCCTTTCAATTTGTAGGACTCAAACTCCTGTAATAGTTCATACCCCAACTCTTTCTTCACTGATGATGGGTTCTATGTTTGCATCAACCTGGATTTTAGTTCCCAAGACCTGAAACCCAACAATGCTGATAAAGACATAGGTGAAGAAAGTGTTGAGAATCTCTGCCTTTTCAGTGTTGGTGACTAATTCACCTCTCCTGTTTAAAACTGGGTCAATATTTTCCTCTTGTTTCTGCTTGTCTTTCAGCAGGTTAGTACACCGGTGTCTCCCTTCATACAAATTTTTCAGGTGCGTGTTACCTCATGCCACAATATACCAACTAATATATCTACACATGAAATGAATAATTTTAAAGGTAACAAAAAACTGAGATACATCATCTAAGAACATAGATAGCATTTAGTGCATGTTAGATGTTCAGCTTACAGTAGGAATATTCTGACACTACTCTTTTCAGCTATGTCCTAGTTCTTATGTGACATGACAATATGATGGACATCTAAAACTACCTTCTTGAAAACCACTAACATTGGTCTCAAACATTTGGTAACTGATTTTTTGGTAAGAATGCTTCTTTAGCTAGAAGGGATGACACACTTCATTGAAACATCTTTTTCCTATTCTAAGGAAAGGTGATTGGGAGTTTATGAAAGGATATTTCAACAATTATCTTTAGTATTCATTAATATGTCTGAAAAAGTACTGAAAAGAATGTACTTTCAAATTAAGCTTTAAGACTTGAACAATTACCCATTAGATCAAGGACTAAGTCTCAAGTTCAAGTCAAAATTTACGTGCACAGTCCTAGACCTCAACAGTTACTGAAAAATACTTCTTGTATTTTCTTTTATTCCTGGGGTCTGGCTGAACCTGTTCTTATTGACCTTCAAGGGACACAGCAATATCTTTCTTACTCAGGCCTTGCCTGAGGGGTGATGCAATGACAGCCTGAATTGTCATTCTGGGAATTTGGTTGGCATTGTGTCAGTTTTGCTTCACATCAGTTTAGGTAACTGTGGCTTGTCATGTGTCTCTACAATGGCATAGGTATATGATATACATTAAACGAAAACTATATATTTAAATATATCCTAGCAACTCCAGGAACAAAATTATGTAAATGTCAACTGAAAAGTTCTTTCAGTTGAGTGTGTACCTACTGGAATTTTTAACCCTCTTCCCAAGAATCATATATTAGTTATACCATGCAATGCATGTGCAATTGCTTTCTTTGTGTGCAGAAATACTCCTTTAATGAGTAGAGATTGCAGAATTTGGATTTAAGGCTTTGTACCTAAGATACCTGGTAACTAGTTTCTGTTGATTTTATTATTTTTGTCTCATAACCATACGTAAGTATCTTGACAAGATGCCATATGCAGCAGGTAACTCTGGACTCAGATGTTGGATTTATTGTTAGAAAGCTTTGTCAATTTGTAGAAGAAAGTTTTGGGAAAGTAAATTATTGTGCAAAATTCAATAATGCAAAAGTACCTTCCTTTCAGAGGCTCTACTGGGTCTATGCTTTTGGTAAAGATGTAAAATTTGGAAGTAGGGTAGCCCTTATAGCAGGGTATATCTGCTACGAAGTTCATATTAAAAAGAGCTCAGACTTGGTCATATTACAGAATATAAACTTCTAAGAGTTTTACAGCTATAATCTTCAGCATGCTTAATCCTTTTATAGCTCTTACTGATGTCCAAACCACATGTTTGTTGCTGAACGGAAGGAATGTGTATGACTCATTCCCTGACATCTCTCCTACAGCACTGGAATGCGCTGTGGAGCTGCACAGTCACCTTCTGCTTAGACTGAAGTGAACAGATTAGACAGATTAGACAGTGAAGCACTGAGAACGAGGAAAAAACATGCTAGGATTTTTTTTTTCTTTGGTGTGGGAAAGAATCTGTAAAACTAAAGGAAGGAGAGTGAAGATACTGGAAGCTGAAAGGTGAAATAGGTGTGTACAGGAGGGAGGCTGTGCCTGGCTGGGAGAGGGGAAGCTGTGATTTAGCATCCTTGAGAGAAATGGAAAAAATGGTGCCAATGTTCCTATCACAATAGGGAAGAGGTTGAAGGCCTCTTCAGTTAATCAGTACTGACAGGGCAAAGACAGAGAAACAGGGAGAAAAACCTGATAAAACTGATATGATGAGGAGACAAAGTAGGAATTTGTGATTGTTAAGAAACCATCTGATAGAAGGAAACAAAAAGCTGTGAGAGAAAAACCTAGTCTGACTGTAGTAGGGCATTGACTACAAGCATAAAGAGTTGTTTAGTGGTTTGTTATTGTTATTCAAAAACCAAACAAACCAAAATCAAAGCAAAAGGGAGAGTCCTGTAATATATTTCTGAAGCCCCTGACAGGAAGTAATTTGCAGGCCTGCAAAGAGGATAGGAAGCTGCTGATATTACTTATTACTCAAGCTCAAATACTTGAGACATGCATGGCGACTGTGACAAGTCCAACCCAAGAGTTATCAGCTGATTTTACAGGCAGCATTTTTTGTTTTTCAACTTACTTTAAAAATGTAAGGTATTAAAGATACTCCGGAGTCAAAGAAGTTTTTGTAGTTTATATTTAAAACTTAATTTCCTGCTTATGAAACATATACTGCATTACTGCTTCAATTTGGTTACCTAACTTCCTTGCCGTAAGAGCTTTATATCTTTCAGTTTACTGTATGAATCCTGCTCACTTTCTGAAAAAGTACTCAATATTTATTTTTTATTGTTTTATTCAGTGTACATTACAGGCCTTATAAATGAGCATGATATTCAGCCCTCAACTATGAAGAGCTAAGAGATTTTCCCCCTTCCTTTGTTATCATTACAAACATACCTAATTGTATTGTAAATGGTAATGCATTTAGTATCCTAATGTGAAGAGCTTCCCTTATTGCTTCAAATGGACTGATGGAGAGCCTATTTACAGAGATTAAGGTGAACAGTGCCACATACTTGTAGTTGTACACTATCGTGCGTCTGTGGTATAGTTTTTAAGAGCATTCTGTGCTATACAGACTATTATGCTCAAAGCACAATTCAGTTCCTACCGGAAATGCTCCGCTGTTGCACTGAGCAGACCTGGAATTGCAAGGTAGGCACGTGAAAACTGAGGTAAACAACATGTAGGAAGTGCTCAGCTGTGAAAGGCTCAGTTCAAGTGACTTGTCTGACAGTGCCCAAGCATTCTGTATCACAGACAGTGGAAGATTCTGATTTCATAGGAAAGTATTTGGTTGGCCTAAACTTGAAACTCCTCTTTCTCCTCCTGCAATCTCATAATTTTTTTAATTGAACTTTTTCTTGGTTTTTTCTTCTCTGCTCCTCTTCCTATTAAACATTCCTACTTTCCCCCAAGGTGCCTTCTTTTCAGGATGCATCACATTTACCAAAGTACTACTTTCACTGTGTTTGAGACTGAGAAACAAAGTGAGCTATTGCTAAGATTTGTTATTGTCAGTGACAGTGAAGAAGACTAAACTTTTTAACAAAAACCAGAAGTATGGAACTAATAGACTTAGGAAGAAAAAGCTGCAAGAAATTATAAAATATAACTAATCAGAAAGTATTGCTAATAATCCCAGTTTTGAATTCTGAAGTAAAAGGAAATATTATGACATGAGAGAGACACCTAAAATAAGAGTTGTCAATTACGTCAATGGCTTGTCAATTCAACTGTCACAAACATTCGGGAAATGCCATAAGTGATGTTTATTTTTATGCCTCCAGAGAACAGCAAAAGTCTGTAAATATTTCCTGTTACATCCCCACAAAAATCCATAATAAATTGTTGATATATATATATATGTAAACTACTAATTATCGAAGAAAATCTTGACTGTCTGATCAAAGAATTCCTGTTAGTTCATTATTACAGAAGAGAAGGGTGGAGTAATACAATTGTTATATGCACCCTTCTTACTTTCAACTCCTTTTTGCCATTGTTATGCGCACCCTTCTGCTTCTTTGAGTTCCAACATCAGTGTTTCATTCTAATGTGTAATTTATGGTGAGTCGGCACCATGTGGAGTCCTTTACTGGAGACAAATGATGTTCATATTTTTGTTTTCTATTCCCACTGCCCAAGATCTGCTAGGGGTCATTTTTGTTTGTTAACACACTTTTACATTTTTGCTCACTCTTCATTGTTCTGTAACTTCACAATATATCTGAATTTACTATGTATGACACTGTAAGTGGTTTAGATACTATTTCTTCTCTCTTTTAACCCTAACACCACTTTTGTCCATTTCTAGATCTACATTTTTATAACTTCTTTAAGCATTTTTGAGTTGTTTACACCCATATGGTCTCCAGTGCCAAGTCTGTTGCTGTTACAGCAAAATCAAGAAAAGCAAAGCTGCAGGAAGGTCAGAAAGAGTTCAAATAAAGTCAGCCTAGCAAGCCCTAGCCCTCAAACCTTCCAAATTTATAAAGCCTGTGGTCTTTCAAAGCCTGTTAGCTATGGCAATGTCGTAATGCTGGGCTACAACATGACATTAGTTTGCTGAGATTGGTGTTACTGGACAGTACTGGTAAGGGAATTAACCCTGACCAAAGTGTTAGCTAATCTATACGTGACTAATGCTGCCATGGAGAGCTGAGATTAGCCAGTAGCACTTTGTTTTTACAGGTAAAACATATGTGATATAGATTTCTGCATCCTAAGTTTATAATGTTCTCAAAAAGTAAAAAGGGTTACACTACCTTCTACAGTCAGAATTACCATTATGAATCAGGCCTGTCATCCATGCCTTGGCTTATGGCCAGCATCAGATGCTTTGGAGAGCAATGCAAGAAACCCCAAGGTGGGCAATTATTCTATAATTTGTTCACATGGAAGGCTTCTTCCTAATTCTCAACAGTTAAAGATTTACTTAGTTACTGATGCATGAATACTCATAAACCTTTAAATTTTTAACTTTAAAGTTTTAACTTTAAGTTTTTAACTTTACTATGTAATTGTGAATATTGTAATTTTTCACGTAAAAGTGATGTCCAACTTTCTTAGCTTCCCAAGCTTGTGGCATCAGTGATTTCTTGTGGTACTGAGTACCATAGATTAAACATGCACTGTGATAGAAACTAAAATATTTTATTGTTTGTTTTCTTTTGCACTGGCTGCATTTCAATTTCACTGAATGTACCATTGCTTTTCTTTAATTAGAAAAGTAAATTTTTGTATTCCTCAATCACCCACAGACATTTTTGAAAAAATAGGTAGGGAAATCTGGGCTCTCTATTTAAGCATCAAGCTTTTCCCCAACAGAAAATTGCTGGTTTCTTCAGTACTTTTGAAATACTTTCTAGTTACTGAAGTGTATGAAGATGAAGAAGTACTGGTCTTTTAAAAATCATGATGAAGTTGTAGGGATTCCCATTTACTCCGTTGTTTTCATTGACTTCCAGTATTCTCTGTCTGGTGTATCAGTCTCCTGACTGACCAGTTCAGTAGAAGTAATACTTTTCTCTAGGGTCAGTTCACCAAACAAGCTGGGAGTTTGGAAGCCTCTTATCTCAGTCTAATAGAGTGTTCCTGTGAATGCTGTGCTGTAGATTTTCCTCTCCCCTCCTCTCATATGAAAGTATAATGAACGAGAAGCACCCAGTCTACGCAGGCATGTTGTTGAAATTAAAAGACTAAACATTTCAAGTCAAGATTTCTCCCTTTTTTTTTAACATGATTTATTTCCTGATGTTTATATTTTTGAAAGAAAACTGGTCTCTAAGCTTTTTGTCCACTGCTGAAACCGATTTCAACAGAACACTGGTTTTGTGTCAGCAGTATAGAACCCATATGCATGACAGTCTTTGTTTGAAGTCACTTGTTTGGATGCATTGTGTTTTCTGATGGGTGTGGTAAACTGAGGCAAAGAGTACCTGTGAATTCTTCAAATTCAGTTAAAGAAACAGGAACAATATAGATTGTGGCACTTCTTCACTGATCTGTAATTTAGACTCTAGACTGCTTTTTCTGCTCTCTATAGTATAAAATAGCATTTCCTACTGTGTTTTGAATCATCCCTTTGCTTAGAAATTTATTTTAAATGTTATTTTAAAGTTTATTTTAAAAGGCTTTCATGTGGGGTTTTTTCCATTTTATACAGACATTTTTTATTCTAAGCCATTTCTTCAGCAGCTGGTTTAGAGTAGTTTCCTTTTTCTTAAAGAATGAATTCTTTGCTATTTTACAGGACTTTGGCAGTGTTGAAGGGTACTGAGAGGACAGAGGAGAAGACCAACATATTAGACTAACCCATATTTTTGCTAGAGTGGTTACATTCTCTTTAATGTCTTTAGAAAACATTTTTAACCAGTCTTGTTTATAGTGTATCCATGCACAGAATCTGCTCTGTGAAGTTGTGATGCAGCATTACACAGGTAATTTCAAACCTGTATTGTTGAAATTTGCCTTTAATTCCCTGGTTTGTTTGGATCCTACTGCTTACAGTTGTCTTTAAAACTTGTACTAAATAATTGCACTCAACCTGAAGAGGAGAAGGCTCCAAGGAGACTTACTTGTGGCCTTTCAATACATAAAGGGATCTTATAAGGAAGACATACACTTTTTACCAAGGCTTGTAGTGACAGGATGAAAGGCAGCAGTTTTAAACTGATAGAGAGAGATTTAGAATTGACACAAGGAAGAATTGTTTGATTGTGAGGGTGGTGAGGCACTGCAACAGGTTGCCCAGAAAAGCTGTGGCTATTCCATCTCTGGAAGTGTTCAGGACCAGGTTGGGTGGAGCTTTGAGCAACCTGTTCTAGTGGAAAGTGTCCCTGTCCCTGGCAGTGAGGTTGGAAC
>JAWWMO010000174.1:22819216-22848070 GCA_035047845.1 Dendrocincla fuliginosa
CTGTTTAGATTTAAACTTTCTAATTTAAAAAAAAAAATTCTTTGTGATTCTTTAAAGCATTTAATTGAACCCCAAGTAATGATGGGAGCCTATAGTGAGTATGTCTCCAAATATAGGTCTTGTTATAAACTAGGTACACAAGCTAGGTACAGCCAATATTTCTAGGTCTTCTAGCACGGTGAATGGAAAATGAGGTAGTGAACAGCCTATTAGGTGTTTTAAGAAAGGAATTTTAAAGGTTATTTCTGTAATATTAAAAAATGGAGGGGAGGGGAGGAGAGGAGAGGGAGAGGGAGAGGGGAAACAAGTCCCCAAGTAAAACAAACTTCCTTACAGAATATGTGAAAAATAATTATTTACTATAACTAGCATTAATAAAAGAGTAAAACCAACATACCTTAAGCAGTGAATAAAACATTCACTTTATCAAAATGATGTGCTAGTAATGTGTTTCTCCTGCATTCGTGACCATCCAAAAGACAAATACCCTTAATGCATCAATTTTTGATACTTTTTTGTTACATCACACTCCCAAATTCATGTCAGTATTATAATTTCCAAGTTCTGAGGTTGCCAGGTCAGACCTAATTCCAGTTCTCTAGGAATTACATTTCTGAGTCTCCCCTGCCCGATGTTTCTGAAATGATCTCTACCATTTAGTTGCAGAGTAGGAAAGACCTTACATTGGTACAATATCCAGTCATTTTATGCTGCACTCAGGAGTTCTCATCGTCATTCTCATCTGCTTTGCACTAGTGTCTAAGGAGATCTGAACTACCTCAGATTGATTAGCGTTCATTTTGGGTGAATACAAGGTCATCCTGATCCTGCAGGAGTGGGTAAAGAATGAAGAAAAAATACATGATCATGGTGAACACTGAAGAAGTTGCACTTTCCTTTTATTCTCCATGTCATAGAATTCGTACCGATGGCCATGAATGTTCGTTCAGTTTTCATGAATATTGCATATGGCCACATTGAGCAATTACTGTTTACCTGTATTTATGCTCACTACTGAGAATCAGCACTGAATTACAGTGACATCCAGGAGTGAATTGCAGAAGAGGCCAACACCTAGGAAATAAAAAGCATTCATTGTTCTGTGTAATACTTATTGGGTATCAGCATGAAGATTCATGGAAAAAAATCACTTTAGCCTTGGATATGGTTTGTGGAGGACAATGCAACGGATTCCACAACAAAATAGGATTTTGTGAGCCATGAGGAATCTTTATAAGCCATAAAGGAGACAGCAAAGAGGCAATTTCATTGAAGTATGTAGACTTAATGGTATCTGTAATGTCAGTGTGAATTATTAGAGCAATTCTGGCTTTGATGGCAGTGTGGAAGTTAGAGTGGGGAGCATGAAAATAGGAATGTTATAAGAATTAAAAAATAAAGAGTTGGAAAGCTTATCACTCAGGAGTTTAACAGTAGAAATGCTACTGTGTGAAATGTTACTCCAGCTCAAAAACATCTGTTGGAGTCCTTCAAAGAACCTAGTTAGACAATTAAAGGCAGGAAAGAAATGGAGATTTGGGGTCAGACAAGCTGCTTTCAGAACAGGACTTTGATTTTTTCCAAAGGCAAGGGGGAATTTAGCAGTCAAAGGAACATCCTGCCAAATTTTCTTCCTTTGGGAGTCCTGGAAATGATAATTTTATTTGGGATCTTTACTGAGTGGTCAGTGTGTTAAGGTCAATACCTCTGATACTGAGGTCATAAGTAGTTTTTAATATATTTTTATAATTATATTTAGAAATGAGATAAAAGATACAAAGTGAAGGGCCTGCTTAGGATCCCAGGGAAATCACTGGTAATGCTGGGAATAGATATCATATTAGGGTATTAGCAGTTGTCTACTTTAAGTTTGGATATGAGTTTGAATCCAAAATTAGAATGATAAATGCTTGAACTGTGGAATTAAGATATAGTCTTTCAGCACTTATTCTTGGTTTCATCTCTTTAAAAGAAGACCTGAAATAGGATGGTAAAGGACAGTACTCTGGCAATCTTCATAAATGGCAGTGTCAAAGTACGCACATTGCAGGTTTTTCCTTCTTCAGACTTGGAAGAAATGTCACTATGACAGCAAGCAGCTAGGACTTTTCTCCCTGGCTGGAGAAGAAAAAGCTTTGAGAAATGCATGTACTGTCATTCTATGAGCTTTGGTTTTGTATGAGCTTTGGCTTTGATTGTCTTAAAGCTGCATACCTAATTTGTCCCATCTTTACTGTGCATGAGCAACATGCTAGGAAGCATTTGTTACATGATACATATTCCATATAATAATGCACCAAGCAGCATGGCATTATTTTACTTCCTAACAAATGGGAGGCTCCAGCCTTGTGATCAAGCTTCTTTTAGGGGAGGAGATATTTGATCAAGTCTAGATTTTACACCTTTAATATTAAATCTAAGTTTTGTTTAGTCAAGAAAGAGGGAAGGCTAAGAAAGTAATTCTTAAAACTTCAAATAAAGAATTAGAATGACCAGAGAATTGTCAGATTCATCAAGGTGATGAGAAGACAACCACATTGTGTGGTCTAGTTTGAAAGCAATAATTGGCAGAAATGTTTTACTTGGGATCAGGGAGCTTGGGGCAGCAAAGTGTCACATGCTCTTCTGAAGTCTGGGTGGCAGGGCAGAAGAAAAACACTGTGGGAAATTTGTATGTAGGTTTTGGTTTTGTTCTTTTTTTCCCCTCACAAGTCAGTAAGATATTTCTGCCACATCTCTGGTCTGGTTTTGCCCTTGCATGCCTAAAGTTTGACACAACACCATGGCACATGTCATAGAATCTAAGACTTCCTGTGGGAGGTGTTTCTGTAATGCCTCTGTGAGCTGGCATTATAGGAGCAGGTTCCTGATACAAGTATTTTTAGAATGAAAATAATTGCACATTTGAAAATGTCACAGTAAACGTTGATCTCATAACAAGATGAGTTTAACTTGCAGGAAAACTTAATTGCTTAATTTTTACTGTGTTAGGAAGAAATCCATTGTAGTATCAGGGATTTAAGGTTTATATTAAATGAATGAGGAACTATGGTTTTGTCCAGCAAAAAAGAGTAATGTGGCTACAATTTGGACACTTAAGTATAAGAAATTATTAGGAACACAGAGTTAGAGGCCAAGAACAAAGGGATGTATGGTAGGAGAATGATGTAAGGAAAAGAATGGATTCTGAGCTGGTGTAATTTACCAAAAACAGGAGGTGTTACATGTGTAACCTTGATCTTGCTGCTGAGTAAATTATTTTAAGGGGCTCTTTGATATATTTTTTTTTAACAGGACAATAGAGTAAAATCTAAGAAAAGAGAAGTGGAGGACTATACAAATTATTGTGAACACATCAATGATTACTGGAAATTTTCAACATAATTTCTAATGTGAAAAAGACTCCGCACAAAAAGCACATCTTTTAATAAAAGTATTACTGAACTTGAAAGAGTTGCTGTTGATTCTGGTTTTTTATTGCTTCCTTCCCATACCCCAAGGGAAATAGATTAAGGTCCCCATATTTTTCTGGCAAAACTTCTTGGTTTCATTTTTCAGTTTGACTCTTAGCCTTGGAAAAGAATTGTTTTCAAAACCAGCATTTTTATTTATTTATTTTTAATAAAAATGCCAGCTAGTTAAAAATAAATTTCCCCAAAGGAAAAAAGCCAAAACAACTCAAAAACATTTTTCAAAGAACTTTGATAAGTTTTCAGACTATGTTTTTGGAGAACACAAAAAGTAAAACAAACTTAGAAAATAATAATCCAAGTTGTCTAAAGTGAATGGAGATTTACTTATCTGAATTCTTGGGATGTTGTTTTCACTGTTTTCCACAACAGCCTTTTGAAAATAGAGCTTCATTTAGCTATTAGCTTGTATACCAAAAATGTATAGAAATAGTTAATCATCTGAAAGTTTAACACTGCTAGAGAAAATGCTGATTTTCTTTTACACTTCAGCTTTTTCAATGTCATTTTGATATCTGGCTGACAGAACATGCTCTCAAGTGTAAACACTGCTTGGTAGGTCTTATATATGCTTGTGGAATGTAATTTTTAGAGCCAGAAAACATAACACCTTGACACCTGATAGCAATGATTTAATTTTTAGCCTCCAAGAATAGACATAAGACTTCATAGTTAGGATTTTTTTTTTTTTTTTTTGCAGTTGCTTCATATACTTAATACTACAACTTTTAGTAGGGGTGTAGGAAATTCAGCAGTTATGTTTCTGTCACATTTCAGTGTTTGATTTATTTTTCTTTTTAAACTGTCCATATTGCACACTGCACTGTAGTACAGCAATATCCAATTCTGCCCTTAATGAGGTAGCCTAGATATTGGTACCAAACTGTGCATCACATCAGAACTCAATAAATTAACCAACACATAACTCTGTCTCATGGTTAGACTGCAGTATAGCTGCAAATGCAGTAAAAAGAACTACAGTCAAAAGTAATAGATCACAGAAGGCAAAAGCTCTATGGAATGAACAATGCAGCTCTAAAATCTGTGAGTGTTGGTGGATACGAAGGTAAGTGGTATTAATAGCAACAGTACTTGCCAGGATGGTCCTGGCAGTGTTGCTGTTAATGGTTTGCAAGAATAATTACTTCTGATTACAGTTACAACAGTGATACTGTTTGTGTGTGCCATAGAATAGATCGCACAGGAATGCTTAGAAACAAGGAAGTTTTGAAGGAGATTCAGAGTCAAGGTGTGCTGGTTGTGCTGGTACTAGATTGGGAGAGCTGGACCGATTGATACACTAGCATGATGACCACAGTTTCTTGCAGGGTATCAGCAATGACAGGCATTGCAGCAATGCTGGCTGTGGCACTAGCAACATGCAAGATACCATGCATAGAGATGCCATGACTATTTTTCAGTGCACCGTTGCTGCACTGTCCTCCACGTGCCTCCTGCAACACTAGAAGAGATTATACATTTCTCATTAATCACCTCTGATGTGCACTTGGCTTCTTATCTCTGAGAATAGATTTCTTGGAGGATGCACCAACTCCTGGCTGCAGGAGATTTCAAAGTATATTCACCAAATATCTTTCAGATGAGAGGGAAATTTGACAGCCTAAAAGTGTAGCCACTCAAGCTCTATAGTATGGAAATATTTAAAACATTTTAATCATTTCTGCGATCCTCCTTTCATCAGTTTCTGATTTTCTTGTCACCATATTTCTGCTACAGGAGTATACCATTAAAACAAAGGATTTTCTTGCACAGTGTGAGAAATACACTTCTCTTAAGAACATTTACCTTATTTGACTAAGGAAAACAACTTATTGCCTTCTTGTGCATTCTAGGATACCAAAATATCTACTCCTGAAAACATGGACAAGCTTGCTGAAATCTTGTTTTACTGTAGAAATCTAATTCAATGTCTTCTGTCAAGTTTTTATTGTGTTGTCACAACCCACTCAACATGGGGTGCAATGTTTATTATAAATTCTCATCAGGCTAAACAAAGACACCAGTTCACCTACCAGAGAACTCTTATGCTTTTATTGTATAATCATCTTAGCTTTGGCAACTAACCCGCTATTTAGAATCAAAAGTGTTGGTTAACAGGCCCTTAACTTTTGCAACACACTTCAACACCTCCCAACCAACAAACTTCTCAATCGTCAGATAACAAGCCCTTAACTTTTACAACACACTTCAACAAGCTCTCCACTTCCACAACAAACGTCAGCACAAAGTAAGGAGTAGAAAAAGATAGCCTTGCTTTGTGAAGACAAAGCAAGGGAGGGGGAGAAATAAAGGCAGAAAAGGAAGAAAGAGAGTCCTTAGATCCCGCATTGGCATGGGGAAGAGGAGGAGCTGACTTAGGCACGTTGAGTGTGAGTCTCAAGGCAGAATAGGAAGCTGGCTTGAAAAATCAATTGCTTGACAATATTGAACTGAAAATACTTAGAAGTTATCTTTTTGCTGATGTGTTCTAAGTGAGTTTGATTTAAAGTTAAAGAAAAAAGTCAACACAATAATTGTAACTCAAATTACCCTATGAAATCTATGCAAAGATACTAAGGGAAGAATAAAAAGGATTTCTCTGGCCTATCACAAGCTGTGTTGGAGACTGATATAATTTTTGTTTGTCATAAATTCACAGCTGTTGATATCCTGCAATTCCAGCAAGAATGTCAGTCATTTTCTAAAAGTATGTTTCTAGTCCTGTAAAGAAATGTTTGAAAGTCTGAAAGATCTCAAAAAAAAAAAAAAAAGAAAAGTAGCACATCAAAAACCCCAAAGTAAATCTATGTTTTCTTTCATTATGTTCTGTAGAACTTTAAAGTTTCAAAACATCAAAGGCTTATTTTATGACATTCAATGATACTGATAATAAAGATTATATTGGTGACTGAGTTGTTATTTCTTAGAGAACAATGAGAAAATAAATAAGCACATAGAAATATTTTGTTGGGAATACTATAATTTTATGGAGTTTGAAAATAAAGCTTCCCCTTTTAGCTATGAAGTAGTCCATATTAATATGTAGATTCTAAGGCCAGAAGGGCATATGCAATTTTTTTTTCTCACCAGATTTTCAGGATATAAAAGCTGTAGAACTTTTCTAAAAGTAGGAATTAAACCAGTTTTCAGAAAAGTATTGAACCTGACTGTAACATTCTGTGCAGTTGCAAATCTCCATCCCCTGATAAATTACTTCAGCTTTTAATTACCCTCACTGCTAAAAAAATTGTATCTCATTTCAAGAATTTATCTCACTCCAGTTTCCTGATATTGGATGTTGTACCTCTGACAGAAAGCTTAAAAAGCACTATCCTGCTCAATTATTTACCAGTATTTGATGCATAAGTGACAAATTTAAAGCCAAGGCATAAAAACATGCAAAGGTTGCAAGCTGCAGTTAGAAGTCAAAGAAAGAGACAGATTGAACAATAACTAGGCAAATGTAGCTTGTTGCACACAAGGGAAGGGGAAGGAGAAGGGGAAGGAAAGCAGCACCCTCTCTAGCCAACGTGTCCTCACTGATAGCTCTTAGCTAAACAAACAATAAATTTTGTGGATGCTGTTAAAGAACTCAGCTTAATGACCATGGACCCAGCTGGTTTGTCATAGCTACAAAGGAGGTTTTACTTAAAGAAGACCATAGAGGAAAATAAAACATTCCTTAGGCAGAGCAGAACATGGAACTTCCCAGAGAACCCTTCTCTTGACTACTTTTCAGTTCCCATCTTCAGCCTTTTATTGCTTTGGCTCTTGCCTGCACGGTAGGGATGGAGCATGAAGCTCAGCAGCTGTGACTTAACAGCCAGAAGCAATTTTCATTGATTTCTCCTGCTCTTTGTAGTTTTCCACTGGAAACATCCCCAGGGCACATTACTAATTATTTGCCCTTTACTTTTGGACCATTGGATTAGAGCATTATATAATGGTCATTTCTTCATCATTAATACAATAATGGTGTGATGAATTGTACAGTCAAACAGTCCTTAGCTCTTGCTATGGGAGTAAAAAAAGCACAAACCCTTCCATTTCAAAATGCAATTATCTTTTCTTTCCCCAGTCCTATCAAATAGTTTTGCTTCTGTGCCTTTGCAGCCTAGTTATGACCATCAGAGTTAAAATCATTTGGGACAAGAGAGGAAATACAGCAACCCAATGGCATGGCAAACATTTTTGTGGCTGCTCCATGAATGATACTAGTTCTGTACAGCCCAACCAGCAGATGATGCCCACTTAGGTCAGATGAGAAGAATCGATGCTTTCATATCTAAGACTACATTTGTATTGTTACATAGGCTCTTTGGGCATTGTCTTGTTATCATCCACACACTTAAACTGTTGTCAGATTAGTATTAAGAGATTGGTATTGCTGACCAGTGCTTCCCCAAATCAAGTATGGACATGGTACCAGAGCTAAAACAGACAGGGAGCATTCCCCATCAGTAGCTAGATGATGCAATCTGCTTTTGGAGCGCAGGAAAACCTAGTCATGTGCAACTGGCCTAAGCCAAGCCATGCTTCACCAGTTCAGGGCCAGATTATGGGCCTACAGTATTCTTTGAAATAGTGACTTGGCCTGTAGGTTAGTCTTGGCAGTAAGATGGGAGTGAATGTCAGTGTTATGTTCTTCCTCTGTCCATGTTCGTTTGGAAGAGGACAGAGTTCAAGGGACTGGAGTGCCACCTCCAGTCCCTCCAGAACTGTGGAGAAGACACCTCTAAAGAGGCAATTTCCAAAACTGTGTAAACTAAGGCTTCCTGACCTCAGCCTGAAGTGTGATATAGTACAGTGTGATGACTCAGTAAAAATACCTTCTACTTCTCCAGACAAGCTGCCATTAAACTGTGCCGGATGTCCAGCCATTGTGAGGTTGGAAGTAGAACTATTAGAAAAATAGATATCACTAGTTAGTTCCAATGTACACAGCAAGAGACTCTATGTGTGTGTTGTTGAGCTGTTGTATCTATCGTAGTTGCTTTCTATTTACATGAGGTTGTATGGTGATGGATAGATTCTGGTAATACGTACAAACACTTGAACTGCAGAAAACTCAGAAAAGCTGACTTCAAAGTGCACAAAAATTTCATCTATACTTGGGGCAGGTAGAGGTGAGCTATCTTGTCTTCCTTATACTTCTCATGAGATTAAGGAGAGATGGCAAGGTGGAGGTACTTGTGCAAAGTACATGCAGCAGTCTCAATCCACACAGCAAGTAACTGAATCTTGGATCAACTCTAAATGAAAGCTCACACCCAGATCTTATCACTGAGAATTTCCAAGTAGCCTTAGTCACAGCCCAGAGTGGGGCACCAGCAAGTATAGTGTAGAGTTAGTTCCTCAGACCACACTCAAGATGACTCCTGCCCAACAAAGCTGTTTTCTAGCTTTCTGAACCTGGAATATGGTTGTGAATGGTTCTGGAGAGTTGGTCTTAATTAGACAAAAGGAGAGATCTATGAAAGTATTCCTACTCTTTTTTTATTATTGTCATTCCTCATGCAGAATTATCAATCTTCCCCCTAAGCAAGATGATTGCTGGTACCCTTATTTAAAGTTGCAGTATTACAGGAAATAGATATGATGCCCACTTTGCAGATTTGTCAGTTAGGAATAACCAGTTCTAGAATGACTTTTATGTCTGTGCTATTTTTGTAACCTCTTTAATTAGATCTGAGTTCATCCATGTGTCAGCTGAAGCAACAGATACTAACTATTCCATGTTTAGATATTGGTATGAGATGAAATGCAGTTTGTCTTTGACTGTAAGCAATGGGGAATCCTGAATTTTACAGTCAAAACATGTCGGTGAATAGGTTTCATTTTTATTATTTTTAATTTTGTATTTAAAAATAAATCTGGTGCTACGTTGCCAGACTTGGATACAGAAGCTCTCCGTTTACCTCCTGAATGGGTGGACAGCTCAATAGTTTTCAGCCCTTGCCAGTAGGTCTCACTTTCGATGAGAAAAATCACACCTAGTCCTGAGGAGGATGGAGGACATCTTAAAGGCTGCTCAGTTCTTGACCTCTGGGTTATTTATCCAGATTTTCCTAGTGAAAGTTCACTTAGCAATGTCAAAGGAACTGTTTATGTAGTGTCATCAGTTGTGAATGGGGTTTATCCCTGCCGGTGTTTAAACCCCTTTACTGTGGCCAGACTCCTTTCTAAATGGAGAAAATCCAGAGTGATGCTGTCTTGCTCACCAAAAGCAGAACTGAGTATTTCTTCAAGTAGAAGTACTAAATCTGCCACTTTTCTCACATTATTTTTTTTCCTAATTTAGGGACAGCACTGAGAAGGAAAATAATTTTTTCCTTACATTTTAAAACCCAAAATATAGTAAGTATTAAAACCATATATTTCTTAAAAGTTTATATTTAATTTTTGCATGTTTTCAATGAATTTTATTATTTATTATTAAATAAGGTAAAATTATGCAGGAACTAAAATTAAGTCAAAATCAAAGATGGGAGTACAGGAATTGAAAAGACTTGCTTAGCAGACAGGGATTTTCTGGGCTAGTTACTTGATTCCTGATCATTCTATCTGTCACTAAAAAGGAGTTTGCCTTCTCTATCTTAGAGCTGGCTTTTCATACTTATAGTTTCCTGAGCATCTCACCGTAAGCAATTTTACCATATTTATTCACAGGCTGCAAGAAATCCTAAAATGTAAAATAATAAGTAAACGGATTTTCCAAAGCAGCTTTCTATGTGAATAGCCCAGTGTAAATGGGATATTTTAAAGAAGACTCAGAAGTATCTCCAAGAAGACATGAGAAAGCCTAAGGGTAAATTATCACAGGTATTAAGGGTAAATTTGCCACAGTTCTACTCTCGGCAAAGGGCATTGCCATGGAATTAAAGCAAACAGTAATTTTCTAAAGTTTTGAAGGCTTCTCTATCACCCATAAACACGGAATATCAGCAGAACACTAGGAATGTAGTAAGTCCTGTATGGCATTTTTTCATTTGAATGGTGATCAATCCTTAATCTCTGTTTACTGGTTCCCTGGTGCCAAGTGGAAGAAAGTCAGCCTGCTGAGTTATATTTCTTGATCTCTCTAACTCACAATAAAGCCTTCACCAGGTTATTATTTTTTTTCCTTTGCCACCTGTGTAATGGAGATAGTAATTATGTACTTGCTATTTGATTTGCTGAGATTATGACATTTGCGTTAATGAATCTTCATAAACCATACCAAGTTCATTGAAAAAAAGTACTGTGAAAGGGCAGTGTATATTAACAACTCTGATGTATTTACCCTCATATAAACTGCCTAAACATGCCTCAAAGACTGCATGATGTTTTCACTCAGCTTTGCCTTTTGGTTGGGTAATGTATAATGACTGGAGGGGAGTAACTACTGATTTCATTAGCATTAAATCTACTAAAAGCTTTTGAGAGAGAAGGGAGACTAAGGTTATATATAGTCTTGCACATTCCTGCCAGGATATCAAGGGCCACAGCTGTAATTCTGTGGGCTACTATTCAGACAGATAAGGCTTTAAAATATTTAACTTTTAAAATCAGTATTTTGTATCAGTCTCACACACTCTTCTCCTTCAGTTTCTTTTCCTATCCCTCTGTGTTTCCTCCTTTAATGTGTGTGTTGACCTTCTTTTCTTGTTTTTTTTTTTTCCCCTAAAATAGCATGAGATTTTTTTCATTGAAATACTGATTCAGGGTGACCTTATGGTCTTTCCTGGCAAAGGATCTGTGAGACTGACATGTATTCTGGGGAGACATTCATGCCACCAATGAAATTCTTAAGAGATTATGTAAGTCAGTGTGTGAAAACTGGGATAGAGATGACAGAGTCCTTCAGTACAACTGAAACAAGAGGAAAGGGAGCCTGATAGATAGAAATGCAATTACAGAGCACTGCAGCAGAACCTAAGAAATGCTGATGGGGAGAAACATGCTTAAGGGAAGAGAATATGGAATAACAGGTGCTTTTCCCTAACCCATAACTACAATAAAATATGTTCCAGTCTCCCTTTTTCCAACTCAGTTCTTGTTCAACAAATAAAAAGTTAATTTGTCTTAAAATATTCTGCAGATATTAGATCTATTCTGCAGTGCAAGCTGCACAGACTATTAAAACATGATAAGTCTCCTAATTGTGCCAGTGGTCTAGAATTGCAGTAGTAGATGGAAGTCTCTTCTCCTTTCCCCAGCTCTAATCCAAGTGACATTTTTCATTAGGCACAAGAAGCATTTTCCTTCTTTTAGAAGCTGGAGAGTCTCTAGTGGTTTGTGTTTTTTTGCCTGCTCACTCTCACCTGTTTGGTCATAACAGAACTGGGACTAGGAATTCAGAAACCGTAGCCTATTTTGTATCCCATGTTGCAGCTATACCGATAAAGAATTAAGTTCTCCTGTATTTTCTTGGAATAAGAGGTTGTGTCCAAAAATTGATGGGTCTAAATAGCAAGATATATAAATATCAGAATGTGGCTCAGCAGTTAATCCAAAACGATTATTATTATAAATTATTATACATTATTATTATAATACATATGTTCTCAGAAGGATATTGTAGCAACGCCATATACAGTACAAAATTTGTTTCTTTTATTCACCTTACACCCAGAAGTTTTGCATTTATTAAAGGGGTGGATGTATTTCTATGCACTGTTTACATACAGCAACATACTTCCACCATTAACAGAGCTATGTCAGATCCCCACTTTTTTGGTCCTTTATGGCCTTTGTAGATTTATTATGGGGATTTTTGTTTAATAGTGTAAAGGTGACTCTCTTTTTTTTCTGCTTCAAATGCCTCTGAGATCTTCTCACTGAAATTTTATCTCAGAACACTTATTCAGTATAGCCTGTTTTCAGTGTGAGCTTTTCAAGAGCATATACATGAGTTACTCTGTTTTACTATTCTTTGTATTCTACAGGAATTCTATTTCCTTATCTGCAAATCACAGCCTGCAGTATCTTTTAGAAAAAGTATAAGGATATGGTGACAGACAAAGTAGGTGATTTTGCACATAACATTTAATTTACTGACAGTTGAATCTCTTTTGTAAAAGATACAAAAACACTACTTCTATTGAATAGAGTTTCTGAACTTCCTTTTATCTACCAGCTTATAATGTTAAGTAAAGGGGATGGCACAAGGGGATGGAACTGTACTTAAACCTGTAATAACATTATTTTGTAGTGGTCATTTTTGTCCTCTTAAAAGACCATAAATTATACTATGAGGTATAATTTAGACTATTGTGTTAATTTTGATGTTCAGGAGGCATAACTTATGGTATATTACAAATTAGTATTGCATGGGCAGTTGGCAGGATTCCGAGAATCCTCAGCAGGAAATTGAGTTTTTAACGAATGATAAAATATATGTTAAGAAAAGCATCCCCTTTATTCACTGTCACAAGGAAGATGGAGTAAAATACAGGCAGTAGCAAATGTGGGTACTGGTATTTAAGAACCATTGAATTTAGAGCTTTTGCTCTACTTGATTGTCTCACTCACTCCCAACCCAGTATCATTTTCTCTATGGCTTCACTTCCCTTTTTCTAGCAGGGAGATCACTGCCAATCAGCAAAGCTTGTGCTAGCAGCTACTCACAGCTACCAATATACTCACAGCTACCAATATTGAGTTTTGTTGGACAAGGTCCTTCAGGATCTGCCGTTTGTCTCCATGTGTTCCATGATCTGCAAGGTCTTTCAACAGTTTTAGAACCTTTCTTCCAAGGAGGTTCTTCACCTTCTTCTCCTTCAAAATTCAATTATTTTTTGCCTGTAACATTCACCTGTTTCTGTAATGTTCAAATGGTGCCATTCTAGTTTAGTGTTGTGCATCGTCTGAAATCCTACAAATACAGCTCAGCCAGTAGTTGAGTGCACCAGCCACAGAGGAGCTTTAGATGCATGCAGATTGAAACTTTTTCCAGGTAGAGTGGAAGTGTACTTACAATTTTTTGGGGTAAGTTCAGGCAGAATATGTTCTGCATTTGATCTTTAGGAAGTTATCCCCATGATATAAAGACAGCAGTGACAGCAGCAGCCAGGCAGTTAAATCTTTCCTGGTACAATGCAAATACACCTTTGGGAGATTATACATAAGGTCAGATCTTGTTTTAATTCTTTCAGATGAGATGACTGAAGCATAAAGTGAGAGAGGACTGAGCTCAGAAAAATGGAAATATGGATTATGAGCAAGTAGAATAAGAAAATTATTATTTGGGATGAAAAGATAAGTGTCAAAGACTAATTTATACCAGCTCTTCACTTGCAGAGATACTATTTTCAATAAAGCATAACATGATTAGTATATGAAGAGAAAGAATTGAGATAATGAAGTGACTTTTCACAGCACAAAATAAACATTAATAAACATTAATAGTTTTGTGAGATAGATAAGTTAGTGAAATAAGGATGGTGAGTATTAAAAAAAAAAAGACATACTGCTTCAGGAAAGTCTTCTAGCAAGAGAACAAAGTGAAAATAGCAATGACTTCACATGACTGCTTTGTTGAAACTTTAACTATCATGTGCCCTTGAGAACAGCCAGTGGGATTACCCTTTTACAACATTGTTAAATGGTGCAGCACGAGAGTCCTGAGGATGTCCTAAAAAGAAATTATTCTTGCCTTTGAAGTGCAGCTTAAAGTAAAATACACACATACACAGATCATCACCTTAAATAAATAAATAGCTTATTGTTTCATTGCTTCACTTTATTTTTCCTTTCTTATATGAGCAGGGATAGACTTCATTAGTATTGAGGAATGGTTCCATGTTTGGGGGATGAAAACTCTTCTTTTCCCAATCTGTGTTCCCTAAAATTCTCTTTCTTTCCCCTTCACTGTTTTCACTTCCTCTTCTAGCACTGTTCTCCTTCTTAACACAGTTCTCTCATTTATTCTCTTAATTTCTAATGATGTTTGCCTTCCTTTTATATAGGTAAGCCTTTATTCTGTTGAATTCCTTATTTTTGCTCTCCTTGACAAAACCCTTTTAGACTCTCTCATCTTTCTTTGTCTGTCTTGTGGTTTTACAGTTTTTCATCCTCATTACTTCCTTCTTTCTAGCCTCTGGCTTCCTCATCACATCTTTTGTCAAAAATACTCCATATTTTTGATAGATCACCACTTACTTCTTTCTTAATCCTGTCCTGTCATTTTATTGCTGACTGAGATTGGCTTTCAGCTCACTTACCATCATCATGAAGTGATTTGCCCTGGGGCCTAAGCTCATAGAAAGTGCCATCCCAGGCAGAAAAATGGCTGTGTTGAAATGGCACCTTCTTGCTAGCAAAGCTGCTTCCTTCCTTTATCAATTTCCTGTGTTGATTTTAGCTGTAAGTATGTTACTTTATATTATACCTGCAAAGCCATCACCAGTGATAGTAAGAATTCTGCAGTAAACAGCTCTGGCATCATTGGGTTCAGGCTGGTCAGACCAACTGAGAATATATTCTGGTGTGATAGGAAGATACATGTGTTGCTGAAAGCCTGTTTTTGGTTAGTTATGCCCTTTTTTGTGAGTAGTAATGCAAGGAATTAAGAAAGGACCTTATCTCGACTCTGATTCACATTAACTTGGCAAAAGAGGCAAGTTAAGAAAGAAAATCTTTTAGCTGTAAACTGAGTACATCTGGAATCAAGGAAGCATAATAAGCACAGAAGCCTACAGCACATTTTTATACTGTCACTTTTCAGCACAGAACTGCAATTTAATTACTGCTAGACCTTTTTGACCTAGGGTGGCTGTCTTTCTGCAGTGCTGCTTTTGTGCCAGCTGGAACAGCAAAAGCACAGGTTATCCTTCAGGCCATTAGAGAGCAGCTGTGATAGAGGGCCTGGGACCTGTGGAGAATTTCTGCCTTTTGAAAAGGGTAGACTGGTAAGATACTGTTGGAATCACAGGAGCACAAACTAATTCCTGTGACTCTTCATTAAACCCTTCAGACCATGAAGGAATGTACAGAGACTTCTTGATCAAGATGAACTATCAAAATGGTAGAAGAGTAGAAAAGAAGGTGAGAAATCTCCCAAAATTTCTAAGAGTTATGCAGGTAGACAGAATTGCTGTGGGATATATTTTCTGATTTCATACAAAGGAGATGAAAATATTTTAACCTCTGAACTTCAAATAGATCCCTCTAATACCACATCCTGCTTGATGGTCAGCTCTGATGAAACAATGTCCTTTCCCATAGTCAATTATGCAAACAGATGCCTTTTTTCTTTATTTCCCTCAGAGGCTGCAGTTCCAGGCCCCAGACTGTTTGAATAGGGTCCTACAGGCAAAATATAGCAGATCTGATTCCAAACAAGTAATAGCTTCCAGTTATAATGTGCTGCAATTCACTTTCCTTTAGAAATGTACAACACTGGGAAAGATGTATTAACATTACACTGAAGTAGCTGCATCTCTCTACATATTCTGCAACACAGTAAGTAGCAAAAAGGGCTGAGTAAATAACTCAAAGTATTTCATCATTTTGTATCCAATACCTATCCTGCTTTGGATTAGGCTGAATTGGATCTGCTGTGATTTTTGAAGTTAACTAAGGATACCTGTTACTCACCTATTTTGCCTGATAAGCATCTTTCTCATCTGCAATTACCTCCTGTGAAAATTGCCTTCAAAATGGGCTTCATGAGTGTTTGTTGCTGGCTGATTTTAGAGTATACAGCAAGTTGCTTCAAGAGAAATTTAATTCTCAATAATTAGGGCTTTTCCATTGCGTATTTATTTGTTCTTGGTTGCTCTATGCATTCATTATTTGGAGTACTTTAGCTGACAGCACTGTCTCTAATTGTTTGCAAGATTTGCTTTTATTTTCAAGTGTTATATCTTGTATCTTTGTTTTTAACATCACAATTTTACTAGTTATTGTTTTGTGCTTAACATCATAAATGTTTTTATGAATAGGCTAAATAAATTACCTCCCTGACTCCTACTTTATTTTTGCAGGCAGAAATAACCTTGGCACAAGATGTTCCAAGGATTATTGATTACTGGAGCTGTGCCTCAGGCCATCAGCTCCTTCAAGCCAATCATTAATGCCCTATATGTCAACAATTATTGGAGAAGTAGTGAATGAATTTGCTGTGCTCTCCAAACACTTGTTCAAAATAGTAAGGTGCTTAATAGTGGCTAACTAAATTACAGAGCTTAGGGAAAGTCACCCTCTGGGCCAGGAAAGGAGAAAAGTGGCTTAGACTTTCACCTCTAAGGTTAAGGCACAATAAAGTGCAGAGTAGCAATCCTTAGAGATAGCATAAAGGTGTATTCAACTCCTTTTGTGTTCCCTGAACAGTCCAACATCCCCTACCTCTTTGCCTGAGAGAGTGCTGAGGACAGCATGTGCTGTCCACTGCAAGACACGTTTTGAGTCTTTCTCCTGTATTCAGTTGTACTCTGGCAGATTTGGCTAAGATTAATGAAGAGGGGAAATATAATTTGGGGAAATTAATTACTGAATGGTCAGTTGGGCAGACAGAACAAGCATGTGAAATATACTTTCTTGGGAAGGCAGGCCAAATAAAAAAAATTAAGCTGTGTTCACAATTGCCAGAGGTATCCTTCTATAATCCTATCAAAACTAGCTATAAAAGCATTGACGTTCCTACTTTGTAAATAATGAAAATCTGCAAATAAACAGCCTTGAGTTGTGAATGAGAAAACCAGGGGTCTCTGAAGGCACCTGTGGCAAGTCTGCAGAACTTTGGTATGGGATATGGGAGCAAAACCAGCTCTAGAGCCCTGTTCCCCTCATGCCTGTTCCACACGTAGACTGTTATTTCACTGTTATTCTCCAGGCATTAAAGCCTGAGCATCAGTAACAGGCTCACTGGGTCAGAGGTTACAATTCCCTGCAAGCTGCTTCTGAAGAGATAAAGATATGGACTAAGGAGAATGAAAGTGTGGCTGCAAGACAACCCCAGCCTGGTTTCCCTGGAGGAGCTCTTGTCTGGATGATGTGCTTGTACTGCACAAGTTCTTTGAAAACAGGGATGGCATAAATTATTTAGGCATGGCAGCACTGCCCACAGCCATCACATGACTTGCATACAAAATCTAAGTTCAGGCACATAACATTCTTCTGGGCAGAAATTGTCTTTGAGGTGCTTACAACCACCAAGATCAACTGACTTGGAAACACAAGTGGGATTTCAATCACACTTTTATTTATTTGGTTGGTTGCTTGGTTTTATTGTTATCATATTAGTTTGTGCTACAAGGTCTTCACTACTTTTTAAGAGGGATATCTAAGTGCACTGAAATACATAGTGTCCTTGGCCCTCAATTTAGCCTTTATATTGATCCAGCCTCAGCGGCTTTTTTTAGTCCAGTGTTTTCTCTGTCTTGTGTGGCAGGATATAACACTAACTAGCCAGAGATCTATAAAAAGTAAAAACTCTCTTATCAGTTTCTGGTTATGCATTGTTCTACAATTAATATCTATATTTAAAAACCTGCATTGTGAACTTGCTTCAGCAAACCCAAGGGTGAATTTGGGGTGTGGGTGTATGTGGCAGATACCTACTCAAGATACACTGAAATGGGTGATCTAGCTCATCACTCTGGGACTATCAGTCACTTGTTCTTTATGACATTATTTTACCTGATTGAGGGTACAAGTGCTTACAGAGCGTATAAAGAGGACAGACAACCTGCCACATGTGGTTTTGGGAAAACACATGCCATTCTCTTTGATAATCTGTGATGTTTTATAATACATGGAAATAAATTTTTGTTGCAGTAACTTCAGGACAAGCTAGCAGATCCAAGCTTCTCGTTGGTGCCTTCCAGCTTCTGTGGAAAGCTATTCATTTCTCTACATCATGCTTTGTCCTATGCCTGGCCATGCACAGCTGTATAAAGATGTCAAGGCAAAGGAATTGTCACACCCTCCTTGTACTCATTTGTTCAATGACCTGTAAGAACTGCAGTCCCCACTCTCTTTTGGGAAATAGCTGCTCCTCAGCTAAGATGTGAATGAAGATGAGGAAGTAAGAGGTTGGCTATAGTTGCTATAATTTCTATATTTTCTATAAAAGACAAATTGAGAAGACAAAATATGCAGGGGTTACTACATTGCACAGGCAGCTCCTGTGCAGGCAAGATTTAGACTTCCTGGAAAAGGTAGATTTGCCGTAAATGAAAATCTATTTAGAGTTCTTACTCCTTCTTTTACTAAGCTATTGGTTGCTCATAAATCATGGATGACCAATTATCTTCTGTCTTGAACCAGAATGTCCTTGCATTGAGTTGAGTCAATGTGTCTCAGATACAGTGAATTTGATTCACTGACGTCCTCATGGCCTCCACATCATCTAGCCATTTAGGAGAAAACTGTGCCATAGGCTTGTAGCTCACAATTTTGATGCACTGTGTGTCTGCACAACTACAATTAACTCTATTAGGGCTAGTTCTTTTCTGTGAACTTCCTTCCCTCTCACTAATTAATGGAAATGCAAATGAAAGACGAAAGTACCAGCAAGAGAGTCTGTTCTTAGTCTATGCTTCACAAGTATCCTGAGAGTAATAAAATAAGAAGGCCTGAGCAGAGCACATTCATTGCAAAAGCAAAAAGGTGTATAGTGTAAGTAAGGAAAATGGAAACAGAAGAAGCAGCTGCCTTGAGTCATGAACAAAATCCACAAAAACAAACGTATTCTTGCCTCAAGGATATTTCTGTACACTGAAGAGAATCTGAATTATTTGTTTTTGAAGAATCCTAGCATTATACTCTTAACACATATTGAACAGACACAGTGAGTCTCTCTTCTTAACTACTTATATCACATGGTCTTTTGGATGTAGTTGATGGTGATTTACACTAAAAATTTGCCTTCTTCTGTACTGAAATAAATGTGCTTATACACTTTACAATTGGTGTGCAAAGCCTTCGTCCTGGCTTCCATGGACCTAGGTGTTACTAGTTTCTCTGTAGGACTAAATCCTACCTGCTCATGTGTGTAATTATTAAATTTATTAAATCTGGAAGGGAAAAGGCCTTGCATATGTAAAGCCTGCATCAGGAGTAATGCAATATAACCTATTTCTACACCCTTATTTCAGGTTGTGGGGAAAGTTTTGTATGACTGCATTCCACTTGCTACCACTAACCAACAGCAGTGGCCCTGGAAAAGTGAGATGAAAAGTCTGCTTAAGCACTTGAGATTTGAATCTGCAATAGGATGTTAATTGCGGACTGATTTGCCCTACTGGCACTTACCATTTTCTCAGGGAAACATATGGTTGAGCCAGGAATTCTCAATAATCAAGGTGACGTAGAAGTATAATGTCATTCTGAGAGTACAGTAGAGCTCCATGTGGGAAGAAGAACTGCTCAAAATAAATACACTAGTGGTGTACACCTAAAAACTCCATCCTTACACATAAAATATAGTTATCGTACATTCTACAAATACCCTATTTACCCTGGTTTCTTAACATTAGTTATACTATTTGCAGCTTTGTAACCTTTCATTTAGGTTGCTGTAGCAGCAATTTTATTTCCACAAAGGCTTGGTTTTCCTGTGGGAATATTTTTCCTTTATTGTTCTCCTCTCTCATTCACATACTGGTTTTCTCATGACCTGATCCTGCAACACCAATAGTGCTTTCAGAGCAGGTTCTTTCATAGGAAGATGTACCAATGGAAAGAGAATCAACCCTGCTTCCCCTCCTTTCCTTACTTCTTGTTTTGTATGAACTTCAGTTCATACTAGGGAAAACATGTATGGCAAAGTAGGTAGAAAATAGGAAAGAAATTAATATAAGGAGTGGTATTTCAGTTGCAGTGAATTTTAAAGGAATTTTGTCCCTACTGATATGCTACTTCTGGTTTGCAGTAAAAGCCATTGGACTCCACTGGGTTCTAATTGCTTTTCTTTCAAATTCATACATTCAGCAAAGGTCATTTACAATTCACCTTTAGGTTTATGCAAAAACATGGCCTGGGTTTGCTAAAAATTTGCACACAGAAGATAGGGAGTTTCTCTAACCACTCCAGGTAGCTTTCATCTTAAAGTAACTTTGGATCTGAGGCAACAAATTCAGATACCTTGATGTAATATGAGACATACTAAAATGGCAAATTAGAATAATTTCAGTTTATTATCCCTTTCTCTGCTTGATGAAATGATCAACTACATGCCTTTAACAGTTTCTATTGGATCCTTAACCAAACTTACTCCAAAGACAAAACACTTTACCATCTTAAAAACATCTGGATTTGTTTCTCAGATAAAAAGCAAGGCTTCAAAATCTAATTTACTCAGTTTGTATTGAATGTAGAGATGAACTTCATGTTTAGACAAGTGCTTGAGATTGGTGTCAGGGATACTGGAATACAGGGGAATGTGGGTTCAGAAAAAAAAAGGGTGACAACTGACTTAACTTCCAAATTCACTTTGTGCTATTCCATGGGCACTAAGCAAAGGTATTTTGAGAATTGGTTTAGATTTTATTTGATCAAGACAATGAAACTTTGCTTGTGGAATTGGATAGAAACAATATCCACACAATTTCTAGGGAAATGAGTCAGATTTTTGAAGCAAGAAAACACCATTATGTATAAATAACCTGACTTTCAGCCATAAAATAATGCTGTTTAATTCGTGAAAAAAATTCTGAAACTTCTGCTTTGAATTACTGAATCTCCTTTGGAAATACAATCACATTCAGCAACTAGAAATAGGCACAGAAAACTTTAAGATCAAAAAAGCCTGTCCCAACTGGATTATATAAAGGTGATAAATATTAAGATGTACTATGCAATATCAAATTTATAAAATTTGAAAATGTCTCCTTTCAATATACAATCCAGAAAATAATTTTAGCATAATTTTTCAAATTTGAATAGTGAAATAGAGCTTTTTAAAGAAGTAGGTGGAGGAACTGGGGCCCTGAGATAGGAATGAACACTCTCAAAATAGTTTCAAGAACTCTGCAAATGACTACAACCAAAAATATTGGCAGCTTAATAGTGGGAAGAAAAAAGATTTGGGTAGGAATCTGAGAATGAAGAGTTTTTACTTTTAGCTTTTTTGAACGTTTTCTTTATTTTCTGGGCATTGCTTTTAACTAGAAGAGAGTGGTGAATAAGTTTGTTCAAAGGCTTGTTAACTGTGTCTTTTGGTTTAAATAGATGTGTGGGACCTTATGTGTCTGGAAAACTCAATGGAGTGAAACTGTTTCCAACAGACCAAGTAGTCTCTTTAGACCCTTGGAGTACCCAAGGGGCCCAGGTTGTGCTGCAGCTCAGGACAACCAAGGTATTGAGTAATTAGTGGCCTATGTAGTGCTGACTCATCTTTGTATTGGCTTTTGCAGCATAAATTGTTGTCAATTTCTATTCTGTTCTCTGTGTTTCAAGTATTTTCTGGCCAGCAAAACATTCTGACTGCCCCATTCCTAACTGAGTTTTACCCATTTTTCTGTCTACTACTTCCCATGTAAGTATAGATGACTATAAAGGGTTTTATACCACATATAATAAGTTTCAACAGTCTCAGTACTCGTAAGACTTCAAAGTCACAGAGTGTCTTATAAGAACCTGCCAACACATGATGTGTAATATGGTGTTTGTGCTGAAATAAGCTAGACTGGAGGTATTCTAATTGGTATTCTATTTGAGGTAATCTAATTGCTAGTATTCTGCTGGCACTAGTGATGAAAGGTAATCACAGCAAAATAGTTGGACCAACGTGATAAACACAATAGGAGCATTACTATAGGCTCAACTGAATGCAAATGAACTCCAGAATCTGTAATTACTAATCTCTTTGAGGTACTTAATTTTCTAATTATTTCCCAGAGAGCAGTTTTCATCTCAGTTGTATAAAGTACCGTTCAATAATGAGAATTTGCTACTCATCTTTTTACACAAGAAGATACACCAATACTAATTGCATATTATGCTATTCCCATACCATAGTCTCAAATAGAATGGCCTTCAAGTTTTCTTCTATGGTTTGGCTACCAATAATGTGCACAGGCTTTTGTTCTGCTGGAGTCTGACATGGCTGAATGGTCAATTACAGGCTTGCCATAAGAACCGCAACGAACCACAAGACAATGTAAACACATAAGAATAAAAAAATCTGCAGATCATGTGTATATCTAATTCATATTCTGCATCGTCCTCTTCAGGGATTCTCCTAGACATAAAAAATCTTATTTGAAATGTCAGCATCCTCTGCCCTCTAAGTGCATAATATCAAACCCTACTTTTTCAAATATAAAAAATAAAATGCAATTAGAAGTTATACGCATTAGGCACCTACTTCTGAGGAGATACTAATGTGAGCCCATCAGTTAGAAGTATGTATCAAAATTGGCATTAAGTGCAAGTCTTTCACATTCACATACTGGCTAAAAAATACATTGGCTAAAATCAAGAAATAAGGGAGCTCTTTAGATCAAGATCTAACTATTTTCTCTTCTAGAAACAGAAACTGAATGATGCTGTGAAGAAAAGAAAAAAAACTGAACAACATTCTTCCAACTGTGATTTTCATATGCTGACTTTAATCATGAAATCTGCCCAGAAAAGCCCTACAAGTCCAGGACAGGTGTAGAAGAGTGCAGGGCGGTTTTGTAGCTGTACTCACTGCCATACAAGAAAACCTAGTTGGAAAATCACTTTGCAGAAAAACACATTTAACAAAGTGCAGTCTTGAAATTAATATATTAAAATTATTAAAATACGGGAGTCCCAATTATCCAGATGAAATGCCTTAGTGTTTTTTTTTTATTTTTCAAACTGGAATCATATTTTGTGACTTGGCTAAAAAAGTCCTGAATATCAGTTTTTCATGTTGATATGTAAAGGACTTTTTTGTCCCCTTTTTGTATAGCTTCATACTCTTCCAATATGAAGGAACAGCCTCTGTGAACTTCAGATTTTGGCGCAAAATGTATTTTTAGGCAGACTATAGTACTGAGTATTATTCAATATTTATGTATGGAATAATGTATTTTAAAGTAAGTTTGGAAACACAAAATAGTAATTATTACATCTCCTTAGTATGTTTTCATCTGCGTCAGCTCTCACTGGTTTGTGATTCTTTGGAACCAGTGTTTCCCTACGGTAGATGCTCTTGGATTGTGTCACTAAAAACAGGCAAAAGGAAGAAAGCTTCATTCCAGTCTGATTTAAAATTCTCTGAAGTTCCAGACACAGAATTTAAAATATAGTTTCTGATAAAATCTAAATATTGCTGCCCCCTATATGGGTAACCAAAATCACAGTGCTGGAAGGACTCTGGATATCAGAACTGTTTTCCCAAAAGTTCATAGTTTTCAGCACTATCCTGCTGACATGTCACACCTTGAAAGCATGGATTGTATACCAAATTTTCCTTGTGATCAGAGAGTCTGAAAGCAGACACTACAACTTCTGCTGCAAGTCTCTCTACCCTCTAGGTAACTTGGTTGGAAATTTGTTAAGTATGAAACAAAGAGTATCATGTTAGTGTAATTTTTTTCTTAACTTCCATTTGTCTCTTAGAAAAATAGCACTTAGTCTCCACTAGTTAGTTTCTGATTCTTGCTGTTCACTCTTAATGCTCTTTCCACAGTTATTTTGGTTTAGGGGATTTTTTTGGTTCATTGGTTGGGTTTGGTTCGGGTTTCTTTGCTTTTTGGGTGCTTTTGGTTTTGTTTTTTTTTTTTGGGGGGGGGGTTGTTTGGGTTTTTTTTGTTGGTTGTTTGGTTGGTTGGTTTTGTTGTTGTTTTGGGGGGTTTTGTTACTTCTTTTATCCAGACATTTAAACTATTATTTTAAATTAATAACATCTTGGTGGAGAGGTCCCGGTTGTCCCCAAGTGAAATTTCCATTCTGCCACCATTTCTTTTACTTCTCTTTGTCTCTGTTCCCAGTAATTTATACTTTTCTTGCCTAAACCACTTTAATCAGATTTCTGTCACATTTATCCCATTCAATATCAGAGCAAGCACTAGTCAATTAAACACCATTGCCATTGCCTTCCAGAGGTTAGATCAGATTTTGCCTCTCATAGTTAAAGCATAGTCTGAGAAAGCATCCTTCCTTGGATATCATGAAAGAATTATCTCACTGAATTTTTCATTAGAAGTTAATTCAATAGAATATTAGAAATCTAAATGATAGACAAAGACAGATATCTTCAAAATCTTATGTCTCTCATAAGTGTTGAAGAAATTTTGCCTAATTTATCCAGGAATGTTTATATAAATTTAGTGTTCATTTGGCACCACAATTGAAACTCTTATGCCCACATTTTATACCCACATTTCTGTAACATTATGGTTGCTATTAAGTCCTGCATTAACATGCAGGGCAAAGAAAATAGAATAGAATCTGACTTTGTCTTCAATATCTGTTTTGATTTAAAAGTTGAATTATCACTAATTATTTCAATGTAGTCTGGTCTCTCTAAATGGAATGAGAGGTAGTAAAAAAGTTATATGAACTTTTTTGTATTAACTAAATTTCTTCACTGAAGTTTTATAATCGCTGATTATTAGGGTCTGTATTGCCCAGGACACAGATAATGGGATGCAGAACCTTTCCCCTAGAAATTGCTGGGTTTTTCTAGTCCAGATTCTTACTTACGAAAACTTAACCTTTCAAGTTACTTAATTATTTTGTTTAAAATCCAGTGCAAGGTCCTTCAAGTTCAGTCCAGATGGTCATGTGTAATTCTAACAATGCATGTACTTTCTTTACCTGTGTGAATTAAAAAAAATTATATGTGATTGATAGTCACTTTCTAATTGGTTTTGATACTTGTATGGGAAGAGCTTCTGAAACAGCTAAATAGCGTTCATCTCGATTCCAGCAAGTAAGTGTGGAAAATGGCTCACACTTGCTTTGGCACACGTGACCATAACAGTATGACACAAGTGTGCAAGAGGCTGGCTGAGATGAGGTGGTTTCGGTGGACTGGCAGAAACTGAATCAGAGCGAGACTGAAACAGTTTCCCTTACGTATTCACAGTCGCTCTGTTACACCTTACCTTGCGGACCATTGCCAGGTGCTCCGCTGTTCATGGAAATAGCCTGCTGTGTGAAGGAGTGAGGAAATGCCTACTGAATGGCTCTCTCTTGTTCCCTTTAAGAGAAGCTCCCACAGAGAGGAAAGCTGTGGAGCAGCTCCTAGCACACTGAATCATTTTTGTGCACGCTTTTCCAACAAGACAACACCCGTACTGGAATCTAAAGAGTCTTGTTGTTCAGAGAAAGGCTGTACAGTACAAAGCTAACAAAACCTCCTGTATCCTGGAACATGAACCAACATAAATGTGTTCTTTCCCTTTATAAAAAATTCTTCCACCTTAAAGTTTTTGGTAGGGTTTGGAATTTGAGGGGAGTTTGTTTCTTTGGTTTGGTTGGTTGTTTAATGATAGTGAACCCTGGAACAATGACAGTAAAATTTTCATTTGTATTTGTTGTGGCAGAGAAAAAAAATTTGGTGATAGTCTATAAGCCCCATATTTTATGAACTAATAACTGAAATAGAAACATAACCACAACCTAAATTCATGAGGATTATACATACAATCCTCTAGGACTTAGTAGTCCTAGAAAATAAACTTCTTTTTCTGGAATTATTCCACAGTAAAACATAATGTAGCACCTTCATAGAGAGACAGTGGCCTTTGTCTAAGTGCCCTCCCCACCCTTACCAGAGACCTCAAATTTTCTTCTTAGCTAAACTATTGATAGACTAGACCTGTGAAGGGTTTTGTCCCTCCCCCTGTGAGATTTTTGCCACTGTACATCAACAAAATATATATATAAATATATATATATAACATAAATATATATATATATAAATGTTTTTAGCATTAGCAGAAAGGGCGTTTTCCAATATAGATTGATTTGGATTTTCTCTGGTGATATGATTTTTCTGAATTATGTAAGAAATAATTCCAAAAATTGAGCTGGCTCTGTCTGGTGCTCAGATTCCAAATCCCAACTCCCAGCCTGGAGCTGAAAGGCCTTCATTGAAGAATTCATTAAAACTCATGTGCATCATTGAATAATTTTTTTTTAATGAATTATCATTTTCAGGCAAGAATCTTTCATGTAAGCCAAATTTCAGTCTTTTTATTATATTCTTTCCAGTCAGCTACAAAAGAATTACATTTTCAATATTTCTGATTAACTTTGAAGATGACTGAAATTTGAATAAAATGGCATAATCTGACATATCCATAGCAGTAGCAGAACTAAAGAAATGTTAAAGATGGAACTATATAAAGCAAATAGTTGATTAACCTGGCCAACAATTTCCATGTTTCCGCACGTTTCCTTGTTTTCACAACTGAATTCCAGTTCCAGTAGAAATCAGAAACAGTTCCCTGGTGGTGCAGTGCGGTAGATTATATACCTGAAGGAGTGCTTGACAATTTGAAAACACCTCCTTCCTCAATTCATTCTTTCTCACTTTCTACATTCTAGAGTCTCAATGCATGCAAGTTTCCTTCCTGCCTATACATTTCCAAGGACTTTGACAACATCCTGCTTATCAGGGCTGTCTGTTTCCCAGTGAGTGTTCTCACTGCTGATTTTGTATAAAAATAGTCATATCAGATGAAGCCACCGTTCAATCTTACTTCCATGCTTGGCTCTAGCAGTGGCCAAATCCTCTTGTTTTAGATAATCAGTCCCCACTGAAAATATTTTTTCTTAATTTATGGCATTATACATGTAAGAAAGATTACCTGCAATGAATTTGTATCTTTTCATCGTCTGTGGTGATCAGCTTGTGATGAATATCAGTACATCGAAGAGCAAGTAAACTTCGTATGTGCATAGTATGTCACTCTTCTCCATTCTCTTCCTCTGATTTAATTCTTCCATAATAACTAAATATGTATGTAATATAACAAATTGGAAGCTGTATAAGATTTAACAAGTGCCCTCCCTTCCCTGCCTCACTGCACTGCATTTTTCTTTCCAATTATTCTGAACTGTCACTGCTCTGAGGCTTTCACATCTGTGTTGTGGAACACAAATTCTGATGCTTAATAAATAGAAATGTAACATTGTCTCAATCTGGTATTTAAATGTGTGATCTGAAGTGGTACAGAGCGCTACAGGCTGAAGTTAAACTTCATGATAATTTACTGTTGCTGGTTTTAAGTAGACTCCCTTTTATTTTTTTATGAAACATGCTTAGCTCTCTTGTTATGAGACAAGATGCCAAAACAAAGTAATACTGTGTAAACCAGTTATTCATTCAGATATGCTAACTAACAAGCCTGGAATTTTCCCAAAGCATAAAATTTGACATACCCCTAGGAAAAGGTCACATGCAACGGACTGTTTAGGCAGAGGGGGGGAAAAATCCTTCCAAACAAACAACAAATTCCAGAAAAATCAAAGCAAAATACTATTCTAATACTTAAAAAAATTGTTTTGTTTTTTTTTTTTCAATTTTCCATGTTGATTAATAAGGGAAATAAAGGCTCTTTTAAAATGCTCTTTAGGTACCCATCTGCTATCTGAAAAAAATAGTTTTAAAGTTCTTATTTGCCCTATTTACCCACTACTGTGGGAATAAATAAATCAACCAGAAAACTTATGTAAATAACAGTCCTGCTTTAGTTCACCTTAAGATACAGAAAAGCTCAGTTAAAATGTCCTCTTTCTGACTTATAGTGGGGATGACAGCTCTATCAATGAGATGTTCTGATTTTCACCTTGTTCACTCTTTCTGTTAAATTAGGTTTTTTTCAATAAACTGGGGCAAAATGAAAACTATTTTGCCCCAGTCATATGTCATATGTGTCATATGGTGCTGTCCAGCTGCAGGTCTCATACTACAGGTCTCAATTTGTGTTGTGGAAATTGATTCACAGTTTATTGCTTAACTATATTGTATTCAATGTCTGTGAACATTCAAATTATGCCCAAACCTAGATTTCTTTTCTGTGGGTGTTTCCCTGACAGGCTGAGATGCTGCCTTCTCTAAAATGAAATATAAAGATTGTCTTGCATTATTCCAGTACTGCAGTTTGGAAATGGCAGGTTCAAAAAAGTCTGAAAAATGTTGCTAACAATGCTGCCTAACCACATTTGAAGCACTACCAAAAATTCTTGTTCTAATTTGCTTCTTTCCAATTAAAGGAACTCAAGAATGGGCAGGGAATGCAAACACACACCACCACCACCACCACCACATCCCCCCCCCAAAGATATGCAAAGCAATGCAGATATCAGTAATATGCTCATTTTCAATCGGTCAGCCTGAGTCAGTGTAACCTGTCAGCAATCCATGGCACTACAAACTTGCACTGAACCTACACACACTACTGACCTCTCATTCCAGTCACTCCAGCTTATTTTCCATTCAGACATATCTAACCCTATTTCTATCCCCTTG
>JAWWMO010000174.1:22848170-22920021 GCA_035047845.1 Dendrocincla fuliginosa
ATCCCATTGAGGCTGCGCTGAATAGCTAGCAACAAATCCTGAAACACACACAGTATATATAATAAATATAATATAATATAATATAATATAATATAATATAATATAATATAATATAATAAATATAAATGTGTCCAGAACAACATAGAGTTTGGCATGGATAAGTGTGTATGGTAGAGAAGGGCAAAGACAGCTAGAATGACCATTTTCCCCTGTTTCACATAAACCCCTGCAAAATCAGAAGCTGACTCTGCCCTTTCCTCTTGTTTCAAGGAAATTTTAGCTCCCCACTCCCCGATATTGCTTCAGCATATAGTGATCTGTATTCCTTCCTCTCTCTTTCTCTCAACCTGCAATATTTGAAGTTTACCCTTTAGATCTGTCCCTCTCTTTAGTAATTCCATTACAAATTGTAGTTGTGACACAAGCTGTCAGATTAGCTCTCATTCTGGGCTGCTGAACAAACAATGCCATCATTAATTCCTCTGTGAGAAAATAATGTAAGCACAGAGATGAAAAAATAGTGGGCATAAAGCTATTTGCCTGCTTCATGTGGAATTCACACAATATAGAGGGATGGTGCTGACAGCACATAAGGGCAACACTTCATTTTATGCATCAGTGCCTCAAATGAACATGACCCACAGCTTTGCCCAAACAAAGATGTTTAAGATTTTTAAAATGGTTGACTTGTGCTATGTAGTTCATTCTAGGCTATATTAATCTATGCTATTTTTTAACAATATATCCATTCCTACGTGACTCACATCTCCTATCTGCTCACTTAAATAAGGAAGAGCTAGAGGAAACCTCCAGTTTCCTTTTCTACTAAGGGCTCGGAGATAACCTGACAATAGTGATGTGTAAACTGAATTTCAGCTCCTTACAGACCCCATATGTAACAGGAAGGGAAAATCCCCCCTACAAGGGCTTGTAGCACTAGGGCAAGGAGTGATGACTTTAAATTGAAAGAGAGCAGATTTAGGTTAGTTATTTAGAAGAAATTCTTTACTGAGGGGTGATGAGACAGTGGAACAGGTTGCCCAGAGAGGAGGCAGATGCTTCATCACTCAAGACCAGGTTGGATGGGGCATTGCACAACCTATGCTCGTGGAAGATGTCCCTGCCCATGGCAGGGAGTGAAATAGATTACCTTTAAAGATCCCTTCCAATCCAAACCATTAAATGAGTCTATGACATGATGATGATACCATTATGATGTGTTCTAATTTCGTTCTCTTTTTGTGTCCTGAGCAGCTAGGTCTAGGCTTAGAAACTTTCGGTTCCTTTTCATGCACCGTTCTCTCATTGTTTAAAAGACTTTTTCAGCATCTGCTCTGCTGAATTTCACTGTGTATGTGAAATATCTAGCTGTTTTTAAACAAAAATCCCATGACAGTTTAAAGCTGATGTTGTACTCAGAAATATTAAATGGACAGTTAGAATTGAAATTGGAAAAGTTCTTTCCAGAAAAGATGTAAGTCATTACATATTCTAAAAACTACTTTGTATTTCAGACTATCTCCAATAAAGTGATTAGCATGTAGGAGTGAGATTTCCATGAAATAAAGAGGAATTCCGGGAGAGGTTTCAGTGTGCTTTTCCATAATTGCATTGGTTTTAGACACTTTAAATTCCTAATTTAGAGTCTGTGCACATGTAGGTGCCTAATGACGCATTTGCATCCTGAACAAAACCTTTCTTCTTGGATTTTTTCTCCAAAACAAGGCTCAGGACCAGAAGACTAGAAGTTAAGGCACCCTGACAGACTGTGTATCAGAAAGGACACCATGTTATTTGCAATTTTTATTTTTAGCCAGGGGCTTTCTCCCTCCTTATGCTGAGAGATCTGCAGATGGTTATATGGTGATTTTTTTTTTTCCATAGGAGAAAAAAAGACACTGTTGAATACAGAGTGCAGAATTTAATTCTAGGTTAGAATATTATTGCTCTGTTAATGGTCCTTTCCTACAGATGCAAACAACTGTCCTACTGTGCATTTTGCTGACAGACTAAGCCTGCTGTCTGTGCTCTCCTGAGGCATCTCCCTGGAGTGATGGCTACGCACGTGGGTAAGGGCTGCAGCCTTCGACTGCACCAGGATGCACTGGCCAGTGAAACATCTGTCAGTGGGGAGAAAGGAGTGGTCCCCAAAGTAAACAGCTCAGAGTGAGGCACTCAGAGGGTGCACTCTGATTGTGGGGAGGAGATAATAATGGGGTGGACTGTAAGCACCCTGCAGGACTTCATTTAATGGTCTTTTCATTTACCAAGCCATTAAACTGGGGCTGATTTTATTATCATAATTTTTTTTGCTGGCATCTGAAGAAGTTTTATGGCTTTCAATAAAGCCTTCTCTCTACTCAGAATCCTGTTTGATTATATTATAACATCTTCCAGTGAGATTTATGTTCTTGTTTTGCTTAAGATTCACATTTTAATGTAGTCATAAAAACAAGTTAGATTTGCTTGTTTGAGGGAATGTTATTTAGTTAATTATCAGACACCGCGTGGCAAATCATTTAATTTGGCTTCTATTATACAATGATTGTTATTTATTTTCTTGACTTTACAATGGGGAGAAGGAAGAGATAGAACAGAATGCAGTAGGAATCCTCACCTAAGAAAGGAACTTATTTCAGGAATGGGAAGGTTCCTTTGGCGAAAGTAAGGAACCTCTCTCCAATTGGGATTTAATACTGCCTTTTAAAAGTTAACTTTGTGTTTTTCTATTTTAGATTTAAATTTGTTCTTCTACCCAGTAAAATCTTGTGTGATATTCTCATGGCACTATGGTCATTAAAGCTTTGGTCATCCTAGAGATTTCCTTCCAAGCCAGAGTTTGATTCTGTGAGGTTTCCTCACAGCCTAGCTTTGAGGTTCCTAACGACCTAAAATATTGGACTAAACTTATGATGATTTAAAAAAAAAAAAAAAAAAGATAAATTTATGTGTTCTTCCTAATGAAACAGAAAATATTTGGGGGGGATCTTATTGACTCTTATAATCTCTAAGTCCTAGATTTGCAAAATGAGTCCTAAAGTCATAGAATTTAGGATAGGTTGAGTTGGAAGGGTCTCACAAGGATCACTGAGTCCAGTTCCTGGCCCTGCACAGGACCATCCTCAATTGTCACACCATGTGCCTGAGAGTATTGTTCAAATACTTCTTGAACTCTGTCAGGCTTGGTGCTGTGACCACTTCCCTGGGGAGCCTCTTCCAATGCCCAACCACCCTCTGGGTGAAGAACCTTTTCCTAATATCCAACCTAAACAACCCCAGACACAACTTCAGGCCATTCCTTCAGGTCCTGTCACTGGTCACCACAGAGCTGAGATTGGTACCTGCCCCTCCTCTTCCCCTCATGAGGAAGTTGTTACTGCAATGAGGTCTCCCTCAGTCTCCTCTTCTTCAGACTGAACAGATCAAGTGCCCTCAGCTGCTCCTCATATGGCATGCCCTCAAGGCCCTTCACCATCTTCATTGCCCTCCTTTGGACACTCTCTAATAGCTTAATATCTTTCTTATATTGTGATGCCCCAAACTGCACACAATATTCAAGGTGAGGCCACCCCAGAGCAGAGCAGAGCGGGACAATCACCTCCCCTGAGCAGCTGGTGATGGTTTTTTGCCTGAAGCACCCAGGACACAGTTGACCCTCTTGGCTGCCAGAACCAATAAGATCAAAGCAGGAGCTCCATACTACAAAAAAATTATATCTTCTGTTCTGTTCTACTATATGGCCAGTCACAATGTATATTTTCATCAACAGTAAATATAGTCTATACATGCACACATGTATACATACATATACACTTGTTAATACTCTGAGAGTATTAACAAGTGATATAAGTTTTAGAGGTGGTACAAGCTGATCCTCCATTATCCTTCTCTCTTGAAGGGAAACACTGAGCTATTCTGTGAAACGAGAAACTCCTATTATGAAAGTGCATTGAGACTTTGGTATTTCACAGCTTCAGATTGTCTCATTTGTTCACTAGAAATGTCACTGGATTATTGTTTTTTATTACTTAGGTAATCTTGGAGAATGATTTCATAGAATACTCTTATATCAACCAAAGGAGACCCTGGAGATATCTAGCATCCAAGCCAATCTTGAATCAAAAAACTGATGGGACAAAACAGGGTTTTGCTCACCAGGTAAAGACTGCAGTTAACACAGAATTTTCTCTCCAGAAAGTTCAATGTTGATGGCTGAAGACTGTCACCTTTTTATTGATCTCCCAATTAAAATTCAAAGACCTTTTTTAGAAATAGTTGGTTTATCCATTTATTGATTTCTGAAAGAAACATAACATTTCTATGGGCATTTAGTTGTCTTTGTATTTAGGTTTTTTTATTACTAATGACAGTCAAGTCTTTGTCAGCTCAAAACATCTTGCTGTGATACTGGCAGGAGACAGGGTCTAAGCTAGAAAAGAGGCTTCTTTGATCTGATATCGCTTTTGGCACAATTGCAAATACTGTTAGTGCAAATTTTTTTTTTTTTTAAAAATCATTCAATTGTGAATATATGGCTATTTATACTTTCTAAAAATAAATTGAATTAATTTTAAAGGAAAAAAAAATAATTTAAAAAATTTTTCAATTGCCTGGAATTATTAGGCTTTTTAAAAATTCCTCCCCATTCCACTAATTTCAAACTATTTCACAAAGTGGACATTAATTAATTAAATATGTCCATTAACCCAAATCTACTTAGGTTGGATATAAAAAATATTTGGTCTAGAAGTTTCACCTTGCCTTATAGCTGAACTGCAGTCCCTGTCAGTATGAGTTTTATCTTTCTGAAAAAGTCATGGCAGTAATATTGTACCCTTGTGAGAAATTGCTTAATTAGTGCCTTCCAATTATCGAGGTCACTGAATGGAAAATTCTTAAAGTGCCATGCTGAATAGAAACTGGAATAGTAGACTAGAACTGATCATTGCTCTAATCTTATCTATCATTTTCTGACCTGTGTCACAGTGTCCCTGTGGACACCAAATGTTCCCAAACAATACATTGCAGAGCCCACCACACTGCAACAGCTGGTGACTGCCAAATGCCCTGATGAATGTGCTTAGGCAAGTTCTTTTTAGGACCTCTTTTCATAAGCAGCAAATAACCAACTATAATCCAAATCATTCCCAGAACATTGCCTTATTATGGCTCTCTCTGTCTTCAGTATAAAAATTATTGTCCACATATTTCATCCTCCTCAAGATCTTTAGAAAGAGCAGGAAGATGCAGAAGAAAATTTCTCCCATAAAGATTAGATTGGGATCACAGCTGCAGCTCTTAAGTATTTGCTAAGTGGGTACCAGGCTCTCAAAGTGATGCTAGCAGGTGATGAAGTTCTGATCCAGGTATAGTTACAATCCATTATATAAATGGGCAAACTCAGTATACAGACTGAAGAGATTTATGCATTTCACTCAAGAAGTCAGAGGGAGAACTCTTAGAAAAATACAATACTCATGATTCTTAATACTCAACTCATAATGTATTCTGCAGTATGTTTTGTTGGAAATCAGTGCCTAAAGCAGATGAGGGAAATGACAAATTAGAGAGGGCACGCGCAACAAAGTGGAGGATTTCTAAAGCAGCTATATCAGCAGCATCTGCACAAAATTACTCCTTTTTTATTTTGTTACTTCTGTGTTGATTTGTGTCTTCTTGTCATTAACTATAACAGCATATTTAGAATTTAAAATTATGCTAATATCTAGAGGTCTCAGTCATCTAGATGATCTAGACATTAAAATGTGTGTTTGGGTTTTTTTTTTTATTCAAATTACTGTGCCTAATCCAAAATGTTTCAGGCTCAATTCTCAAAAGTAGTTAGTGTCTTGCCTCTGTTGAAATCAGAGTTATATGCCTGCAGACCAAATGGAAAAGAGCTGTAGAGTCCAGGGAACAAGGAATGATACAATATTAGGGCAAGCAAATGTAGGAAAAGTTTTGTTTACTTTCTTTCTTGTTCTTAATTTTCCTTAAGAATTTACCAAAACTTATTCTGTGTCACTTTGGTCTCCTGTAGTGGTAACTGCAATGCTGACTTAAGCTGTCTATGTGTGATATTAAGTGCTAGCTTTCATGGCTTTTTGCTGACTTACATGAACTGGCAAAATTTATATTAGCACCACAGCTACTCAGAAAATTAACAGTCAATGAATATTTACTGGAACTGAAATGTTGTCTACCAGAGAAATATAATGCTCTCTGGCTTCTGGCTGATAGTATATCAGAAACCATTGCAGTCAGTTGATTCTGGTTTTGTCATGTGGCTGGGTGTTTGTCTTAGAACTCTGATTCATGACATGTGCTCAGTGTATAATGTAACTACTTATTGATAACAGTCCTTTAGTTTACACAGTTATTACTTGACATACAAGTAAAATTTAAATGTTCATAAAAATGCATTCTGAATCCCTTCCACCTCCAGAAATTTTTGAAGACCTAAATGAAGACGAAAAATGTTTCCAGTCATCCCTCAAAGGTTGTGATACGAAACCGTAGAAGATGAAATCTGCAATGCTCAACATGAGGAAGAATTTCATTACATTGAGGGTGGCAGAGAACTGGAACAGGCTGCCCTGGAGTCTCTCTCTCTCTGGAGACATTCAAAACCCACCTGGATGAGTTCCTGTGTCACCTGCTCATGGTGGTCCTGCCTTTGCAGGAGGGTTGGACTAGATGATCTACAGAGGTCCCTTCCAACCCAAATGATTCTGTGATTCTGTAATATAGTAGGCTCAGAAGATTTCTCAACTTGACAATACCGAAAAATGTCATAAACTACAAACTATTAGACAAGAAATAATATTTCCAAATGTATCCAAGTCCCATTTTAAAATGAGACTTAGATATTTAGATTCCCAAATGAGATGGAAAACTAAAAGGCTTCAAGTCATGTTGGAAAACAGAACTTAGACTCCTGATTTACAAGGAGACTTCAAAATATTTTTAAATTGTAGTCCTTTAATGGTTGTTTTGAGAATACAAATATCCAGACATGACTGTCAGGTTGGAAAAGCACAGCCTTTTTACATTAAATACATAATAGATAATATGTTTGGTCTCTATTTCGTACACTACTGATTTAGCTTATGCTGTATATTGAGCTGAATGACTAACAGGCACACTAATTGATGGCAATACTATATGCAGTGTAATTAATAGCTAAGTTAAAGCAAGGCTACTGCTAGAAAGGATTTGTCTCTGCAAGCTGTAAGTTCTTGCAAGGTTAGTATGAACTGTATTTCCCAAACAGGTGCAGTAACAAGCTGTAAGTAACTTGATGTATTCCACCACAAAAACACATACCTAGGCATGAGTTTGATTCTAAATTGAAGAAGTTAATGGGTGTATATCCATTGAATTAATAAGAAACTGGTCATCAGATGTAAAATTTGTCTGCAGTGATTGTGTAAATATATGGTGAGACACACTGAAGATAACCCCTGTGCTAGAAATACATACTTTTATTTTCAATAAAATAGGTAATTTAAGAGGGAGTGGTGATTTTTTCTTTTTTTTTTTTTTTTCCTCAGGGATTATTTCCCTTCCTCTTTCTCCCATCTTTCTCCCACCCTTACACCTACACATAATAAATGTTCTCCATTTTCAAAACTGGCTTTGACACTTGCAAAACAGTCTAGTGAACTCTGCAATGACTGCAAGAGGAAAGTCTATTGTTTCAAGCTTTAAGAAAAATTCCATTATCATCTATGCATAGAGGCTCATATATAATAAGCATGAATTAGGCACCTACTGATGTTAGAACAGGAATGTCCAATTCATGACCTATCAAAAAATTACTGTGTCTCATATCTCAGTTTTAGCAATGTTTATTCTAGAGTTGCAGGACCCAAAGGATGATGGCACCTGAATGCTTGCTGCTCCAGTCAGGAGGAGTTGATTGTACCACTCCTGTGCAGCAGAAGTTGTCCTTGGTGGGGAGCACATCCAGCAGACAGCCCTCTCCTGGCAGTAGGATGAGTGTAATCTGCCTGGCTAGAATGACTGCCCACTGTCCTTTTCAGCGTTGCCTTGCTTACTCTTTTTGGGTCTGGGATGTGGTCCAGCCCAGTTCTCACTTCTAAGTTGCCTATTGGCAGGCATAATTATCAGTCGAAGCCTTTCTGCCCTTTACAATTGTTGTGGATTAGTAGTAGCTGGCAACTGAACACCACACAGCTGTTCACTCACTCCACCCACCCCCAGTGGGATGGAGGAGAGAACTGAAAGTGTAAAAGTGAGAAAATGAGATGAAAGCAGTTGTTTATTACTATAATTAATAACAACAACAGTAATACTGTAAGTAAAAGAAAAATAATTTAAAAAAAACCCCAAACAGCGGTAATAAAACCCAAGACGGACAAGTGATGCAAGTGTAAACCATTGCTCACTGCCAACCAGTTGATGTCCAGCCAGTCCTCAAGCAGCAGGGCAATGTAAGAATCACAGAAGGTCTTGAATCTGTCTAAGCACTGCTCAGCAGCAATTAAAACATCCCTTAATAGTCAACGTGGTTTCCAGCACAAACCCAAAACACAGCCCAGTACTAGCTACTATGAAGAAAATTAGCTCTATTCCAGCCCAAACCAGCACACTAGTGAACATAGTTTCTGTTGTGATCTGAGTTTGGAAAGCACGCTTTTTTTTTGCTTCATCATCTGCCCCTAAAGTGCTGACATCACTGAGCTGAAGAATATATTACTCATTGTATTTATTCATGCTTGCCCCCAAATAATTTTTAGATATGCAAAGAGCATGTTTTTGAATCAGTAAGGCTTCTGAAAACACACCAGTTATTGCAGTACAATAAAAGTACCTGAGTCTGTTCAGGGATTTTCTTTTGCTTATTTTTTTGTATATAAATTGTTTATTTATTGAAAACACCACATGATATTCCATAAAAATCGTCATTTGGATATAGATATTTGAATTTCTCTCTCTGACACTATAATCCAACATTCTTTTCTTAGGAGCAAGAACAAACAATATCTACAGTATTTAAACAGACAATTCCATTAATCGATGGTATTTTATCAAAATGAGGGCAAGATGAAATGATGATTAAGGAAGCAATATTTTAAGCGATCTAACATAAGTCATTTTCCCTTTGGCTTAGAGGTCCTTTATGAATAATGGCAGAATGGAATGTCTCATTCCTTTGTTAGAGGTGATTCACCTCTTTGTGAAGAAAGCATATTGACATAGCAAAACACTGCTAAAGACTGGACTTCTCCAAGGTAAGATTTCTGCTGTTTTACATAGAAGCTACCTTTGACTGAAGTAATAGATTTTGTTCAGTCAAGTAAAAAAAAAAAGCTGATAATAATGTGTCTTATTAGTTTTATATAGTGATAACGAAAAAATGGGAATATACAGAAAGGTCTCAAAAGCAGTATTAATAGGGTTTTGTTCTTCCTGAATGTTTTATTTGTTTTCAAAAGAAGGTAGCCAAACTAGAAAATCCACTGGAAGGATTCATTAGAAAGGTAACCATCCATGTGAAATAGCATTTAGAATCTACAGTTTCTAGAGCCATCCTTACTTTACAGGCGATGTTTAATTTTATATTTTATTGCTTTGTTTATTTGGCTGCTTACAATCAACATGCTGTCAGTGCAGAAACTGAGCTGGCTTAGCTCTGACTGCTTAGACGTGTCACATGGCACACTCAAATTCACATGACTGCCATCAGGACAAGCTTTGATCCACAGTCTTAGATCTGTAAAAAGCAAATGGACTTTAAATGCCTTAATTTAATTATAAGCAATTATGCTTCATTTTAGAGGGAGACAAGTGTAAATACTAGAAGTGTCAGCACAGAGTCAAGGGATATGTGGCCAAAAGTGAAGCACCTTTACCAGGTATTCTCTTATCATAGAATAAGGAGGTTGTTTAATATGCTGAGGCAGGAAGTGAGGCAAAATGGAAGGTGTCAAGCAGGACAAATAGCTGTGAGTGTAATTCTTGAGTAGCAGAAGACAAGAAAAGCTTCTTAAAGCACAAAAATCATCACAGGGACAAGGCTGGGAACTGATCCATGATCAGGATGGTGATGTTCATTCCTTTTCCACTGAGAGGTGCAAGATTTTCTCACTTACTTTCTTTGAAAATTAAAAAATGGCATGAGAGAATTTTTCTTGTTTCATCTGTTCCTAGTAAGCTGTGAGTTGACTGTAAGGAGTCTTATAAAGTTAAACAAGACGTTGCAAAGCAAAACATCTGCAGTGTATAGACAGAAGCTGATGAGGTGCCCCTCAATTTGCTGATACCTTACTGCTTCTGACAGCAACACCTCTCGCTGCTTCCTGGTACCTCACTAGTCATTACAGCAACTCTTGGAACAGGTGTGGTGTTTGATTCCAGACCCTTATGCAGGGCGAGAATAATGGTATACTACAGAAACATGCTCTGTCTGCATCCTTCTCTGTTTCTGGAGCACTGTGGAATAGCCTCCTTATTTCACACCTATCTCCTTCAGGAAAAACAAGGTCTTTTGTAGCACTTTCACCTGTCTCCTAAAACTTGGAATCATGTAGCGCAGGCTCCCAGATAAACAGGGTTTGAACACTTGTTCAATGTCAGCATCTGCAACAATATTTTTTTATGTGAATGGAATTTATTCTTGGGACACAAAACACAATTCTGAGTTTAGTTAAGGTGGACAAAGGGACTATTTGTATAACAATTCACTAACGGTCATTGTCTAGGAGAAGATGCTGGTTTGAGAAGTGTTCATTTGTATCTGTTTGGAGTTTGAAAATGCCAGTCTGGAAGATAAAGTCTGCCTTTTTTTGCTTTGGGTGCTTTTATTCTTTGGGTACTGATGACTGATAAAATAAGTTAGAATATCTTACACAGGTGTCTGTTTAACAAAGCAAAGACTTGACTGCACCTTTGTTGTTTAGGAACTCACATATCCAGCTGTGCAGAGACACAACTGCAACAAGGGAAAAATAAATTTAAATACTTCTCCTGCCGAATAAATCACATGGAAATTTTGGGGGTTTAAAAGTTGAAAACATGAGCAATAACTTTACAGTTAAGGCTGTACTGCCATCTCCACTTAGGCAAGATTAAAATTATTCTGTTTAATACTTTCAGAAAATTGACTAAAAATTAATTAGATCTTGAAATATGGTACAATAATTCTCCAGTAGACATTTGAACTATCTGGGTAGTATTTTAGATGCAAAGTTTCTGTAACAAAAAACATTTTAAATCATATATTAATAAGTGCCATAAAGTGGCTTAACTTTTTCTCTGATCTCATATATTAGCTTTTAAATAAAAAACTGAGTTTTATTCTATTATACATGTAACTCAACACTTCTATACTTTAAAAAGTGTCTACATAAATATCATATGTGTCACAAAATCCATATTACTGCCTTTTTAAAATTTTTTTTTTCCTAAATTCATGAGGACACTACAGAGCTTTTAATCCCTAGTTCAATGCAATTTTCCTCTTGCAGGTGTCCTCGGAGAGTTCCAAGAAAACAAAGAATTGCCTAATGATATTGTTGCAGAAGATTTTCTGAAGAAAAGCTGCTTTCCCAATAACATTTAATTATTTAGCAAAATATGTCTTCAATGTAATGGCCTTTATGTAATCTTAATAAAGTCACCATGATCAGCAATGCACAAGCATCCTGTCTGAAAAGCTAATGTTTTTACTTTAAAGACATCCCAAAAGCTAAGGAAGCTCATGAGCCAAAGGTTAAATGAATTAAGTGTGCATGACATAACTACAAACTTAGGAAGCAGAAGTAGGAAATCTGCCTGAAAATACTGAAAGAATAATAATAAAGGAATTAAAAATATTGCTTGTGAATATAGGAAAGTATCTACGAAACAAAGGAAGGGGAAACTAAGGCTGAAAAGCTAGAACTATTTGCCAAATAGACTAATTACAGTGTTATCAACCTCTTAGGGGAAGCTTTAGAAATCTCTTCACTTGAGCTGTTCAAATTTAGGCTTTGGCAAAGCATCAGGGGATATTCTGCAAAGAACAATGCTTCTCTGGTGAGGTGAACAGGCTGGAGAGAGGCTGATAAAGCAACAGTATTAGCATGGTGCACGGCTGTGTGAGAAAGACACAGTAAATGCTCAATTCAAAAGTAAGCAGTTTTGTTTGAAAAGGGCATAGGCAATTACTGCTGCTGGAATTCAGAAAGTCTTGGTGACATTCTACACAGTTTAAGGAAGTGGAAACTTCTAAAGCTTTCCTTTATTACCTCTAGAATAGCCCTTTTTGGTTCATTATGACCAAATGATTTAACAGTCAAATCATCTTACTTAATGGCTACCGACTGTGAAGCACTACAAAAAACAGTACTCCACACGCTAAGAAATTCACCTAATACAGTTAAAAATGCCATCTAAGCAAAATGCAGGCACTCTGGTTAGTGGGATGTGATAAAAGTTGCTTCATTTTCTGACAAATAGTCTGAGAACCATTGATGGACTTAAACATTTAAGAAATCATAGTAGCGATGTTGTTAGTTTTCTTGAGTCTTTCTTCTTATGCCTTTGTTGGGAGCATATTGGCACAACCAACTTTTTTTTCCTATGTTTCTTGCCTGTGCCTCTGCTGTTATTTATATACTTCTAGATTCCATAGTAATTTCAGGATGCCAGTTTGCATTAAAGATGAAAACTGAAAGTTGTTCTGGGTTATTTCACTATCCATAGTTTTCTTGTTATTTCTTACATTTTTGATGAGGTGAAACTTGTCAAGCTTTGGCCTATACCATATTTATCTTGTTTAGTTTTACTTTTACAGCTTCAGAGCTCAAGATGTTTTTAAATGGTAGGATAACAGAAACTGTTAACTATTTCAGCTAGTAAATCCTTATATAATCTGCTGTTTGTATAAAGTAGTATAGGAAATACACAAATAAAAACTACTTACTCTAATTTCACATCATGTTTCTCTGGAGTTATCAATACTGATTTACTGCATGGCTACAGTATTTCAGAATCAATTCCTTGCCATACAGGTTGTGCACAGTTTTTCATTGGAAAGCTAGAGATGAAAGGTTTTGTGCATTCAAGGAAAAACACAAAATTAAATGAGTGAACCTGGCTAGGAGCAACTATTTTCTAATTATCTCAAACACCAATTCACTAATGCAGTCAAACATGACCAAAACAAAATTTCCAGGTTTTGTGGGAATGCTGGTGATATTATGAATGTAGAGGCAAACATTTCTAATCCCCTATGTGAAGAGGAAGTTGGAATAATCTGCCATCTACAAAGGTAGATCCATCCAGGTGCAAAGGATTTACAAAAGAAAAGCCAAAATATTATAACTTGTACAACAGTACCATTTAACTGAGCAATATAGAATGTGAAATTGTTATCTTAGTAGAAAATAAAACCCTTTGGAAATAATCTAGGAAAAATATAATGTAAAAAACTCTGTACTTCAAAAGAAATATCTCATACTGAGAGTAAAATAAACATTGGTGAAGTTACAACTGTTGCTGCCTTTTGTTATTCTAACACTGTTACACCTGGTAAGCTCCCATTCTGTAGGAATATACTTCACTCAAGTGGAGCTGTTTGGAAAGGAAAGAATAAACAAGGAAGAATAAATGTGAGTGAGCATCCCACAGTTTCCAGTCCAGGGCCAGGCTTGCATCCCTGCTGTGGAAGTCTTCTGACCTGTTGGGATGGAAAGGTTGCATCCGTGTTACACAGCATGAGCACACCATAGCAATAGAGTTGTCAGCAATTCTTTGCAACTCAGCAACACACACTCCACTCTGTCTGTCTGTCTGTCTACCTCACACACAAGCATTAACTGCTCCAATGGGCTCTTTGTAAATTCCCAGAGACAGTGGCTCGTGTTCTCCTTTACACTAACTAACCTTGTTTGGTTCCACTACTACTGCCATTAGTGATACAGGTGACAGATCAGACCATGGAACGGCACTTCATGGAATAACACATTCTGCAGGTTGGCCTACAACAGAGTAGAATTTAGGACCATAGTTATACCACATAAACACTGTACACTGTGGAAAGGCAGGTCTGTTTCCAAAGGGATGCTGCCCTTTGCTTTCTCAGCAATATTGGCATGCCATGACTGCGAGGTTTGCTTTCCCATGTGCCAGATATGCTAACCAGACAACATCTCGTACCCTAGGTGGAAGTTCTCAGTTCAGGGAATATTTAGCTCTTCTGAGAGTAAATCCTAAATTGAAACTAATTTACAGATATGTAAATGATAGGGAAGTAAAGCTGTTACAGCCCACCATGAATCACCTAAAAGAACCCTCAATCTCAGTTCTTCAATAAGAGAATGAAAGATGATAAAACAAATTTTTAGTTGTCCTGAAATCAGCTCAATTAATCTGATTTATCCTACAGAACTAAGCTGTTACTTTTCATTAGTCTCGTGCCTCATGACTTTCATTTCCCTTAGCTCTCTGAACTCAGATACTGTGCCCAGTTAGGTGCAGTCAAAGACTTCACTTCTGATCTCAGCAAACCTCTGCTATTATTTGTATCTCTAAAAGCGTGCTTCTTTTATAGTCAAGCTTATTCAACCATTGCATAAACCTAAAATACTACCATAAGTCTAAATACTAGCCTTCCTAGTGAAGTCAGTAGAATTTTAACTTAAATCACACATGCACATAGTACAGAGTCTCAACTGGTAACATTTAATGAACCCACATACTGTAAATTTCACTGTGGATCAGTGTTGATGCTAGTCTCCCTGTAGCCAGTATGAGGTTAAATCATCTCTGGAGAATACAGTGGGATTAGAGTATTAGGAGTTCTGCACTCATAACTCTAGTGCCAAAAAACAATGAAGCACTATGAGGTACAGTGCAGTCATGGATCACTTGAATGGGCAGACTTGAGAATCCTGGGATCTGTATTCTCTGCTCTGCTGCTTAGACAGCCCCTTCTACCTAACTGGAAAAGTCGATGTGAATTTGACAGCCTTTTATGCCCTCTTTGCATGAATTTTGCAGAAATGGAAGTGATTTCATAGGAATTGTGAAACAGACAATATAGACAGAGAATCCCAACTTAAATACTTTGAAGATGGTGGTAGTCAAAAAGACACAAATTGCACCAACTAAAATAAACACAACACCAAACCTCAAACCTAAGAAGAAGTGGCTGGACTTGAAGATCTGCAGCAAAAAAATCTAGTGATATTTCACTAAAATACATGTAGACCTTAGGCTTCTAGAGAAAGGGATATAAACTAAAGATCTAGCCATTTCAACAATTCTTGTTTGCCAAGGACTTCCCTTAACTGGTTTCAAAGGTTGTCATTCAGTGGGTGATAATACATCCCTAGAAGATCAGTACTTTTAGCAAAGAAATATGTAGTAGCCTAAGTTGAAACTTCATTCTAAAATGGCAGATTAATCTTGGTGTTCAGAGTGTTCTGTGCCTTGCAGAGAAGTTTGCCATTGAAACACCAAAAGCTTTACTTTGGACTTCCTAATGTACAAAGAACAGTTTTAATAATAAGCTACTGCTTGATTCCACAGCATATATGTCTGAGGCAACTGAGCTGCCACACAGTTATCTTTGGTTTTGATGCATGCATAAATCAACTTTAGAAAGATATAAAACACAGAAATCACAAGCCCAAATAGGTATCATTTACTTAAACTATATGCAGCTGAAGAAAGAGGGTTGCTGTACAGAATATTAGACAACCTTTATACAAGGAAGCAGCACTTCTACACGATTTCTATCAACCTACTAACTAAACTTGGTTTTATGAGAGTCATTCAGAAGAATGATCAATGAATGAATGAATGAATGGCTTCAAAATACCCACAGAAGAAATATTAATACTTCACTGCAGATTGTCATTTTTTCTTTTCTTTTTTTTCCTTTTTTTTTTAAGCAGTTTTTAACTAAGACCTGCAAAAACAGTGGGTGAGGTTCATTCTTAATTAGCAACCAGATGGTGGATTTGGCCCTGGATGACAGAGAATAAGCAAGGAAACATAATCCTGGCATGAATCTTCTCCTCTTTCATACTTTGGGTGTTCCCAACCTCACTGTAAGCTTTAGAGCAACCTACAGTAGGATGGAAATGAGGAAAGTATCTAAGAATGGCAAAATTTATATGTAAATATACAATGCACACGTGCATACACAGAGGTTTCTTTACACATTTATTTAAAAGAAAGATGCTCAGTTAAATGCAGTCAGTCTCATTTAATGCCTTTCTGCTAGGAATGAAAGCACTTGGCTATTGGCCAATTATATTCCATACTTTTTGCCAGGCTCCACTACATTAGATTCCATTTCATCTTCTCTTGCCAGAGGACCGCAGGATCTCCCCATGGTAATGGGGATGCAGATATAGGCAGAGTCAATGCCAGATCAAATACTCAAAGGCAAGCAGATTTTCTCTCAAAGTTGAGGAGATTATTTTAAACCATAAAATTAAAATACATAGGGGCTAAGGGATGGGGACAAAGACGGTTTGATTGCTGTCCAAATTCATCTATACTCATGCTGTTTTTCTCTCCCTTTACTCTTATTTGGTCTGTCTCCCTCTGGGCCCAGTTCTCTCTGTTTCTGTAGTATACAGAGGGAGCAGGCAGTTGGCACATTGGAGGTCATGCACAAAGGAAACACTTTAAGTTAGGCTTTTCTTCTGAAACTGAACCTAAGGGTGTTCCTATGCACATACACACAGTGGGTGCTAAGTTTCATCTACCAAAAAAGGCAGGATTCAGGGCTACAGCATCAATATTATTCATCTCCCCTGTGGCCACTTTCTAGATTTGAAAAGTATGAGTCTCACTGTCAGATCATGTCCCTTTTTTGTCCTTGAATATGATATGAGGTTAAACATGTACAGGGAACAAAAGAAAGCTGCAGTTTGGAGGACCCAGCTGATTGCTTGCTCAAAGGGAAAATGGCAATTATGGATGATCAAACTCTTAGATCTGCTTATTTCCCCTTTCCAGACAGGTTTTACCCATGTAGATTATCATGCCCTTTGGCTTCAAAACAAGGATATAGAAAACTGGCACCTAAACCTATTTAAATAAATAAACCTATTTAAATCATAAGGCATCCTGCAGGTAGGACTGATCACCAGACACTTAAATGGAAATTTCACATGACAGACAGAGGAACTATGGAAGAAATGAATGATTTTTTTTGACTCCAGTGCCTATACTACAAATTTACAAGAGACAGCTAAGGGTCAAGTGTGAATGTTCATCTCTTGCAGTGCTCACAGCTGGGCACAATTCACAATTCTGTGCACATGAGAATCCACTGGGCCAAGCATTTTTTTACCTGTATTCTGAAATACAGTTGTTTATACTTTGCACTACATGCTAAGACAGAAGTTAAGTGAAATAAATGAGCCACACAGAAGTCACACATAAACATTTAGTCAACTCTGTTACCAAACAAGAACTACCTGCGGGAATGTTGCAGTTGCCAGAAGTTAAATGTGTATTTCTTTGGTCTCAGCAGTAAAATGGTAATATGGCACCACACTCAGATCCTGGCCTCGGGCTTCAGCAATAGCAGCAGCAGTGAATGCAGAGCTCCGATTTAAATGCAGTTGATCATTGTCAAGTCCTGGAATACAGTTCTACAGTGGAGACTCCTGGTGCGTGCTTGCCGAGTCAGCACATCTGCATTCCCTGCTGTGGGTTTTCTGTTACTCTCTGGGCAAAGACAGCAGACGTGTTTGAGGCTGTCTCAACAACATGTTAGCAAGTGCTATAATGTATAACCAACTTTTTCAGAACAAACTTTTCTACTTACTTCACAGAGCAGCATTTTATAAATTTGCCCTTAATGACTAGTTTTAGTATATGAATTATTAATGTGTTTATGTGGACACTGTACAAAATACTCTCAAGTTCAGCTTTCCGGTCATCGTCACGCCAAACCCAAGAGGTGCTTCCCTCTGCAGCTGTAGTGGAGGATTCACAACTCAGCAGAGTTCTCAAAGACCCCTTGCGAGTTTGTTGGTAACACAGAAGGCAGTACTGATGGAAAGGCTGAGCAGTGAGCCAGGCTAGGGAAAGAGGCAAGTAGGAAAATAGATATTTTTTAATTTCTGCTTCAGAAATGTCTTAGTAAACATGTGTGGAATCTAAAATGCTCCGCAAAAATAGCTGGAGGTTTGTTTTATTTTCCTTTCTTTTTTTCTTGCTTTTTTTAATTGTTTTTTCTTTAAAAGAGTGACTGAACAGGTAAGATAAAAGCAAAGAATAAGGAACAGCTGACACTGTTGGGCCCGTTATTCCAGAGGAGTCATTTGATGATTCAGAACATGTCCCCTTTAAAGCAGAGTGCAGTAGAGGTGTGAGAGCCTGGACATTAGGAAATTCCTTTCTCCATGATCAAAACAATTATTCACACAATCATGGACAGTGTGTGGAGGAGTTAACTCTCTGTTCCCTGTACTTCTTTCCTGTGTTATCCTCCAATCCTTGTAACTGCTTTCCAGCAAATATCCTTGGAGAAAGGTCACCTTTTAAGAGAGACAAAAAAGGAGATGAGAGAGAGAAAGGATGTTTGTACTCTCGCTGAGCCTCATGACTTTGAAAAAGCTTTTCCTGCAAGTGCATTTCATACCACAGGTACTTTTGTTACAGCCAGTCTACAATTGTTCTTTAACATTATTTCGTCATTCTTATCCCAAAGATGCTCATCATCTTGGACTCTAAGAATAATGGTATGCTCTCTCCCCTTCCCCACTGTGCTTTTTCATAAAACCCATCTCCTTGCTGCTGTTCAAATTTCTTTTCAGGGCACATGAAATTAACATGTGCCCTTATAATTAACACGCAACAAGGTGTCTCCAACTTTGGTATTGATCTCAGTCAGTGGATAGCTGTAAATTATGCTTACTACATTTCTTAGCTGAGTCGTCTGTAACCCTAAAACTATGAGAATCAGAATAGGTGTTTGGGTAACACAGATTTATAGCTTGGGTTAGTGAAAATTTGAAATTTGTAGATTTTACATATATCTGCCAGAGACTTTGCAATGGAAAGCTTTGACAGCAATCGCACATGTTACTGCAACAGGCAAGCATAGAGAAATGGAAGGTGAGATAAATTCATCATTCCCTTCATTCCTTCATGCCTGCTGCATCTTGGCTCACAGGGTTCATCATCTATCAGTAATTTTTGAAAACATTTTCAGTACCGCCACAATCCAGGCACCTAAATCACCAGTTTTGTTTAGCGAATGTTTCAAAAGTTGAGCCTTCGCAGTAAAACTAAATCCTCCAAAGGCAAATTAAACATATTCTTGTTCTTAATTTACTATCTTTGTTACTTGAGATTTCTAAAGGTACACTGTGACCAGAAATGGAGAGTCCTCAGACCTCAAAATGAGTAAAAACTGGAGCAGCTGCTCTCTACAGCCTGCTACGACTTCTGCTGAGACAGATGTTGAAATAGTCATGATGCAAAAGTTGCTTGACTTGCCATTGCTAGAATCAAACAGATTTTTTCCCCTGCTATTCACAAACAGCTTATCCTGTGAAGACAATGGGGAAAAAGATTCCTATTTGGAGCATGAGAAAAGGATATTTTTTGACATTTCCTGAATTCTTTTAAGAAGGTTACTGATGTTTTGACAGAAAAGAAAATATTGCATAGCTGCTGCTTGCCACCATCATTCTCTCAGGATTTCAAAGGCAAGAGCTTTTTGTTTATTAAGAATTTATTTTGATTGGCATACGAGAGTCTCAGAGCATCCGAGGTCTCTGCTAGTGGTGAAAAACCAAGAGAAGCCAAGTGAATCAGCCTATAACCTTAAGCAGCTGTGGGACAGCCTACGAATGACACAGGGATAGCTCTCTTCAGTTTTTTGTGTGTCTCTGATTTATTGGAATAGCTTTCCGAGCACTGCAATAATAATCTGTGTGAGTTGGGATTTTTGGCTTCTCATAGTTACATGTTTTAAAAGGGCCCAGAGGTATTACACAAAGAGCAAGAATGATAGAACATTCTCCTTGCAAGATTTGTGTGTGTGTGCTAGAAGGTAAACAACCCTTGATTTAGATTCCAGATGGGTTGTTTTATTTTCTGTTATTTGCCCTTATTTTTCAAAAATTCCAGAAGCATCATTGTCTGCCTATCTTGCAGATATTTATGTGACCCTTGTGACTTTGCAGCTAACACACAGACTGCTTAGATTCATCACCAAGGGAGACCAAGAAAAATGTAGGAGAGCTGTGTGGCATAGTGGGTAGCATGCACTGCTCAGGAGTAAGGGAAGGCTGGAATCATTTTCCTGAGCTAGGGGTAAGGATTTGATTTGGATTTTTAAGCTCCTGACTCTTTGATGTGAAATACAGAAACTCTTTAGTGAGCAGGATGGTGAAAGACGTTCTTTCTGAGATATTTACTGCAGACATATTGTAAAATGATTCCTGTGATTTTTTACCTTTGATACAGTAGTACATACAAATAAATTGTGACATTCCTGTTTACTGTTCTGTGAAAATGATATTTAAACATTTCCATTCCAAGTAGTGTATCTTAATACAAGATTTGATATGCTATAACTTAGAAGCAACAGTTTTGCATGAAGTGATGAGTGAAAGTTCAATAAGCTACTTTAATTTTGACACTTCTGGCTTCTTGAGTGCCTCAGTATTCAGCATCAGTGTTGTCTTATTGTGATATTTAAATAGTTACAAAAATGAAATAGGCTATGAAGTCATAGAGAAAACTAAAGGGGTTTACATCAGAACTAAAACCCACTTAATATTCCCAGGCTTGTAGAGCATAGTAGGCTTTTTCATGTGTTCAGAGACATGGTTTTCCATTTAATTTCAAGGAGGTTATTTCAGGTCCTGCCTCGAGAGGGACTGGTTAAATTTTGAAGTTAGAGATCCTGATGTGTCAAGTCATCGATATTATTTTCCATATTACGCCAGTTCTCTGGCAGTGCTGTCCTAATCACATAAACGATTGGGCCAAATCCCAATGGACTGTGATTTTGGCAGAGCTGTAGCATTCAGAGATATGCTAGAATATTTTTGAAAAGTAGGGCAAATTTTGCTAGTCTGAGGACAGCACTATTACTACATGCAGCAATACCAAAAAGAGCAATGATCATACAACCACTTCTATACCACACTTTTCTTGTCCGCAGTCTATTCGTTAGTTTATTGTCATTCTCCTTGAATAAGGTTCTTGGCGAAAAAAAAGATTAAATTTATGCATGTGTTTGAACAGCTCTTCTCAAAATGTGCTATGGATAAATAGAAGCAAGAATAACTTTTTTTTTTTAAATTCCCCCTTTATAATATTTTCATCCTCTAAGACATATCAAATTTAAGTCAGTGTTTTTTGGGAACAAAATGAGGAATTCAGGACTCATTCAGTTTTGATCCAATGTGTTATGTTTCCCTCGGCTTGTCAAGACAAAGAGATATGGGTCACAGCTGAATGGAACTGATTTTCGTCAAAGAAACCTGAAGTCAAATGTCATTGTCATTCTATATAAATATTCAGCATTTGTGCAGTTCCTTCTAGGCAACTTTTTTTTCTCCTTTAGAGCACTAGCTTGAGTTAAATTTTTCAACAGAAAGGTAAAAATCAAAGCAAAAAAAAATATACATGTTAGAAATTATGTTCCAAAAATGTCTGTTCCAACACTTTTCCAGCTAAAGGCTTAACAGGGTTCACTTAATTATTCACTGACAACAGGTTAAATTCACAATACTTTTGTTGTCACGAGATAAGTTTTGTCTGAAATGTTGACGATGTTGTTTTACTGTAGGAACTTTCACAGCATTTTAAGAAAAAAAAAATCAGACATACAAGAACAGAACCCAATACCAACACTTAAAATATCTCAACAGTACCATGTGTACCTCAACATACCATGTGTAAGGATGGTTCCCCACCGGCTTGGCAGCTTTCATGACTCAAATGATCGGGCACTGCTGGAATCCAACTTCCCATGCCCAAGCACAGAAGTGATGAATCTGGCATAGCATTGAGATCACAGGTGTATAGAGGTTAACTCCATGTTCTGTTAACCATAGACATGTCCCTGGGCCACCTTCATACTGAGGAGAGCAATCTCAACTGTATCTTACTGTTTGAAACTCAAAATTTTTCTATTAATTTGGACTAGTAATGATTCTTTTTGTTTTGCCTCAGTATTCTTCCAGGAGCGTTTCAGGAACCAGTTATTAAAGTCAGAGCTCTAGTGTAATGACAGTCCAACGATAAAAATCCATGTGGCTCCCATAGAAACTTGCAGGGTGTACTCAGTTTCTCTCCAATATAGATGTGCATTACTGCCTTTGGTGGTTTTCATGCCCTTCTATTTTGGACAGTAATTCTGGACCTCTGGGCATCCAACAGACGCAGTCCTCACTGATGGATACCCCAACTTCCAGGACAAACTGCAGCTATTGGTTTGCATGGACATGCTTTGTTCATGGTGAGGAAGTCCAACACTGAAGTAGTCTGTATTTCCTCCTTTTAGTCTAGTTTGTAATGGCTGGTTTATACCTAACAACAACATAGGAGATGTTCTAAGTTTGTTGCTTAAGCTAAACTGTTGAGGACACTGGTATATTTGCCATTTGCAATGTCATCCATGTTGAGCGACTACTGTTTTTATGCTAAGGGATCTTAAGAGGTGGGACGAGAACATGAAAGCAAGTCGAGACCATTTCTCTCCCCCTTTTCCTCTTCCTTTGCTATATTCGCTTGTCATCACAGTCTTCAACTTTGGCATTTAAACTAATCCTACTGGTTTTAAGCCCTTAAAGAAGGCTAGAAATTAATAATTACTCATACACACCGCCAGCTGCATCCTTAAGCATTCCACATACTGCTTTTACCTATCTAGGGCGACAGCCGTTTTTGTGTATTCTTTTACAGACCACATTTGCAGTTTGTATGTCCACCATAAGATGGCGTCGTGCGGTACTACATTTGTTCTATCATCCTGATGTGGTCAGGAGCCAAAGCTGCAGCTGCACTTCTAGTGGAAAAGTCAGTGGTGTGTCAGCTCTGACGCCACCGAAGGCATATGGAGCTGCTGGGGTCATTAGAGGAGGAGTGCAGTGTAAATATGGAAAGAGACAATTTTTTAAAAACTTTTCCAGGAAAGTATCAGGAATAAAAATATCTTCTTTAGCAATAAATGCAAAGATCAAACGAAAAAATCTCGGTTCCCAGAGAGAATGATGCTCTGAAGTTTATAATAAGGACAATTTTAGTTTGAAGTACTTCAGAATATGAAAAAATAAAGTCAGAATTCGACATTTTAAAAAGTACTGGCAAGGTATTTTTTGTGTTGCTCAAAGTGATGTCCTTGATCCTCAATTAAAGCTGAAAAATGGTCAAGGCAGCAAAGAACCGGGAGTTGAATTTGGCAGTAGCCCGTTCCGAGTTTATCTCCCGAACAGATTAGAACAACCATGTTCATTTCTTCAACTGACGATTCTGAGACAGACCACTGTGACAGTCCAAACTCCAGCAATAGATGTCCCAGTCATGTCACCTTCTTTCTCTACCAGCTGCAAAGAGCTGGTTTAGCATAAAGACCTAGAAAACCCAGGAACTACTGAGCTTATTCCTTGCTCTGGAGTGTGAATTACAGGAGAAGGATCTAAACACAAACACATAATCTTTCTTGTTTTTTAAAAGAATATCATGTTTTCATATTAATCCATGGCCTTAGATTATAGGAACAGGAATTATATGTCCTCACTACTGTGCAAATTACCAGAATCTTAATGCTTTAATGTCTCTGTACGCTGTTCTGTCTGTTCTGACTGGACAAAAATCTTCACATGTGCCTGGAGTTATTCACAAGCACTGTTTTGAATGTCTGTAAAATGCTGAGTCTCAGCTAAAAGATTATTGGTTTAATTTTTTCTTCTTTCCAATTTTTCATTTCTGTACCTTAATTCTGAATCTTGTTAGCTATGTTGGGCTCCTTGTAGTATCACCTTCCATTTTTAGCAAGGATATTTATTCTAATATGCTTTGTGGCAATAGCACAGGCCAGCTTATTGATCCCAGTGGGAACATTCACATGATTCAGGTCATTCATTCGCTTGCATGTTTGGATGAATTGATATTTCTCAGCATTAAGTTCATCTTGAAAATTTGCATAAAGTTGTGCACACAGTCCTTGTTTCATTAGTTTGACCAATAAGCTGATGAGATAGTTTTCTCTGGTTTAGCCCCTTCAATTGATTCCAAATTCACCTCTCAATGTTTCTGAGAGAAATCGGTCTACAATGTGGTGTACAGGTCTTGCAGACTTAACGTAAATTGTGTACTAGCCTCTACATTCCTGGAAACATATTTATTTCAGAACATCAAAAATTAAGAAAGTTAAGAAAAAAATATATTTATGCTGGTACATTCTGACCCATGGCCTCTTTAATTTAGAAGTGCCTTTTTTTATCTTTTTGTCTTGGCTAGTTAGTCAGTGATGGAGGTGTGAAACCAGTACAGACACACATATATATGTAATTATTCTCCTGTATTCTTCTCATAAACTCCAGCCTCATAATAGTAGACTTGGCATCCATCATAGGTAGGGGGGAGAAAACTTTGGTAAGAAGGTGGTAACAAACAGCAGAGAGTGTTCTAACATGGCATTACCCCAATAGAGAAAATGTCTCTTCAGTTAGCTACTTCCTTGCTGCACACCCATCATCTGCTCTCCTCCTCCCCAAAGCCACTTCTTGCCCTCTCCAGGGAGGGTCCTTCCCCTCATTTTTACAAATGCTAATTAATTGCCGTACATAAGTAACAGGGGTGAAGAAGGGACTAGGAACTTCTTAAAATTGTTACAAGAGATTAAAACATTTGCCACTCCTGAAAATTAGCAATATAGTCTAAAATAAAGTGTCATTGGTTAGACAAAAAAAAAGATAAATGCATACAAGTCTGGCATTTGTGAGATGTAGTCAACGTGTTGATTTCTTTCTTAGTAATCAATTATTTTATTGTTGATTTTGGAATCAATTACGCTTTTATCTTGGGAAATCAGTAAAAAGTAACTACATCCTTATTCTAACTTTTCTTAGTCCATTTTATTTTTAAAGATACAGATAAATTTTCTACCCCAAGATTTTTCATCTGTGAAAACAGAATAGACCAGCTGTGCATGAAGTTTCTTCCCTGGTTTTCCAAAGAAATGTTATGACTCTGGGAAAATCATTTAATTATTCTGTATTTGAACTATTTCACCCACAGAATAGGGTATTTTGTGCTGTAGAGAAATGCTCGGAAGGTGTCCCACTTAAACATTTTTATGGTGGCAGCATGAGAATCAAGAGGTAGGCAGACTGTTGTTTTGTGACATTTCATTTTAACAGCCTGGAAGGAGAGTTCAGGAATACAACTGATCAACAAATCTTCAGCATCATTTTGTTGAAATCTTTACTGGAGATAAAATGTTTCAAATAAAACATTTTGATGGATATCTCTAGAATGGAAAACACACTTTGATTCCCAGCAGGCTGCTGAGATCCTATTGTACACAAACTATATGCACTGCAATGCAGCTTCTGAATACAGATCTGACAGTATGAAAGTATTGAAAGAACCTTCCAGGATCTGCAGATTCAAGGCATACAAATCATTTGTAGGCAGAGGAGTCCAGTATTTCCAAGACACCCAATTTCTGAGCAATCAAGAAAAATCCAGAGTGCAGAGTTAAAAAGATGTAGGGATCTGCAGAAGTCAACTGGTACTAGAACTGCGCTAGTATTTAAATGCCTTGCTGCTTGGCTGAGGTCAGAGAATGTAGCACTCAGGGTCAAGTTCATCATTTTGTGTTTATCATCATCATCATGTTATATCATCACTTGTGCTGTTAAGGCATGTCCTTGGCCTGCTTACAGTGAACACCCAAAGGAGGGTCAAAGAAACCATGTGCAGAGCAGTTTTCAGTGTGAATTTTGTTCTTAACTTGTCCTGAACTAGATAGGATTTGTTTCAAGCTAGAGCAAGACATGGAAATACGGTGCTCCATGGGGAATGTCTAAGGTATTTTCCAGTTTTTGTATAGTTTCAAATGTTTAACCATCAATTTGACTGCTACTATTCCTTCTACAAAAATTTTGTACCTTACTTCAAATGCATAGTGTGTAGCCTTTGTATGCTAGTATGGTGTGGCTGCAAACACCTGTAGGTGTGTCAGTGTGAGAGCTCAACCATGAGAGCACTGTGAACATTGCAGTATGGTGATCTCAAGCACCAAATATTGATAAGTGGATGTAACTTATCTTTGCCTGAATTATTTAGAATCAACAAGGAAAAAGATAGAACTTGTGACTTCTTTTACTCATTGTAGTCAGTGAGGAAGGATCCCATCCTGGACTTTCTATTTGGAAGTGGAGGCGGACTCCATGGTACCTCACAACATCCTTCTCTCTAGGTAGGAGACTTAGGCATTTGTTGGATGCCCTATGAAGTGGAAAAAGAATTGGCTGAATGACTGCATCCAGAGAGAATAGTGTTCAAGGGCTCAATGTCCAGATGAAAATCAGTGACCTGTGGTGTTCCTCAAGGGTCTGTATTGGGACCAGTACTGTTTAATAACTTCAGCAACACGGGGATTGAGTTCACCCTCAGGAGATTTGCAGACAACACCAAGCTGAGTGGTGCAGCTGACATGCCTGAGGGATGAGATGACATCCAGAGGGACCTGGACAAGCTGGGGAGGTGGAACCATGGGAACCTCATGAGGTTCAACAAGGCCAAGTGCAAAGTCTTGCTCCTGGGTCAAAACAAGCCTTAGTGTCAATAGAGGCTAGGGGATGAAGGGATTGAAAGCAGCCCTGTAGAAAAGGACTGGAGGTACTGATGGATGGAAAGTTGGATGTGACCTGGCAATGTGCACTTGCAGCCCTGTACCCTGGGTGCACCAGAAGCAGCTGGGCCACCAGGTTGAGGGAGGAGATTCTCCCCCTCTGCTTCCCTCTGGTGGGATTGCACCTGGAGTACTTTGCCCAGTTCTGGTGTCCCCAGCAGAGGAAAGACATGGACCTGTTGGAGGGAGCCCAGAGGAGGGCCACAAAAATTATTGAAGGGCTGGAGCACTTTTTCTATGAAGACAGGCTGAAAGAGTTGAGGTTGTTCATGCTATAGAAGACAGGGTTCCTGGAAAACCTTACTAAGGCCTTTTTAGCGGAGTCTGTAACCATAGAAGAGGGGGTAATGGTTTTAAACTAAAACACTGGAACGGGGTGCCTAGCGAGGAGGTGGAAGCCCCATCCCTAGGAATATTCAGACTCAGGTTGGATGGGTCTCTGAACAACTTGGTTTATTTGAAGATGTTCCAACATACTGCAGAAAATTTGGACTAGATGACCTTTTAAAGGTCCCTCCCAACCCATATCATTCTGGGATTGTGGGATTTTTCATTTCACTATTGCTATCTAAACACATAATAATTTAAAAATAATCAAGTCCTCAGTGAGCAGTTGTGATAACCTGACCACTCAAGGTTTTCTGAGGAGAAGTTTTTCCCAAGTCAACAGAAAAGTCCATGATTCCAGAGGAAGGTGAAGGTATAGCTGAATTTGAAGAGAAATTGGGCTCAGGAGGAATGTAGTTGTAAGATCTTATACAGTGTGACTGTGGTTTTTCCTGGTAGTTATTTTGGCACCCTGTCAGACTGAAACCGGGATAGACCCCAGAAATGGTTAACCAGATCACTAGAAACTGTTCAGCACCTGCCTTGCTTGAGTTTTATCAGCGAACATAGAGTTGTGTTGGACCTGATCCTAGAAAACTATATACAAACAGCCTAGTGCTGTTATTCATGACCATGTAGGCATATGAATAGAGCAAAATGGCCTTAAGCCAGTAGTTTTTGTAAGCTTCAGTGAGTAGGTCATAAACAATAAAGACCAGAGAGTTCAAGGTGAAGAAGAGGAGCTAAAGACCCCTAGAGTGAGGCCGAAGACCAGAAAAGACCACCTAATTCTGATGCCAAAAAAAGATTTTGGAAGGCTCTGCCCAGACTCTGCCTAGTCTCCGCCTAATCATTAATATGCATAATCAGATGTTGTAATCTTATTACTATGCAAAATTGTATGTTGTAACCACATAGTGAAATGTATAAAATGGTTCATTTTGCACTGTTCATTTGAAGTTAGTTTGTCCAGCATGAGCTGGCTAGCTTTCCAGCGCTGCTTGAATAAATACCTTTGAAGTTAAAGAACAAAACTCTCTTAGCAGTTCCTTTAATACCAAGGTTTTTCGGCATCAAGATCCTTCCCCCAAGTACCTGTGGTCATCAAAGGGAAGTCTAGTACAGGCAACAGTAGGAAAAGTGTTTAAATAATCAGTGTTTGTGTTTAGAACTGACCGTTCCCAAATACAGCTCAGAAGTATGAAGTAGCAAAGAACAGATGATGCTTTCAAAAGATCAAGGAAATAGTCTCCTATATGTCATCAATGGCTCTCTTTGCACAATGTTTTAATGTGACAGATATGGGATTTATCCTGCCTTATTTTTGGAATTATTTAATGGTTGGTTTGTATGTTTCAGGTGGGTGGTTAAGAAATTCCACTGAAACACTGTATTGCTATATTATCAGCCTGCAAACTCCACTTGTGGTTGTGAATGTTGATTTGATTTATAAATGACACTGTATTGTGGCTTCTATCCGGACATTTTTCCCTGCTGGATTGTGTGGTTTTAGCTTGAAATGCAGAGTCTGTTTCGCTGTCCTTGACTAGTAAGTTGCCTGCAGCCCATGTGAAATAGTTAGGATTTTAGGTGGGCTGCAACCAAACAAAAGTATTGATTGGCTTGTGCAAGGGGTTGGGAAAAAAGTAATTAAGAGAGGCTGAAACTTTACATAAGAGTAACTTTAATAATAGTCATTTATGAGAAATGAGGAAAATGAGGGAGGACCTGAAGGGATGAACAGACTGACTAAACCAGATAAAGATTTTGAAAGACACTTTTGTTTGGCTATGTATTTCTGTAACTGATTATATTGTGTCTGGTGTTCATGTGTGAAGCATGATTACTTGAGGAATCTCTCTGAGAGTATTGTGTAAGCCTTGCTCTATCTGTAGCATCATTTTTAACCAGTGAGACACTAAACTCTCAAATCCAAAATTTTAGGCATTGTGCAATTGCTTCTGAAAAGGCTCTGGAAGAATTGCAATTATGTGGACATGGGCTGTCAGACTGTAGAGCCCCAGTTTTGAGGAAAAAGCAAAAGTGAGAATATCTGAAACCCAAATCCCATGATTAGAAGCACAAGCCAAGCTTGTGAGATACCGCTGGAATCTTGTTACTTCTTGCAATTTAAGGGCATGAGATATCCAGAGAATGGATTTTTTTTTCTGAAGTCTGGTAAGCATCCTAATAGAGCGTCTCCCAGGGCTGTAGAAATAACATTTCTGAGTTTCAGTGCTGTAATGCTGTTTCTTGATTCTGCTCTTCACAGAAAAAAGATTTTGTTTCCCCCTCAATAAGAAAATATTCTGTCTCCATGAGTGCTCATTATGCATATTTAATGTTCTATCACTAAATGCCCTTTTAACATGTCTCTCTCCAGCTTTCAATAAAGAAAGCTTTTCTTTACTGTTGAGGTTGGTGAGACATTGGAACAGGTTGCCCAGAGAAGTGGTGGATGATCCATGTGCTTTGCTTTTTCTGATCTGAGCAGCTATTTCCACTTGGTAGAAAAGAGGTGCTGATAGCATCCTGCTGCTGATAGTATCTTGCTTAGGCTGTTTTTCCTACTCTACTTCATTGGCTCTAAGTAAAAAGGTAAAAGAGGTTAAAAGTCAAAGCATAAGGCTAAGTTTCTAGACTTTCCACGTTGTCTGTCTTCCTCTGGCTCTTGCTAACATCACCATGTGATTTCACAGTATATTCTGAGTTGGAAGAGACCCAAAAAGATCATTGAGTGCATCTATTAAGTGAATGGCCCATTAGGGGATGAAACTCACAACCACAGTGTTATTAGTACTATGCTTTAACAACTGCCTTTAAGCCAACAAAACCCTCAAAAATATCCACTTTGTCTTGTGGTTTTTTCTGGTGTGTGGGTTGTTTATTATTTTTATTTGAAATATTATTTTTTCTATCTTTATTTCTGGTTTGCTAAGTTCTTTGAATTTATAACTGAAGGCAAAACCTGTCAATTTGAAGTTCTCTTTACAGAGGACATATTTTGTATGTGGAAAATAAAGACCTCGTGTGTTTGTGAAGTTAATTGCCTATTACAACAAAAGCAGAAGATGAACTGTTTATGTTATGTGCAGCTTATGAAACATGTAAAAATTTGATATATTTTGATGAAAGGCATACTGGAGGGAAGAGTCTGAGCTTATACTTTGTTTCTCTGCCTCTGATTATTTGGGAAGGCTTTCTCTAAATCCCTGACATTGGTGACAGCCGTTTGAGAAGTTCCCCTTAGCCAGGCCAAACCTGGGCTCACAAGCACAATTCCATTATTTCATCTGGATTTTATTACTGCAAGCAGCTTAGCCAGCTGCATAGCAGGAATGTTTAACCAGAAACAAGACAAACTTCCATAAGCTGCTTAATTCAGACTTGGGACTCTTCCTTCAAATCGATTGATATTGAAATAATTACTTCTCAGAATCTGTAGAGGGAAAGGATGTAAAAGGAAAATTAAAATCTAATTAAATTGAGGTAGAAAGCAGCGTCTGGGTAGACAAATCTTAAGCCTTAGCAAATTTTCAAAGGTTATATTATCCTTTTGTCCCCGGAAGTCTGACTTTTTATTTTCACACACACACGCGCTTTTGCACTTCTATCACTATTTTTTAAGTAACAGGGAAAGTGCTTTTTTTCTTTAAAAAAAAAAGAAAAAGAAAAGAAAAGTGTTTTTATATAACTATAAAGAAGTCATGTAAAACTATTTATATATAATTTTTCCTTTTTTTGATATGCATAAAGAAACTGTGGTCCAACAGAATTGACTGAGCTACCATGACTGTGTCAGTGTCCTGAACAGAACATTATGCTGCTTTCCCAAGAGCAAGAGCCTTTATTTGTAGTGTTTGCAGCCAAATTTCAGCTTTGGCAACTGTTCCTTCTCTAATTTCCTCTTTCTAAACTGTGCAGTTGTTCTTCTCCTCGCTATTAAACTGCAGGATGTATTATAATTTCACTGTGGTGGATGAAGTAGTTCATGTATAGCATGGGTACAGCATGGGTTAAGCTCCCTTCTTCTTTTCATTAATTTTAAACTAATTTAACTGCCCACCTCGATGGAATTATAGTGCTGGAGAGCAGAGCTCCTGATATTTGTGAGGCAGAAAGAAGAAAAAGGTACAAATACTAAAAGAGTTTTGCTTTGTCTTGGGAATGGGGACTGTCAGAGAACAGATTTATATCTCATGGTTCAAATCAACCATTTTGTCTCTGTGCATGTGTGTGGGTGTAACAAGGAGTTATATTTAAAATAAGGCTAGTGCTTACTTTTAATTGAAATAACACTGGATGTAAGGAATTTTTTTTTTTTTTTGTTACAATGGAAATCCAGATTGAAAGCACAGATATGGAAGCACATGGGGTAGGAAATTAGGCTCTAGCTTCCTCTGGGGAAAATATTACAGGGCAGAGGAAGAGAAGGGGTTTATGCTGGGGTCAGGGTGCTTGAAAGTAGTTTTCTGAAGTGAAACACTTAATCACTAAAACAATGAAAATAAGCAATAGCCATATATAAATACCTAAGGAAGAGTAAAAATGTGGCAAGTATGTACAAGGTTTAACACACCATGCTCTCTAGACCTGTTTTTTTACAGTACGGGGGATTTTCCAGTTCAGTTGTGGTTTGTCTATCTGGTAATGCCAAATGGATCTCAACCTTAGACATTTGTCCCTTCTTTCCTTGGATCCATATAGACATTTTTTGCAATCCCAGCTTTCTTTAGCAGAATTATACTACCCTATGCCTTCCTCCCTGTTTTGAACATGGCTCCCTCTAGTTTCATTTACTGGACTTCCTTGAAAAAACTTCTGTCCCTATTCAACCTTTTCATGTAATTCATGATTTTGCACACCCATCATATTCTACCTAAATCTCTATCACAGGCTGAAATATTTTGCCTACCTTTAGTCCCTCATAGAGAAGCCACTCATTCTTCTGACTACTCCTGCAGTCCCCTTCTGAAGGATTTTGGTTTTTCAATAAGGGGGGATTTTCATGCCAAGGGGTTCAGCAATGCACACACCATTCATATATATTTATGTTCAGTAAGGTGAACTGTTGATTTAAACAGCAGCAGAGTGACTGTTTTTTCACTCCTATTTAGCACTGGCTTGTTCTTTTGTGAAACCAAATACTGGGACCTTCAATTCTTTCTCTGGTAATGGCCTTGATTTCATGTATAAATCTAGGATTCATTTTTCTTGTAAACATTGCTTTATGCTTATTTCTATTGGGTTTCACCTGTCATTTTATTGAATGATTTTGTGAGGTCCTTCAGTTTTCACTGTCCTTTCTCACCCTTACTCCCTTGAATGTTCTTTCTGTCACTAGCATACTTCCTTGCCTTACCCTAACATCATTTTCAGGGTTCAGATTTAATAAAATGTCACAATCTCAATAGTTTCTACTAATTACTTTCCTCCACTGCAATACTGACCAGTTATCCATATTCCACCCCTTCCCTTTCACATCTTTTAAGCACTTGCTTACTCATTCCTGGACCTTTCCACTTACTCCACTGCTGCCTTTTTTTAACAAAACTTTTGCTTATATAAATTGTTTTTCTGTTCTTGCTGATTTCTTCAAATACTTCCATAATTTGAAATACAAGTCTTCCCTCTGCAGAGCTTGTCTCATACACAAATACATGGAGGTTTTATTTTTGTAGTTTCCTGCTAACTCTGTCTAGTGGAAATTGCTTTCTGTTTCTGATTTAATTTTCATCTTTTGTCCTATGACTTACATAAGGTAAAGAATTTTCATTTTTGCATACTAAGAAACACTACTTTGAAAAGTGTGTTCCTTGCACTCATTTGGCTTTTTCTCACTCAGTAGTTTCAAAGTTCACTCACGGTCTTTGTTTAAAGTATGAGCAGCTTGGTCCCTTTGCAGTTCAGATGAAGTCCATCCTTCTTGTGCAGGCTTTTTCACGTGTGTACCTGGGTTGCAAATTGAAGAAAATAGTCTTTTGGAGTTTTGTGCTTCAGATAAATTTATACTGGGTTCATGCTCCATCTATACCAAACATACACATGCTAGGAAAACACAAGTTTTAATCATGAAAAATTGACGTTTGCTTTAACATTAGGAAGATATAAATTGTCACAGTTGAAAATATTTGAAAATGGGTTTCATGTTTAATATTTTTGCTGAAGAGATCTCATAGAGCAAAAACATTCTCAACTCTATGTTAATTTGTTTGTGGAAACATGGAATACTTTTTTTCTTCTCAAAAATAGGATTATAATAGACCAACAAATTTATCCAACTTCTGCTTCCGAATATTCCAAATATTAATGAATATATTGAGTTGACGATGGGGTTAGTGATGCATTGTAAAAATGTTAAAAATTCATATAGACTTGCTTCATTCCTACAGCAATAATGAAGAAAGCTGTATTGTGGATAATTTAGATAATCTGCAGGGGAACTAAAGCAATGACTGCAAAGGAGAATGTCCCTAGGCCATGGAGCACTCCATTTGCTGGAATAGCTTTTAACTGCTATTTAGTGGGCAGCTAGTGGAAAATAAAATTGCTTCAGGCCAGCAAGAATCTTATTCTGTATTATTAATGTTTGCAGTCTGGGTGAGGAAGAGGGTAAACTAACTCCATTTCTAATAAAGGGAGAAAACTCAAGGCAAAAAGGGAGGAAAAGATCAATATCTTCTTTTATCAAGATTTCTTTTTGAGATGGAGATTGTGTTGTGCTGAGTTTTTATTGAGAGTGGAGGGAGGTAGACATGGTAGGTTAGACACCTGCTGCTGCTTCTGGAGACAGGGAGTTCTGTTATCTAATGGTCATCCACAAATGACTTGTTGATGGAAATTATAATCTTTGGTTTGCAGGAACTCAGATATTCATGAAAACTGAAAGTAACAGAAGAGCATTCTATAAGAGAAACATTTCACACCCTGGAAGCTGGATGAGTTCACTATAGTGTGCTGAAATCCTCTGAGGAGATGAGAATGTAGACTGTGTGTGCTAACAACTGATGAGATTAACAGGATAGATTTCCACTAAGAAAATCTGAAAGGTTTCAAATTCTCTGGGTTTATGCTTTGTTAGTTAGGTGGGCTTTCGCTGGTTCGCAGTTTAGTTGTTTTGGTTTTTTTTTTTTGGGGGGGGGGGAGGAGGTGGGGTGGTGTTGGTTTTTTCTTTGTTTTGCTTCTTTTTTTTTAGAAGGTAAGCTGAAGTAAAGCAAGCTTTATCATATTGAGACGATTAAATGTTATTAAGCTATATAAATTGGATCTTGTTAATCTTGGAATCTGTGTGTCCATTTATGCCTAAACCTGTTGCAGGCAGAGGTACTATTCTTAAACACGATGGTGAGAAGAAAAACAAAATATTGACTTGTAAAAGATACTGGATTCCAGGAGGGTTGTGGAAGGACTCCATTAGGAAACCTTTTTTTCCCAGGTTTCCCACATACTAGCCCAGGAGGAGACTTTCATCCCTTATAAAGTAGATTCCCTGAAATGGTGTCATCTGTGAACTGGCTGCCCTTAGGATACAGAGAGGAATGTTTTGGAGACTGTACAAAGTTTTCAGCAGGATGGTATGATGATCTTGCCTTAGGCAAGATTTTCTTTTCCTTCCTACTCAAACTTTCCGTCAACTCCTTCTCAGTGTGCCACCTGCTCTCCTGGGGGCTGAATGTTACACATAGGAAGCGCATGTAGCATATCTCTCTTGGAAATACCTTCCAAATTGTGCATGACTTTCTTTCTTGATGCCTCCTAGGTCTTGATCAGATTGAGTAAGAGTGTGCATGACTTCATCAAGGAGAGAAAACAGTGTGTTCCAGAACATGTGGGCTAACATGCACTGTTTTCTAGATGGACTAGGTGACTTGATCTCTTGCAACCTTGATGATTCTGTGACATGTGAACAAGAGTGAGTCTAATAGATATTCAGTACTTACATTTCTTTCCTGACAAATATCACACTGCAATCACTGGGCTGGGGTACATAGTGGTGCCTCTGTTTGCCTGCAAAAAAAGCCCATATGTGGTAGGGCAGACATGCTGTCCTAGACAGATCTCAAGCTTTTGCAGAATCAGTATAGATCTTTGAAGATGTTGTTGATCATTGTGTCTGGAATGAATCCATAGCTACCAACTGCAGTGCTTAATTCTAAATTCTATAAGATTAATTTTTATTTTAAATACGGTGGATTAAGTGGGCATGTGCAAATACTGCAGTTCCTATTAGTAGATGGGAGTCAGAAAACATTAAATGAAGGTTAATAGTAAATCAAAGCCAAAAATCTCTGTGTTGGGATTGCTGGGAAGCACCAACCAGCAACCTGCAACTTCTGTTATCATGCTGAGTGGTGTAGGTTTCATCTGTGAGAATATGGATGGGGAAGATGAGAAGAACTCTACATACAAAATGATCAAGGTGAAAAGTGGGGTAACAACTACCTGTCATGATGAGAAATTGTCTTTGGTTTCTCACTGGATCAGTTTTGAAGCATCATGTGTCCATAGGTAATGGCTATCCAACAAATGTCCAACTATGATGCAAACAATAACTGGCATGATTTTTTCCTTTCAAACCTTGCCAGAACAGAGGTAAAGCTGTACTGATTAATTGTACTGACTTGCTACATCATTATCCCTTTGGGTAATTTTCTTTGATGCATTGGCTATGGTACAGAGTTGGAATGGGAATGGCTAGCCTGACAGTAATAATTCCATTCATCCTTTATTTTCAGTACTCCTTTCTACTGGCACACCGTTAGTATTGGCTGGTCGTGGTGACTTTTTTACTTCTCATTGTGAGGCTTAGTTTAGTCTATTTGAGAGGACTGTTTCTGAACTGAGTGCAGGATATTTTCTTTTCTAAAAAAGCTGGCACTGGTTTTTTTTCCCTTCCATTAAGCTATATGGCTTTACTTTTAGGATGTACTCTTTGGTTTGTTTTTGGGTTTTGGTTTTTTTTTGTTTGTTTGTTTGTCTGTTTTGTTGTTTTTTGTGGTTTTTTTGGAGGACAAAAGTGGAATTATGCAGCATAGTTATGCAGTATTGCCTTTTAAGGCTGATCTTAGCCTCTGGGGAGACTCACAAAAAAAGATTATTTTTTTTTCACCTCCATCTCGTAAACACCAGGCCATGGTATGCTGTGTGACCAGTCAGATAAAGGCTAGCTGACAATTTCTAGGACTCTAACAAAAGCAGCAGACATAGCTAATGGTGATGCAATAAGGAATTAATCCATTGTCTTCTGATAAGGTTTTCCTCATCTTTTTTCTGCAGGGAAAAATTGATCCCTAAAGTTCTTGAATCCACTATGTCTCTAAGAGCAGGTTGGTGTGCATGTTTAGTACTCAATGCTAATGGACAGAGTGGTTGTATGCATGTTGACTGTCCATGTCTCTAATTTGCTACAAGAACAGGAAGGGGCTTTGCTGTTTCTTGGCTAATGAAGAAGCTGTTTCAGAGATTAATGCTGAACTTTCTGCTGGGAGTAGGTCTCCAGGCCTCTTGTGGTAGGTTGTGTGGCCTGTAAGGTAGCTGAAATCACGGCTAAAAGTCAAGCTGCAGGGGCAAGAATTCTATTCAGCTGATATTGATGGAGGAGAGTTGGTGAGTCCCACCCTTTTAGCCACAAATCTGTAAGTTACCTTTCTGAAATAAAAGGCTTTTGCTTCTCCCAGCAGCAGCCTCAGGAACCCACAAGAGACATTAACTTCAAGTCTGTGAAGAACAGGAAATAAACAACCTGGTAATTGACTTTCCTTAGCTTTCATTTATAGGTCAACTTTAAAAAGAATCATTGGTTTTGTTTTAAATTGAAAGCTGAGGTTTTCCCTTAAACTTCTAAATCACAAATTCAGTGTTAAATGGGCAAACGCAACCTTTACTCACCTTGGGTGTTTGCTAATTATTCAGTTTTTTTTCCTCAGAGTCACAAAACAGTTGAGATTGGAACAAACCTCTTGAGACAACCTCCCTCACTCAAGCAGAGTCAGCTGGAGCAGGTTGCCCAGGATAGTGTGCAGTCAGATGATGAATATCTCTGAGGATAGAGACTTTACAGCCTCTCCGGTCAATCTGTTCCAGTACCTGACCACCTTGACAGTAAAAAAAAAATTAAAAATTTTTCTTCTCTGTTCATATGAAATTCCTGTGCATCAGTTTGCACCTATTGCCTCTACTTCTCTCTTGTGGCACCTCTGAGACAAGTCTGACTCCGTCTTTAAGCCCTCTCATTGGATATTTATAGACCTCCCTCTGTCAAAACTTTACTTTTTAGTCTGAAGAGTTCCAGCTCTCTTTCACATATGAGGTGTTGCAGACCCTTTGTTATTTTGGTGACCCTTTTCCGGACTCACCCCAGGAAGTCCAGGTCTTGTCTTGGGGTACCCAGAACTAGAGCCAGGGTTCCAGAGGAGGCTTTATCAGCACTAAGCAGAACAGATATCACCTTCCTCAACATGTTGGCAATTTTTTTCCTAATACAACCAAGGATATTATTTTATATCTTTGTGGCAGTTGAACAAATCTAATTTCTAATCTTATAAACAAGGAATGCTTGAATTTTAAAATAAAAAAAAATAACACTAAGTAGCACTTACTGTTACGGATTAAGAGAAGAATATTTAAGGTTCTGTGTGATCACCATGTCAATAATGCTTAATGACTTATTGTAATATTTTGCCCTATTTTGTGTGTATAGTTGCACAAAAGAATTGTGACAAAATAAGATAAAATGGCATTTCTTCTCCTTTTCTCCCCCTCCCTTTCATTCTTTAAGCTATTAAGAAAAAAATCAGTGGTAGGGAACAAATATTGAGGATTTTTGTCTAAAAGTATTAGATTTTAGTAAAACCAGAACTTTGATTTCATGAGAATATCGCTCTTATGATTGATAGGGAAAACACCAGGTCAGACTTTCAGCATTCACTATTTAGAAACTAAGAACAAGGTCTATAATAATTAAGGCCTGGTTCACTAGTTGAGGAGATGTACACTTGCTGCATCCTTTTAAAAGCAGGCATGAAAATGGGCTTCTTTTTGCAAGTTCTGTGAAAATGTATTGCAATTGAGCACTGGCATGTTAGAAATGGGGGTGTGGTTCTGAGGGAAGAGCAGGGGCAATGTGCAGTTCTGAAACCTGCACTGTCCATCCCAGAACTGAGCTTGTATTTGGCGTTCATAATCTTAGATAGAGAGCACTTCTCAGGGTACTTCCAAAGGAGCTCATGTAAGACAGGACATCTTTTGTCAGAGTTTTAAAACCTCTCCTAGAGGGGCTGGTAAAACTGGCAGTCAGCCTACAAAGTCTTTGTTATCTCAGAAATACAAATCCTCCTTGTATTCCTTGTGAGATACTGCAAAATTAAAATCACCCTAACTTCCCTTGATTCTAGCCTACACTGAGACTTACCTTGAGGACAGGAGGGTTGTTGGGCCAGTACTGTCCCATTACATTTGCTAGTCACAATGAAGATTCAGGAGGTGGATACTGATGAACAAAATTCAAGTACAGAGAAGCAAGGGATATTGTCTGTATGTTTTTATAAAGCACTATTACAGAAACTTCTCTGTCTGATGATGTGGGAGCTTTCTGGCAGTAACACTCCAACCACCAGAGGCTTTCACTGCTGGCACCAAAGCCCCTTCACTGTGGGCAGCTCTGGTGACCCAAAGGGGGCCCACTAGGCTCCCTACATACACCATTCTCACAGAGTCAGGCAGGGTTTCCTTACTGGCTAGATTCGGGGTTTCCCATAGCTGTCACTCAGAGTTCCATCTTGCAGCTTGCACTGCACCTGCACACTGAACTACTTGCATTAAATATATGCCTTAAGAGCACGGTGTGTAAGGTTTCAGTCCGTTCTTTCTTTTTTTTTTTTTTTTTACTTAATGCCTAAGAATCAATTGTATCAATTGTCCCTCCTTGGGAGGGTTACCAACTCTTTTACTTTGTCTGTGGAATGAGAGGTGCAGTCTCCTTGTTAGAGAGAACAGTAAGGTCAGTACGGGATGATCATACAGGAAAATTATGCAGGAACAGTTCCAAACAGGCAGTGTCCTGGTACAGTATGGCATTCCTATTTGAGTTTCTGAAGCTCTTACACTCAAAATATTATCACTGCATCAACAAAAACATCAGAAAAATGTCTTTAAAAGTTATCTTCCAGAAGAGCCTTGTTGAAGGCAGGTAATAGCTGAGAGACTTTGGCTAGACGATCTGTTACTTTTAGGCATCATGCAGTCACTAATCCACTGGGCTTTATAGGTCTATTCAAATTAGATATGTGCAGGCAGTGCATTATTTATAACCAAAAGAATGAATAATTCAACATGCCCACTCTCAGCAGGTATCCAACTTGTGCCAGAAGCCTGCACTAGATGCTTGCTTTTAGAATTACGAAGAGACTATTAGATAAGTCTGTTTTGCTTGTATGCCCCAGTTTGCTCTGTCTGCTCTTTCTTTTTGTACCTTTCTAGTTTGCCTTTTTTTGTCTCTGAAGAACAGATTATGTATTCTCTACAATATTCCCTTTTTCTGTAGATGACATGCTATGTCTAAAACAAATTATGTAAATCCATTTAGGATTAATGCATTCATTTCCTTTCTGTTTCATTGTGCTGTAGTCAGAGGCATATTCAAGACAAGGGACTTAAAGGCAGCATGGCACATGGAAAGTACAATGCTCCTGGCCTAACAAATCTAGTCTGCTACACTTCACTGCCCAGCTTGGGCTTGGCTGTGTCCTGAGACTAGTTGTGGCCACCCATCCTTGTTGAAAAGTGTTTCTCAGAGCACCCTTATTCTCAAGGCCTGACACTTGAAAGAGAATTCATACTACCATCTGCTTCTCTTGTCTCATTTTAATCAGTGATCTGAATTAGGGCCTTCTAGTAAGAAATGTGGTGCTACTTGTTCTTCTCTGAAATTTAGACAGCAAGTCCAATGCGAGCAATAAACTATACTAAATTTGTCTGTCCATTCTGAGTCTGAGGTTCTCTGAGTAAGCTATTACTTGCTATTACTTGTTTTTCCCCCATCCCAAGAGGAACCAGTTAATCACAGCCAGATTTTCAAACATTAGGCAACCTGAACATAAAGAAGAAATAAAAATTACTCAGAACACATGACAGGCTGTGTTGTTTCTCACAGCAGCTGAAAACACAATGCAAGTGGTTTAGCTGTCAACATCATTATAAAACTCTTAGTGGACTGTTACTGAATCACTGAAGAATTGTTGAGGTATTTTTCTGGGAAGTAAAAAATATTGAGTCACCTTGTCTGTGTGGTTACAGATAATTTATTATTTTCTGCATCTAAGGTCCCCATCTGTATATCTGCATAATAATAGCTTCCTAATCATAGCAGTAATATGAAGTGTAAAATGTACAGTAATATGAAGTGTAAAGGCAGTGAGGCACTTGAGAATCATGCTTTGGAATGGAAGTAGAATTAGCTAAATATGATAAATACAGTTGTCCTACAAAAGCTCCAGAGACATCGCTTCTGTAGCCACTAAAACACAGCAGTTAGAGAGTACAGCCAGTTTATAGCAGTGTATAGCAATATTACAAGTTTAGGTACAAACCAGGATTAAAACACCCTGCATACTGCACAGAACTATTAGGCTAGATGAATATAACAGCTCTGTGTGGGAAATTGCAAATGTTCAAATCTTGAGGTGTATCACAAGGTCTTTAACAACATAAGATCTTAGTAAAGTGTTTGGGTAATGTTCTTAGGTGTTGTTTCAGAAATAAGAAAGAAAGAAAACATGCTGTGATAAGTCATCATATGTACCTAGTTGACTCTTGACTTCCCCCCTTCCCACCAGGATCTCTTATCAAAGCACTGACCTTATCTAACAATGTTTAACAGAAAGAGGTCTAAATGAATCACAAAAGCATTAGAAAGTCCATACATGAAAAGAAGATATTCTCTGGCAGTATAGTGGTATCCTTAACTGGGATTAAGCAAGAAGATCTATTACAAATCCTATTAAAAAAAAAAAAAAGAAAAAGATCCAAGCTGATGTGAATCCTTTTTTATATATTTTTCTTGTTTTAACATCTTAATGATGGCTTATAATTCCCCTGTGCAAAGAGCAGTCAGTCAATGACCAAATCCTTTCACAATCTCTCATTGTTTTGTTCCATCAGGAAAGGCAGCTTCTGTGCTCTAACATGAGGATTAAGCTCCTTCTGGAAAAATCTCAGAAGCTTTATAGAGTGGCATTATGATCTCTAGATGTTCTTGATGGTGGTATTGCGCTAAGAAGAGAAAATTCCCCCCAAATTTAGCAAATGGTCAAAGAACCAAGTCCACTTCCTTGTGTGTGATCTGAAGCTGAGGTGTGACATAGGCATAAAATGTTTACAGTTGAGATGAGAAGTAGATGGTGTAGCATATCACTTTGGTCTTCTGTGACCTCAGTGGTTCTACACTTGTTTCTGCCGTAAGATCCTTTTTGTTCTACAAGATGTACCAATAATGGGGATCAATTCTAACCCAATGATGGCTTGCATATGAAATTTATGATCTGAAAAGCAGAATCTGAAAGTCTTCAAGGGAGGAGAGCTTGAGCTTTCATTAAACCTTGTCACAAGTTTAAGTTGTCACATGGCAAACCATCCAGAACAGTGGTGAGAGTTACCTTGTCCACGTAGATCTGTGATCATTGAATAGCTCTGGAAGTTAAATTTCAGGTAACTCCAAGCTTAATTTTTATCTTTTGCTTGTTTTCTTCTAAGGTACATCTAGAAAACATAAAATTGAAGTCATATAAAAGTGATGAAGGAGTTTGGGTCTACAATTTTTTTTTTGTTTGCAGCTATTCTCCACAAACTTTACTGTCTGCATCACAGCCAGTTTCTGTTACCTGCTTGTAGAGGGGAGAGTGTTTTTCTCAAAGCTGTATTAGCAAAATATTTACTGTTCAAACTCTCACTTCTTAGAGGTACTTGGACCCTAGTAGAATGCTATGATGGATTTGTATGTCAATGTTGCCACCATAAATCCAGAATAAATTGTTGTAAGGAAGTGAGAAAGGTAGAGATAGGAAATTAAATGTATGCATACATTGGTTTAGTTTAGGCTAGGTTCATTTAGCATTCTCTGATCACTACAAAATCAAACTATTTTTTAAATAATGGGGTATTTATTCTCATAAAACCCTATCTGTAGAAATGAGATAGTGCTTCTCTGTTTATCTGGGGAACCAAGGCACAGCAAGATTAATGTGAAATTTCTTTGGTTGTAAAAAGCCTGGTTTGAGCATATGTTTCCAGGCAGGCTTCTCAGCATAAGAAGTATCTAGAAGCCATTGCAGGAAGAGATCTGTATTAGGCCCAGTGAAAATAAAGTGCCCACCTTTGCAATTTTTGCCACTTATAATTCATCAGGTTACACCTGGGAGTAAGTTGAAAGGTATGTATTCATAAATGTAAGTGAAAGTCGAATTGTATCTAGATAATTAAGAACTTCAAATGAGTAAGTGTTTAATAATGAAAATCCAATCCAAGAAAGACTGGCTCAGAATGATGAAGGAAAACCAGAAAACTGTGCAAGTGGCTGCTCCCAATTGTGAGTAGCACCCAGTGCATCATGAACTGTTCATCCAAGAAGCTCTTGTGTGCCTTTCAAGAGCAGAGAGCACACACACTGAAATCGTCTATCTGTGCCCATTAGTGACCCTAGTCACATTAGTCACAGCATTATGAGAGCTTTGCTGATCTCATTGAATGTTACTTGCACCTCAAACTAAAAAATGATATAGAATTTCTTCAATGCTACAGAGTATGGGTGGCACCAATAATTCCCTTGAGGATTCAGAAAATAGAATAAGATAAAAGAAGTATTTCCATTCATTGAATGCATTGATGATCTGCAGTTTGCAGGAGCATATCTCAGATTCTGCAATTTTACTTAAAAATCTGTGGCTGGATTGAAGGCAGCAGCTCTGTGGTTTGAAGCCAGAGTAGGGCCATCTATTCCCCATTACCCCCACTGCAGCTCCCCACATGCTCCAGTAATGTATTAGAGAGCCTTCCCTTAGCAGTTTGCATGTGGATTGACTAGCAGTTAGTTGAGCTCATTCCTGTCTGACAGGTCTTTGAGAGATTAGCTAAAATCATTCTGTTCAGTTTCTAGTAGAGTAGAATCTCCTGGAGACCAAAAAGCACACTCACTAGACATTTATTGACAGATACTGCAGAGATAGAGGTCTTGAATTCCTTCATCAACCTTAAATACCCTCAATCATGACCTCCAAAGGAATGCAGAAGGTCTGCAATTACACCATCTCTGACATACCTTTCTCTTTGATGAATTTAGGGCTTCATTTCACAGGGCTATCAATCTAACAACTTTTTATCCAGTGCTAAATTTACTGAAGGTTGAAGGAAGTTGCTAACCATAATATTTGGATTTATGGACTCCCTCTTGTAAGACACGTTCTCTTTGAATATCACTGACTAGGAAAGGTGTTGTAATCCTGCAGTATGTCAAGCATTGTCCTGTGGTATAAGGTCTTCCTGTCCTAAAGAGTGTGCAGGCCAGAACTGCTCTTATCTTGGACAATGACACAGCTTCAGCCTGAAGTCGCATGTTCCTCCCCAGTTTCAACACTCACCCACTCCCTAAAATATATGTTCCTTACATTCCTTGCAGTTTTTCCCCTAACGACCACTTTCCAATTCTTATGACGCTTTAAGTCTGAACGAGGTGTCTCCTTTGAACCAGCAACTGCCTCAGATCCTCTCTTAACACTTGCTGCAGTTTACCCTCTGCATGACTGTGAGAGCGTAGATTTTTCTACGTAGCACAGTGATTCAGCAAAGTTTCTGCATCTGATTTCTGTGTTGACAAGCAGAACTGGGTTGAATAGTATGGCATGAGAAAGCCAGAGATTTCAGATATTACTGTATCAAATGTTCCTGTATCAAACTGAGACTTATTAGAAGTTTTTGAATACAAATCTACAGCAAAGTATCAGCAGAAGCCAAATATTTTGTATAAACTTTAACTGTTTCAATTTTAAAGCAATCACTCTAGAAAAAAGAAAGAATTCTTCATTTTCAAAAATGTCAATACAAACTGTTTAGATTATTTTGAAATTCTTTCAGGATACAAAATTAAAAAATGTTGAAATGCAGCCTTCCTCACAAAACAAACAAACATACAAACAAAACCCTTCTGGAAGTCAGTGAATTTCCACAAAATGTTATGGAAACACTTTCTGACCAGCATTACCAAACTTTATCTGCCCTCACTTTCTTCTGTGATGCTAATTCTGAACCAGTATAAACATATAGCTTTGGTTATGCCTGGTTAATTCCATTCTGCAACAAAGTCTGTGGATGAACCATGTTAGGTGCATTGATGTAGCCCATGAGAGGTCAAGCAAAGCTACTTCTGCCAGCGTGCTAGTACAGTGCATGCTGCGTAGCTGTGTTAGTCCTGTGCTGTGCTCTGCCTGCTGAGCCCTGTACATGGGGACTAGGTACAGCGCCAAGCTAACAGAGGTAGGTTGCTTCTGATATGCCAGCTGGGTTATTTAAAACCAGGGGATGTGAAGACACCGAATACTTCATTTTTCAGTGGCAATAAATCCTTTCTTTGTGTAGAGCAACACAGCTGAATCACAGCTTTGTATGGCTACAGGTACGAGGAAAATCTGAACTGAAACCAAGTACAGCTCTGGCTTCCTGTGTTTCAACAGGTATTCTGTTTAGCGCACTTTGAATTTCTTGATATTTGACAGACAGAACAAACAATTCTAGTTCCAGGTTTTGCCAAGTATTAGATATGCTCACAGTACACTAACAACCACACTCAACAGACAGAGACAAACCTAATTTTAAATGAAGGCTTTCTGTCTCACAGTTTGAGAGAAGTGCTGGGAAACCAGCACCTCGGGGGCAGCAGGGTCAAAGCAGAATAGCAGAGAATGATTCTTATTTAGCAAATAGCAAAAGACTAATTCCACAGTAGCTGCAGAACAGAAGCCATGCAGACGTATCTGTCAACACTGGGTTCTTGGAGGGCTGGAGTGCACCAGGAGGACAGGGGCCATTTTCAGTAGGATTTGCTGTGTCAGAATGGACAGCAGTAGACTACAGTGAAACATGTATTTGCTGTAGTTGAATTCTGACTGGACTTCTAAAATGTAGCATTATTTTTCAGTATTTACCCAAGACAGGCTGCAGCTTGCTTTTCAAATTGCCTTCGTGTCTGCTGTCAGAATCTAGTGAGAGCTGAAATGGCTAAAGAGGCAGCTGATGAATAAAAATTATTCATTTGTCCTTTGCTCAGTGGATCGGCAGCCTCCTTGCTCATATCTTACCAAATGACCAAAAATGAGGAAGGCAAGATACTGAAGACACTACTGAGGTCTAAGTGTTTCACAATGGGGACAGATGTTTCGCAAATGGGACAATGTTGGAAGCCACAGAATATTACTCAAAGCTAGCACTTACAGTCTGTTTCTTTGCAGCAGGAGTGCTCCTCTACTCCAGTCACCTGGGATGTTTGTTGGGTTATAGGACTTTTTTGGGGGTGGATATTTTATTACACTATGGTGTGCCTGGCTTCTAGCTGTGAACAGTGAGCAGTCTTGCAGGATCTCTGTGTTCTGGTGCTGTGTGTTTCTATGTGTGAAGTAATGTGGGAGAAAGGGGGTAGTGGAAAAAGTAATAGCCTTAAAACCATTTGGAAGGTGATTTAGTAAAAAAAGTCATGATTTGATAACTTTTCCTTCTGTTCCTTCCTTCCATTTCTCCTGTGTTCTGTCCTACTAGCAGAGGCACACTGGCATAAGCGCAAAGTGGATCAAACTGAGGTTTTCCTACTTGTATGCAAAGTTCTTTTTTACTTTAAAGAGAGGTTTTGTCATGAGAAGGCTGACTCTTACCCACATGGCCCTTCAGGTAATCTGAATACCTGCAACTCATTGATATCTCCTGTTGCTCTCACACTGAAGTGAATTTATTTTGTGTATTAGGCCTGGTACTACAACAGTTTGTGCTTAGTGGGATACCCACAGGATGCATCTCAGGATGCATTAGACACTGGCACTGGGTTGAAATGACCAAAGATTGGGTTATTAACCCATAAATGCATGTCTCTTTCTGTTTCCACAGCTCTGCTTGGACCAAGATATGTATCGAAGGTACATAAGTTGTGGAAGGGATGGGATGAAGGTGAGCAGGGATGAAAATGCAGATATGGCTTATTCTCCTTTTTTGTTTCCTACTCTTTGTTGGTTTCCCAGGCTTCATTCCTGATTCCAGGCCTGTGCAGGGAGAAAACACAGAGTGCCATATAAATGTTTATGTAACAATCACAATTTCATTTTACAGCTTCCTTCAGTCACTTTAACCCATGGCTCAAAGAGAGTCAAAGTGATGTCTTATTGCTATGACTTGGCAATTTTCTCATGGCTTTGTGTACCGATGTTGCACGTTGCTTAGATCAGATACTCTTGTCCTTAGGCTCAAGCCCTGAGAACAGTGATGATGGAAATGCCAGTACTGCCTCAATATGTCACTTCACATTGGTCTCCTGAGACAAGAATGCCACTTGTTTCCAGAAAGGCACAATAATTTGTGTCAGCTCGTTAAGTTGGCATACTGCTGATTCGGGCACTGAACTCTAACAGAGCACTTTGTCCCTACTCTGTAATGGCCTGTCCCTTGTATTGCCCAAGGGATAACTGGGATAAATTCCTGGAGGGAAAGGTCAAAGAACTCAGGAAAGATTGTTATTGTCAATCTGAATTAAAACTGATGTTGGAAATATAAGATTTGAATACTGCTTTGACTAACAAGAAGGAAAAAAAAGAATTTTTCTTGGGGAGTATGTGAAAGTATTGAAGTCAGCATAGAACGCAGTTGCTGCCTGTATAGAAGTCCCTAAGAAGGAAGGAAGGATTTAATAGATTAGGAATGGAACATGGTCACAGCTGTATTAATTAATTTTCGAGACTGAAAGGGGAAATCTTTATCAAAAATACCATAGGGAGAAAATGCTAAGTGACCAATGTGAGAGCTTAGGCCAAACAGTTTTGCAAGAGGCAGCAGGTAATACAAGAAGAGCTGATTCAAGGAGGTCAAGCAGAACAAGCTGGAGGATTTGTCTGTGGTTTTCGACAATGGGTAATATTAAGTGGTTTCTGACAAAAGTGTTTAGGACAGATGTTTGGGAGGGTGAATCCTGGAGTGTACTTCTTTATGGAACTAAGAAGGACTGAGTGCAGTGTTTTGTTAGCACTTTGTATCTGCTTGGGTTCCTTTAAACTGGTTGCTTTTCAGAAGCATGACTGACTGAGACTCGGGCAATGACAGAGGGGAGAGAGCAAGCTCATTCCTTCTGAGCCAAAACAACAGCTAAGTAATATGGACAAGGCTCCTCAATTTTGCAGAAAGGACATAATGTTGGGGGAAGGGAGGACACAGGCAGGGAAATATTTGCTTTTCAATAACATTCCTTTTGATCTCTTTGATATTAAATGAACTAACTTTTGCAGGTGAAAACTGCAGCACCAGTTTAATACAGGTGTAATTTTTATAACCTCTCTCCCATGCTTGCTTCACTTGCCTTTTCACCTTTCCTTTTTACTTTGAATACTTACAAATATGGCTAGATAAGCTGAAAATGCTCTAGCCATTCAGTCTTCCTATTAATTGTCAAATTAGAAATCCCTTCCATTTTCTGAGCACTGTATTTTGCTGAATATATTCTTTGTTTTGGTAGTATAAAAACATCTATGTAAAATCCTATTTTCAATTGCCTAGGATATAGCTATTGAGTCACACTTCTATTTTGCTATATCAAACAAAAAACTATTTGTTTGTGGGTTTATACATCTTTTCCTTTGGAACGAACTAGGAAAACAGGCTTTTCTGAGGAAATTAAAATTATATTGCAGAATCTTGCTAAAATGTAGTTGAAACTGAATAACCAGTTTATACAAAGAGAGAGATCTCTTGCTCAAATTTGCAAAACAATTCCAGAATAATTTTTTTTTTGAGCTGTGCACTCCCATGTCTGTGCCTTCTGTGCCAGCAACCCTTACTTCAATTACAGCTACAAAATACCCAGCCTGACTCTTCTAGGATGAGAAAATCCTGAAAACCATAAGAAAATGTGTTTGATAAAATTTCCCAACTTCTTGACAGTGATACACATGAATTTAGGGATTTCTAAACCAATATATCCCAAAAATCACTCATTTGAGATTCTATGGTTAATTGTTCTAAAAACACACATCAAAGTTAATGGTAGTCATCTCCTTCTGTCTTTAAATGTTGATAAAGTTTATGCTTACCATATGGAAGTTTGGACATAGACCTAAACTGGATTTTTTTCCTTGGTCTTCACAACCAGGAAAAATTGCTTTCAGTAGACCTTGATTGCCACAGCAGCTTCATTAATTCTTCTTTTGATTATTTCTGAGAGCAATGTTGGATATTGAAAGGGCTTCTGGGTGCATTAAGTATTCTTAGAGTGAGTGCAACTGAAGTGAGTGCACTGAAGACATACAATGTTGTTTAAACCTCTTTTTGATTCTACCACAGTCTCTCTCTCTCCTCACCTCTCAACATAAGAGTCAATTCAGATGTTTCCCTTGCATTTTATATTTAAAAAGCTATCAGTGACATTTCTTATTCAGTGTTTAATTAGATGCTGTTTTATACAGCAACTTCTGAGCTGAGAATGGGAAGATGACATAGTGAACTTTCAGAATGAGTAAAGTCAATGATCAAGGTGTCTGTTAATATACTTTCTATGTATTTGCATTACTTAGCTGCATAAGTAGTTACATTTAATAGGTATGTTTTCAGCACTTTGTTGCTAAATGAATCAATTTTGTATCTCTTCTGCTCTTCATTTAACTCTGTTCTTTATTTATTAATCTATATAAATCCTCAAGTAGCTTTCAATTGCTGTAGCAGTTTATGGAGACCTTCAAATAAGTTTGGAGTAGCTTTGAGTCTTTGAATTCATGCATTAAGTGGCCTTAATGAGAAAATTATGAAAATGGATGTATGCCTGATAAATACTGACCACCCTTAGCAAACTGGTGAGGGAGGCCTCCGTGTCCCTAGCACTAGCTTCCACTAAAAGAAGTCAGAGTTGTCACTAGCATGTCTTGTGGAAGGGAATATGTCACTCTTGACAAGGGCAGTTGGAAGTGGTGCTACTGCATGCTTAATATAATCCAAAAAATACCTACAGGAGGGTGTTGTGTGCCCCACAGCAGAAGTATATATTAAGCATGGTTTTCTCCCTGATAATTGCAGCGACTGGAGAAGCCCGAAGGTTACTAATGAACTGGGTTTTATGGTAGGTCTTCTGGTTCTCATACTGTTCTGGTAGGTATATATACATATATGACATTATAGATTTTTTTTTCTTTTCTTTCTTCCTTATATTTTCATTTGAGATGACTGATTGATATACTTTGCTTATAGAAAAAAAAAAAAACATTTTCAAACACCAATTAAACTCCGATATATTTATTTCATACTGTGAGCTAATTGTCTGGTGATCCCCCATAACATATTTTGATCTGTCTCTGAATCAGTGTACATTAGCATGTTCTAAAGTTTGAGCACAATCTTACTGGGAGACACTCCATAGAACTGCTGTTACAGGTTCAAGTTTATATTAGCACAGTCTAATATATGTAATCTTGCAGAAGACTACAAACACTTTTCACTAATCTAAACATCTTAATGCCCTTATCTAAATGTCTCTCTAGCTGGGATGGAAGTATTTAATAATGAGATTAAAATCATTCATAAAATTTTTTAACAGGAAACCATTTATGTTCAGACACTGGATATAAAACAAGTTTAGTCATGTTATAATGGACAGCATGATGCAGACAAGCATCTGACAAAACTTCTATTCTGTCTCATTTTGAGAAGTCTTCTCTTTCAGGGAGATGATTATGGAAGTCTACCAGTGGCAGATAATATGTGCAGCTAAGTACTGCCATGTATGGATTTGTTCAAGTGGTTAAGTATAAAAGTCTCTTTGCAGCCACAAAATCAGACTACAGATCCAGAGTATAGCCCAAACCAATGTGTCTGGGCAGGATCCTCTATCTAAAAGTATATTTGAGTGTGGCTGAGTATTCCAGAAAAAAGCTGGAATTATTATTAGCAAGAATATATACCACTAACATTGATGGTGTGTGTAAAATTGACTTTCTAAATCACTTGTGCCTATATAAATGTGTTCATGCCCCACTTCCATGTTTCTCATTTTCCAAGTGTGAAATCAGAGGGATTAATACATTTAATTAAGACACCAGGAATAGTGGACTTTGCTAGTGCAAATTAATTTGAAAGTAAAAACTTCCATTATTCCTTTTACTTGTTAGGATACACAGATTGATTTAATAATGTCCTTGAGACACAGAACTAACATTGCATCTAAGAGGGAAGTGTGACACAGAGTGTATATTAGCTGCAGATCCAATAGGTAACAAAAATATTCTGTTGCAGTGAGCAGAAAAGATCTTACTAAAGTGTGTGTGTGTGTATAGACTGAGGAAAACTATGTGTCATATTTGAGCACAACTGCTGAGTTTCTTTCTCCGTGGTCTAAACAAGATCTAGTCATTTACAGTTCCTCAGAGTTGTTCATAACTTTGGGAAGCTATGACTATTTTGTGTGAAACACTGTTCATCACATGCCCTCAGCTTTGTTGGATTTGAGATGGAATAGATACAGTGGAGTTTGAATTCAAATAAATTTGATGTATGTTTCTGACTTTAAGACTCTCTCTCAACACAATGGTCAGAAGTGGAAGAATTAAAGTGATTTTTTTCCCTTTTTTTCCTACAGATTAGTATTTTTGAAATGTTAGTGGAATGATATAATCCTCCAGAGATATTAAAAGAAGCAAACAAAGCTTTGGGTTTATCCTCCATCTACATCCTAAGATTAAACTGGATTTTAAAGATACTGAGACATCCAACACCTCCTGAGTTCTCAACTGACCCCTGTAGCAATGCAGTCTTCATGACAGGAGAGGGGGAGGTACAGAGTGGGTAGCAGTGGAGCTCAGGAAAAAGTGCCAAAGCCCATAGTCTCAGATGGCCCAAATGAGGGTTTGCTAGAGGGGCTATGCTGCTTTACATTTACTGAGGATTTTGTGCTTTAAAAAAATTCCTTTAAAACAAACATTTTCCATCATATGTCAGGTCACCTTTTCCTTCAGGTCAAATAAGAACTACAAAGCCAACTTCTTCCCATATTCTTTTACTGCTGAGCTTGCCTGGCACCTTTGATTAACAAAAGCAACCAAACTTGAGCCAAATGAAATAGCTACAAATCAAGGTTATATTCTGAACAGCGGAAAAACATCAGGATTTTTTTTTATTTATTTATTTATTTATTTACTATGGTTTGCATGAGTAAATGCAAATTATGAGAAACACTTGGTTTGCACAACTTTATCATTGGAATAATGCTACTATTAGCATGCATGTCACTTTACAGTGACTGTGGGAGCTTAATTTTTTTAATGTAAGGCTATTGAGAGCTCAGAGTAACTTTTCAGTGTGTTGTGAACGAAGGTAGTACACTGATATGATTCACAAAAACTATGAAATTCACCAGGAACCTTTCTAAGCACGTTTTCTTGAAGCCCTCTTTCCAAATCCAGGCATCAAACCTCAAGGTTCAGGGAAATATCCCGTTCAACTTCATGGTATTCTCGTGAAAAAAAAAAAAAAAAAAAAAAAAAAAGAGAGAGAGAGAGAGAGAGATGGGTACACTTAGTATTAACAGATATCACCTAAAGCATACATGGGGTTGGTGAGAGACCAAAATTAAATTTTTTTGTCTACGTAACTTCATACAAAGAGATGCATTACTCAGGAAACAGTATGCTACCCCAAAATATAGTCACTGGCTAGGTCTAGTCTAGTTTGACTTCACGAGATACAACAAGCCAAGAATATTGTCCTTTAGTACAGCTGTTGCAAGCTTGTGTGGAAGACTCTATTGTTTGTCAGTCCCCATTTCAGTATTTTATGGCAAGTGAAAGAACTTCTACAGAAAGGGTTGAGATCCCACTGAGCATCCTGAAACTTAGTACTTAAGGTACACTGGGAAAAGAACAGAATTCACATCTTTACTTGAGAATGGGCAGGTTTGTACTTGTGTCTCCTGCATGGAGAAGGAAAATGTTCTATTTCAACACTAAGTTTAAGATGGGGAGAGCACTTTTATTTTCTAGGCTGTCTGTGAGGGGATGATGTGCTCTGAGAATATCAAAAATTGCAGAGAAGTGTGACACATTCCGCATTCCTGTCAGGACTGGGACAGCTAGATGAGAGGCTCTCAATTTTTGACATGCTGCGTGGCCACTAACAAAAAGAAAGACAATGAAGGACATAGGGACATACAGGACCTGTGAAAAAGAAAATTGCAGTGGTACCTAACACAACAACTTTCCCATTTACAACCAAAGTCCTATGTACCTGTCCTCTGTTCTCTTCTTTTTCTAAGTGTATCTAAAACATGATCCTTGAGTTGAATTTTAAATTACAGGACCCTTTCTGTACTGTAAACTGTGGCTAGCATGGTGTTTTGGTAGCTGAAAACTGGCAATATGGTATGCAACTGAGAGTTGTGTCAACAACAATACCCTAATATTTCTGCTTCTTATCTGAAAAAAAAAAAATGTAGTCCAGGAGTTCCTATTAATTGTCCTTCACTTGAGATGTGGTAAGAGTCCCAGGGCTATAACCAAAGGCTGTGTTTGGGAAGGTACTTGATTACGTATGCTGTACTTTCATTTGAGATTTTAATGGCTATAACAAACTGGCAGAGACTTCAATATTACCCTTAGGCTGAGACAATCTAATTGAACAAAAACCAGCTCATTTCTCAGTTATTATCTATGTGATTGTCCAGCATGTACTAAATGCAAAGCTTTGGAAATTCAGCTTGGCTCTCTCTTGGGTTTTCCCATACAGAAACTACCTCAGTTACTCTGTGTTAAAGTGCTCAGCAAAATGGAGTGTCCTGTTTCTGGTCAGCTCCAAGACAACTACTATAATAAATAAAATTAATAATAAAGCTGAAGAATGAATGAAATCTGGACTTTTTACAAGGGCCTGTAGTGACATGACAAGGGAAATAGCCTTCAACTGAAAGATGGTGAGTTTAGATCAGCTGTTAGAAATAAATTCTTCACTGTGAGGGTAGTGCAGCACTGGAACAAGTTTTCTGGTGAAGTTGGGGATGCTCCATTACTAGAAGTGTTCAAGGCCAGGCTGGCTGGGGCTCTGAGCAACTTGGTCTAGTGGGAGGTGTCCCTGCCCTTGACAGGGGGGTTGGAAGTGGATGATCTTCAAGGTCCCTTCCAACCCAGACCATTCTATGATTCTGTGGTAATATAAGAGCCAACAATAGATGTCTGGGCTCCTGACTCATAATCAGAAGTTCCACTTACATATATATACTCCTTTTCCACTTTTATCACTGCTTCATGGGTGATGGGAATCCTTGGCAAGATATGCATATAGTAAGTGGAAAGCAAACACATCCATGATCAATGTACCCTTTGATATTGGTTTCCCAGACAATTTCTCTGGAAGTACTCTTGCTGAAAATTGCCATGACATGGAGCAAATTTACTTAGTTGTGGCAGAAGTGTGTATAGGAGTGGGAATACAGTTATGTGTATACAATCTGATTTGAGATTTCATCTAGTTATGATTCAGTCGTGCCACTTAATTACTGCATTCTCAGGTCTTCTGTAGTAGATGTGTTTTCTTAACCTACAGTCTCCAAGCTGCTAGACCAAGAATGCTTTTATAATTGAAAAGCTATTTGGGAATACTCCAATCTTTTTTTGAAGTGAAAACCACAGCACAGCATAGTAAGAAAGCAATTTATTCAAAGTCATTGGGGCAGGTCACTCTGTTTCAGATTGTCAGTGTGGTTTCAGTAGGTCTGGGTCTTTTTGATTAGAATTGGGGCAAGAGGGGAGTTGATTGTGATTTCATTGAATAGACTCCAGGTTGTGAGCTATTTCATCTGAAATACTCTTCACACAGCATTCAATTTGCAGCATGTAAGGTACATGATAGCTTCTCATACAGAATCCACATAATCTAAACATTAAGATAAATCACAAAGTGTTGTGCCTTGTGATCCACTCTATTCTGTCTCTTCTGAAAGTCAAGAAAACACTGAAAAAGAGTTTGCATGCCCTTTGGATATGAATTCACTACTCTTGTCTAAAATCATTATCAAACCTGTAGTTTTGGGAAAGGCACTCTAGCATAAAAACATGTTTTCTCTTGTTTTCAGCTCTCACACTTCTAAGCAAGAATCTATAAAATTAAATACTGTTATGGAAATTGAATGGCTTTCCTTTATTAAACAATGAAATCCATGTAACTACAATTTAGCCCATACAAGTTATTCCGACACTAATGAGGAGGAAACCCAATCCTTATCTGGGGAAATTCCAAGTTTGATTTATAAAATACATTGTGTCAAATGTATTAGAGCTACAGTATGTCTGATAGACACTTTAAATAGAATACAATTATGTGCATATTTAATGAAAATAAGGACAAAGAAATTTTGCCAAGTTTGCTTAGTGATTTGCGTCCTAACAGGTAATGGTTGCATCTATTTTCCTTGAGCTGTCTGGATATTGCCAGCTGATCCACTGTTTATTGCAAGTGGCTAGGAATCATTGAGTTAAAGAATTTTTAAGGTTGGAAAAGACCTCTAAGATTGAGTCCAACTGTTAAAGCAGCACCACTGTGTTCACTACTAGGCCATGTCCCCAAAGTGCCACATCCACATGCCTTTTGAACACTTCCAGGGATGGTGATTCCCATGGGCAGCCTGTTCCAATGCCTGACCACCCTTTTAGTTCAAAAACTTGTTCGGACGCAATTTTATTTTAGCCGTCTATAAAGTGTTAAGCTGCTCAGGAGTGTTTTGCAGCTGGCAGACTGAAGGCATTTGAGGTTGATGTTGTATGGATTGAGTATCTTCAAGTGACTGGGATTCAGGAGACTTTCCTTTTCTCCTCTAATGTCTCCATTCTGTCAAAAACTAGTTCGTGTATAAAATATGTAAAACAGCTGAGCTGTTGAAAGACCACTGGACAAAAGAGGACATATGGGGCACAGTTGTAAAACACAGTCCTTGCTGACACCCCAGCCTAGGTGCTGTTCAGGGGCAGGAATAATGTTGCACACTGGCCTATATGCCTTGAGGAGGGCCAGATACGAAGAGGGTATAAATAACAATTATCTTGAGTATGGGACAAAGGTGAAACACACTGGCGTTCATAGCTGCTGGCCACAGTGAGAGAAAACCTGACGACTACTACCTTTTTTTGCGAGAAAGGTGACAAGTTCTGTTCACAAAATTGTGCAGAGGAATATTTCAGTGATGGAGATACCTGAGAAAAAGAGAACATCCCAGGCAACAGGTGTTTTCTGTGGAGTCAAAGGCAGGTTGAGTAGTGGAACCACAAATGTCTAATTGTCTTATTATGTCTAATTATAATAATGTCTAATTCTTCAAGATGGGAGGAGAAATGTCTTGGGTGGAGGATGCCCAGACACTAGACGCTAAGCAGCTTAATCACCACCAGAACTCATTGTGCCTGTCTAGTGGAAAACACAAACTGGCGTACAATTTGTTTATCTCCAGAGTGACAGCTGAACAGGGGCATTGAAGATCTCAGTTGTGGATTTATGTCTTTAAAGTGATATTTATATAGTGTCAATCTAGCTGATAGCACATTATAAACTTTGAAAATGTTACATTACAGCCTTGATAGCTCAGCACTTGACAGAATTTTTCCTTCTAACTGAACTATTTTTATATATTAGGGAAGCAGAGAAGTAAAGAATGTGTGATGACCATTTTTTTCCTTAAATTTCCTTAAAAAACTCTTTGTGTATCCCCTTATTTATGAAAATTGAACAAAAGCATGGTGTAATTTATTTTTATAAATTATAATAATCATTATGTGATTTTTACATTTCATTTGCCCAGTTTTCTATTTATACAATGAAAAGAGAGATTAAGTATTGTCACTAGAGCTTCCAACTGGGCTCTGGAATTAGAGCTGTCCAGCTGGCTCTGACTCTTTTCACAAATAATAATGCTAAAATCTGAAGTCTAATAAGCTATGTTCCTGTTGCATATAAGAGAGGAGGCTGACAATCTGGTGGTTTGTTTTTCTTTTTTGGTTTGGTTTTTTTCATACCTGTTACCTGCAGGCTCTCTGCAGACAAGCAAAGTTTCCTAGCTGGCAGGAATAAAGCTGCTCTGAATAGATAAAGGACAGCAGTTGTGTAAAATTGTAGAGACTTTCTAGAGTAATCTGGGGTCTGCATATTCTGCAATTCTGAGAATTCTAAATTCAACTAGAAAATAATGAAATTTTTCAATGCCTGGAAAGATGAAAGAAATACAGGTTTAAAATACATATACCTGTACATACTCAATTGCAGGATACTTCTGATTAATAAATTGTTACAATGATAATTTATATTAATTCATTTTTGCCATGGTAGGTTTTTGAAACAGCAATCTAATAGGATACATTTAGTATCTTTTGTTAAGAAAGAAATTGGAATTAACTACAGGCTTTCTGTTTAGTGAAAAGTTTTGTTATTTCTAAATAATAAATTTTCTTACATTTTTAAACAAAAGAAGATATTTTAGGTTTCCTGCAAAATGAAATTTATGTAGAAAAGGTCTGAGGTCTTGGGCAAATTAAATTATTTTTTTGTTTCAGTGTTTAACTACCATCATGGCTAAAAAAGTTATTTTGTGTTTTTCAGTTCATTTCCAGCGCTTCTCATTCTCGCACTGAACACCACAGAGAAGACTCAGGGTCCATCATCTTTACACTCTCTCCTCAGGTATGTATATACATTAATAAGATCCCTCCTGAGCCTTATCTTCTCTAGGATAACCAGTTCCAGCTCTCTCAGCCTCTCCTTGTTTGACAGATGCTGCAGTACCTATTCCATCTTGCTGGACTCTTTCCAGGAAGTCATTGTCTTTCTTGCTTTGGGGCACTCAGAACTGGAGACATGACTCCAGCAGTGGCCTCACCGGTGCTAAGCAGAGATGAAGCTGACCATAGACTGAATATTATAACAATATAAATGGCTGGTTAAAGCTAAATTGTGCAAGGGCTAATGACAGAAACCCACACAGTTCTGATAAATATCATAGTCTTATAGTGGATGCCCTTTCCCTCCAACAATAGATTTATTCAGTTGTGTTGATGAAGAACAGAGTTTCAACCTCCCTTCTTGAACTTCTGGCACATATAGATCACTCTGAGAATTGGCTCCAGCCCCACACCTTGTCGAGCGCAATTACACTTAGATAGACTCAGACTTAAGGTAACAATTCTGTTAAGTCAATGCTTCTCAGATGTTAAAAACAACACACACACACAAATCAACAACGTACCAGTCACAAAATCTGAATGCAGAGTCAAATTGGGACTTTGATTGATATCAGTGGGGATATCAGCAGAGGCAACAATCTGATAACAAATCTTCACTTAAACAGACTGAGCCACCAATTACCACAGACACCTCAAATACAAAGTTTAACATCAAATTTGTACCCACACAGTTTTAAAGGACTTTAAAGCCATGTATTTTCCTTATTCTTTCAAATTTCAAAACAGAGATAAATTCAGTTTGCTATTTTTTGCTCTAGAATTGAACTTCTAATTTGTTCTCCTGTCTGCCCATCTTAATCTCCTCTCTTTTCCCTAGAAGCCAAAGTTTGCCATGACCTGAACTGACCCTGAGATACTTTTTTAAGTGCAAATGGCCTGAAATACAACTGGAACCATTGCTAAACATTTCTTCCAGATTGTTCTAAAAATGCCTGTAGATATAGAATCAAAATGTACTTGTCAAGGTCCTATCAGTCATCAACTACTAAGAATATTTTTGAAACAGTGGATCTTGGGACAGATTTAGACCAATGCTCATTAGCTTTTTAATTTTTAGATTTTAACAAAGTTAAAAAATACATGAAAATTAAGTACTATGAAGGCAGGGTGCATCCAGTAGTAGCTTTCCAGGACATATCAGAAGAAACTGCATCATTTCCGAGCATGTAGTTTGCTATTATACTCCCCAAATTCTTGTATTTTCACCCTAAATAGCAGCTCGTATTACTGTATGCTTTAGGAGATATTGATAGTCCAGCCAGGGAATTAGACACAGCTGGATCATTCTTAATTGCCCTGGCCTAAATGTTCGTTTGTAAGTGTGGGCAATTCACCAGCAGCTCATGTGTAGGGCTGGGAGGGTTTGGCCAGTATGCTGGTTTCAGAATTTTTAAAAAGATTAGCATAAGTTCCCCTGTGATCCTATGGGCAATGTAGTTGTCTCATAAAAAACTTGGTGATGATAATAATAAAGATGAGACGATAGACTGAAATTACCTTTGGTGAGATTGGATAGAAACAACACTGTATAATATTGGATAAATGGCAGATCAGAAGCACAGCAATGCTTCGTGAGGGCAGCTCTGCAACAATTTCATCCCTCCAGGCAACGTGTTTCTGACTTCAAGGACAAGGACCATGGTAGTCTCCTCTCCCCATATATTGACCCTTGCTTGGCTTTTTGTTTCTGGATTTGTTTGAGTTTTCTGTTTGCCTTCTTTTTTCCCTGTGACTAAGCATCTAATTTGAATCAACTGTGGGAGAAGAGAGGATTGAAGGTAACATAGTGCTTTTTATTATTCAGGTTGTCGTTAATTGCTGTTTTCAGTTCACAACATTTAAATGAAATATTCACGCAATTGGGCCAGTTGTAATTCAACCAGAAACCCATCCAACTACCCTGAGGAATCCCATCAGGGCTCCTTATGCAGCAAGAAAGAATTTTAATTAGAAATTTGAAATAAGCTTTCCTCCAGTTTTGCCAGGAACAAAATGGGCTGGTGCTTAGTGCCTTCATTTAGGGAATTAAAGCCTTTGAAAAAAAAAAAAAAAAAAAACCTAGCATTTAAAGAAACCTCTAGAATTTAAGATTGTGATAAATGGGCCTGTATTTGCACTTTCTGGTAAGTCCCAGTGAAGAATATGAATGTCTTGCAAACACATTTCTAGGTGTAAAGTACATTACCACTTCTGCTGTATCTGCATTTTTTAAAGTTCTTATACTAAAAAATTATGAAATATTTAGTTGTACACAAAGCTATCTTTGAAGATGCAACTACTAAAAAATAGGAGGTAGAGAGCAATACGAATGGCTAAATTACTATTTAGGCCTTTTAAATAGGACACATGGTATTAGCCTTGAGAGGTGTTTGGAACTGCTAGAATAATTGCAGGAAGGTGCTCTCTCTGGCTACAGGACAAGAGGTGAAGCAACAGCTTCAGTTCCCATGATTCAGAAATCATGATTGTTAAAATAGTCACTGATTTTGAGGTGTATGTCTTAACTTCAATGAACAGGGGGAGGGTAGCAGGGGAAGTTACTTGACTCTGCTCTAAATTGTTGTAGAGTAAGCCAATCTGGCTTTCTGCTCTTTAGTAACTTTGGCAGCTTGGAAACTTCCTGAACAAAACTGGTTCTGGTATCTCTGTAGCATTTGGTTTGTATTGTAAATGTGGGTACAGCCCCAGGCTGGACTCCATTACAACAGCATTTAGCACCCCACTCTTAAACCAGAGTAATACAGTCACTAGGTGGCAGATAAACAGCAAGGTGAGGGGTTTATTTGGCTTCTGTTGTTTGGTTGGTTTGTTTAGGTTTTTTTGTGTGTCTTGGGTTATAAGTTTTTGGGTGGGTTGATTGTTTTTTCTTTTTGCTTGTTTGTTGGGGTTTAGGCTTGGGGTTAGGCTTTGTTTGTTTGTTTGGGGGAGGGATTTTTACTTTGATGGTTTTTTCATGCTCTCGCTTAACTGTTTTAACAGAGCTTGGAGGGAAATTAAATTAAACTGCCTCACATTAGACTGCTTTTGCTTTTGCTTCCTGACCTTTAGGTCCATGGTTTGTTTTCCTTCTAATCTCTTTCTTAAAAACACCTTTCAAAAAAAAAAAAAAAAAACACAAACAAACAAAAAAAACCCGAGCTGAACAGAGAAATCTTTCCTTCAGCCTAAAATGTAGTAGCCTAAAATGTAGTAGCCTAAAGTGGACACTTGCAGACCACAGCCCAGCCCATTAGCTCATTTTGACATGTTTTTCCTAGCTTTGCTACCCTGGAAACATAGTGGGTTTTGTCTATAACATTTGCATTTAATTAGAGTGACAAGCACGCTAGGACTGTTTTGGAGGCTTCCCGAGGCTGTTTGCTCAAGGGTACTGACTTTGTCAGTGAGATCCAGGACTTGCATCTCACTGTTCTGCACCTGCACCAAAGTGGTCAATTGCTTCAGACTCTTCAGAAGGACATGTGGGAAAGAACAATACAGTAGGTATTACAATTGTAGGTAGTAATTTACGTACACTGACAACAGCTCCACTGACCAGACTTACACTGGCAGCTGATGATCTATGATATTTGGATACTGTCCTAGTAAGAAATATCCTGCTGTCCTAGCCTTACTCCTAAGATAATTGTCTTTCTCTGTGCTCCAAAACTGTTAAGAATAAGCTTCCACTTCTAATGCTTTTCTCCTGCTCCTCAGGATGCTTAGAGCTCAACTAGGGTTAAAATGAGCCTGATTATATGCATGTGAGGGTGAGTCTGAAATACAGGTAAGATAAAAAAGGAAGTACTGTTTTAGTTTGTACTGGTTTAGTATAAGTAAGGGCTTGATCACAGATATTTCTGCTGCATTTTTGACATGTCTTTTTTCTCCGCTTCTCCATACAACCTACTTGGGGTACGTGTCTCGGGGACACACTTAACGAAAGTCAGGAGCAAGGTTTTGTGTTAGAACATGAGGTCCACTTTATAAGGCATTTGTCTTGTTTTCATGTTTAGAAAGAGGACTTGCTAATAGAGCTCGATAATTCATTGGGCTATATGTTACAATTTTTTTTCTGACTAAAAGTATTCTCATTTCACAAAGATTATGCAGTTTGGTTTTGCATAGAAACAATATTAGCTAAAAACCAGTTAAACTCTTGACATAGAAAATGAATGTATTTGTATGGCAACTACATTTATTAAGAGAATAAGTTTCCCTTCAGGGCCATCTCACTGATTTTACAACCAGTTTCACATTTCATTCCAGTTCTTTGGAGCATGATATCTCAAATATTTTACAGAAATTACTGCAAAATGTTTAGTAAGTTGTGCTTGAAAATCAGCATGTTTAGTTCACCCCATTTCAAAAAGACTTATGATCATGTTTAAACTGTAGTTAAAGTATAACATTTTTTACAGCACTCTGAGCTAGAGCAGGTGTCTCAGTTCAGAATGCAGAGCAGAAGATCCAGTTGTAATCACTATTATACTCCAAAGGTTGTTTTTAATTTAGAAGATCAAAGTGATTTTAATGAAAAGGGGAAAGTTTATTTAAGCAAAAGCTCTTACTCTAAAAAAAGTTCAGACATTATAATCCCAAGGGAGTTCTCTTTAAAAATTCTTAAGGAAATAATGAAGAGCAGAAAGAAAGGTTCAGGTTTTAAAGAAATCTACTGAAATTTAGCAGTCTGTAGAAGAAGAGAAGTTATAGTCATGGAAATTAAAGTTCTCTACATATTGTCTACCTCTACCTCTTTTGCTGTTTTGTCTATCGGGCATCTCTGTGTTTCCTCCAGGGATTCTCCAGATTGCATAGAACAGAAATTTTATTATCACAGTCTGTCATCATAACACTCAGTCCCTGTCAATTATACTGGTGACTTAGGGAAAAGATAATCCTTACAAATGATATCTGACGGAGGGATTTAAATACTCAGCTAAAAAAATAATGACAACTCTCATCACTCTGAAACCAAAGTTTCGGTCTTTTTCCTTAACCTTTTTAGCTACAGTATGTAATAGTAATACAGACAGTGCTGCAGTTAAAAACACTGTAGCTTCTGTTGTTATTGGATCAATTTGCTCTCCATCCTCAAACATCAATGACTTTTCTTTCGTACTGAAGGGATTGATTCAATGCTTATCCTTGAAGCTACATGATGTAACTACAGAAAAGGTAAACATGATTGCCACTCTTGGATCACTGCTTATCTTCAGATAATATGATGGGACAAGTACTGTCGTTATATGCAGAGAAAATGCCATTTAAAGTCTCTATCAACATACTAATTCCGGACTAGAATTAGCTGCAGTAGCAAAAACAGCTTTCAGGCTGAATACGAAATCTTTTCTCTTGTCTGCTTAAGCAGGGAGTAGGTTGTCAGTTCGTACTTTCCTCAATATATGTAAAGTAATAATAGTGATATGCCTAGAGATTATCATACAGAGTTTTCTTTGACAGCTGGGAGCAGCTGCACTATAAACAAAGAAGGCGCAGAAGCAAGGCTGTTGAGCCAGACCAATGCACATTGTGTGTTCCCTGGAGAAACTAATCTCTTCTGCTACTTCCCATTGCTCAGTTTACCCAGCATGTCTCAAGCCATGTCTAATTACCATTTCTACTTTGATTCAGTCCAAAGAGGCATTATTATATCAGACAAAGCGTGCATCCTATTTCTGTGTTAGTCATGTATTACTTCTGTTCTTCTCCTTCCACCTGAGCTTTTACCAAATCTCTTCCCTCAGCTGTACCTCACTTGACTCACAGCTTTGCATGTGAATGCACATTTCCAGCTCACTCAAATGGCCTTTGATGCTTCATGGTATTTTTTTACAAATTGTAGAATACATTTTCTATTTAAGTTTCTGTTATTTCTTGCTACCTTCTCTTATCTATGCTTCTTTTTTTTCCTGTCGCTGAGACATACTGTAGGCATGAAAACTTGATCTTATCCATTTCCCTTGGAACTATGCTATTTATGTGTGGCCTGTATAGCTGTACACAAACAGCACTTATGAAATAGGAACCATGATGAGTACGTCTCCAAGTCAATCTAAAGAATGCAAAGTATTTCTTCTGGTTATACTGGGGTTACCTTTTCATCTTAGTAAAACAGTATGCTTGTTCTTTCCAAGATACTTCTTTGAGAACTAGCTGATATGAAGGACAGTGCAAGACTAGCATAACTGGTTTTTGAGCTCTCGAGCCACCAAACCTAATCTCTTCTGCTAATCTGCTTCTACACAAACCTGCAGTTATATCCCATGAGTGAAATACAGAGACAGGAGGAAGCACCTCTTTGCATATCAACTGTTTTGAATCATGCTGGCACTTGGCCTGAGTCATCTTTCATCACTGTGAATTCAAAGCTGGCAAATCTGAAACACCTCAGCATTAAAGACAGACATAAAAAGCTCTGTCATTGTCACTGACAATTAATTAACATTATTCTCTTCCTTTAGAATCCCAGAAGCACCTTCACTATTTGGCTTTAGCTGAAGTTGGGAGAAAAATCGGTAAGGAAGATCAAGAAGAAACTGGAATTAAAATAATTTTATAATTTCAAAGAACTACTGGCCCCATAAAGATTCTGCTCTGAGTTACTACCAGGAGGCAAATCCATAATGTATAATAAATGCACCAGATCTCCCACACTAACCTATCTCCTATTTTCTCTATATCCAATGTTTTCTGAAAAATGAAAAGGAAGTAGACATACATATGATTAAATTTTTAAGATGTGAGCCTCCATTTTCTGAAGTCAATCAGGCATGTCCCAAAATATGGAAGAAACCTCTTGGCCTTTTCAAGATTTTAAGAGTTTCATTTATTTCTGCATTATACCATCTAACTGTAAGAGGTCTCTGGATCGTTTTCCTTGATACTTTAAAGAGCTGGAAGTATGGATGAAAAGTTCAGTGTGAAGTGTATTAAGCTTCATATTCCATATCTAGTTTGTGGTTTTAAAGACAGGTCTTTTGAATTTTTGTGATGTCATCATAGATTGTGATACTGAATAATGAATTACTTTACCCTACAGGTCAATGCAACAGAAGACTTCTTGATCTTGGACAAAATCTTGCTGAACTACAACATCTTATCCTGAATATCTGGTCTAGCCTACATACTGTAGCCTCCCTTTTAGAGAGGAAGATACCTACAGGGGTGAGACACTTGTTTCAGTAAGGTTATTGATTGATTTGTAGAGTCTCAGAAGATTCTGCACTTATGCTAAGTGAGCTCTGTACTTAGCTGAGGATCATACTCCCAGAATGCTAGATGCTGATCTGCATAAAAGAACTCTTTTAGATAGAGAAATATCTCCCCCACCATGCTCCCCCTCTCAGAAAAAAAAAAAAAAGAAAATTAAAAAAGCTAGATGCAATTGTTGGTTTCTAGCAAACTTTTACTACAGTCTGATTAGTACAGAGGGCTTCTTGAGTGTTAAAATGTTTTAATCCAATGAAAGTGAAGATCATGCATCACATGTATCAAACTCTTACGTATCACAGCTTTAGCCCATCAGTTGCTCACAGTTTTTTTTTTTACTTTTCCAATTGTAACAACTTCCTGTACTCTTTGGAGGGCATAATAGCAACTTCTAAGTTTTCATTTTGTGTATTAGTGTATTGATAAGTCATGTGGCTAGCAATTCTGTTCTTTCTGTCCTATTTGGATACAATCTTTCCTTAAAATATTCTCTCAGAGACAGTAACCCGATCTTGCCTGTCACAGAAGAGTGTGAAATGTTCACTGACTTGGGAAATTTCAGAAAATTCTGTAAACGTGTACTTTTTACTTACCTTAATGTTCAAGGAATATCTTGAAGTGATCTGGGTGATGAGAACGAAACTGATGATGAATATTTGATTTCCAGAGGTAGCTGTTCTTCCAACCACAGTTGATTTCAAAAAGGACGGTAATAGCTGATATTCTGGATAACTCCTTGAAAGGAAAGGAAATCAAGGCAAACAGGGTTGTTACCTGTTTTCTAGACTAATGCATATCCCCACTCAGGCCCAAAAGTGGTTAAAATAGAATGTGACACAAAAGATATTAAAGACTAGACCATAGCTGCCCATGATTGTTCTGGCAGGCCAAACTAGTAAAACTTCAGGTGGGGATGAGATGTGAAGTATATATCTGTCTTCTAAACTTTAAAAAACGATTGCTTCGTTTCTCATTGCAAAAGGCTGCTCCTTCAGTTGTCATAAAATTATTTTTAAAAACAAAGGGCAGAGAATTAAGGCACATTATGGAGTCCTGTATTTAGTGGGGGCCAAAAGATTACATAGTATTTGCAGGCTTGTGCTTTTCCCTACACATATGCATTCTCTGTGTCATTCCCCTTCATAGCACCATGGGCTCTCTGTGGCTGTGGAAGACAGAGTTCTAGAAAACTTTTCACCGGGAGAAGGTTGATATTGTTTTAAGTATAAGACTTGAATTTGGCTGGGTTTATTTGTTTTGGTTATGCAGACTAATCAGTCCCTACTGATAGGTATGCATAACAACAGAAGTTACAGTATCAATTTCGTTCTTGTATTCTGAGTATACAGACACATCAATTTTTTTGATTCAAACACCCAGATAAAGATTTAGTTTTGACTCTCTACTCCCCAGTGTCTTAAGCATTTTAATAACAAGCGACAAAATACATGGCCAGAAGAAAAGGTTTATGGACTACAAGGCAGTAGAATGTTTACAGCAAATATAGTGTATTATGGCTTGCTTCCCTAAACCCAGGAATAAATAGGACATGACAAATTATATAGCAATTCTTTTACTCTTAGTGTACTTCCTTCTGTGTCCTGTAAAGCTGTAGATGGGCCTGTTTGATTATGGTTTGACAAGATGAACTGTTTTTACTTTTCAAATTTGTGGCTACTAGATGTGTAAAAGAATAAGGTCATTTCTAGGAATCCAGTTGTTCTACTTAACAACAACATAATTTTACCAATTGATACGTCAATTTATTTAAACATTACCTCCTACTGCAGTAGCCTGGAACTGAACCTGTTGTCTTTTTTGTGTTTCCAGTTGCTGACTGTGAATCAGTATTGACTTGCTTATTAATCAGTAAGATAGGGACATTCATGAGTCGATCCATAAATCACTCCATCCTGTATCAGTCAAACACAGTGGTATGCAGAGAACATACATACCTGGGACAAGCAGTGCTGAAACAGAAGCCTTTTCAAGGAAAAGAAAATATAAAGGCATTGATAAAGATATAGAAACACGAGTAATACAGGTACCTCACTTTGGATGAAGATAATAGAACTTTTCTGGGTATGCTCAGCTGCTACACCAATTCCCCTCTTCAGGTCTCAATCAATTAGCTGTCCCTTGAAACATTAAACTCAGGGTGTGCTTCCATTAGCATGTGTTGCTGAAATGAGCAACTCTTGAACGAAACAGCTGTCTTCAGCATATACTTGAAAGTAGTATTTTAAGTCCTTACTGAGCTTTATGTTTAAAAAAAGAAATTGCCCACAACAACAAAATTTAGGGAAGCTCATTCCTTTTTCATCTGAAACTTGTTCAAACCACCTTTCTTTTTTCCCAAAAAAACTCGCTCATAAAATAGACATGAGTAAATCTGATAAGCATTTGACAGCACTCTTTGAATATTCCTTTGTACTAAGAAGATACATTTGCTGCCAGAGTTTCCTGTGCTAGAAAGAAGAGTCAATTGCAGAAGGAAATTAGAAGCTGACATAAAGGTCAGAGAGTAGGTGAACAAGGGAAGGGAACCTCTGAAATTACCAGCTATTGCAATTAAGGTCTGATAGTCCTTCTTCTCTGGGTCATAGGATCTGTAGCAGTTTTGATAAATGTTTTAAATTTTATAACAGATCTATCAAGGGTAGCAATGGCAGAGGAAAAACTCTTTACAAAATCACTTACAAGAAAGGAGTCAAAAAGTTCCTTCAGTTTCCTTAACCTCAGTGAATCTGGGTAATTCAACTGTCACTCTCAGCCTCGAAGTTCTTCACTTCAAATATTTGCCAAGCTACTGGCTAAATCTATATATATACTGTCACATTTGACAGAAGATTTAAAGTTTCAGATTTCAGCATGAGCAACCCTTGATTTAGGATGCTAAATCATGAAAGAATACATCACATTAGATTTCATCTAGGACAGATTTAATGAAGATTGAACCCTATTGAAATTCTAGGCATACTTCATATTCAAAATCCCCCTATTTCATTAGTGTGCTGTGTGAAACACTCTCTGTGTTCAAAACAAATAACTGCTTTTTCACTGTTTGGAAGTGGGTAAAGTGACATCAAAAGAGAATACTGCTATAATGGTAAACAAGGCAGTGAGAACAAAAGCCTACACAATAAAAAGGAGTTAAAAAGAACAGCAATCTTGCACTATTAGGGTGGTCATATTAACCCCCTGTATTAACCCTCTTAATTTGCATTCACATTACTACTGTAAAACCTAGTTGCTGGATCATATGTTATTATGTTATTCCATTATTATATTGGATCATATGTTATTATGTTATTCCATTATTACAAAGCTCCCAAGTGACACAGAACTCTGGAGTTCTTTCTGAATGACAAAAAGAAGTGAGGGGTGGGAAAAAGGGATTACAGTTAAGGAAGTCCTCCCTTTTCCTTGTAGCTGAACAGAATAATCTGTGCATTTTTATAATACTGTTGCAGGATTGCTGTGTGGAAAATCACCTCCTTAAAGCATTAGCCAAAACTACAACACAGCAAAATCTAGGTCTGGGTCATGTGCAAATCAGTCACCCAATAAAAAGGTAAAACACTAAAGCCTGTCAAGCCCAGGTAAAGCATGGATAGCATTTTAAGAACAACAGGTTAGGAGAAGATCCTGTGTACAGTGATAGAGGGGGCACACAGAGTGACTGCAGTAGCAGATCCGCAGTCTAGAGGGGAACTTGTTTTTTTCCTTAGGTATCAGAATGCAGAGTTGGAAGAAAAGGTATAAAATTAAACCCAAAAGTCTTTAGGAAACAACAAGGATGAAACATAATGGCTGCTTTGAATAAGTAGTTAAGATTCCTGAACATAAAAGTGCAATCACTCAATCCCCCACACTAAAAAAAAAAAAAACAAAAAAAAAAACCAACCCACAACACAAAACAGGAGAAATTTGATCTATAAGATCATAAACTTGGTGGAGAAACACAGAGAGAGAGAGCTGAAAAGCTTTGCTGTCTCCAAGCAAGACTGTTTTAGGCAAATAAGAATTGGGGACAAGAGCAGTGTCAATTGTCTGGCTATACCGGTCAAGTCTATTTTCTATACTTCTCCTGTGACAGACACCAGAGCAGAATTCACTAAGCAGCACTTAATAAATAATGTATGATGTTAGAAATATTACCACCATTCTTAACCTACATTTTTCATACCAGTCTCCACTAATGCATTGACACATGTACTGTAAGAAGAAATAATGAAGAACTAATCCTGTAGTTTTATAAGACTATCATCCCAAGTGATTGCTTATAAAATTAATTGGGCATAATTTTTTTAGAAAAGAACATTATTTGTGTTGGTCATTATTTGCTTTCACTTTTAAGCATGTCTTTACATGCTATGACACAAGGCATAAGCAGGATACAATTTAGACTCATGTACATGATCAATGTATCCTTTTCCTTATGCCTGTGTCTATTTTAGATGTATACATTGATACATAAGAAAAATGTTTCATACATAAGAAATACATCAGATATATAAGAAAAATCTTTCCTTTGACTTGCAAACCCCACAATTAATACATAACAGAATAATCTCTCTTAAAATTTAGTCAATCTTTTCAATTATTATTTAGTCATTAGTTCTTATTTTAAGTAAAAGTACACTACGTTTTACTTTAAAAACAAATAAACAAACAACAATAAACCAAACCAAAAAAAAACATTTATCTGAGCACTCTCTTTTGACTTTGTCCCCCTCTGTACCCATGCTGATGTTCTAGGAGAATGTCACTATTTCACACAGAAATTATGAGCAATCCACCAGAACAATCTAGATGCACTGATTTTTCCAAAGATTCTTGCGACTGATCATTTAAATTCTGGAATCTGTTTCAAATCTGCATGATCTTCCATGGAAGAATGATTGAGAGTTTTTTGTATGTTTGCTTATAAAGAGTGCTCTCCTCTGGAGCAGTCTCCAAGCTGATTAAGCCCAAGTGCCCCAATTCCTTGAAGCAAAGCCTGACAACTGCATTTTCCTCATACCTTCCACAGAAGTCAACAGAAGGCAGAGAGAGTGGCTGCTCATCTTCATGAGCAGTTGCTATCTTAAATGCCAATGCAGGGTAGAGCTAAAAAGCACTTTACATCTCATTTAGAAGTTCAGCTGTCAAGTCTGTGGAGACTCTTCCTGGGCATTATAACTTCTTGGTGTTTTTCTTCTTTGACAGGTAGCACACAGTATCTAAAAGCCTCCTTTCTCTCACCATCAGTCTAGCATGCATCTCCCTAGAGTCCTTTCTCCTCAGGAAGATGGCAGCTGCTTGCTAAAGCCCTTAGACCACATCAGGGAAGGGGGAATTAAATATACCTTGTGCGTGATAAAGGCAGGGGCAGGGGGAGGGCACCTTCTGTTACTGGAGCCTGCAGAGAGTTCCAATAAGAGTTCCAACTGGGGAGTAACACAAGAAACAAACCCTCTCATTTCACTGAGACTTACAGAGATAGTAACAGCTGCAAAGAGCTTAGAGAAGAAGACACAGCAGTATTTGCAATAAAATGTAAATTGAGCTCTAGGGGACAGATGAGAATTAGACCAAAAGCCATTTTTGACCTAAAATCTTAGACAAAAGCAAAAAAATCAGGGCAGAATAAATCTTCACAGGGCTGCCCACCCCCTTCCCAATACACACATGTGCACACCTGCAGAGAGATCTGAGTTATGCAATGAAAAGTTAGAGGGGAGTTTCAGAACGAAATTAACAGGGTCGTAGCCTACACTCCTGCTGTAGGCAGATACACTGACAGTAATGGGAATGCAGGGGCATGAGAGAAAGTGCTACAAAGGCACAGGTGAAATTAACATGAAGTGAATAGGTCAGATTTGCTATAGGGGTCAATCAGATATTTTTCATTCTGTGTTAGAATAAAACTACTTAATTTCTGCACAAAGTCCTAATCCTTCATTTTACAACTGATGCTGGCCATGGCACCTAGCCACCAAACTTGTAAACAAGATATTAAACACAGCATCGTTTCTACACCAGAAGATTACAATGACTCACTAGGCACCAAGTATTTTCTGCAGTTCCCTGGTATGTGTATCAACATCATGCAACTTGTGATTAAAAACATTGCTTCTCATTTTAGATGGATCCTTCTCCAAGAGTTAACTCTGAAAAGTTCTTAAGTAATATACAAGCAGAGAAACAAGCATTTAAATAAAAAGCACTTTGCCTTTAATAGGTTAGTACTCAGAGCCACACACAGACTGTACACAGTCCTGAGCAGTGGACTTTTCCACCTCATCAATTTCTCCCTCTCCCTGGGCCCCTTACTTGTATTTAACTTGAACTTTGAGGTGTGACAATCTTGTTTCAAACCTTAAAGCACCAATCCTATGCAATTAGAAACGGTTAAACAGTGTTGATTACATTGCTGGCCCAGGACCAGAGAGTCACTTCTCATCCCAGCTGAGTACAGACTAGCACATTTTTTAAGCTCTGTAATTTCAATTAAGATTTATAGATATTAGTGACAATAGGAATAGGATGGGGGGGGACAAAAGTACTCAAACTGCTATGGGAGCCTCTTAACTAAGCTCTAAATATACCCAGGCTCACATAAAAGTATTTAATTTACTGATTAATGAATTCTCATATATGGTGCTAAATTCTAATTCAACAAAAGCTGCTCCAGGGTCCGGAGAATAAGCACTGGAAATGCTTTATGCTCTCTGCATTCTGCAGAGGTGGGAAACCTGCTGAGGTCTGTCCAAAGCACTTAACCTTACAGGAATCCAGCTTCTTTGTTCTGTGATATTGGCTGTCCTTCAGTCTCAGATGGGAGTGGTATATACTTTCCTCAAAAATATGAAATTTCAGTCAATAGAAAACATAGGCTTGAACATTACTACGGTGCAGTAACAATAAAATTTTCCATGAGTAATACAAGAGATGACTTCTATATTGAATGAACAAACTCAGAAAAAGAAGAAATGTGAAGCAACAATATTATGGTCTCCGGTTAAAAGCAATTTCATTGTGCATCCAAGTGTTCACAATGGCAGAACGTAGCAGAACAGACAGATGAAGTTGAGACCACTGTCATATTTGATTAATATTGCAATTCCAAATGAATAAAACAATAAAAATGATTAAATTAGTTTCAGTGGATCAGGAGCCAGGAAAAATAGAGTACAACCACAGTTCCATGAATACTGACAGGAACCCATGATTTGTACATTTCTAGCTATTCATGGATGTGTCAAATCTGTCATGAGGCCTACCCCCAATAAATGTTATGAAGAGCATTCTGCATTAAAAAAATAAACATCCAAAACACATCCAACTGACAAGAAGGAGCATAAGGAGAGTGATACATATTCCTGGGAATAACGTCTAGTATATCATGAAAAGACCCGTCCTAGTTTGAGGGAGAACTAAGATATTATGCTGGCCAAGAAATAATCCCTCTCCTTTTAAATTTAGAAAACAGAACTTT
>JAWWMO010000174.1:22920121-22964856 GCA_035047845.1 Dendrocincla fuliginosa
ACTCACGGATGAAAGCAGTCGAGTTCGAGAAGGGAAAAAAGGGAACACAAATTCAGTATCCAGTGGTGCTGGAATCCAAGTGTGTGTATCCCCGTCCTCTCTGCTTCGCCGAGTGCCGGGCTCCCTGACCTGCGCAGAAAGCCAGAAATACCAACCCCTTCCCCCTTTCTCCCCTGCTGGGGGAAGATCAAAACAAAGCCCTGGCCAAGGCAGATAATATCAGCATATGCATGCCTTTTGTCTCTTTTGTTAAGCATCTTTACCGACGCTGAGGTGTGGCTCCAAGCTTTTTTGGAAGGAATTCCACTTAGATTTGAAACTCTAACAGCACCATAGGAGACCAAGACACTGTGGTCAATGAGTAAGCTTTACATAAAGAAAAGGGAGGAAAAAACCCATGCAGATGAAAGAGCAAGAAATGTGATCACTACAGCAACCACGTTCTGCAATAGAAGGGGAATAAAAGAGGAATGATGTTGCAGGTCTAACTGCGCCTTAGGCCCATTGAGTCTCAAGCATGCCCATTAGGTAGGAGCCACAGCTTCTCTTCCTCCCTTGCCTAACAATTTCGTCCTGCTGCGATTTGTCAGCATGTTAAGATCTGGCCAATAAGATAATACATATGCCGCTTTTTAGACCTCTTTCTATGGGAACCTGTAATGTTACTTAAATAAAAACTCAGCTTCCATTCAAAGACAGAGTTTATTCAACGGTCCAAAGAATCCTTAAATTCTGGATGCCAGCTTAACACAAAGCACCTTTTTACAACATTTTGTCCAAACACTCAATCTAATGGCAATTTGAGTAATACCAGCTGACTTCCATCTTTGGGCTAAGACAGACACTTACTGTTCCTGTATTTTTTTATCAGCTTTAATTTGCTCATAACCTGTTCACTTACTTCTTTCTTCAGTCAGCATTTTTTGTCACTAGGATCCATTCATCCTGGGGTTTCCTGTAGAAATGATGCAGAGGCAGGAAAGGCTGTTCCAAGTCAATACTTCTCCTGTTGTTTTCTAGAGCCTTGCTATGCATTTCCTTGTGATTTTCTACTGTGATTATTGTCAGCCAAGCAGATAACCCACAGGGAATGAGATACACAAACATGTTCCTTTTTAGGTGCATATAACTTACTTTTCCTGTCGAGGTTGGAAAGTACAAACAGTAACACACCAGACCTGCAGGCAGAAGGGCAGAGTGTATGTTTCTGCATACTCTGAACAAAATAAGCAAATAAACTAGCAAATGTTAAACGTATCAAAATTCTCTATCCAACAATGTTGTTAAATCAGATCCACCTACTTGCATGCGCTTGGGGAGTGAGATGTTACTTTGTCAAGCTTAACAAAACTCAGCATTTTCTCAGTTGGGGCTCTTAAAAGGAAGCATTAAATGGATTTTGGCATGTAGAGTATTATGAAGAGTGGCTCTCTTGCAATCCCATTTAGCATGCATCAGTTGTTATGGATGCCACTGGGATTATACTGACTTCCAGAAGTGTTTCAATAGGAACTGTATGATTGTTTGTAGCAGAGTGATTGCAGGAAAAATTCCATTACTAAAGGAAACACACAAAACAAAACCAAGAACAACAACAGCAACAGCAACAAAGAAAGAAAACAAAGATATTCACACCAAAAAATTGTGCAAAGAAATATCAAAATCTGGAAACATTTCCAAACAAATAATTACCAGAGAAAATACCATTCAATCTGAGATTTGCTGACATCCAAATCCTGTAAGTTATGTGAGGAAACCAAAGCCACCCCTATTCCCTTAACAAATCATGGTCATCTGGTATCCCTCTGGAGTTACCGCATCTGTAGGCAGATACAGTACTCAATATTCAAAGAAAGAGCGAATAACCTGTGCAAATTTTGCATTTCTTGGTGAAGAAAATTAGCTTTTGAGACAACTGGCTATAGACAACTGCCTTACAACATGAGTGAGCAAGACTGCAAACAGGCTTTTGAAGAAATAAAGGAACAGCACAAATACTTCAGTTCTAAAATCTGAAATGGTATAACCCATTAAAAAAGCTAGTCTTTTAACAGGACACATCATAGACAGGGGTAGAACAGTGGCTCCTAGCATCCACTATCATGCTAAATATAGAATTAAAATTATTAGAGTAAAAATCTGTGCAAATTGGAAAAAGAGACTTGTATCAGTACCATTTAGAATAAGCATTTAACCAGAAACTTATAGCTGAATTAAATAAAAATAATTCTTAAAAAAATCAAACCACTGAGAATAGGGTGAACTGTCTAGTGGCTCCAAAGAGCACGAAATGGATGCTATTATACAGAGAACAATATGGAACAAGAACCAGTAGTGATCAAGAAGAAACATTTATTGATTAGCTATTATTTGTCACACAAGACTCAAACTTTTGGTTTATCTAGCTCAATATTCTATAGCTAAGAGACAGGAACACCAAAGACAAGGAAGAAAGATTAAAAAAAAAAAAAAAAAAAAGAAAAAAAAAGTCTTACTAACCAGATAGGAGATTATCCATCCCTGATGTAAGTCTCAGCCTACTTCCTAATAGGTGCCACTCCCTACTAGCTACCAACTACATGGTCTCACTGGTTTCCAATTAGCAATGAAAGTAGCAGAAACCTAAGTATGAATCAAAGCCTTCTGTCTTCCCTCTGTTTCTCTCACACCCTCTCTTTTCTTTTTAAACTGCATGTAATGGATATGCTCAGATCAATAGGCTATAAAGGGTGGTTTTTTTCTTGAATTGATATTTTTAATTTAGGATCCTGTAAGAAACACTAATAGTAGGTCACAGATCAGAGAATCACCAAGCAAATGCAAAGCGCTGAAGAAAATAATTTAAAGCACATCTATTACTACAGTTGCCTAAGCTCCAGCTCTGCAAGAAACTGAAAATGTCATCAGGATCTTCCACATTAATCACATAAAGGCGTGCATTTACCCATTTTAACCATGATCTACATACAACAAATCATAGTTTCTCTCTTCTTAACCGTAAAAATCCCACAAGTAGCATCACAGACTAGCCATCATTCTGGTTACATGATTAACTCTTACAAGTACATTATAATGAAATATTTATATACAATTCACATCACACAAAGATAGGCAGTAAAACATAAGTTATGGTAATTTATGGAATCTATTCTATCTTTTCTAGATCTGACGTTCTGTCCAATAATCTATCCAGTCTCACTTGATGTTATTTTAACTGAAACTAAATGTAAACACCAAACATCCACTTTTTGTAAGACTATTTTTAGATTTTAACTGAACAGATACAGCCTTAAATGAAACTTAGAATTTTTGAATTTTCTCTTGAAGCCAAAGTAAAGCAATCTTGGGGGGCAGGGGTAGTGTGGGTAGGGGGCAGAGGGGGTGTGTGGTGGGTGTTTGTTTATTTGTGGGTTTGGGTTTTTTTAGGAATAGTGGCTGTGAAAGTATAAGACAAATACTTCCATATCATTTAGACTTTAATTTTGAGGATAAACTTCGACTGAGACGTCCTTACTATCTGTCCTTTCTCATTGTTCCTTATTAAAATGACAGAAGCTTAACTTTTGTAAATATGTAGAAGTGATGGATACTGTGAACTGTTGGATAATTTTTCTGTAATGCAAAACATGAAGTTTTCCTGCTTTCCTTGATAGTCTGAGAGAAATTGCAATTCATCAAGGAGCTGAAACATTGTTAGTTGATCAACAGACTTCTGTCTCATGCTGCAAAATTGCAAAACCTCTTTCAAAGGCTTTCAAAGTTGGTAAAGAAGAATAAAACAAGGTGAGGACAGAGGCAGTAATTACCAAAAGGACAGTAATTAAAACAGATGACACTGCTTGAAGCAAGTATGAATATATTGGTCAGGATGGGTCCATTGGGGCAGATTCATTCTAATAAGGGTTAACAAGTAGGGGAAAGAGGAGAGAATGAGCCTGGGAGGAAACCTCAGCAATGACATGAAAAATCTGCTGTTGGAGAGAGAAGAATTGAAGGTTTAGGTGTACAGTGAAACTCTGATTTTTAACCATAAACAGTCATGGATAAGCTCCATCATCTAGTCTAACTATAATCAGGTCCTTAGTCCAAGGAAGCCCAGTATATCCCAGAACCTTTTAGTAAATCATGCTCACTTGACTCATAACAAAGAAGAGAAAGACAAAATTATTTAACAAAACATGTGCCATCCATATATCAATTATTTTAGATTATAGACTCCTCCACGGAGCGGGCAACCAGTCTCTGTCTTGTTACACTGATCATCCATTGACTCTAAATATTTATATATTTTTGTACATAGCACTAATTCATACTGATGATCCATGTCAGGCTTTCTGAGTGTGTCATTTACCTGCATAAGATTCTTACCCCAAAAGGGAGGGAGAATTAAAATGAAATAATGAATGAATGAATGAATGAATGAATGAATGAATGAATGAATGAATGAAATAAAGTTCATGGGAAGTTAAAAGTTCCACAGGATTTCTGAAAAATAGCTCTGCTGAAAAACTTTCCTTCCTTGTCTGCATATTGCCTGTATGCTGCTTTCCAAACGGATTTTACTGGCAGTGTATGGAGATGCACATACTGAGTGTATGCAGGAAGCATATGCCAAGACAGTGCCTATTTCAGGCCTTAGACACTAAAGATGTTATAGGAAGGTAAAAATAGAAATTCCAGAAACTTTAGTCCAAATACTCCCTGTGCCACAGACAATGCACTACAGCATACTTGTCTTGTATTGATTATGCCTCAGATTCCCCATCAACCAAATAAAACCAAAACCCAATAACCTCTTATCAACCTTGCAAAGTAGGAAAAATATCCACTAATATTTCCAGGGTGAACAGATTCTATGAGGACACAGGCTTGTCTTCAGAGAATTTTCACTATGTAGTGACTATTAGGCTTATTGATTTTAGTGCAGTGATTTTAGTGATTTTTAGGCTTATTCTTTTAGGCTGCCACTGGCTTTTATTGTGATACCAATTCAGAGCCAATACAGCTAAGGGAGGTAAATTAAAGTGAGTTCTTTTTGACCCTAAATCAATGTGGCTGTTTGCTTTCTGGCAATGGAGTGACACTGGTGTACCACTGGTGTTGCTTTTACTAGGGAAAAAAAGAGTTTTTTCTGAAGTCTTATATAGTTCCCTCTAAACCTCTAGTGCATTGATGGCAATATATATTTTCCACAGAACTACTGAAAATCAACACTAAAAAACCTGTGGATTTCTCTCAGCTAGCTAAATCCACATGAGTTGCTAACTACTCTCTCTTCTTTAAGATTTTAACATAAACAAATATTATGTGAAACTAGGAAAAAAACCCCTTATCTCTACAATAAATGTAGACATATCTTTAGTGGGTCTAAATCTAGGGCAGTACACCTCTGTAACAAGTGAAAGCCAGGAAAAGGTTCAGCTAGAGCATTCAAAGAAACAGCAGGACAAGGAACCTTCCTTTACTTCTAAACTGAGCACATTTTTTGAGAAATAACAGACGTGGAAACTTTAAAGCCCTTGTAGTTTCTTTTCAGAGCACAGCCAAACTTTGAAGTCTCCTCCAGAGAACCTATACACAGAAAATATGATGCAGCCTGGGGTTGCAAACCATCCTGCTTTGACACCGTGGGATCATTTTGTGACCGTCACAGCAAGACTTGCTGGTACAACTCTGTTTTTATTGAGCAGCCCCACAACAGCAACAGGAAATGCCACATTCATTTGCAGCCCCATCCTGAGCATAAGCAAAAGAAAACCTGATTGATTCTCCAAACCCCTCCTGTGGAACTTCATCTTGGTCTTTCCACTTCATCAAAGAATCGCTCTTTGCAGGGGAAGAAAAAAGTGTGTGGAAAAAAAGTGGTGGAAAGTAGAGAGAAACATTCTCCTCCCAAACATCAAAAACCTTCCTCAAACCCTGATTACTCCCCTTTATCAACTTCCATACTAGCTATTATTAAACGTTTTGACTTACCAATAGAATCATAGAACAGTTTGTGTTGGAAGGGACCTTAAAGATCCTCTAGTTTCAACCTCTCTGCCATGGGCTTTACTAATCCCTGGCATTCTGCTGCAATCTCCTAACTCTGCATCCTATGCAGAGCTCCTGTGGTCATCCAGCTGTCCTTCCCTATACCCAGACCCTGCATCCACCTTGAGTGCTGATGAGACATCCCAGCTTTTCCTCAGCACCAAGCTTCAGCACCCCACTCCCCAGCTGCCCTTGGGATGGCAAACCTGAGTGTTGTTGACCCTACTGAAAAGCTTTGTGCTGACTGTGGCCTCATCCTCTCTAGATTTCTTCCATAAAAAATTAAATAACTATATGTATTTCTTTAAGTCTCTTTAGGTCAAAGAAGAGCTGCAGAAGGTAATGCATTTTTAACAAAGAGTAGAAAATTTACAAACAATCTAAAAATACAGCGGCAACAAATATTTTACTTTTTGCCTCACAGTAACACTAACACAGTTGCTAATACATCTATATATGCATTGATATACTAAGTAGAAAAAATTAATCTCTTGGAGAAAAGAATATAAAAAAATATATTAATTAAATTATTGCAGGTTTACAAATGGAATTCATCCAAGAATCATCAAAGAGCTGGCTGATATCATTGCAAAACCTCTCTTGGTGATTTTTGAGGGGTCTTGGGAATCTGGAGAGGTCTCAGCTGATGGGAAGCTGGCAAACCTTGTCTTGATTTTCAAGAAGGTCAAGAAGGAGGACATCAGAAACTACAGGTCAGTCAGTCTCACTTCAATGGTGGTAAAGTTATGGAGAAGATTATTCTGGGAAGTATTAAAAAACATCTGAAAGACAACGCTGTCATGGGTCACAGCCAGCACAACCTTATGAGACGGAAATCCTGCTTATCAAACCTGGTTTCCTTCTATGACAAGGTAACTCACATAGTTGATCAAGGAAAGCCAATTGATGCAATCTTTTGGGATTTCAGTAAAGCTTTCAATACTGTCTCTCACAGGAACCTTCTGGACAAACTGTCCAGCACCCAGCTGAATAAACACATCACGTGGTGGGTGAGCCTTTGGCTTACGGGTCAAGCACAGAAAGTAATAGTGAATGGGGTGACATCAGACTGGCGACCCGTCACTGGTGGGGTTCCACAGGGCTCCATCCTGGGCCCTGTGCCCTTCAACATCTTCATAAATGACTTGGATACAGGACTGGAAGGGATACTAAGCAAGTCTGCAGATGACACAAAACTGGGAGGAGCCATTGACTCCCTCGAAGGCAGGGAGGTCCTGCAGAGAAATCTTGACAAATCAGAGGACTGGGCAATGAGAAACCATAAGAAGTTCAACAAGGGGAAGTGCCAAATTTTGCACTTGGGATGGGGCAACACCAAATGTTCATACAGACTGGGGATTAAGATGATGGAAGGTCCCCATGGAAAGGCACCTGGGGACTGTGGTCAATGGAAAGTTGAATATGAGTCAGCAGTGCCCTGGCAGCCAGGAGGGCCAACCATGTCCTGGGGGGAATCAGGCAAAACATCACCAGCCAGTCAAGAGAGGTGATTGCCCCACTCTGCTCTGGACTGGGGCAGCCTCACCTTGAATATTGTGTGCAGTTTGGGGTGCCACAATATAAGAAGGACATTGAACTATTAGAGAATGTCCAAAGGAGGGCACTCCTTGAGGGGAAGCCGTATGAGGAGCAGCTGAGGTCACCTGGTCTGTTCAGCCTGGAGAAGAGGAGACTGAGGGGAGACCTCATTGCAGTTACAACTTCCTTTTGAGGGGAAGAGGAGGGGCAGGTACCAATCTCTGCTCTGTGGTGACCAGTGACAGGACCTGAAGGAATGGCCTGAAGTTGTGTCTGGGGTGGTTTGGGTTGGATATTAGAAACAGGTTCTTCACTCAGAGGGTGTTTGGGCACTGGAAGAGGCTCCCCAGGGAAGTGGTCACAGCACCAAGCCTGACGGAGTTCAAGAAGTGTTTGGACAACACTCTCGGGCACATGGTGTGACTTTTGGGGATGGTCCTGTGCAGGGTTAAGAGCTAGACTCAGTGATCCTTGTGGGTCCCTTCCAACTCAGCATATTCTGTAATTCTGTGATTCATATGAAAGGAAGAGAAGATAAAGACACAGAGAAACCTGTATTTTGAATAAGAAACAGCAGAAGCAGTCCCTAGGCTGTAGTTGTCCTGGAGCCCATTCTTTCCAATTTTGTGGATTAGTATAACCTCATGGACTCCAGTAGAAACCACATCTGCGAGCATCAACTGCAGATCTAGTCCCTGACTTCTGTGCTAAGCCAGAATCCTTTCACTACTGTGTCAGTATAAATGTTAACTTCATCAGAAACACATTTGTTCAACCAAGCATATTAGTGGTCCTACTATATTTATTTTTCCACCAAATAAAAAAATATTTTTGTTTATTCCCTCAAGTCTGTTTTCAAAGCTATTTTGTTTTCATTCCCTTTTCCCCCAGTTATCTAGCTAGAACATGAGGTTCCAAGTGGAACTTGGCTCCACTCCACAAGTTCATGGGAGGAGTCTGTGGTTGTTTCCAAAGGTTTTGGAACAGAACTAAAGCCCTTTGTCCAGCTCTTACATTTACGTGTCAGCAATCACCTGCTTGCTTTTGACTATTGAAAAATCCATATTCAAACCTGCATCTTATTCAAAATACAGAAAGAAACAATACATCAGAGAAACACAAGGCTGCCTGCCTCTCCTTCTGGACCAAGCACGGTGGATTCCCATTTACTTTGACTTGATAAACAAATGCACCTAATGAGGAGTTGGTGTTTGAACCTAAAAGCTGAGCACAAATAGACCTGCCACAAAATATAGCTCCACAGTTATCCTCTTGCTGCATGGGAGCTCAGCCTAGTTGAGAGACAGTGCAGGACTTTGATGGAGACACATGGGGACCATTGATACTAATTTCTTTTTTTTCCTTATGGACTAAATCAGGCTTGGCAAGCCACTCCTGCAGAAGACAGATTTGCTATTCTCTATAAACAAATATTAACAAAGAGCAAAACATTTCCTTTTAACTTATCCCACCTTCCCCCTACAGAGCATATCCACTGATAGGTTCCCCATGCAGAGCACATGCACCAGCAGTGAAGGGTTATGTTCTCACTGATTAACCAGATTTACAATAGAGGAGGAGTTAAGATGAACGGCTGCTTTCCTGCCACTGTCATTCAATCATCTGGAAATCTAATTTGTATCTTATTTGGCAGGCAAGCAGCCATCTGCTCCAAGGATATGCTCCAAGGACAGCTGCCAAATACAGAACAGGCTTTCTGCCATGGGAAAAACTAATTGCCTTTATTGGACTAATACAGGTTGAGAGCTAATGATATAGGATGTTTTTCCGCAAAAGAAATAAAAGTGTGTGCTTTTCTAAATATAGTTAAGACTTTCATTGACTTCTGTAAGACCTAAGCCTATCAAATGAGCAACATCCACTCACACAGGCTTGTGACTCAGAGTTGTATGGGCCAGAGCAGCAAACAAGAAGGTTGTCAGTCCCACAGGACTATTTCTGCCCTATATAAGGTAATGCATGTGTGCAGATGCACCCTGCCTAATCTGCAGCCACGATGCCAATGGAAATGGATTAGCTGCACATAGCATGAACAGCTTGAAAACATCACATCCCATAAGAGCATTATGTGGTCTACATCACACATCAACACCTTTTGGGATTTTCAGTCTCAGCCAGAACAGAGAGGGAAATTTCCTAGGTTTTGCAATGGCATTTTTCAAGATTTTTAAAATGCATTTTTTAAAATACTAGAGCTTTAAAAAGGAGACAAAAAGGTGCAGGGGGAGAGGGAGGCAGGGCAGGGAAGCTCTCTAAAATAGTTATCACATATTAAGTTTGTCATATGCATTGAGTGTGCAGAATGCATGCAATTTTTGTAGTCAATTCTCTCAAATCCTCCCTACAATTCATCTTGGTTTTGAGAATGTTCTTGGAAAATTTGATCAGAACTGATACATTCCCAGAAATTTCTAGTTGTGATGAATGCAGTATTTTTCCAAGGAAACAGCAGGGGGGAGCAGAAGAAGGGAAAGAACACAGGGGAAATAGCCGGTTCTAATCAAAACACAATCTTTGGTCTGTTTACATTTAGGTTTAGGGGAGCCACCCAAGGGGACAATATAATGTATCTCCATGTAATATTGTCCTTTACTGAAAGAGTAAAAGAAAAGGTGTGAGAAGGAAGGGGAAAGGGTAAAGGGGGAAAGGAGAAAATCCTGAAGTGATTAAAATCCCCACAAAGTTATTTGCCAGGAGTAGGTTTGGGTAAAAGGATGGAAGGGAAGAAGGACGAAGACTGATAAGAGTTAAGTCAACATGCTATGAAATTCTGAGTATGCAAATAAAAATGACTCTCAAAAAAGGGGAAATAATACCACAGATCTGCCCCCAACAGTGATGTCTTGTGGAAAAACAAATACATATAATTTCCTAATTCTCAGCAGTCAGTAGTATTGACTCTTATTGAAGAAAGATGAACAGTGTTTAATCAGTCTCCTTCTGCAGTGTGGCTGGCAGTAAGAATGCTTTTGGGGCAGAAAGCTGGCAAGAACAGGGCAAAGGGTCTGGGTACATGAGCTGTGAGACTTGGTCAGTAAGCTCTTGGCTATCAGACATGCATTTGTACCAGAATTCATCCGTCAAAGGAGGGAATTAGACCTAGAGTCACCTACTCTATTAAATCCTTCTGTCTTTGTGGTGGTTTTACCTGGGATAGAGTTAATTTTCTTCAGAGTAGCTGGCATGGAGCTATGTTTTAGATTTGTGCTGACAACAGGATTGATAATACAGAGATGTTTCATTACTGCTGAACAGTGGTCACAGAGAAGTCGAAGGATTTTCTGCTTCTCAACCCACTTCACCAGTGAGTAACCTGCAGGTGCACAAGGGGCTGAGGGAGAACACACCCAGGACAGATGATCCCAGCAGACCAAAGGGTTATTCCAGACTATATGGCATATGCTCAGCATAAGTGGATGGAACGAGAAAGAGGGGACATTCAGAGTGATGGTGTTTGTCTTCTCAAGTACAGTTACATGTGATGGAGCCCTGCTTTCCTGGAGATGTCTGAACACCTGCCTGCCAATGGGAAGTATGGATTAATTTCTTACTTTGTTTTGCTTTTGTGCATGGCTTTTGCTTTACCTATTAAACTGTCATTATATCTTCCCACTAGTTTTCTCTTTTACTCTTCTGATTCTCTCCCCTATCTCACAGTGGGCAGCAAGTGAGTGGCTGTGTGGGGCTTAGTTACCATCTGTGGTTAAACCACTACAGTCCTGCAACCACACTCAATATATCCTGGTCCATACAGCACCTGGTAGCAATAACATATCCAGCTCTTGGGGGGTGGAGACCTAACAAAGGGTATTAGCCTTACTCCTCCTTGTAGCCTTGTACTCCTCCTTTCCTAGTCTTCCTTTTACTATGCCTATATGGTGTCCCAAGTCCTGTAATTGCTCAGTATTTGTGTATCTGGCTATGAGGTATTATAGCCAGCTAAGCACCACACAGCCACTCACTCAGTCCCTGCAAGAAGGATAAGGAGAGAATCTGAAGGTTGAATTGAGATTTGTGGCTTGACATAAAGGTATATTAATACATGAAGAAAAGATGCACATGCAAGCAAAGAAATAAACGGAAATTTATTCACTATTTCCTGCTGGTGGGCAGATGTCTAGGTACCTTCCCAGAAAACAAACCCTTGGCACATGTTTAAAAAAAAAAAATCTAGGGGAAAAAAATTACAAATATTCACCATTCTTCTTCATTTCTCTGAGATTTTAATGCTAAGCACGATGTCATATGGTCTGGAATATCCCTCTGGCCAGCTGAGTCAGCTGTCATGGCAGTGTTCTCTCCTGGCTTCTTTCACACTCCCAGTCTACTTGCTGGCAGAACAGCATGACAAACAGAGAAGGGCTTGATGATATCTAAGTACTGTTCAGCAACAAATGAATGTGTATCCTGCTTATGCTCATATCAAGCATATAAAGATGTTTGGAAGGGTTCACTTTGCTGTTACACATGCAAATAGTCATTACTTGGTGTTCATTTGAATATCAGCCTCTTACAGAGGGAGAATTTCTGCACAGAAAAAATTGAGGTACGTAAGAAGCTGACATGTAGTGTAGCAGCCACACAAAGCAGCTGATATTAAAGGGAAACATGAAACCAGTGAAGATGGAAAGGTTATAAAAGTCTAGGAAATCTTAAGGATGACAGATGGGTGCTTATACCAGTAAGTCTGGGAAATGTGCATCAAAGATGATGGGCTCTCCTCTCATTTTGAAGATTTTTCTCAGTGGTAATGACATCAGACCCTCATGGAGGACAGTTTTGTTTTAACAACAAGACACTGACAGAAAAGGGCATGCACAAACACAGAATAAGAAAGCTAGGAAAAGGGCAGAAGTTTTGAAAGAAGGAATAAAATAGTAATTCCAAAGTTGATAAGAAAGCAGGGAATGGTACTCTGCAGGTGACTGTTTCTTTCTGTGCATACACTTGCCAGGGAACTTATATCCACATCTACTGATGCTTTTTTTAACTGGTTTCTTCCATTACAATGATCTTTTCCTTGTATAGATTTATTATTACTGGGTTTATTTAATCTTAAGGTCCTTTAGTGGAGGAGGACATTGCAACTACCACATCAAGCAATTACTTTCTTAAATAACTTCCCAATGTTTCAAGCCCCGTAGCAAAAAATCATAAACAAGACTCCCTCAAATGATTGCTTACTTTAATTTAGGGTTCTTTTTTGTGGCTTGCATTTCTCTTCTTCAGGATGTCATATTGTCAACTGTTCTGTCAAATAGTTTACAGGAAATTTAAAAAAAAAAAAAAAAGAAGAAGAAAATATACAAGATTACACATTTCCATGACTCGATTAGGATGTCAAGACCATTGCCAAAATACTGTGAAAAAGCATACTAAAATGTATGTACATTTCTATCATTCATAGATACAAGCCAAACCCCAAAACTTTGGATTCTTGTTCCTCTATTTTCTTCTTGGAATTTACATTCCACCATTCATATTCACATAGCTATTCCACTATTTCTGGATTTTAGCCTACAAATTAATTTGTGTTGCATATGTCTTTAAAAAGGAGTAAAAAGACACCAAGGTAATAATAAGCATTTCCTACATACCCATTGCTGTTTCTCTTCTGCTCAGGTTTTCCAGCGGGGACTAAAGTGGGGATGATATTTGCTGCTCTTGTTTTCCCTTGTAGTACTACGTGTACTGAAACCCTAAAACCTCAGGATACTTCACTCTCTTTGCCATGGCTCTACAAGATTCAATGGATGGTTCTTGAAAAACTCAGTGTAGGATCAGGGATCAAACTATAAATCCCTTTGAGTAACAATTTGGAAGTGTCGGTGAAATGCCATATGTCTCTGTAGCACTCATGATAAAAATAAAACCACTGCTCAGAGGAGGAAAGGAAACTATCAGCTACCTCTTTAAAGCAGCTCATATCTCCATCTCAGAAAAGGTTAAGTAAGGATACAGGTTAAAAAAAAAAAAAAAAAAAAAAAAAAAAAAAAAAAAAAAACCAACAAACTACAGTAAATGTCACAGCGATATTTCCTGGAAGAGACATGTAAATGTTATTTATTGTGCCAGATATACTTCTGAAGCAGATGTCTTCCACAATCTATTTTACTCAGCCACATCAAAACAAAATAGTTGCAGTTTCAGCCTTCTAGGCAGTATTACCATTCACAGGTCTCTGTAAGGCCAGCTCATCCTAGCATGAGAAGAGCAATTCAGCTTTTTCCTCTGTGCTTCAGCCTTTTCTTGGCTAAACAATGTGCCCAGTCTATTCCAAAGCATGGCTGTTTGGGGCACTAAGAACCAGCTCTTATAAGGGACATCCTGACCCAGACCTCACCTAGGCACAGAGCTCTTTAAAATGTTCGTCACCCTGGATTCCCCAGTCAGAGGCACTCGTCCTTGCTCTACCTTTTCCTTTGGTATTTCCATCTCTGTTTTGCTTATAGGCAAGCTTTGGAGTGTTTGGGGTTTGCATTCAGGCCCCAAAGCCTTGGCATTGCACTGGGTTTACATGGCAACATTTTGGTAGCTGGAATGCTACAGGAGTGGATTCGGTGAGAAGCTGCCAGAAGCTGTTCCTGTGTCTGACAGAGTCAATGCCAGCTAGCTCCAAAAGGGACCTGCTGTTGTCCAGGGCTGAGCCCATTAGCAGTGGTGGTAGCACCTCTGGGATAACATAGTTAAGGGGGAAAAAGTTATTGCACAGAAACAAACTGCAGACAGAGAGGAGAGAAGTTAGAATATGTGAGAGGAACAGCTCTGCAGATGCCAAGGTCTGTGAAGAAAGTGTCAGGAGTAGAGATTTCCTTGCATCCCACCATGAAGACCATGGTGAGGCAGGCTGTGACCCTGCAGCACATGGAGGACCCCACACTGAAGCAGGTGGATGTCTGAAGGAGGATCTGATCCTGTGGGAAGCCTGCACTGGAACAGGCTTCTGGCAGGACCTATGAACCCCTGCAGAAAGGAGCCCATGACAGAGCAGGTTTGCTGGCAGGACATGTGACACTAGAGAGGACTGGAGCAATTCATGAAGACCTGCAGCCCATAGAAGGGACCCCACACTGGAGCAAGGGAGGAGCATGAGGAATCCTCCCCCAGAGGAACAAGGAGCAGCAGAGACATTTGATAAACTGACAGTGGCCCTCTTTCTCTGTCCCCCTGCACTGCTGGTGGGGAGGAGGTAGAGAATTGGGAAAGCAATTAAGCCTAGGAAAAAGGGAGGGGTGGGGGGAATGCATTTTAAGATTTGATTTTACTTCTCATTATCTTATTCTGATTTAATTTGTAATAATTCCAATTAAATTCCCCAAGTTGAATCTCTCCTGCCCATGACAGTAATTGGTGGGTGATCTCTCCCTGCCCTTATATTGACTGACAAGCCTTTCATTATATTTTAACTCCCCTGTCCAGCTGAGCATGGGTGTGATAGAGTGGCTTAGGTGGGCACCTGGCATCCAACCAGGGTCCACACACCACAGGATTCAAGTGTAGAAATTTGTCAAAACAACATGAAACTTCAAATAAGTGTGATTTATCTGACAGAAAACTACCAGAATAATTTCTTTGCAAGTGATCCCTTTTAACCCCTACCATTTGTCCAATTATATATTTAGACTGTGTAGATCTCAGGACAGAGATTTACACAATTTGATAATTTTTACAGGGACCTGAGGATGCTAGACTTGAGTGACAGAGCAAGCTGAAAATTTTTCATTTAAAAAAAAATATTTCTTCAGGGAAATTTTCTGAGGGAAAGTTTTGAAAGGTACACAGATCCACAACTTTCCTTCAGTAAAGCCTAGACAAAAAATCTGAGCCAAGATGATATAAACCAAAAAAACTTAGATTTTTTTCAAATAGAATCAGCTCTTCGGTTTTGGATGAGTTCAACATTAATTTACATTTGTTTGAACATGCTACCTCAGTGACATCTTAGTGTCCTGTTTCTCCTCTGTTGCTCAGAAATCTTGCACAACATTTTCTGTTCCCCTTCCCTCCTGAGCAAATACAACATAAAAGGGAGGTGCCACATTTACAGGGCACTTCCTGGGAGCCAGGGTCTAACCACTGAGACCAAACTTTAGAGCTGAGAGAGCTTGCTCAGCTGAATATAAAACCCTTGATATTTTACATTTACATTTCAAGTTCAGCCAAGAGTTAAAAAAATAAAAATAAAACACTAAAACTAATCTCTCACCAGGAGCATGAGTTAATTCACAAATAGTTCTGTTTAATAGTAATGATGAAGCTACAAGATCTCACTGGGCACAACATTTTACTTCCATGTATACCATTAATACATTAACACATTACAGCCTCTCAACTTCTAATGGTAGCTTTCTTGTCTGAAGCCCAGTTGCTAAGTACATCTACAACCCATTAAGCTTTGAAATTAAAATCAGACAGCACCACCAATAATAAGAAGTTCATTTGTCCAGAGCTCAGAAGCTTCAAGATTTGCTGCATTCTCAAGAGCCTGAGTTGAACTGTGCACCATCCAATAATCTTTTAGTCTGAATAAAGGTTCTCATGGCCGGTGTTAGCACACAGGCAGGCACTCTTACAGCACCAGAGAGCACCACTGCACAGGGAACCTGTGGGTCTTTCTTTAGCACAACAACAGAACTATTTTGATCTACAAGGTTGAGAAACAGTGGAGAAGCTGTTATGCCAGATCTGTTGTCCTCCTTGGGAGTGGCCTCTATTGCATACTCTCAAAGATTAGATACTTGTTGCCTCTCCCCTCCCCTTTTTTTAATACAATATCAACCTACACAGAGTACAAGGAGGTCCCAATACAGCCAGGCATACAATTGTCTTATTAACTGTACACAGCACTGGGTACAAAGTCTCTTTCAATCTGATTAGACTGTTTTTCAATCTTTGCCCTGAGAATGCCTCCTCTCTGTCTTGCTATTATTCTCTTCAGCTTGAGCCTGTTACTTTACACTACAATTTCCAAAACATAAAATATATCCCCTGAATTTAGCTCTAGGCAAAGATTAATGGCTCCAGAGACTCAACTCCTCTGTTTAGAGTCTGAATACACAACTACATAACACCCACACATAAGGATTCCTACGTGTCTATTGGTGCTACCGTTGTAGGGGGCGAAAGGAGAGGAGAAGGGAACAAAAGTTGTTTCTAGAGGTAGTTCAGTCCTTTAGCACAGGGTGCCGGACTTTAGATTTAAGGGGTTTTGCAACATAGGCTCTGCTGCAGCCTCAGCTAGGCTCAAGTCATGCAGTCACTTTACAGACACGACTGAGCTGCCATCACAGAGGCAATACAGATGATGCTTAAGAGTACAGCTATGCAGTGTAGTCAGAAATTAGAGCACTTTCATTGATTTAAAACGTTGTCAGAAACAGTTCATTTCAGTTCAGTCAGAAGGGCACTGACTGCAGCACAACATTGGCCATGCTGCAATATCAAAATAATTCCCCTCCCCCCCAAAAAAAAAACCCCTGGCTAATTCCCTCTAGTTCTCTCTTTCATTTTATTAATCAACAATTTCCATTTCTTTAGTGCTAATAAGCCTTATTTAGTTTCATGATCCTGCACATAACATGCATTTTTACAAGCTGAATATGTGATTTTTAGGTGAGTGAGAAGTGGCAACAGAATCTCTCTGAACATCTTTTCTTTCAGCCTCCAAGTTAGCTGCGTGTTTCACATCAAGAGCTATGCTAGCACAAGGAAGGATGTGTCTCCAGATGTCTCAAAGCTTATTCTTCACAATCACTGATCTGGTATGTGTAGGGGAGGACTTAGGGATGCTTTTGCACTGTCATTCAGGTCGTTTGTCACCATAAGCAAGGGAATTATAAAGAGGTCTTCTAATACTTGAGAGTTCTAGAATTTGCATCCTCATGCTGTGCATAGCCTGTGAAAAGTGAATACAGTTAAGGATTTAAGTCAGTGATCTGCACTGAGCATTATACTCTTCCCTAACACAAAAGAAAATTTTGCAAATATCTTTCAAGAAACACTTGCTTTCCAGGAACACAGTGGTATTTATCATCAATTAAGAGAGAGAATAATATCAAGAACAGTGTACTTCTGAGTCTGTAACTACAACAGAGGGCTCCAGAGATAGCTTTGGGAGAGACAAAATATGGCCTTGCCTTTGGATCCTACTTGCAAGATGAAAGTGTTTGGATGATCTTATAAAGCAGACAGTGAAACGCTATAGAGGAGCTGCTAACTAGTTTCACAAAACTCAGATTTGAATAAATTTGCTCAGGCTGAACAAATTATCCTCAGTATATTGCAGGCTAAGGTCAAGATCTGCAGTACTGCGAAATGGAGTAGATATGGATCTACAACCCTGTCCAACTCCATCTTTCATGAGAAGCTCCACTGAAGAAAGATTAAGCTCCAGTGAAGAAGGATTTTCTATTGCACAGGATCTCATCTGTCATTAATAGAACAGGCTAAAAGAGTATCAGAACAGTCCAATTCACTCCAACTTTCAGAAATTAGATCAAGTGAAAGCAATACATGCTTTTTTCAAATCACTGCAGACACTGTTGAGATGCTGATGCTCCTCACTGCACTATTTCTGAATTGGACTGGCCATGAATACTGCAAGGGGATCCACAGCTAAGTAATTATTCTCAGGAGTTTTCAGGAAGAACCATGACTAGGACACGGAGGCAATGTAGTATGATCTAAATTCCCAGGAATAGGTAAGAGAGAAATATCACTGTCTGTCACAAATTGATACTATTCTTAAAACATGAGGGACTCCCATTGCTCCAAGAATGTGAGTGAATACAAAAGAAGAATAGGTAACAGCAATTCACTTACAAAAGTAAGAGCTTTTACAACCCACTGTTGGGGTTGTACTGAAGCCATTTCAGAACTTCATTGTCTTAATTAGTCAATAAAGGATCATTAAAAATCATAAATAACTTCAGCTCAGTGACATCGATGATAGCAACAAAATATGGGTAACAGATATTTAAATGAAGAAAAAAAGTGTTCTGTTTACCTAGCAAGACTCAGGCTATGTTCTGCAAGAAACGTTCTACCCAAGGTTTGCAAAATTCCCTACAGCTGAACACAGATCAGATCTCCCGAAGAAGCATTTGGGAGTGGGGGGACCAACTCATTAAGTAGGGGACCAACTCAGCCTTCCAATTGAATTGCATCTGGTTCAACGATGTTCATGTTTCTGGATGTCAGAGGCAACACTGAGAAGTCTAATATTTATTGGAGAAAATACTAATCTTTATATTATTTGTATCCAGTCAATCTTGGTATCCTGGTCTGAGAAAGGTAATAACTGCTCTGAATGAGGCAGTAAGACACCTTTAAGAATATGTCCTTCATTTTTCCTTGCCACTGTTTTCAAAGCTCAAACGTTATTCCTCTTGACACTGATGATGACAATTAATGCAACAGTTTCTCTAGCAGCTTAGAGCAATCTTGTTAATGAGTCTGACAGTGCCAAGGCTTGACAGTGCCTGACCACCACAACAAAGTACCCAGAACCCCAAAGTAATACATGGTTTTACTTGATGGGGTTTAATAAAAATTGGACACTAGAATTTGTGGATAACATTTTACATAAACCCATTTCTTATGCCAGCTTTGAGTAAATAATCACTTAGAAGCAGGCACCAAGAATTAAACAGCAAGAGGTTTTAACCACAGAGTAAAGTATTACAAGGATTCTTGTAAATTCTTAATGAGGGGTTGAGAACTACAGTGCACAGCCTGTCAACAGAAACCCAAAAACCTGTTGGAAAGAGCTGACAGTAGGCATTGCTTTTTATTTGAAATATTCATTAGAAATACTGAACCTTCAAGTCAAGGGTTGACTAAGAGTCAAATGCTTTTCATGGGAAGCAAATACTTGATGTGATATTTGATGTGTTTTTACTGATAAACCAATACCAGATTTTTTTTCTAGTAAAGAATTCTAGTCATGTATTAAAGAGGCACACATCATAACTTCACTATGTTGAAAGCAGCTGTAACATGCTAAATTATGCCTTTATCAGCATTCAATCCAATGTGACAAGAACTTTGATTTAGTCAGCTTACATGGAAATTTCAAAAGAATAAAACCAAAACACACACACACCCCCTATAGTGCAAGACATGATAATGGCAATTTACTAGGCAAACTACTTTGAACACTATAGTTGTTTCCAATGGGAGTCACTGGCTGGTGAAGTTCATGCCATTGTACCTAGCTTCTGACCACCTTTTTTCAATAAATATATTTAAGGTTTCCCTGGGAAGTGAAGGAAAATCTGCTTGAAGGTCTGCACAGGCACTGAAATTATACATATCTTTATTACAGGCAGAGTTGAGACAAACTTATTTCAAGATTACCTGAGCCTTTCTTTTGCCTTTAATCACCAGAATCCAACTACTTGGCTTGAAGCAATTTTTCCCCTTGAGCTGAATTATTTTAGAATTTTCAGTCACAATGTTTCATCGATTTCTGAAGACACCACCAGTGGAACAGCTGTTTGGTTCCAAGATGAGATTTGAATGCAAATTGTTGCTTTCCTGTATCGCTGAAAAGAGCCTGCAAGATGCACAAAGTTATTTTTCTATTGCACTGAGTACTGATAATGCCTCATTAGGAATATTTCATTTGGGGGAAGACATTTCAAGAGTAATGAAATTCAGTTAAAGAACATGCAGGTGAGAGAAATGAAAATGATAGAAAGCTAAACCACATCACCTAACAAAAAGCAGATTAGAGAGATGAGCACCATGCAGCCTTAAAAGTCTGAGGGAAGATGAAAGTCTTCAAATATGTAAAAGGCTGTTACCAAAAAATAAACCAAACCTGGTAAAAACACCTAAACCACTGCGATCTGAATGTCACCTTAAGCCTGTTTGCTTTGTCCTATCCACTACTGCAAGATGAATATTTGAGATAAAACACATGCATTTTTCTCTCCTTTTTTTTTTTTTTTTAATAAACACTGCAAGAGCAAGCTTAAGCTGCTTGCTTGAAGAGCTTGTCACCCAGCATTTTAGGAACAAGTTAGACAAATCTAAGACCCATACAGATATAGATAAGTCCACCACATTATCCAAGACAACTATTTTGTTTTCTTCCAACTCTATCATTATTTATCTGTCTATAGAACTAGATTCCAGCTACATCTCTACATAGCCAGTGTTCTTGCAGGTCAGACCTAAGGCTTTATTTATTTATAGGTGACCAACACAAAAATATTGATTGCATCTGATAAGGCATCTTTTCAGTGAGAGGCTTTGTATAACAGAGTTTCTGGACTGTTTTTAAGCCATAGAATTATAGAATTGTTTGGTTTGGAAGGCACATTTTAAGGTCTTCCTTTTATCTTTTATTTTCCGCTGGCCACGCTTCTTCAGATGCAACCCATGATATTGCTGGCTTTGTGGGCTGCAAGTTCGCATTGCTGGCTCACATCCAGCTTTTCATCCACCGGTACGCCCAATGTCTTTCTTGGCAGGGCTGCTCTCAATCCCTTCAACTGCCAGCCTATATTGATACCAAGGGTTGCCCCAATACCAACCTTGCACTTGGCATTGTTGAACCTCATGAGGTTCCATGGTCCCACTTCTCAATTTCTTGACTTTGTCGAGGTCCCTCCGGATGGCGTCCCATCCCTCAGGTGTGTCAAATGCACTACTCAGCTTGGTGTAATCTGCAAATCTGCAAATGAGGCACTTGATCCCATTGTCTATGTCATTGATGAAGATATTAAACAGTACTGCTCCCAAGACATAAATATATATATATACTTTGCCTACTGTAGCAACGTTTCTTTCCTATCCTCCTAACTCATCCCTGTGTTAGGTAGCTGTTGTGCATCGGCTGGTGCAATACCATATGGGGGAACAATGTTACGAAAAGTGCAATTAAGGACTACATTGTGAAAGATACACATTTACAGATGCATTAAGGTTGTGCACCCACGCTTTATGCTGGAAATAATCATGACAGGCTTGGCCATGCAACCTTAATATTAATTAACGCGGCTGTATGTTTGAGCTACTTAACAGTAATTAACTAGCTATATGTTTCAGCTACTCTTACCATGCAGCCAGTTTATCATTCCTGCCCTTCTCTGACTGACTTGAAATTTCCGAATTCTGGTGGAAGACAAAGAAAATCATCGGCTTCCCAATTCCAGGATTATTTGCTTGAAGAGTAATCTGGCCTCTCTTGTGGTCTCTTCTTTAGTGAGGATACCCAGAGAATTGTCTTGGCAGTACTCACTTGTTTATAGGCTTTTGTAAGATTTTATGCAGTGATTTCCTGTCCTCCTCTCCAGAAAAGTTATTGATTTCTCCTCCCTCTCTTTCTCCACAAAAAGATTTGAGAGAACAGTTTCTGAAAAGGGCCAGGGCTAAGCTTCTACCTTTTTGTGAATATGGTCTACTTAAAACAGAGAGATGAAACAACTGCCTCAGAAACTAGATGCAAATGAAAACAACAGTGTTTACATCCCTGACACACATACGAAAAAGAAAACATGAGCTATGGATTTTTCTCATAAAGAAGGAATCCAACTCTGCATTCACTTATGGAGAAATCTTTTCAAAGCCCAGCAAACAACAGGCTCAGGGGCATGGAATGGGGGTAGGGGAGAGGGACAGAATGAGGAAGGATCAAGGAGAGATAAGTTGTGTAGGAAGGGAGTACATCAACAAAGGAGTTAGCTACAGTGAAGGGCCCTAGTAGGAGCTGGGTAGAGCTGCAAATAGGCTGAGGGTTAAACTGTGAAGCCAGTTGTCAGCAAGACCTGTGACAAAAGCAAAGACAGCCTAGCAATACTAAACTGTTGCCCCAGAAGCAGTATAACAGAAGCATCCTTACAGCAGTCCTATAGCTACAAATGGACTTCACTAGGAATGTTCATAGTTTTCTCTTAGATAGGCACCCTTCAGTGGTTAAAAACCAGAGAATTACATATTTAATTCTCTATTGGACTGCTGCCTCCAGACAAAGCAAGACTGAACTGCACATGCTCAAGCCCCTACCCCTGTACAATTGGGATGAGGCAAGGGCTACAGGTGATGAATAACAACAAAAACACAGAGGAGAGCAATTATTTCTTTAATCAATCATTTATTTGCAATTCATTAAGAGCAAGAATCAGTATCTTCTAAAGGTCAGATCAGCCACTGTGCCTGTCTCCCAATTCCCAGCTTGCAGACCCTGCGAGCACGTATCGGGCAGTGATTCCCTCTGGTTGTAACAAAACAGAGAGAAAATTCTGCTGGTTATGGAGCCACAACACAGTTTCAAAAGCACCTATGAATGTAAACTACTGAGCTTAGGGGTGACTATCCTCACCTAAGCATGATCATACTGGACTTCTTGTTCCAAGTTATTTCACTGGCTCCAAGCATCAGAAAAATCTGAAGTTTTCCAACCTGAGGCATGAGTGCTAAGGTTATAAATAAAAAACAAATGACAGAGCTCCAGCCAGCAGAAAGAAATCAGGCACACGGCAGTCAAGCATATTTTATATGCTTTCTAGATAAAAATGAACACAAACTTTAATTGAAACTGATTTCACCCATTAAGGAAGAGCAAAACCAAGCACACCTTTTTCAAATCCTGTGGTGGCAACATACAGACTTGGATTTCCTTTATTCCAGCAGAGGGCGAGAGCTACACAAGGGAGACTGTTTGACAAAACAATTAGGTCTGAGTAAAAGGAAAGGTAAAAGAAAAAACTAACCAAACTCTTCCACCTCTATGACATTTCTAATAACGTTAAAAAGAATTTCTTGCAGGTTTCTTTCAGCTCTTACAATAATATGCAATATAACAACTAAAGCTTCTGTTTATGCCTTAAAAAAAACAAACAAACAAACAAAAAACCACCCAAAAGCTAATAACATCAGAGCAGTTCACACATGGCTTTGATGATACATAATTCCCATCTCCTCAGACTGCACGCACTCATTTGTTCCACTAAGTTTACAGTGAACTGTTAGGAAAGATGATCTGAACTGACAGCAATTCCACTGCACAAATTGTCAATGCTGTACTTCAATGTGTAACACATATACCTCTGGAAAACATATGCAGAAGGGAGACACAGAGGTTCCTTCAGCTTAACACTTGAATAGCATACAAACGTAAAGTAGGAATTTTGTTCTGTTTACTGGACAAATGCACAGAAACATCAGGACTGCACGCTTATCAGAGGATGTGTCCATGTTTAGCCATAAAGAAGGTAGTGAAGTGCTGATTGGAGCTCTAGAGTGTTACTAGATTATCCATGTGGCACTTTCATAGAAATAACTCTATAGCCAAATTAATAGCAATAATAATCATATTACTCTTTGGCACACCTCTTTTCAATACATACTGTTATACTGAAATACAGTCACTTGTCATATTGTCTTTGGTTTCATCTGGAAGAGTCAAGCATCTAGATGCCTGTTAAAAAGAAAAAGCCAACAACAAAATGTCAAAGTCTTTTAGGGGCAACATTAGGTCCCAGTCTGGCAGTTTATATTTGATAGCATATGTCAGAATTGAAACAAAACAAAAAGGATCAGAATCTGCAGAATGTATCAGTTAAGTTTTAAATTTACCTTACCATTCTATTTAAATATGACACTCATTCTACACTGACATTTTTATATCAATGATTACATTAGTACTTTTTGTTATAAATTATGGTAAATGAAATTAAAGAAATGTGACATGAACATCAGAAAAAACCATTACAAGAGTAGAAAGACACAGTGAACTCTTCCATCTCTGGATTCCTTTAAAATTAAGCTGGACAAGCCCTGAGAAGACATTGTGTAGATGGCAGAGAAACCCTGTAACAGACTGTGGAAATGGACTGACATGATATGTCTACACCAATCCTTTTTTGTCTTTAATTGAGGTAGTTCTGTGGGTATAAGCATATTGTTGGTACAGCAATTAGCGTATAAAAATTCAACTCTGACATTTCTTATCAGCCAAGTATAAATTTCTGCCAGGTTGCTTCCCTGCAACATTTGCCAAATGAACACATCTTGTTCAATAGTTAACTTATTTCACATGGGATTGCAGTGGGTGTGATCACTGAAAATGACAGATGAACAATCAATAGTTTGAGGAAATAATAGGAACAGCAACATATTTACACACAGAGATGAAGATGACATCTAAATGCAAATATTTGCAAGCAGTTTTTCATAACTACGCAAATCACAAGGACTGATAAACCCAGGGGCCAACACTCTCAGCAACAGGATTGCAGAGATAGGCAGACTCCTAATCCCACCGGCGGTTTCCTACTCCAGTAAACTGAGTTTCTAAAATACCAAATAAGCATTCTTCTGCTGAGAGAGTTTTAGGCTGCCTAGAATGCAACCTAATGCAGATCTGAACTAGCTCATTGGGCAGTGATACCTATGCTGTTATAACAAGAACTGCAAAAACAACATAAGAAGCTGAATAAGTCCTTAGGGAACTGGTCCAGAGTGGCTGCAGCTGATTTAACACCAAGCATAAACATCTTTGTATAAGCCCAGTTTTTGAGATGCACATAAAACCTAAGAATGTCAGTCTATGCTGATTTTCAGAGTGCCACATCAACTAGATGAAGCTGCCAGTGGGCAAGAGATACCTTATAGCTTTGAAAAAAGATGTCCAGAGATGAAAATTCAAGTTAACCAGCAATTTGTTCTGCTACATTTGAGTAATTTCAGGATTTTCTATACTTGGGGTTCTTTTGGATAAAATATATTCTCACTTCTAATACAATTGCTTTTAGAGGTTAATTTTACCCAGTGAAATTTTGCCCACTCTGCAAGTGAAAAATGTTTTTTTGCTGTTAAGTGCAACTTTTGAAATTTACTGGAAGGGAAAACTAAACTTGCATAAATGTCATTACAGACCTTTACAGTTCATAAATGCACAGAATCTTTGAGGACAGAATCACTTATAAAACCACCCAGAAGACTGCAGACTGTTAAGCAATGGTCAACAGATAATGCAGCTGACTGGTGCTGTGGACTCATCATAAATTTAACAGGAGACAAATGCACTTCCTATTGACCCTTGCTAAATCTTTAAACAAACACCTTTGCAATGTCTTCCAACCCCTTCAGAGAAACTCATTCCTTTTACTATTGCACCAACTAAAATGAGTATGACCAAAGGCAAAATGTGTTCAACAAGACCAAAGAAATAACAGTTCACAAGATAGACAAGCCTGGAGCATGGCCCAGAAGCTCTTAGTTAGCCTACTGTTTTGGCATGAACAATCTTGCTTTATACAAACAGCCTAGAATTTAATAAAAAGCAAGTAACAGCATTTTTATCTATATCTCAACTTTCTAAATATCTAAAAATACTAGCTCCAAAGACCACTTAAAAGTTTCTCCCCATTTGCCCCTACTAAGATAAGAAAAAAAACAAAATGTAAAACAATTGAGATGCATTAAAGCACAAGGATATGAAATCACCAAAAATGTATTCAGACCTTAGAGAATCCTGCAGGCAGAACTCCCATGGCTGTATTTTACTTGATGGGAGCCTAAATTTAGAAATAGATGTCTAACAGGCTGTAACCAGATCCAACAGGCACTCAAGTCAAAGGAGCAAGGGTTTTTCTTTAATTCCAGTAAAACTAGTCTCAGCTGTCACTGGAGAAAAGCCTATAAGCAGAACTGATTTAAGTATTCTTAGCAACATTAGTACCACTAGAGGAGAAGAAGATAAGGCCAGGTCACTTTTGCTACTACAGACTCACACAAAATCACAGAATATGCTGAGTTGGAAAGGACCCACAAGAACTATCAAGTTCAACTCTTAACCTTGCATAGGAACATCCCCAAGAGTCATTGTGCCCAAGAGTATTGTCCAAATGCTTTTTGAACTCTGTCAGGCTTGGTGCTGTGACCACTTCCCTGAGGAGCTAGGTATAACCAGAAGAAAAATGCAGACAGAACAGCTTTGTTAAGGAAATAAATTAAGATAAGGGGTGAGAGGAAGAATAAAGAAAGACAGTGAGATAAAAACAGACTTGAAAGCCTAAGCTTTGCCTTTTGGAGTAATTAAGGAACAAGTTTGAGTTCACTCTCAGGGCCTGTTGAAGGCTATATTTAACTTCCAGCAGAGCCTAAACTAAGACGGAATTTCTGGTTCTCTCATGATTTCTTATGTGCACCTTTTTCATACAAAATGTAAACTTCCCCTTGACCGAAGCAGTAACATTTGTCCTCAAAGACCAGGCTATGAATTCGTGGTCAGATGAATGCACCACAACACAGGAAATGCCCGTTCACCAGGGCTAACATATCAGGTCTGCCCTAAGAATAATTCAATATCTTAGTGCCTTCCTGTAATGCAAAGCAGCCTCAAGATAGTCACTTAGAACAGGATTATGCATCACAGCAGTTGTGCAAACCAGCCACACCACATTAGCAAATTCTTAGCATCTAAAAGAAAGAAAAGAATTCAAAGACAGCACTCCTACTTCAGTAATGTCACCATGCAAGTGCCTGTCATAGGAGACAGAGCACCTCAAGGCACTCAAAGGATCAAGAAAAAAGAAAGTTGGATTAAAAGAATGTACTGACAGATAGAGTAGTTATCTGCAAAACATATACATAGTAAAGAAACACCATACTTCAAATACTGCCCAGCACCTTGCAAAGTAACGGCTGCTGTGCGTTCAGATGCTGAAGTTCATCATGCTAACAGAGCTCAGGAATACTCATCTCTTGAACAGAGATGATGCAGAGGCAGAGAAACACAATAAGGTAAGCATGAGAAACTTGTGTAGACAGTGAGGTCCCCATCAGATATTGCTGGAGAAAGCAGGTCCTCATTTTCACTTGGTTTATGGATAGCTGGTCACCTGCTGTGAGAGAGGGCTTTATTCTTTGCAACTAAAGGTTGAATATAACCGACCTCATGCCCCACTCCACCTTCACTGTGCACCTTGGATCTGTGCTCTCTGTGTATCCATGAGAACTGTGCTATGTATTCACTTTCCTGATATTGATCTGAGAGTATTTGTGCATTTGTGTTTCCAGGCCCCCAAGAGGAGATTTTCCTGAAATTTAAATATATATTGCTTTTTCTTTTAATGATTTTTTGTGAGATACATGTTTTCTTCTGCAGCCTCATTCCATTTTATACTGCCCTGCTTTCTAACCTGTATTTTGAAAGAAGGCATGAGATGATTTTTACTTGCCTTATGCAAATTGTATATTCCAACTTGAGCTGAAGACAGGAAAGCAGTGCCATGAGGTCAGTGTTCTTACAGTGCACTGTAAAGATGACATATAAAACAAATCCAAAGAAAAATCAAAGAACTGATGGTTATTCTCAACAAGAGAACTTAATAAAAGCTGACCAAATGTAGCAGAATAAAATTAGGAACACAATCAGGACTTGTTTTAAGTCCTCAAGTACCCACAAGCATTGCACAAATATTTCTGAGGCCTCATTAAGTGTTGGCCACTCTAATAAAAGCTGTGAAAGAGATTTAAGACATAGATTTTATGGACCAGGTCTCCATGATTTTACGGACCAGGTCTCCATGATTTTACATGACTTTCAAAGAGAAAGTCCCCACACTTGCAGGCAATTTTATATCATGTCAGTAGGTTCAAAGGATGGTATACAGCACCTCTGCACGGTGACTGACATGCTCCTTTTCTGGATGAAGCTGCAGAATAGCTGAGATTGAGACATGAATTCAGGCTCACCACTCTGGATAAAGATTTACATCTCTGCAAAGAGGCTATAAAAATCTACTGGAGCATGATAATCGTTTTACACAAACTGTGCAGAAGCAGTTGACCATCTATAGCACTTGGGAATGGGAAATCAGATTATTATGCACTTTCCTGGCACTTGTTGCTGTCCTGTGGGTTCTCTAGGGGCTTTTTGTGCCACAGTGGGCACTAGCATGAGCAGCTCCCAGGTTCCTCACCTGAAGGAATTTGTAAGACAGCACTCCAAGATAGGAGCACAACCAGTTTCTGTGTCTTCCCCAGCACCCCCAGACAGTGTCAAGGTGGAGCAGCACACAGTATTGCCTTCCTGGTTTTGAAAGTGTCCTGCTATCTTTTCAGAGCAGAAAATGCCTGCAGGAACTCAGTGGGACCTGCACGGTGCTGGAGGGCATGGTGAGCTGTACCAGCTCTCCAGCAGCTGCCAGTCACAAGTGTGGAAATCACTGTCTCTGGGACAGTTGCTGCTGGTGGTGTTGCTGCACCATCCCCCTCCCCCACACTGTGTGTCAGGTTTTGTGAGATCCAGCTGAGTCCTGAACTCACCATCAGATGGAAGCCCTTGCCTTTTATCATGCTCTGATTCTGTGAGCAGCAGCTGCTCTTATTTCCTAACTTATGCTGAGTCCAGACTCAGTAAGGGTTACCCATTTCTTGCCTGTTTCAGGGGAAGGCTGCGATCAGCGTCCTCACTGCTGACTTCTGCGGACTGGAGAGCTGTGCTGTTGGGGTTCTGCTGAGCAGTGAGTCATTTTGCATCTTTTCAGCACAACTCTCAGGTTTCTAAAAAGTGCAGCCCATTGCTCATCTTTCCTCTTGTATGTCTAAAAGCATAATTCACTTCTGTATCTCTCAGGTAAGATTTATGAATAAAACAGTGCTATGAACCTACGACTTGGTTTCACCTGTGACTCATGCCAAAAGCCTCTCAAGTGGAGTGGCCCAATAAGCAGGTACCTATGCAGTTTCCTATGGCTCACATTTAAAGATATCTTATAGAAATTTTGAAAGGACAGTCTTGCTGCAATATCATCAAAGGAGCATCTTACTGTAAGGTTGAAACACAGCAATTTTTAGGCTATTTTTCTTTCCTTGAAACACAATATCTTCTGCCTCCTCTATACACTGTTACAGGTTTCTCATTAATGTGAATTTTGTCCTTCTGGTGAGTATAACACCTCTGAGAGCCTAGTGCAACTTCACGAAAAAGCCAGAACAATCATTTATGTTGGAAAGATCTAGAGTTTAAATACATGTTTTCAAGTAGCATCCCCTCAGAGTCAGTGGGAAAAGCAGACAGGCTAATCCTGATTCACAATTTATAACACCCATGTCACATTACTGCTGCCCACATAGCAGAAGGTTCTCAAGGACATCGTGGCTTGTAGGCAATATCCATGACAAAGCAAAAAATGTTTTCACAGGTCATTACAACATTCAGGCATTTTTCTTCATATGTAGTATATTTACTAATTTATAGATATTTCATACTTACTGAAGTCTTTCAGAATTTGAGTATTCTCTTCCTGCAAGAAAGTTGAGAAATCCAACTTTGAGCAGGTCCAGTGGGCAGCAATGAATAAGTAAACTGTACTTCCAAAACAGCAAGTAGGCTACAATACTGCCATGCATGCCTCCAACTTGTTGTTCTTGCACATTCACAGGAGCTGCACTGGAGGTAGCATTCAATTTTCAAGTGAACTAGCTGCTAAAATACAACCAAAAAGTTGTCTCTAAAAAAGTCCTTCCTCAGGAACTGCAGTGGTTACACTCTCATTTGCTGCTCTTCCCATTGAGACAAATCCAGAAATCTCCATTCAGTCATTAAATATGTTGGTTTAAAGGTAAACCATCAGGAGAAATGAACCTGATTCAAGTGTGATTACAAGTCAGAGTTACATTTTACTAAAAACTTTACAATAAATACAATGATACAGAGCAAAAATTGGTTTTAACCCACAAAAAAACAAATATATAACCCAGCACTTGGGGCACAAACAGAATGGTGTTCATCAGCCCCTGTGCTGAATGCCACACGCATTTGCACACCGTCCCCCTGAGTGCAAATTAAAAGGAAAGGAAAACCTGTTGGAGAGGATGATGGTCACAGCAGTCTTGTTGAGAGTGGCAGTCACAGTCCTGTTGAGGTTCTAGTCCTCCTCTGGATCTGACAAATGGTACCAGAAGTCCCAAACCCCAAAGATTATGTATGCTCAGGTTCAGGTGGGAATGACCAGTACCTCCCTCAGGGCGGGGAGTTTCACAATAGGTGATTTAACCCTGTGAGTCATGGCATATTTCTGGAATCTTTGATGGCCCATTAGCAGACATGACTCCTCAGACTGGGTGTGAAGGTGCTGATGCCTCCCCAGAGGGGAGTTATCATAGCTGAGTCACTGTGACAAAGTGTGTAGACAAAGAAACACTCCCTTGCCTCACAGGGTTCTTTAACACCCAGCTTGGAGCCTGAGGGGTCAGGTGTGCCCTGGGCAGCTGCTGCAAATGATCCATTATGAACAGCTCATGAGAAATGACACAGAGGGCATAGAATATACAGTTTTGGTTACACCCACACAGTGATAAGCTGGCCCTGGCCACTGTAACTCGGACATTAATATTTAGCTGCACATCTAGAACTGAACAGCTTTGGGCTGACAAAACCCCCCAAAACTCCTGAACTAGTTATTGTAGCACATAACTTCTCACGTGTTTGAAATCGCATATCTCCTCAACATGGCAAAAACATTTGGGCACTTTTAGTGCCATGATACATAGTTAAGACAACCTCATTTCATATGAGATAGACCTTTATATTATTAATAATTTCTGAATCCCTCATTTTACTTTGATGTGAAGAGCCAGGGACATGTCCATAAATTATGCTAAAGCCACTATCTGTAACAAATGCTCAGATTTATCAGCTGTCATAACCTTCATCAGCCTCAACCTTTTTGCTTTGTGAATCAGGATATGACCACAATGCACTGAAGCCTGTAAGGTGAAGCTTTATGTTAGTTGGCTCAGTGCACAGGACAGGCTGTACAGTGCTTCTGAGATGCAAAACAATCCCAGGCAGAACTCCCTGCAGCCACAGACAGCTTTCTTAGTTAGCTCTGCAGGCCAGTCAGTATCTTGCAGTGCAGATGTACTGGTGGTTCCAAGCAAAAATACTTCCATGTACTGGGCCCAGGCTTTGTCTATGTTTTGTTAGCTGATGCTAACAGATCTCTGTGCATGCTCTTTTTCCTCATAAAAAACAACACTGCCCCTGGGTGGATGCTCCTCAGCTCTTATGTCAACTTCCCGCCTCTTCATCTGCTGCTTCTCTGCACGCTGATGAGAGCCTTGATTACAGTGAGCCTCTCTCTTTGCAGGTGGCATTGCTATAGTAAGTTGGCTACATGTAGAAAGTCATGTCTCCACATGTTAATATCTCCATCCTTAGCACTGTAACTCAGATAAAAATTTTGTTTTATCACACAATGAATGGAAAAAGGCATAGCTGAAATCTGTAATGTAGGAAATACTGATTTAGTTTTAGAAGGTGCTACTGCCTGTCCTTTGTCACATGGGCAAGAAAATTCTTTGATAATCTGTACACACTTTTCTGATTGTCTTTCATATATCACCACAACTCAATTCCTGCTCATTTTGAACCTCTGTGTGAAGATCTGGAACATTTAGTGACATGCAGTTATAAATACAGTTGCCCCATCTTGACCTGAGCCAAACTCCCTTGAAGGGCAACCACTGAGCAGAACTGATGGCTCTCATCAGTCACACATGCCCATTACAGCACAGCCGTGCAGGGCAGGCTGCTTTGCACCAGCCTTCTGTACCCCTGCTAAACATCATCCTTGCTAACAGACATATTTGTACAGAAAACCTTTTCAATATTTAAAACCACAGCTGTAATGACTCCTGACCATGGAAAAAGATATCTTTCATGGTCTTTAATTGCCCTGTTTTTATTAGCTACTCTGAGCTTCAAATTACTTATGTAGGATCCAAAATAATTTAAGTAATGTACAGTTAAAAATAAACTGCTTAAATAAGTCTGGGATAGTAAAAACAACAAAAACATCCACATAAATGTAATTATTTTCATTTCATGCATTAACACCCAGCACAGTTAAAATCTTAAAGCCAGGTATGAACCTTTTGATAAATGTTATTCTTAAAAGATTATGTTCTGTATTTATACTTATCAGTCTAAGATTATTTCCTGTCTACCCAAAAGTATCTCGTGTTGTAGAAAAACTGTTAATTCATCCTTCTTCATGACATTGCTCCCCCCTTTCAGTTATCCCCAGAACTCCCCTGGAGGGAAATAACACTTAGGTTCTGTCTTTTTAACTTGCCTGATTTACATAACTCTAATGATATTTAAGTGCCTTTGGCTGCACTTTCTTTTCCTTGTTTCTTTACTCCCAAACTCTCAAGGCAGATGAAGTAACAGTTGGCAGCATCTTGCTCATTACAGCATTGCCTGTGCTGTTCTTGAGTCATGCTAGTGTGATTGCAGCTGGCTGAGCAGCTCTCCAGTCCTTCCAATAATTCCAGTTTTCTTTGGGGGATACATTTCTGACTAAGTGTCCTTCACAAATGGGGGAAAAGAGCTTCTCTTTGGAGTCACACTGTTTTCCCAGGAGCAAGGGCTGGAAGAAAGTAGAGAGGTACAGCAGTTCGGGCCAGTTCTGTCTCAAGCCTGACCTCTCCCATTGACTGAGTGATGAGGACACACCCCGTGAGCCTTTCATAATGCACCGTCAATGCCAGATATAGAAAACAGGCATCACTCTGCCCAATAAGGCCAGGGAAGAGAAAAATTAAAAAATAACAGGGCTGAAGAAATGCCAAAGAGGACAGATTTAGATTTGAATTTATAGTTTAGGGATGGGTGGATATAAAGTGGAAGAGTTCCTGCAGGCAGGGTGAAAGGGATCTTAGTAAATACAAGTGATCTCTCACACTTGTTAAGGGTGAAGTGTAGGGTGGCCACCAGAAATTGTGTCTTTTAAGGATGGATGTGTATTTCAATATTTAGTCATCGATTGATATTTGATCTTCCTTGCTATTCAGCTTTGCTTCCTTTTTCTATTTGGCACACTGTCTTTACATTTTTTTCCTGTTTTCTTTTCTCTCTGTGCACAAAGAAAACTGAAGCATGGGAAACAGCAGTAACTGTTTTTCTTCACTGCTCCCCTGATAGCCCATATGGGAAAGGAAAAAGTAGAAACCAGTTCTCTTTATCAGTCCCAATGTTGTACTGGCAGTCAGACATCTACACAATTTCTGCTCTGTCTTTCTAGAAAAGGACTGAAGTCCTCACAGCACACACAGGCAGAAGATATGTATGACAATCCTTTCCTAACGAGCCCTTGTGACCCTCTCTGAAGTGATAGTTTCCAAATGAGTATATGGACCAGTACTGATTTTTAAGCTTTTTAAAGTGCCATGCAAAACATCCTAAAAAGAGCCTAAAAAACTATTTTAATCCATGCTGTCTTCTTTTCCTTTTGTCTGTGACAGCCATGTACCACCTTCTGCACTGATGCCAGGCACAGTGTTGTGGAGAGCTTCTGTTGTCACAATGATAAAATGCAACTCTCTTTCTATGATGAAAATCCAAGTGAACTGCATCCAGGAATGCTGGAACTATTGGCCTTTTTGCTTCACACAGATAAGCAGGTGCAAGAAGTGCAAGCTTGGAGGAGTTCTTATGCAGGATTTTCTCAAACAGCAATACCATTAAAACAGAAAAGCTGTCAGAATCAGTGATGTTCCCATGTGATCCCCTATCACAGGGATACAGTCACAGGGTATAACCCATTTGTGTTCTAAATAGCCACTCCTCCTTTTCTTTTAAATGTGGATTTCCCAAGAAACATTTTGCCAAAAGCATACAATATCATTTCTGTTAAAACAAAAAGAAGTTCACCGTTCCATTTCTTTCAGACAATGAATAAAAATGCTACTTTCTAACAAAAAGTGACAGTCTTCCATGTAAAAATAATAAAAGTGAAGACTAATATATTCCTTCTGTGGGTCACAATATCATCTTCTAAAAATTTTTGAAGACTGGACTCCTTTTTGTGATTCTATTTAACCAATAAAATACTTTGAAAGGCAAATCTATCGCCCTCAGAAATTTAACAGGAGCAAGACCCTTCAGAGTATTCACATTGTTACCTTTATAGCCATTATGAATGTATTATTTGGTTTAGAATACATCCCTGTGGCTATATAGGAGATTATTCTCTTTTTCCATTTTAGAACAAAGAAGTCTGACACCAGTGTACAGTTGGTACAACAACAGCAGAATAATGATGCAATCCACCCCATATATTGTGGCATGACCTTAAAATCACAACTAAAACCAGCAGAGTCACAGTGTGTGCTAGAGGAGGGAGTGCTCTTTGACACGTGGAAAACAGGTTCCAAAGGATGTATTATCTACATCACCTGACTTACTTATGCAGACTGCAAATCTCCCTACATAGCCACCAGCATGCAACGGTCTCCTGATGATCTTTTCCAATTGTGAAAAGATGCAGCCCTTTAGTTTAACACCCTTTGTACTGCTGTATGTTCCTAGGTCAAGGTGAAGTCCCTGCACTATGAAAAATACAGTTTTGTTTTGGTCTGGCTTGTTGGTTTGTTTCTAAAATATGGTTCTTTTAACAGAGAGCAATTATAAGCTTGCACATCCCTGGTCATCCCCAGTTCATCCACCCTGTAATCTCCACAGGTCTTATTTTAAAACAGGAGCATTTTCTCCATTCCTGCCTTCCAAATGAAGCCCCTTTTTGTAACAGCAACTGGCAAGATGCTGCCTGGGTACAGATGCTAGCAACCTCTGTAAGTCCATGAGCAATTTTAATATCCAGAAGCATAACGAGACTAGCCAGAGCTTCAAATAGTACTCTGAATATAAATATCAATCTTTCTGCCATCTCAGACTTCCTTGCACCTTCTATTGGGAATTAACACAAGGCATCTTCATGCCTTTCAAGCAATCCTTAAGCTTCCAGCACTTCACTTGGCTTTACCACTGTGCAGTTTCCTCAGTGCCGCATGCTGCTAGCACCATATTGTCTGACTCCACACCAATCACATTTTCTATCACAGCTAACCTAGCTCAGAGAGAATGGTTTTTGGCCAAAGGGAACATTATAACAGCAGAAAGATAGGAAAGGAGACTGAATCTCTGTTGAGTGTACCATTTTGACACAAACGTACTTTCACTTCCTCAAACAAAAAGGAAAGTTATAAACTGTATAGACCCAGTAGGATAAGCCTTCAAGTATAGTCTTATTACTTCTCTAAAAGGAAAAAAAAATCAATTTAGTTATTATTTCAGGAATTGGCTAAATTCCATCTTGTCCTACTAAAATACCTCTGCATTTTCATTTAAAGACTTGCTTCTCCTTCATTTCTAATCTCCATTTTTTAAGCAGCTGCAGTGGAACATGGCAGAAATGGATGCCCATTCTCAAGGATGGGGAGTTAAGAAAATCTTTAAACCCTTTTGGGAGGGATGTTACCATAAAACTGGAAGACACCAATATATTTTTAACAACTTCTGTTTTGTAATTAGGGAGAATGATTTTTTTTTTTTTTTTACTTTCTTTTATGTCATTTTCAGAGCAGTATTGTAATAAATATTTTCCTCTGTCGCTTTTGTTCCTGGAACTGCAGCATCACAGAAGCCCAGCAGGACAAAGTGTACTTGTGAAAAACTGATTTATTCTCTCATCTCTGACAATCTAAGATGGAAAGATTAAGTGATGATCCTCTAATCTGCCTTTTCCCTTGTCTTCATGCATACACTTTGCTCTTGCTAGCTTGCTGACCAGTCTTCAAATATATTGCTTGAATGGCCCCATTCCATTAGGGAACTGACATCTCTCACTTTAGAGTGTTATTAATATCAGTCCTTGAAAGCATTTAACCAATGACAGTCTATCATTAGCTCACAATGGGATTTAAAGACATTACAGTTCATTAATTTATGGTTTAATGCTGACTTCTTCCAATCTGTTGTCCTTTTTCATTACAAACACCAAAAAAACCAGGCTATAAAGTCCACAGTATCCTGCATAAAATGCTGCATAAGGGTTTCATTTATTCATTTTTTGGTATGATTCAAACGTACAAATCTTGCTTGTTTTGCGAGTCAATTGTAAAATAATAACTGCTTGTATAATAATAACTGGCAGATACTAGTTTTGCTTCACTTTTCTGATTCTGACCATTTTTCTTCCTGCACAGTCAATTTACATATTTTATTTTCCTTTTTTACAAAATCTCAGTAAAATATGAGGATCATTACATGTATCAATCCAGCTGACTTCAATAAATAGATTACTATTATTTAAACATGTTGAGAGGATATTCCTGAGGAGGAGAATAAGTTAGCAGTTACAACTGATTTAAGAAATGCAAACAGAATGATGTTCAGTTCTGTCATAACCCTAGCTCTTAGCAAAATTACATCAATGTAATTGCATTTTAATTTCTCAAAGAAAACATAAGGAACAAAGATATGTCAAAATATCTTTCTTGGAATAAAACATTTAATGTCTTCATTTCATGATCTGTACTTTAAAGTGCGCTTCTTGGCTAGCAGGAATGCAACTGTGCTGCAAAGGTCCTGGGAGCCTTGGTGGACACACTGTTTGACAGTGTGCACTGCCAGCAAAGACAGCCAGCAGTATCTTGGGCTGTGTCAGCAGCAGCGTAAACCAAAGGAAGTGCTGATCTGCCTCTGCTATGCACATGTTGGACCACACCTACAGTACTGAGTCCAGTTTCAGTTTGCCAGGAGAGATGATGAGCGAGTACAGCAGAGGACTACCAAGATGGTTGGAGCCTGCTTGTCCTGTGAGGAGAGGCTGAGGGGACTGTCCTTGTTCAGCTGGAGAAGCAGTGACTTCAGGAGACCTAGCAGCAGCCTGTCTGCATAGGAGGTTATGGGAAAGATAGCCAGGCTCTCTACAGTGCTGCACGTTGGGATGACAATGGGCATAAGCTGGAACAGTAGAAGTTCAGACTGGATATAAGGAAAAACCTTCTCTATGAGGGCAAACAAACAGCAGAACAGGCTGCCCAGAGAGGCTGTGCTGCCTCCATCCTTTGAGGTTTTCAAGACTCAGCAGAGTGTCCCAGTCCAATCCCACAGCTGACCTTGACTGGAGAAGGAGTTTGGACTGGAGATCTCCCGTGCTTCCTTCTGAATTGTCTTGTCATACTATGAACTTAACTGACTTTCATTCCCAAATCCTTTTATATACATTCTACTGATTAGACTCTGAGGAAGCAAGGCTTGGCACTAAGAATAAATGTATCTAATGAAGCAGTAAGATACTACAGTGTTCCAAGATCAGAAGAAGGATGGATCTATCCTTGACTACAGTGTCCTTTTCCTTCTAATTTCTTCATTAAGTTTTGTGTACAATTGCTCTATTAAAGTTTCAAGTATCAAAACTCTCTCATTTTCCCAATTTTGCAGCATTTGAATTCTGGACTTAATATCCTTATATTATAAAAGGTAACAAGGAATGCCAGAGATTATTGTATGATCTGACTATAACTCCATGATATGAGTATGTTAATATAAGCATCAGCAATGACAGTCATAGGATCAGAGACAGAACATGATCTCTGAATTAAGATGCTTACTTGAACATAGCCAAGAATTTTGAATCTGGTATTAAAGCATAAAAAAACCTAAAAATAAATGTTATTATATATCTATTTTAAATATATTCTGCATTTGAATAAGCCCCTAAATTGATGTAACTCACTCCTGCCAAAACTAAATAATGATAACATTTTGACTGGAGGAATAAATTTATTCAGCAAGATTTAGTTGCAAAAAAACCATGAGTGGTGATGTGGAACATTTGTGTAACTCTGTCTCATTCATAAAGTGCCAGCTTTGCTCAAACCTTAAGTTGCTCCACAATGGATCAATGACATGTACTGCTTAATGGAGATGTTTTTTTCTAATAAAAAGAAGCAAAATATATGTGTGGGCAACTTGGGGCAATCTCTTATGTCTTCCAGTACCTTAACAAGAATGGACTCTAATACAGGTTTCATTGCCTTTATTACTGTTTTCTTGCTGTTTATTGTCTCCTGTTCTGATTGAAATACACAGGTGTGATGAATAATTTATAGTATTACACATTTACTCTTCCAGAAAATGCAGACCGTCGCTGTGTCTATATCAGTGATAAAATGGGTAAGCAGATACACTAAAAAGAGATATATAGCAAATGCTCAGAGAGCTTCACCAAAATCACCAGCCATCCATCCTTCAAAACTGTCTTGTACTGCTCATCACAGACCACTAATGCTTTAAGAGCCACAGAGCTATTCAGATCCATCAGTGTGGATGTTGTGACCAAGCCCATACCCTTTGAAGACTATAAACATAACAAAGGTGAGACTGTAAAAGGGGAGCTTTTTGGGTTTTATTTTTTAGTATAGGCCTGTCTGTCCAGAGAAGACTGGAAAAGATTACAACTGAGATACTAAGTATACCAGACTATCTTTACTATCCCCCTTATGGCTATACAACATATGGATTTTTTTCTTCATGAATGATTCCGAAGGATGTTGTCTATGGAAAATGAGATGACTGCAAAAGAAAGGGAAGAAAAAAATGTTCTGTGTTAGCTAGAATATACAGGATGCTCAAAGGCATGAAAACCATGGAAACCCAGTCACAGAGACAGAGAATCAGGTCTTAGTTATCCACCATGTTAGGCTTCCCAGCAGCTTGATGAGACAACCAATACACACTGTAGGCTACACTAACAGGACAACGCACCAACATGCACTGTTATTTGATAAGTGCTGCCCCTTTTACCTTTTGTGGCACTTCACAATCTCTCCTGGATTTTTAGCATTCTCAGGTATTGGGTGCAAACCAGGGTTCAGACATGTTTTTCAAAATGCCTTTCCACTAGCTTCGTGTTAGACTGGCGCCCTTACATATGAGAGTGACGCTGAAAGTTCTCAGCAATCTGAGAGCCTAATAGAGCTCTTTAGTATCCAAGGAATGAAGTTCATTTTTATGTCAAAATTAGGTTAAGGTAAGTTAGGGTCAGTTACTTAGCATTACGCAAGTCGTGATGACAGACAACCACTCATATTCAGTGGTGCATTTGCAGAAGTAAAACTGTACTTGACTTTTCTTCCTTCCATGAATAATATTTTTTGTCTCACACTTATTCCAAAAATTTCTGAGTGTCACGCACAGTCCAAGTCTGTCACAACAGTTACTGATTCAGTTGTAGTCATTAGATTTTTATGCACATGCAACCTCAGTATTAATCTCCTCAGACACTAGAAGACTAATGTGTTTTTTCAGAGAGAAGTACTTTTTTAATTTGAAACGAATTACCAATTAACAGTAAGGAAATGGTCCAGTTAATTGATCATTTTTAATCAGATACAGACTAAAGAAGTATGGATTATTCAAGCTTAGTTGATGTTTACATTGAAAATAAAATGTAAAGTCGATTATGTGTCCAGAATAAAAAAGGTTCATCATTAAAAAAAAACAAAAACAAAAACAAAAAACCAACAAACCAGTTTTTATTTGCAGTATTGGTCAATAAATAATCTATCCATTCCTTCCCATAAAAGCTGAAAACAGGAAATTAAAGTTTATTTTATCTTGTTGACTCAGATCTAATCAGTTTGGTATCAACTCAGCCATTACTACCAATCTAATTTTGCACACAAGCTACAACAAAAAAGAAATACTAACTCTGCCATTATTTTTTTAAAATGTCAAAGAATTAATTCTTTACATTTTTATAGTGTCTCCTTTTCAAGAATAACTTAGGGCTGGCAAAGACAAATATATTCAAGTTTGTATTTAATTTGCAGATTGGGTATCACACAAGGAGAAATACTAAAGAAAACTCATAGGCTTGTTGAAGGTTATTTAAGGTGTTTGTAGCAGAGTAAGGAACAGCACTCACACATTCTGATTTCCCCACCCTGAGCCTTTCCTACTAGGTCATCCTGACTGAAATTTTGTTATCACTGCTTCTGTGCAATCTGGAAAACGTTCAATGCAGAAATTGCTTCACAGAAAGAAGTCCCTGCTTCACAAAGAAACAAACACTGGGATGTTCCTGTAAAAAAGTCAACATGGTCTAGCCATCTGCCTCCATCCTCCCACTGCTACAAAAGCAGCAAGGTCTACAATGTTTCTCCTGCCTTCCCAGTTCAGAAGTTCAGATTACCCCTGCTCTCAATGCATTGAATTACTGACCAAATATTCCCTAATGTGCCATATATAACTTGAATGAGAAACTAAATGAAAAAAAAATAGTCACTCCTTTATAATGTTATTTCAGTGACTGGAGAATCAAAAGTAAAAACAAACAAACAAAAAAAACAATATTCTGAGAAGAAAGTCAACAATTAATAAAGGTATGAAGAGGATTTAGAACTTCAAGTGCTTTTTCATCTGGGGATTCTTACACAAGCAACATTGATATAAATGCTTTTAGATCCATTTTTTTTTAACAAATGTACAATGCAACAAAATTAAAGCTAATAATTACTTTCCAACCTTGGTACCATGCTAATATCTTCCTAACATGACAGCAGTCCACGATTTTTTCATCTCTCCTGGGATAGAACATTAAACTTGAAATGCCCACTGTCACTTTCAGGACTATTATACTTCTGAAGAATTTTTGCAAGAGGAAATGTGAACTATCCCAGGAAAACTGGGGATCATAGAAAAAGCCAGAATTTCATGGTCAGGTGCAGATGAAAATCTTGAAAGATATGCCTTAAGGAATACATACAAGAAAGTTCATTTTAAAAACAGTGCTTACTGATTTTTATAGTGCATTTATACATCTGGAGAAATAAATAATATGACAGCAAAGGATATTCACTATTATTAAAATCTTTCTAAAAGTAAACTGCAGAGAGGGCTAAAAAGATGCTGCCTTTGTGCAGCAAATAAAGGAAGAAAACCTGCAAGATCTTCTGTTCCACAGGAAAAAAAGTTCACACAAATCACATAAAGGATAAAAAGAGACAGGGAATATAAAAGATGATGGGCAAAGGAAAGGGACTGACTGAAAGGCATTAAAAGAGGTGGGGGGGGGGACAAGGAACGGGGAAGTAGTTTGAGAAAAGAACCCCAAAGAAGAGAAATAGTGACTTTTGGAATGAACCTTATCCTCAGATAATCTGTCCCAGAAGAAGCTGCTGTGAAGCAGCTCAGTGAGGATACCCAGTGAACAACTGGGAGCTACACTAGTTTTAGGGAGCAGGGGGAAAATAGGAGCAAGGAGACCAGCTTTTGAGTTCCAAATAAAATATCTCAAAACTGCTAGAATGAAGCAGTAATCTGTAGAGCTCCCTAATTTTTTGATTTAAAATTAAGCTGCAGCAATTACCATTCCATCCTGCTCTTATGAGTTAGAATAACAATTATGAATCATCAGATAGAATATGGTCTATTCAACTGCTAATATCCATGAATATCTCAATTCCATAAACACGTAGGAAACATAACACTACTTTCAAGAGCAAAATACCAATTTATAGAAATTAATTAAAATATGAAAATATAAATATAAACCCACAAAACATAATTAATCAATATTTCTGGAACTTTGGATGATTATTTGCCTTTTTGTTTTGATGTAGAAAGATTCTGTCAGATTGTCCCTTCTGATTGCTCACTTTTTAATAATGATTGTATAAATTGTAAGTATGAAATTCCCATGATTTCTTTGGTAATTAACTCTGATGACTGCACTATAGTGTTGCATGAAATATTCTAGACTATCAGCTCATGCAGCATCTCATGTAAGCACAGATATTCATAGAATTCACAGAATTCAGCTGTGTCATAAGCTATGTAGGATAGAAGAAATACTCATTTAATAAATACGGTTGCTGTGAGCGTGGCTGCATGGCCCAACCTTGGCAAATTGCCGGAATGACAATATCTGCTAAAATACGAATGTAAGCAGTGGGGGTGAGTGGGGGGGGAAAGTGTATATTTTGAATGCACAAAACTATCTGGAGGTCATTGGCCCAAAACTAGTGATGCTAAAGAGGATGAGGACCATCAAAGCTGGTCATGTTAAAGAGGAAGGCAAACAATGACCAGAATAAACAGTAACTGAGTAATTACAAAGGTACTTTTGAAACAAAGGAGGAGTCAGCCTGAAAGGATGTAAAAAAGCAAGAGGAAAATTTGTAGCAAATGAGACAAATACACTGGAGAGAAGACAGCAGCAGTCAACCTTTTTCTTTCAGTGCTGTAAATCATCCTGCTGGCATCACCGGACCCTGCTGATGCCTGCAGAGTTGTGTCTCACATGCCATGAGGAACCCACATGCAGCTCGTGGGCTGTTGCATGGGGAGCAATGAGGAGGGACCCACATGGGGGGCTGTGCACATAAACTCGTGCCTGTTTTCTCAGCAGCGTGTGCACTGGTCAGTTGTGGCAAGGACATGTGGCAAGAACACTCATTCACAGCAACAACCCATTTGCAGACATTTCAGTGGATGTGCAGGGGGCATTAGGTCATTTAGGATTAGCTAAAGAAGAGTACGTAGGCATTTGCATATGTTCATTAACATTTTTAAGTGCCTAATATTGTGTTGTACTATTGATAAAGTTCCTGAGTGTCTAGTTCAATAATTGCCCTTTAAATACATGTTATTAATAAATCAACAAATTACTTTCATCCTACTTGGTTTCATTTATTTGAAATGAACTGCTCTTCCCTTTATTAAACAGATATCCTGTCATGCCACTGTAACATCGTGTCACTTTGAATTTCATTTTATCACGAAGCAGCTTTTTTTAACTGAAATTCATGACATAATGACTTGATCAGAAAGTAAATTAAAATAAAGACTCTATGAAAACATTTTAGCCTATGTGTAATACTTATCTAGAAAACTCATCAAAGGGAACAATACTTCAAAATTATTTCATTCACCAGTGTGCATTTGGCTTAAAATACTTCATACTTTGACTTCAGTGAATAAAATTTCAGTAACTTTGTTTGGCTACTGGTGGTTTTACAATATGACTGAAGCAACCAAATTTTTCTCTGCTAAGAGAAAATGGGTGTTCTTCACTCTTTTTAGTGTTCTCCTTTCCTTCCCACTTGCCAGTGCTGATCACTCAATCTTCTGTTTGTAAAACTAATTTTCTGAAGAGGAAATCTGAACTCTGATTTTTTTCCTAATGAGTTTCACTCCCTGAAACAACTCCTTGTAGGATACTGAGAGACTCAGTAACAAGCTGGAACGTTCCTCAAGAAGCTTGTAGGAACTTACATAATTCTACCTCCAATTCTTAATTCTATTTCTTTAAGTTTGGGAAACTCATTCAGTGCTTTCCTACGTCAAATGTTGCACCTCAAATAATATTTTCTCCATTTCCACAGATCTGGGCAGACTGTTGAAACTTGCTAAGTGATGATTTCATTAAGACTGAGATTCAGATTAGATTTGACTGGAACTGCATATGTAAAGACTTTAATGAATTGCCACACAATGGATTAAAACGTGTTATGATAATTTAAACAGTAAATTCCAATTTAAAATAATTGGATTGAAATTTGATAATATTTAAGGGAAAAATCTATGACCTCTCTAAATTAATGTTGCTTCCAATTATAATTCCTAATTTAAACCTTTGCCCCCTAGTCTTTGGTCTTTTAACCCTTCTTCCCATTTCAGAAGATGGCAGTGTTATTCCACTGATGCATCTCACTCGCTCTTTCTCCTGGCTCCAAATGCTAGCCACATTCAAAGTCTCTGTCCCTACCTGTGAGGTGTTCAATGACTGTGCTGGATGTCCCAGAGATGATCCAGGGCCAACAGTCCACACATACAAGAAGAGCTCACCGCCTTTCACCAGTGCAGGAGTCAGAGGGTTGTTAGCAATCATCATAGGACTGTGTAAACACCACCCAAAGAATAGAAAACTCACACCACAGAACTACCATTTTCTGCTCAAACTACCAGGCACAGATCTGCAGCCTTTCTTCTGTCAAGAAAACATGTTAGAAGATGTAATGTAAAGAAATAGATCAGCTTTCCCACTCCATGCCCTATGAGACCAGAAACAAATCATAGGCATGATTTCTACCTCCCCTAGAAAGGATTAGAGAGAAGCATTTGTACCTGACAGTACAGTTTCCTAGATTACCATGAAGGAATATTAGCTTTGACTGGAGTAGTAACATAGAGCCTGGGGCATGTTACCAACCCTGTGACTCTTAGCTCTGGTCAAGGAAACATGCACAGAATGATCTGCCATGTTTTCAGGAGGTCACTGTGCAAAAAAAAAAAAAAAAAAAAAAAAAAAAAAAAAAAAAAAACCCCA